>OZ024856.1:15278739-15523739 GCA_964017155.1 Oasisia sp. SBJ-2009
TCTTCTGTCTTGTATTTCTATCTACTACTGTCTTGCTCTTCTGTCTTGTACGTCTATCTACTACTGTCTTGCTCTTCTGTCTTGTACTTCTATCTACTATCGTCTTGCTCTTCTGTCTTGTACTTCTATCTACTATCGTCTTGCTCTTCTGTCTTGTACGTCTATCTACTACTGTCTTGCTCTTCTGTCTTGTACTTCTATCTACTATCGTCTTGCTCTTCTGTCTTGTACTTCTATCTACTATCGTCTTGCTCTTCTGTCTTGTACTTCTATCTACTATCGTCTTGCTCTTCTGTCTTGTACTTCTATCTACTATCGTCTTGCTCTTCTGTCTTGTACTTCTATCTACTATCGTCTTGCTCTTCTGTCTTGTACTTCTATCTACTATCGTCTTGCTCTTCTGTCTTGTACTTCTATCTACTACTGTCTTGCTCTTCTGTCTTGTACTTCTATCTACTATCGTCTTGCTCTTCTGTCTTGTACTTCTATCTACTATCGTCTTGCTCTTCTGTCTTGTACTTCTATCTACTATCGTCTTGCTCTTCTGTCTTGTACTTCTATCTACTATCGTCTTGCTCTTCTGTCTTGTACTTCTATCTACTATCGTCTTGCTCTTCTGTCTTGTACTTCTATCTACTATCGTCTTGCTCTTCTGTCTTGTACTTCTATCTACTATCGTCTTGCTCTTCTGTCTTGTACTTCTATCTACTACTGTCTTGCTCTTCTGTCTTGTACTTCTATCTACTATCGTCTTGCTCTTCTGTCTTGTACTTCTATCTACTATCGTCTTGCTCTTCTGTCTTGTACTTCTATCTACTATCGTCTTGCTCTTCTGTCTTGTACTTCTATCTACTATCGTCTTGCTCTTCTGTCTTGTACTTCTATCTACTATCGTCTTGCTCTTCTGTCTTCCGCTGTCTTTTCTTATACCTTCCCTCATCTTGCTCTTCTTACATTGTCTATTCCATTGTCTTTCTCTTCTATTTTCCATTGTCTTTCTCTTCTATTTTCCATTTTCTTGCCCTCCTACCGTCCATTGTCTTCTGCCCCAGGACTCGGACTACCTGGGCGTTGTGTTCCACTTCTATGACTCGGGGGATGAGGACGACAACGACGCCCACCCACACACGCCGTCAAGACAAGTCACCAAACAGCGCCAGCACGAGTAGGTCACCTGCGACACACTAAGTGCCCACACCTTGTTATATTCATAGACATGAATAATGATATGAAGCATTTTTTAGATAGAATTATGTGCCGTTGTTGCTAATTTCCAGTAAGGTACTTTTTATATTAAAGCTTGCTTGCACAGAATGCACTGGTCTCTTTAAGACAACTACCAACGCCAGCAGTCATCATTGTCAGTCAACAGTCAACACTGCATGTAGGTCGTTTGGTGAGTTCATTGGCACCACTTAGATCACTGCCACTATCCATGAGAAATCTATATTGGTTGAATCACTCTAACGGTCCACCAACCCCCAAAATTGTTAATTTTCCCAATTTCTTTTTCCAAAACACTTCAGTAACTTTTCCCCTGATTTTGCATAAACCTTTCACGTGGTAGTGCCAAATGCTGTACATGAATTATTCTAGGGCCACATCAGGGCTTCACAATGCCGGTTTTTACAGTTTGCCTATTTTTAAATGGACTCATAATGAGCTGATTGGACCTTGGTGCCTGGGATGAGATGCAGTAATGGTGGTTAGCATATGACTATATCAGATATTTATTTGTGCTGAGCAACTAGAAATAAACCATGGACATGTCTGCTGTGGCACTGTTGCCTTTACTGATGTCTCAACAAGAGAGCGTAGTGGCACAGTGGCGCAGTGGCGCAGTGGCGCAGTGGCGCAGTGGCTCAGGGATAGAGCTTTGGACCCTTGACTAAGACGAACCGGGTTCGAATCCTGTGCTGCAGTGTTAGACCCTTGGGCAAGTTCTTTCACTCTACATAGCTCCAGTTCACCCAGCTGTATAAATGAGTACCTGGCTATAGACAATGGTGCATAATTATGTGTACGAGCAGCCTTTGCGCATTAATTGCAGCATATGGTTAGGGTTAATATGCATCTGGATGCTTCCCAGAGAAGTTGAAATGGTGTCTGAGTGAACAGGTCTGTCAGGGAAGTAAAGTGTAAAGCGCAATTTGAGCAAACCTGAGGATTGGATACTGCGCTATAAAAAAACTTACCTTTTTTCAACAAGTTACCCTCGCCCTTGTTCTGTTCTGTTTTTTTATGAACTCTTCAGAATGTACTCATGTGTCCAGACTCCAGAGGTAGAGTGTTTGACTTACAGAGACAAGAAGAAGAAGATGTCCGCCATGTGGCAGACCAAGAATCAATACACGCCCGGAGAGTGGAACGTCCAGTCTGTCATGCTCGGGGGGCTCGGCAAAGACCCTGAACTCACTGGTCAGTCTTCAAGTCCATTCAATTCAATGCCTTATTTCAGACACATTTATACATACATATATCAGTCCATACAATAGCTATACTAACAATCAAAACACATTATATAGCAGGAAGTACACTATAGATAAACAAATACGAAGAAAACAAATGTGATGTCATTATGAATATATAAAGAATTTACACATGTCGTCATCTTCTAAGCCTGGACACCCACCTAATGTATGTACCTAGTATAGCTACTGTTAATTGCCTAACCCTTACCATTTCATAAAGTTATAAAGAATATTTTGAATTAGTGCTTTGGAGTCTTTTGACAACTTTACTTAATATTATACTTGTCATCATTTCAATTATAATTTATGTAATAAGTGTTAGAAATATATGTATACGTAATACTGATTACTGACATTTAGGAAATAGTTCCCTTTACAGAAGGAGGAATGTGTGAAATGATTTTTTATTGTATAAATTGAGTAATTTGTATGATTTGTTTGCCTAACATTAACAAGAACAGATCTGTTTTATATCTGTCTAATGAAATATCACAAGGCAGTACTAACTATTTATAGTTTAATTGTGCATTTATACAGCTCTATATTTAAAAATATTTCAGATCATAAGGCAATACTAACTAATTATTGTTTAATTGTGCATTTATACAGCTCTATATTTAAAAATATTTCAGATCATAAGGCAATACTAACTAATTATTGTTTAATTGTGCATTTATACAGCTCTATATTTTAAAATATTTCAGATCATAAGGCAATACTAACTAATTATTGTTTAATTGTGCATTTATACAGCTCTATATTTTAAAATATTTCATCAGAGGACACAAAATTATTATCTTTTCTTGGGTAGCATGAAACACACCATATTATTTCGTTATTGTTATTGAAATTTTACGTTTGTGGTCAGAACATGAGGAGGACCTACAGGCAACCCCAGTCCCACAGGACGACAAGGCATTGTCCAAGGGCATTGACCCGAAGATGAAGGTCATGACAAAGGCTGAGAAGAAACTTCTGTCCATGTACGGAGACACTGGCCGTGAGACGGGAGGCACGCGTCAACTACAGAGGTCAGCACTGTGCTCATGGTCACTCACACCGTAAACTAACATTACAATCGCAACTGTTGTAAACGTCTGATATGTATGTTTCATTTATAATTTCATTTACTGCTAATTTTAATGTCTCTGATTTGACTTTTGTTGTCAAATCAGTTAGTGATTTATAATATATATAGTTATAATATATGTACATACTCTGTATATATATATATACTAAATATATTATAAATATATATATATGCACTATTCATAGAACATCTTAATTACATAATGAATACAAAACTATAGATATGTATGTGTGTGTATATATATATATATATATATATATATATATATATATATGTCTGATATATCTACTTACTATATCTATTTATTTATAAGCATATATATGCATAATTATATATATATATATTATATATCTATATATATATATATACATATATTATAGATGTATATATATAATTATTTATTATATATACACTATTCATAGAACATCTTAAATATGTAATGAATACAAAACTATATATATATATGTATATATATATATATATATATATATATATATGTCTGATATATCTACATATCTATTTATGTATAAGTATATACATATACATAATTATATACACAAATTTATATATATATATATATAATATATATATATATATCTAAAATATTATATATCTCTATATACATATATTATATATGTGTATGTATTATATATATATATATATATATATATATATATATATATTATATTTAATATATATTTATAGACATTTGTGTTGTTTTCTCCAGTGAGTGTTTGAGATATATATATATATATTATAATATATATATTATAATATATATATATATATATATATATAGTAAAGATATTTAATATATATATTTATAGACATATTCATGTTCTTTTCTCCAGTGAGTGTCGGAGATCAGGCCAGAGCATGGACACAACACAGACGAAGAAGGAGATTGCAGTAAGTTTGTGTAGAACTCCACTGTAACTCACTGACTTAGTTACCAACACCTTACTATTCCTGCGTCTATGAAGCGATTCTGTGCAATTTTCAGTTTTGTTCTCATGGTGAAAGGAATGAATCATTAACATCTGTTAACCGCCACTGCCAGAATCACTCAGTAGGACCACTGATAGATGATATTCTCATCAGGAAAAAATAGTTTTCTTTCGTTTACTTGAAATCACCAAAGTAAGATAACGCTGTTCAATATGTTGACAAACCTGAAGTAACTTACACAGTACAAGGTGAACCCAATAGGGCAGGCGATTTTGAGGAAGTTAAATTCTCATGACATGAAATCAGCATATCCAGTAAAACACTGGAATTGTAGATTGGAAATGATGACTCACTGTGGCACAGGTATTTAAATTCAATAGATCTGACCAACATATTACTTTAAAAAGATGTGTAATCATGTGTTCCAACTCTACACGTTACAGAATTAGAGACTGTGTCACATGGAGTGTGCTGGGTGTTTCAGTCTCTACAGCAGTGTCTGCAAGAGAGACTGGAGAGGGTGTGGAAGTCTCTACACATGCCCGACACACACAAGCTCGACATGGCGATTAAGTACAGTGGCGACACCTACCACAGTCTGCTCGAACAGGTGGGGTGGGGTGTCGACATGGGGCAAATATGGGGAGTGTGCAAACTGAAATAAAATTATACAATCCACTTGTAGAAATGACACTTCTACATTATAAAAGTGTGACCTGTTTGTTTGTTTGTTTGTTTGTTTGTTTATATATCCCTTTAACTGAAAATATTAATTTATTTTGCATGTTTCTGGCTAAAATTTTGATGTGACCTATTATTTTTTAATTTGTCTGGCGGGTTAGTGCATTTAGTGGGCTCAATATTTCAGAAATGTTTCAAAAGGCAATATGTGAAGCTCTACCTGCAGAATTTCATGTTTTTGTATATTATCCTAAAAATAATTATACCATCTACAGCTGTGTCACTAGGTGTTGGAATAATTTTGCATAGTTTTTAAATTATTGGCTTTTGAAAATCGTCATCACTTAACACAAGCACCAACTTTGCCTGCAGCATTTCACTATGTTGTGCATATGAGCACAAAATCTGTTTCTGGGACACACTGAAGCAATGTAGCGCAATTTTCAAATGTATTAGCCAAAGTGAATGCCTTTGCCCCAAGCATAACTGGGTAACTCAACTAGATATACATAACTATTTTTATTTTTTTGGTTAGTTATGTTCGTCACATCATAAGTGATTACCTTACTATATGTCACCTGTCTTAACCATCTGTAGTTGAATTGACTATATTTAGATGTACAGCAATATATATGTGCTTTTATTATTACATTGTACACATGTCCAAGACGTAGATTATAGTCTGCACAAATAATATGCACCACGGTTTTTGTTGTGTCAAGTATTTCTGCCATAAACTGCTCACTGTTATGTACCATATTTTCGCAGGCGGTAGACGAGTGGGAGAGAGTTGCCGACCTCATCCAACAGAGGGAGCTACTGCTCACCAGACTCGAGAAGTTCGAGCGACTGGCCTCGGATCCAAACCGGTTCTTTGAGAAAGGTTGGCATCCGAGTTAGCTGTATTAGGCTAGCAAGTCTTGTTGATTTATGATTGGCAAAGTATACTTTCCACTAAACCATCATATAATCTGAACAATTCTAGTTTAATTTGCAGTATGTAACATGTATGTCATGTTGTGGAAACATTGACTGGGAGACAGTTTATAACACAGAGAGAACTTTATTACTGCCAGTGGCGTAACACACAAAATCGGTTGGCATCAGCCTAAACGGCGTTCATATTGTTACACAGTACTATTTCTAATATATGATGTTTTTATTCTTACTCAGTGCGTGTAAATGTCTAACTCATGTGAATATATTATTCTGTAATAATTAAATTAACCAATCCTTAGGTCTGCGTGGATCGGCTGTTGCTCGACTTGACGAGGCCAAGACAAGAAGTGGACTATACAAAGTAGGTCATGCTGCTTTGTCGACACAAAAGACAACTAGCGAATGTTGGAGGTCTCAGTTAAAATGCCACAATTAACAGGAGTCTTGTGTTTTTTTAGTTAATTAATATAATGTTTGCTAGACTCACTCATTCGTTGGCTCGCTTGCTCATTCATTCACCCACCCACCCACTCATGTTGGCCACTGGAGTCGAACATTTGTGGCTTCAGCCGTCCTAATAAATACATTGAAGGTATACTACGTATCAAATTATGTTTAGTGAGCGTGTAACTGGGTTCATGTTCACAATGTAAGCTTCTACTCCACTGTTCAGATGGTCAACAAAACATAGTTTCAAAACAAGCTTCAAAGATTGTCCATTCCCCATGTTTAACACACCAGACTTTCTGATACAAATGACTCACTCTCTTGAATCCTAGATCGATCACTATGATATACTATACTGACCTCGTACCATATTTATGAAGGAGAAACATAATCTATTTCTGGTGCATTTTCTACATGAAACTAGTTTGGCAGTACATTAAAAATGACACTACATTTTTTACCTTAATGCATTTTTGGCTTGAAAACAGATTTTGAGATTGTGTAAACTTTTTGAAAGAATAATAATGTTATCAATTGCATTTCTATCGAAATGGATGGTGTTTTTCAGTCTGTTGTAGCTATGAATAGTTATATAAAACAAAAAATTTGATTTGACTAATATTTAGGGGCAGATTAAGAAAATTGTCTTGACAACAGTTTGAAAAACTTCAGCTAGTTGATGTATTTCGTTGCTTTACAACATAGTGATGTATTTTACTGTCTATTATTGAGAATAAAATATGCTATATTATCTATTTATGGCCCAGTTATCCACCAACAAACACACAGCTGTGACTACTAAGAATGAAAAATATGTAAAATTATAAATCTGCTTTCAGAAAATCGAAATCCTAGACGTAGAGATTACGAAGGTGTTGGACTACATTAAGAAAACGTTTGAAGATGTTGTCACATACCAGGTACAGTCTCCATGAGTTGACTAGGCCACCTTGCATGTCATCATGTCATCCCGACAATGAATTTGAATTCAAATACTGCAATTAATTTCTGTATTTGTCAGTAACAAACTGGCCCCACATGGCGAAGAACATCTCCTGTTCTGCTGGGTCATGTTTTACAGTTTTCCGGCGTTGTAAATGTTCCGGTCGATGTTTCTGCGCATGCGCGATAAATGTAAAATCATCAATGTGCAGCGAAACGACAAAGCATTTGTGGCATAAATACTCGTAATTTATGCCACAAATGTTCATTAGGCATGTTTTGATAGCAAGTGTAAATCACGTGACTGTAGTGCGCCATAATCCGTGACAGTGATTTAGACAAACGTAATAATTATTTTAATGTATTGAACGAGACTTTAAGCATGTCTTCACAGTAATCATCACGGGAGAGTTAACGAACAGCCCGTGGCATTTATACCAAAAAATGCTTTGTTGTTTCGCTGGACATTGATGATTTTACATTTATCGTGCATGTGCAGAAATGTTTATTTGAAAGTTTATTACGACTAGAAAAATGTAAGCGCAACACCCTTGCTCATGCTGTCGCTACTGAGTCTGATCACCCGCTCTCTACGTTCTTCCATGTACTTCCGTCTCAAAGGAGATACCGTTGTATAAAATGTAAAACATCTCGCTATAGCAGGAGTTTTGTGCCTGTGGCCATTAGAATGTTGAATGCTAAATGAGTCGTATTGCTGTCAACCGGTTGAATTGTTCTTGTAGTGGAAAATCTGGAAATTCACTTGCATTTTGTTGTGACCATCCCATATGTTTTAGATGTGATCATGAGTTGTACAATGCATATCCTTTTTAAGGACAATAAAGTGAAATTGATTGGTTGCTGTGCTGTGCTGTGCTGTAGGGGCGCGTCTACCAGGACAAGATGAAGTGGGACCGCACGGAGATGTTGTACTGGCTGCAGGAGGAACGCAAGCAGCAGCTGTTCAACACCCACAGCACCACCTCCACCCCCCACAGACGACTCGCCGCCCTCAAACTCTCCAGCGTCGCCCCCACTCCCAACTCCCTGCCCCCCGTGTCCGCCCTCCATGCCATCGGAATCCAACTCTAGATCGGTCGCTGTAATGTTTTTAATCCAGGTAATTTAACTGCTGACTCGTGGACCGTTACTATATGTACATTTCCATGAGGCATTGCCAACGTGAAATGTACTTAATCGAGTGTAAATTAAGGTCTAATGTTATGTGTATAATATTATAATACTCATATAGAAATTAATTTTATGTGAAAGTTTTTATTGCATATTTGATATTTGGTTTTAGAGTTATAGTTTAATAATATACATTGTGTATATATAAGTATATATAATTAGTACAGAATGAATGCTTTCATGGCTTTTTAGTGATGTAAATAATATAATGTAAATACAACCACCATCATGACCCAGAAATTATGACACTGCTTCAGTGAATGATACTAATACTATACACATTAATGTGACAGATCAGTACAGGGTAAGGGCACAATGGGGTGATATTTGGCGCCCCTTTTCTACAGGTAGGCTGCTTCCTAGCATATGGGGAAGAGGACACAACACACAAAGGGGGAAATAGATGTTTGCCTCAATCCACATTATAAGTCAATTTGTTTGGGTGTAATCAACCATGAGAAATTTATGGGATATAATTAACCACGGGGTGGACATGATGTCTCGTACACCCGGCATGGAGCTCTGCTTGTGTAGAGAGAGGGCTGTCTCGTATCACTTTTGGGGTCTGATGCCTACACTTTGTCAATAGGCTGCCTTGTCAATAGGCAGCAGTTCTGCTATGGCGATGACTTGGTAGATATATAATGTGGACAAGTATGCCAGTGTGTAACAGATTTGTGTGTTGTGTGTGATACTGAAGGGTAGTAAATGTGACAGTGCATGTTATATATGTGACAAATACACTTGTATCAATGCAATGAGAATTACAAGACCGTGCCAATCTATACCTATTGATATACATGACTGTGCCAGATGTACGACTGTGCCAATCTAAATGTGTAATACAGACGACTGTGCCAATCTAAATGTGTAATACACAAGACTGCCAATCTGAATGTGTAATACACACGACTGTGCCAATCTAAATGTGTAATACATACGACTGTGCCAATCTGAATGTGTAATACACACGACTGTGCCAATCTAAATGTGTAATACACACGACTGTGCCAATCTGAATGTGTAAAACACACGACTGTGCCAATCTAAATGTGTAATACACACGACTGTGCCAATCTAAATGTGTAATACACACGACTGTGCCAATCTAAATGTGTAAAACACATGACTGTGCCAGTCTGAATGTGTAACATACACCTGGTATTTTATTCACTGTGCCAACTTAACAGAATGAACAAACATGAGTTAGGTATCACATGCGTTTTATTGCTTATTTACAAAGCTGTTTGTAACACGTATGTCATCTTGTGCATAGGGAATATTAAACTGACTAACTAGAAGTCTTTGTTGTGTTTTCAACTCTTGGATAACTGACAACATTATGGTGTGGCGGCCAATCTAATCACACGTCTTAGGAATGTAACAACTTTCATATTTACTAATATAATAATTTCACATATTACACACAAATGTCATGAACTTGTTCATCTAAGTCATGCGATATCATACCTAATAATAGAAGCACAAACCTAAAAAATACCTTACCAGACCAAATTTATAATAAACATTTCATTTAGCACTAGTTTTCACAGCACTTAACCAGATATTATCACTAAGTTTGTAACAATATTTTGCTGTTGTTGTCATGGTTGTCATATCATTCTCACATTCTGTTAACATGCTACCTGCCACAGCCAGCCAGGTCACACTGGCATATTCTGCAGAAGCCCAAAATGTCTGTTTGCATCATGTCTTTGACACAATTGCAGACCCCATAATCTGACCTTTCAATGCCCATTTTATTTTTCTCGACATAATCCCAAATTAATAACATGCATTTATCAATAAAAATAATAGTAGTCAAAATGCAGATATACAAATCAAAATGACTTCATTTCTCAAAACACTGTTTTTCTAGTTTGCTTAAATTTTGACAAATACTACCTGGTAAGTATGAGACATAACTTTCAAGCTTACAGAATTTTGTTTCACATTGTTGCAACACTTTCTGTAGCTAGTGACATGTAGTTCAAATAAATCTACTTGAAACCGTTGAACCACAAACACGGATAGGACTTATGGAGGAAATGTGAACAATGTTCCGCCTAACAAACTGTGGTTGCTGCCAAAGGAAGGTGTCCTGCTATAGACATTACTTGACCAGTTGTTACTTGTGCGACGTCCTTCAGTAGTCGACCAGACGCGGCGGTCGACTCGACGTGTCTGATGTCCCAGAGTGTGAGCGAGACCTGAAAATTGGCACTCAGGGTAAAGACTACTGTTAGCAGTTAGCAACCCCAATAGGTTAGCTGTTAGTAACCCCTACAGTTGAATAGTTAGCAACCCCTATAGTTGAACAGTTAGCAACCCCTATAGTTGAACAGTTAGCAACCCCTATAGTTGAACAGTTAGCAACCCCAATAGTTGAACTGTTAGCAACCCCTATAGTTGAACTGTTAGCAACCCCAATAGTTGAACTGTTAGCAACTCCAATAGTTGAACAGGTAACAAACCCTATAGTTGAACTGTTAGCAACCCATACAGTTATACTGGAAGCCACACCTACAGCTGTACTGCTAGCAACCTCTATGAATCTCCTGTTGGGAGCATCTACAGTTATACTATGAGCAACCCCTATGGTTATGCTATTAGCAATCCCTATACTTGTCCTCTTTGGAACACCTCTTGTGAAAAAATATATTAATAAAATATATTAAAATAGCAATACAACTACTATTTCAAACCAATACTTCTAACTTCAATGGAAGTTCCTTGCAAGTATATATTACATGTGTCTAAAGAGAAAAACAATCTTACTACTCTTTCTGCCCCTACATACAAGTTAAGCAAGAAATGTTGGAGGAACAATGTGACAAACCTTTGGTCTTGTTGCCGTGGCGATGGCGACTGTCTGCGATACGTAGACCTGTGCATGTCACTACTGTGTCCATCCCGGCCTGACTGTCGCCGGTCAGAGTGCCAGTGGAACCTGTCTGACCGCCAGTCACTGCCCCTGCTGTGTCCCTGATGTCTGTCCGGCGGTCCCTGGTGCCTGTCACCCCGCCAGTCAGGCGTGTCTCTCTGATGTCTGTCCACTCGCCAGTCACTCTCACCGCGTCCGTGATGTCTGTCCGTCTGCCAGTCGGCGTCACTCCGTCCTGCGGTCCTGTCTGCGCGCCAGTCAGTGTCTCTAGTGTCACGTCTGTCTGTCTGCCAGGTAGTGTCGCGTCGCTCTGTGTGTCTGTCGTCAGGTTTGTCCACCTTGTAGGCGCTGGGTTTGTCGTCGGTCACAGACTTGCTGTCTTCCCCGTTCTTCCCCGACCAGGTGTCCTCGTCTGTGGACCCTCCCTCCTTCTCCCGGTGGCGCTTCTCCCTCTCCCGCCGCCGCATCTCAATGCCCCGCAACTTCAGCTCCTCCTCCCGGTCCTGGCAACAACAACAGCCCTAACTTCTCCACAAGCCTCAAGTTCTCCCTGCCTCAAACATGTCTCCCCACTACCTGTCCCTTACTAACCCATATATCTTCTCTGACACATACGCACGCACGCACGCACGCACGCACGCACGCACGCACACACACACACACACACGCACACCGTCACACATAGTCACGCATACTAACATACACACACACTCACACAGCAAATCCTCACACATACACACACATGCCACGCATACACACAAACACTCATACATACAATCACACTCAGCCAAGGCTGCTCGCATGGTTAAGGAACATAAGGGATCAACTTACCAGTTGCTGCTGCAACATCTTGTCTTGTTTTTCTCGCTGTGCTTTCTTATCAGCTTTATCTACAATCAGAAGACAACATGGACCAACCACTCTTGGTCAACAACCCACAGAAGGGTAAGAAACAGGATTACAAATTATATTGGTAAATAAGTATTACATAATAATCCACCATACCACCAAGTAAAATGTTCTATAGGATCATCATTCTGTGCTTGGGTGTAGCACTAATATCTTCAAATTTTGAATATGAATCAGTTTGGTGAAAACCATTAATAAGACAAGCAAGAATAAAAAAAAACATTGAATGATAGCTGTCAGGTAGTTTTTGTGTTATGAAATTTGGAATTTAGCCATGCTGTGAAGGTTTCTTAAAAATACATAAAATTATTCATAAGTCATGTTTTGAACAAACTATACCTAAACACCATCAATGTACATTTGTGGAATTGTTCTGCACAATGTGTAGACAAAATAAGGCAATTTGAATATGAATGCAATTTATGGTTAAAATGTAATAAAATAATGCTTAATTCAACGAACCATGAGAGGGTGTTCAGAACTTGATTGTGAGCAATGTAAACACACTTCATAAAGCAGATGTACACATTTGGTTTCTAACTATCTATGCATGTCTGTATAGAAACCAGACCTATATGACAGGTATGGTGTGACTAGTCATAGTAGGAACAAGTGTCTGTGGGGAGCGGTGGTCGCGCGGTAGAGCGCTGGACTGTCAATCGAGGGGACGGTAGTTCAATCCCACCCACCGCCGTTTTGAAATTTAGGTAGTTTCGTTCACCCCACATTTGCCTGTGTCTTTCGGAAGAGACATTAAAAGCCGGTGGTCCCATCTATCTGGTGTCTATGCCAGGGGAAGTAAAAGATCCCAACACAAGAGGTAAATGTGTAAACTATAGTGGACTCACTAATTCTAGAGAAGGACAACTCCTGCATTAGCCTAAGTTTGGGCTGTTTGGAGGAAACCACCTAAGAACCATGCACATTCACTGCATGACAAATGACTGTGATAGCTGTTAATTCACACATGCAGAAAGACACAGTGGTACCTGAAAATGTTAAACAGATATGTGGCTGGAGACAGCAATAAACTGTATACACCATGCATTGTACCCATGTTAAGGAGGCATTCAACTGTTCTCGCAGTGTACAAATAATATATTTCCCCATCTTCTGTTGTACTCACATTGCCTGTTAAGCTGCACTTGCATTCGTCGGCGAAGACGTTCTTGTGGCGTCAGCAAAGTCTACAAATGCACGCATGATAGTTAGAATGGAGCCAGACCACCACCGAGAAACATATTTCTTATTTACCAGAGACTAAATTATTCCAAATGTATTCGACATGATAAAAATATAACTTGTTTTGTGTCAAATACTTGGAAACCATAGAAATGCACCAAAAGAAATGGGTTTGTCATTCTTGGAATTGACATGAATGTAGAAGTTGTCAACAGAGGAATGAATATGCTGAATGTATATGCCAGGGTACTGAGATTAAACAAGCTTAAAAACTTATGTGTAGGCTCAGCAACATAGATACAAACTAGGCAGAAAAAAACTATCTGGATTATATAGTATTACTACAATATATTGGAAGTTTTTGTTTCAAAATACTTATTATGAGTTAAATGTTTTTTTCTTGTTGTAACCACGTATAATCCAGGCTGACTTCTATAAAACACTGATCAGTCAGTGTGTCTTGCCTGCCTGTCTGTCTGTCTGCCTGTCTGCTTGTCTGTCTGTGTCTGTTTATTTGTTTGATATGTCAAGAAGGCAGATAGATTACAATCTTGACATCATACAGCTTATTCCAATACAGTAATGGTGACATTGCTTTGAAATTGCATTTAACTATTTTCAATAAAATAAACATATTCAAAACAGCATGTAGTATAGCAACTAATTTGGTTATCTGTGTAAAGCAAATGGAGTCAAAACTATGTCAAACATATGAAAATTAAATTGGTATGCGGTCTAATGAAAAACATTGCCCTGAATATCAAATACCGTTTGAGCTCAGATTTTATTGCAGAACAGATCAGACACCTGATCAGCTTAATTAAGTAACGAGGTAAAAAATGTGCTGCTGTGAATACACGCAAATGCAAAAGATAGAGAAACCCATGTCTTGAAACTCAAACGAATGATGGTTTTTGTCAACATGTCCACTACAGTTTCCGGGACATGAGAGCCTATAGGAGTCTAGCACCCAGTACAGGGTCATTTACGAGGGGTAACAGTGGATTAGGAAGATTCTTACTGACTTTGTTCGTAGCACCGAGTCCTCGGCTTATACCAATCACCTTGCCACCATCAGACCTACAAGAACAACACAGGGCTGTGTAGCAGTGCAAACACGACAGCGACACGCTGTCTACTAACACACACTGACAGTTTGACGCAGTCTGTTTGTTAGCCAATCTTAGTGCAGTAGTGTGTAACTTTATTTTATTACACAAAATATACAATCCATTGATGCTGAAAAAAGCTATTTTAAAAAAGAGGGTTGTTTTTAGCAACCCTCATCAGGCAATGTTCCAAGTTACTTGGGTGAGATTTGTACTCAATGCCTACATAAGTACATATTTATGTCTTATTACCCCCCCCCCCCCCCTCACAACACCACCCACTACTTGTGACCGACCAAGCTCGACAATACTCTAGCCACGTACGTACGTGGCTATTACAGAGTGCTGAGCTACAATGAGAAGAAGAATGTACATCTAAACACGTCATTTTCTATGTCAGTATTAACTTTAAGAACGTTCTCAGTTGCTTCATGAGACCAGCCGTTGGCGTATTGTAAACTTGGCGCCACATTCCACATGGTCTGGCGATGGGAGCGATCATCGTAATTAGTGCAAGTAATAAATCACTGCCTAGATGAAGGATTTGCATGAGTGATAGGGAGCGAGCGTGATGCTCACCTTAAAAATTAAGCAATTATACACTGTACATTTAAAAATTACGCACATTGTTCTTATGTATCAATCATTTTAAATTAATAATTGCACTTTAAAACAAAATTAAACTATTCATGAAAATTGTTCATCAAGTTGGAAGTATATTATTCAAGCAAAATTTATGATTAGTTTTACACAACTAGTAATTTCTACTCAAATCAACATTGATGTGAGTAGAAATTACTAGTTGTGTAATCATAAATCTTGCTTGAATAAAATAAAAATATATTTGTAATTTTGGTGAAATAGGAAATAAAACACCATCTTTATTACAATAAATTAAATAAGACGTAAGCTTCAGCTCACTTATGTGTCGATCCCGGGTTGCTGCTGGTGTCAGACTTCTTTGTTCCATCGTCGTCACCGGAATCGCTGCTGTTATTAGAAGATGACAGGCTGGGGCGGCGATATCGCTTTATCGGTGGAGGTGACGCCCTCTTTGGACTGGGGCTGGAACTGCTGCTGCTGGATGACGACCGACTGGAGCGGCGGTAACGCTTCAGAGGCGGGGTTGTTTGTTGGAGGGGCGATGAGTGTTGTCGTGGCGACCGTGAGCGACTACGGGATGAGGATGAAGCTGAGCGTGACCTGGGGACAGCGACATGACGGGTACAGGATAGTCAATACGTCAACAGTGACACGACGAGTACAGGATAGTCAACATGTCAACAGTGACAGGACGACTAGAGGACAGTCAACACCTCAACTGTGACACTGGTGGGGAGCGGTGGTTGGATGGTAGAGCGCCGGACTGTCAATCGAGGGGACGGTGGTTCAATTCCACCTACCGCTGTTTTGAAACTTAGGCAATTCTGTTCACCCCACATTTGCCTGTGTCTTTTGGATGAGACACTAAAAGCCGGTGGTCCTTTCTATTTGGTGTCTATGCCTGGGGAAGTAAAAGATCCCACACAAGGGGTAGATGTGTAACCTGTAATGGACTCACAAATTCTTGTTGGACTTTAAATGCCCTGCAAAGGGCCCCATCCAGTATTTGAGAGAAGAAGATGGAGAAGGGGTACTAGAGGATAGTCAACATGTCAACTATAGAACAATCAATGCGTCAACAATGACAGGATGGTTAGAGGACAGTCAACATGTCAACAGTGACATGACGGTTAGAGAAAAGTCAACACATCAACAGTGACAAGACAACTAGAGAACAGTCAAAATATCAACAGTGACAGGACAGTTAGAGGACAGTCACAGTGACACGACATCAACTAAGCACTTTAAAACGTACTGTGGTGCTCCAATTTATCAAAACCCTTTAATATTACCTCATACTCCTCCATCTTGACCGTGACCTAGACGATGACCTTGATGATCCCGACCTTGTCCTTCTTCCTCTTGATCTTGAGCGAGAATACCGCCTACGACTGGTCCGCGACCTTGATCGACTTCTTGATCGGGAATGTCGGTGACCATATCGAGAACGACCCCTTGACCTTGACCGGCCATATCGACCACCAGATTGACCTCCTGATCGAGATCGGTCTCGGCCTCCAGAACGGGATCTGTCTGGTGACGTCCTGTTAGATTTCCGTGACAAGTAACTTGATGATCTGCCTTTCGACTCAGTTCTACAAAACACATCCATCGGAAAATGTTTACACAAAAACACAAGTGTTAACAAAACACCAATCACGAACAACATGAAAAATATCTCAAATTTGCATAGATTTTTGGTACTTAATGTTACCTTTGCAATAACGTTCATTTTGTGTCCTCCATATAATGAAAAATTTGATTTCTAATCAACGCAATTTGAATTATACACAAATACAACAGGTGAACGTGATGGCATGCACAGGACAATTTACTCACTCACGCAAAATACGATAAACTAAAATTGCAGTAAGCAAAACGTCTGTTCAGAAGCTGTGCTCGGAATAAATTAAACAGTTTCTGGCGGCTGGCGGTGGTGACTCCACAAGTCCTTCCCAAGTTCATAAACCCGCACCACGGGGCGAGGTGGGGCGGAACGGGGTGGGGGGGCACAATTTAGTTTGTCTTTTTCAAGTGGCGTTTCATCACACCACTTCCGTCACAAGAAACTAAGCCCCCCTGTGCTCGGACTGCACCAACTCTGACGAACAGTTCCATGGCATAACACCAGGAGGAGCATCGGTAACGTAGAAGGAATGGGACACCGACCGCGAGACGTGGGACGGAGGCGGGAGGCTGGGGCCAAGGACGGGGACATCGTCTTCATCCTCCCCACCGAAACTTGTGATGAACTTCATCTTGGTCTTCGCTGGTGACGGTGAGCGTGATCGCGATGATGACGACGACCTAGACACAGACAGCAGTGTAAGTAACATCCACGTGAAATTGTTGAAGTTAATGGGGCATATGATATGGGTAGAGAAAAACAGCTAAGTCATCGATAGAACAGCCAAATCAAACTGTAATAAACTTGGAATACAACAAGCAAGATGTTTAGGCCATATAATGCGAATATGAGAACATGCAGGGAGAACTGAAGGATCCATAGAATACAAATTAACAGATCATCTATCAACACAGTATGGAAGGCAGGAACTCAACAGAACTGCTGCAAACTACAAAAAGACTGTGGTTTGGAGGACCATGGTCGCCAATGCATGTGACTGACATAGCAAATAGAAAAAGATAGTGACTATACAATGACTTACTAACAGAGAGAATGTGTGAGGGTAAATTAAAAGATGACATAAAAGAAGAGGAGAGTTTTGAGAAAGAGGGAGAGTACAAAAACAGAGTGGGAATTACTGTTTTTATCGATTGAAATAGTACAGGCCACTATTACAGACAGTGAGTTAAATCATTTAAAAAACAAATCAACATCGGTGCTAGACGTGAGCACTCCTCCAAGTGACAGCTGCTAAACCAGGGGAGAAAAAGACGGGAAACAGTGCAGCTGTTGGAGACTCACTTCTTGTAGGGGTTGTAGGTGGGACTGTCTCTGGCTGCGTAGCTGGGTGGACTCAGCATGCGCTCCTTCATGCGTTTGTCTTTGTACGCTCGACGCTCACGTCGTGACTTCCGTCCCTGTCACAGAAACAATACCTACTGAGCCTACATGACAGCACACGTAAAAACTCAACAAACAGCAGGAATAGTCAGTATCTGTACGACTTCTGAACAATAAACACCTATGACATTATGTGTGTATGTTGTATTTTATATCTTTTATTTTTTATTTGTAAATGGAAGACCACAATTACAACTTTAATTTTAAAATTATATTATTGATTTGTCTTGTATTTTATTATGATTAATGTTTACATACTGTTTTAATAATGAATTTTAATTTTTTTTATTTCTCTACTCTGTAATTTTTATTTTTATGATGACGAACGCTGCAAAATGAATTTCCTGGTCTGGGACAATAAAGTTGTATTTCTACTCCTAAATCCAAAGCAGAGCACAATTCTGTACGTTTTGAGTGTAAACATGTCTATGATTTAGTGGCCAGTTTGTGGTAAACTAATAATCCACATCGGGAACACTGCAAAAAAATTACATATTATAGGTATGATGTAAAGAAGTATATTGTTACTTCATGAATGACATGGATTCAGTCCACTGAGCTCTTTACGGTTACACATAGCCAACAGTTTACACTTACAGAGAACTGTGCCTTCTCTTCCTCCAACAGCCGAGCCTGTCTCACGGCCTCTGCCTCCTCTTTGTCTCGGTGCAGTGACCTGCAGCAGTGACAGCACATGACAGTCACTTGTTTACTGGCCATTTATTGACTCCAGCACCTATTTAGTGACACTGACTTTTTGGCTGACTTCGATTGAGCTACGCGAGTCCCAATCGAACAGCCAAGATCACTCGAGCACGTAACCATTTTTGACCTGGATTAGCAAGGTGAATCTTCAAGGCCGCTACTCGAGGCGATCGTGAGTTTTATAGGATTCACTCGAGTAACTGACGTCATTAGCAGTGACAGCCAATAGGGAACGTAGGCCTCTACTGCACAAGAAATTAATTAAACATTACATGACACAATCGTTTCAATATGGATTAAAGTCACCACATTCTATGAATTATAATTTAAGACCAAGAAGATGAACGTCATAATTTACAATTGAAGTTGGCCCTTGTGTCAACAATTTAAAATATACCAACAAATAAGTAACACAATGAACAAACAACACAAAGGTTGGTTTACAACTGACTACAAGTGCCACCGTATTTCAACAACGTTATAAAATCCGAAGTGTCCATCCTGAAAGAACCTTTGTATCCTAAGTGAAGACTTACTCAAGATAGTCATCACCCTTCATGCCGTAGTCTCTCGCGCAAAGGTTCAACTGGTCAGACTGCTCTATGGTCAAGTCGTCCACATCAAAGGCAATGTCTGCAGAGAAAGCATGTCGAAGTTACAGTGCGTAAAACTGAACAGATGTACAAAATGTGAATGCCAACAGCTCAAACAGAATGAAGTTGTTCTTGCAAGGTTCTCACATTTTACATGCAAGTGTATCACAAATAAATCAGATGTATAAATATTTGCTGATGTTGACTCTGACAGGAGCCACAATAACAGTAACTATGAACTTCTACAGCATTTAAATGCAAAGCGTTATTGAAAATCACAAGTAAACGCCGACAATGACAACATTTATAAATATTTCAGATGGGTGGTTAAAACAGTTCCAGTAGCTCAGACCGACACGACACAGATTTCACTATTCGCAGATCCGCTGCAGTGAAATCGTGAAACAGTGAAGTAATACGCACCGAGGTCGATTTCCTCGTCTGAGCTCTCCTCCGCCTCTTCTTCTTCTTTGTCCAGTAGGTCTGTCTCAGAATTGGTGGGAGCCGGCGTACTGTCCTCATACGTGTACCCAATGGCTGCCTTCTTGTCCGGTCTAACAAATACAACATCGCACTGTCTTAGTACAATTTATACTTTTTCCAGTGTCTGACACTAATTTTGAACCATGCATATTCATCAACCTCGTCACTCACACTGTCATTTTGTTCTCAAGTCTGGTCAATAACAGCAAAATTAGTTTGCAACAAACACTATTTATTCTATACAAACATCCACCATTATCTGTAGTCAAACATTCATTTATGCAGCTCAGAAAGAAAAGGGGACATTTCCCCAAGGTTCAAAACTGCAAAAATTTGATGTAATTCTGGAATCTCGCAAGAGTGCGACACCTTAACCAGTACCATAATCAATGTGCTGCCCTGCCACATACTTACTTTTTATTCTCTGTCTCAGCCTTCTTTGGCTCAACAGCACCAAACAACTCATCCGTGTAGATCTGTTGCAGACATTGTTCTTCACTCACTGCGAGAAACAATATTTAATTAAGGTGTGGATAATGAACAACTTTTTATTTTTAAATCAACTCATATTTAAATCAAATATATATTTGACTAACATACCTGATATATATATATATTCCAGTACTTTTCTTATAAATGACTTTCGAATGTTGAAGGGGGCAAGCAATGACAGGCACAATAATTAATTTTGTTTGCCCCACAGAAAGAAGGGACACAGAATAAACCATGGACTGTTAGGAACATCTGCTAAAAGGAACAATTTAACAGTCGTTGTTCTGGACTGCCCTATCTAGTATACAGCTATGGGTACATACTAACATAAGACTTAGGTAGTACAGTCCATGTAAAAACACGTTGCGCATTACAAGAGTGTAATATATTATAGACATTATACATGCATATCGGTACATAATCACTGTGCTGTGTAGAACTGTGTCAGTCAAACTCACCGCCTGTGCACTCATTCTGCACCAGGATCCTGTAGCGCTCGTAACAACACTTTCTCTCCTCGTTCTGGTCGGCCTTACACAGTCTACAGACAACAAGTATTGTTTATTGGTACCTCTGTGTTGCTTTCACATGTAAGAAGGTAAGCAAAGGTCAGTTCTTACATAACACAGTATCCAGTTATTTGGATAATTTTCAAAGTGCATTAGACTACTTTTTAGCAGATCTAATTAAATCAATGTTCAGCACATTGACTTCAATTAATGTGCAAAAATATCTGTACATAAATATCCACCATTGTCCATAGCTAGGTCATTCAAACTGCTCAATGAACTGGACAAATGTACAGTGAACGAATGTGCCTTGGCCATGACCAAGAGTATGACACTCTGGCCACTAGGTTTCATATTCCATTTGCTTTACAACTTTTAAATCAAAAATATTATGTGGGTGTTTCTAAAACGTAACAATACAAAATATTGAACTTAAGTAAGAAACCCCAAAGCAAGTCATAAGATCATTAAAAATTGGGATAACCTCATCTTTAAAAACCACAGCCCCTTTGGATAATGCTGTATGTCTGGGTGGTGGAGAGAGATCATAAATGAGTGTGCAGCTACCAGCAGTACCCACATGTAATATATCTGTGTAATGATGTCAACACGAATATGTACTGAATAGCAGTGAAATAACAACTCACTTTGGATCGGCCGAGTCAGACACTTCTGATATGTAGTCTAGATGTGCTCTCACATCAAACCTGTCTATGGTAACATCGGCATTGCCCTGCCAGGGCATCCTACAACACAACAAAACACATTCAATTACAAATATGCCAAATTTCTGTATTCAAATACAATTACAAATACATAGTGGAACCCAACCCTGTTGTCTACAACGTCTGACTTACATGCTTTGAGGTGACTCTGCTGCCAGTGCCACGGAATGCTCCAAGTGTATAGGCATCTGCCGTCCAATCACGCGCACAAACTGTGTAGGATCTTGTTTCTGTAAGAAGAAACGAATAAATTTTGTATTTGAGAATATCTGTAATAACAGAATTCATAGCCTTGGTTAATTACAGGTAAAAAATGTGTTATGTATACAAATTGGAAACTACTATCATCCATCTATACATGAAATGTATATGACTTTTAGTAAAGTGAAATGCCATAGCACTTACAATGAAAATATTGACATTGCACTGTTATAACACAAAGTATGTTGTAGAATAGATATTTACAAATTGGCAATTGTCGGGACTGGGGAAGAATCCCTGATCAGAAAGTAAGGTGAGATCAAAAAGAATATAAAGGAAATTAATGAATTATGATACAGTTTCATCTCCATCATTTTATTAGTGTTAACAGAAAAGATTTCCATAGTGATTTCACTTACAATTCTCTCATAGTACTGCCTCCTCCTTTCTGCACGTTTCTTGTAGTCAACCATCAGACCACGAATTTTCTTCTCCTGCCTGCGTGCCTCGTGCCACATCTTGACTCGACTTTGATGCTGTTATCCCACAATTCAAAGAACTATTACCAGCATTGCAGCGTGAATGTCGGCCACTCTCTGAAAAACAGGATATAACTGCTATTTGAAATTCACTCAGTTCCTGTTTCTTTCATTTTTAGTTATATATTTATTATATTTATGTAAATTTAGGTCAGTCTGCAGTGTAGAAAAGTAATGAACACTTCCACCAGAAACTGTGTAAATTATACATAAAATAATGTTGTGTAGTTATGTACATAAGATCAATTTTACATCAGGTCTCTTTGCACCACACAAAAGTAGATTCTGTAATTAAAAAATAATAGCTTCATATCATATTTAGATAAATTTATGACACAAATTTTCACACAAATCGCGATGAACTAGAGTATGATTACTACCATGTGAAAAATCAAATGCAGCACTATGTTCATTGTTCAAAAGGTAAAGGTCCTTGAAAACAATTCACACAACATATGCTATGCTCTTTATTTGTGCATGTAATAGAGGACGGACAGTTGGACACTAATTGTGGTCGTATGCCATATCTGAGGACTGTGCAACAAAATCTGCAGACAGGGCAGATCCAGTAACTGCATCCAAAATGTTACTAATATTGACTTATGACGTTATGTATTTTGTTTTTTGTGTAACTGAGCTGGGTCTGGGACCGTCACTGCATTGAACACCTTTCAAAGGTGCATCAGTGTGGATATCTATAACAGAGCTGGGTATATGCGGAGTAGTACCCTGCAATAAATTTAATGAAAAATTGAGTCAAAACTTGCATGCATTTTTGGAAGACCCTCAGTCAGACGGGTGAAACAATCTGTCAATGCCTCAGGACAGTCCAGGGAACCTGGCAGGGTTTGGGCTTGGCAAGGGCAGCTTCAATAGCACTGGCAGCAGTCAGAACTACGTCTACGTGTTAAAACAGGGAAAACAAGCGTAAATACAAAGCAGACGTTTTCGTTAATTGCCAAAATGTGTTATAATTACTGACATTGTTCCAAATAACATCACGTGTTACTGCTAAAGCAAACTTGTAGTAAGAATATCGGTCGCTGTCGAACAAAATCTCCGCTGGGCCCACAACTCTCGGATTATGCGTTAGAAGACGGCGAGAGAAGACGTGACATAATTCGCACGAAACATTCTCAGAAGACAGTAAAATGTATATATGACAGAATATTTGTTAGTTTATTATAATAAATGTTTTTCATTCAATATTTTTCTACAATAATTAAAAATAATAAAAATTGTTGAGATACCCAGCGTACAGGTGTCGTTCCTTTTATTTTGTTTCCGGCGTCTGCTGATTTATTTAGAGATGTTTTGTACAAGTTTCAACATTTTAAGACTTTGACATTTTGGTTGTTCTGATTAAAGGTACGAATAATCGTGAATGTATATAAATTCATATTATTATCGAATGATGTATGTTGCTACTATATGTTGTATGGTGTTCCCATCAGCGACTGTAATATCGCTCAAATGTAAATACAGGTGGTGGGGAGTTATAGACGTTATGTCCCAAGTCGCTTATGTCCCAAGTCACTTATGTCCCAAATATTGTGGACGATATGTCCCAAAAACAAGATGCTAAGTAACAGTTAAAATATGCAATGGACTTCAAGTGTTCTACAAAGAGTGCCAGCATTAGTGTTAATATATCAACAGATTTATGTTAAGACTAAAGTTAAAAAATAACATAAAAACTTAATAATAAATTTAGGACATATCGTCTAGGACATATGTGACTTGGGACATAACGTCCATAGGCCGTGGTGGCTAGTAATAATGTTACGGACTGGTCACTGGCTAATCGCAGAGCAGCTCTCCGCTACGAATAAGGTCACACTCGCCACTATTCGCAGAGCAGCGATGTCACTGCTCTCCGAATTAAGAAAACATAGTTGCTAGTATTCGCAGAAGCAGAGCTGGTAGGAAAAGGTGTTTATTGGATAATTAGAACTCGGTGCGTATGGTTTACTAGCTCTAGTAGCTGCTTACTAAAATACAGTTGGTGTATGTTCATAGAAGTTTTTTCTAAATACTCTTCTGTCATCTAACAATGACGAGGCGAGTGGCACGGATAATGTTGTAAGCATCGTGGGTAGTCTAGTGGTTGGCATTCCGCCTGTCACGCCGACTGCCTGTGTGTATATATATATATATATATATATAGTAATTGCTAATAAGCATATTTTATACGAATTTTATATACATACATATATATAAATTTCTTGACTACATTAATGCATAATATAAATTACAACAATGCCACCCTTGATTTATTTGTCTCTAGTTCAGTTCTGTACAACAATGATTTAGCTATACCTTTTAATTATAATTTTATTATATTTATTTCTTATCATTGTTAGCTACTATTATCAACACTACTCAACAGAGTGTAACTTTAAATATTAATGTCTAAAAAGTTTATTATTATTATAACAACATGCACGCATCGCAACTCTTTCTTACCTGCTCTCAGAATACCGCAAGTCTTTCACAAATTCGCAGAGCAGTGACGCCATTGCTCTGCGAATACTGGCACTGGTTTCCTAATTCACAGAGCAGTGACATCACTATGGGTTTAATGTAAGATTATACATTAATCTAACTACCAAATCATTTAGACTGGCCATTATGATTTTATTTAGCTAGATGCAGTAAACAGTTTCATGAGGTGGCGGGGGTAGACGGATGGTTGAGAAGTGTAGAATCTGTGATGGAAAAAGAAAACAAAATTGAGATCCAGTATTAAAGCCAACATCACCCCATATTATCGGATTGCTAGACAAACAAAACATAATTTTGTTAATGTTAATACATTTGTGTTGCAGGTGATGGTGGAATGATAGACTTATGCCTGTAGTCCCGTCGTTTGAGGACAAGTTGCATCACACAACTTCCAGACTCGAGCAGGAACATGTTGGCAGTCAACTTGGAGTGTAAAGAGGCACCATCAAGTCTGTACTCCAACAAGGATCTCCACCATGACATCACTTTCGGGCATGATGTCACATTACAGTGGGATGACTCTCCCATTTACGGATTTTTACATCCATCCGACTTGCATCTGACTTTGTTGTATGATGACAGTGACAGTGATGGCGTTGACGACAACAAGTGTCTTGACATTCTGCCAGACAGGTCTGCCGGCAGTCCACCTCACCAGTGGCTTGACTACATCGAAAGCATGTCACCAAATGGTGGACGTTTTCTGTCACTGATTCCACAAACAGTACCTGGCTCACCAGAGATAATCTGCACGAATTCGTTTGCTGGTTGTGACACCCATCAAGTGCCTTGTTCGCCAGCATCACCAACGAACAACAGCAAACAACTGCTCATTGATAAAGACCATTGCACTGTGCCAGATGTCGATAATATTGCTACTGAAAGTGAATCGTCGGATTCAGATGACACAGATCACATTGTGTTTAGCTGCAATCACAGAACACTGTGTGCTAGTGAGTGTGAAGCAGAACAGTCTTGTTATGTCACGCCGGCTGATTCTGATGTTGAGTCGCCAGCCATAGAGGAGACTGAGTATGTTGTGTTTGGTGGTAGTCAAAATAGTACAGTCAGCATCAATGCGTGGGAACCTGCTAGATCACTAAATTCTTGCTCTCTCACATTAGATCATGTTGTTCCTAACATTGAGGAATGAAACATGTTACCATTACCAAGGGTATATATCTGAATTAATTTAATTCATATTGCAATTTTCAGCCTGTTGGTAGACATTTATCATCATAACCTACCTGGGTACCTCTCGTTTAGGATTGTGGTTTCTGGGGTAACAGCACTGTTGATCTTTGTTAGTTTGTTGTGTTTGATGAATTTCTGAGAGTTTATGACAACATCAACAGCTTTATAAGAACAATGAATGGCATTGAAATGTATTTTTAATTCTGTGATAATATCTTATACTGATAAGACCAGTTTGTTAGTAAAGATTTTGAATCTTTTCGCAGGTTTGAGTGTTCAACGAAAAATTTTGTGCTGTAAACGTACAAACATTACTTTGTGTAGCTAAGTTCTGTAAGTATTTGTAAACTGTTCACATTGTTAGTACTGATATTAACAAGAATACCAATATTCAACACACCATTCACAGTTATTTTTACTATGATCAGATATATAAGCCACTTACAGATGGTATATGAGTACAGTATGGTGACCATGTTACACTTTGTGCTAACGGTCAAGGTTGTCTTGGTACTACTACATGTACTGTTGTAAGACCTTTATTACACTACAGATTGTAATCTTTTATTTAGTAAAAAAATATTTTGGACACTTCATACTGGCCATATAGTGCTAGATGCCAGCAAGGTAGCCGCCATGTGCAGTGCCATGGGCTATGGGTCCCACATGCCATAACCTTTTACAGAATAGCTTCCCAGGATGTCATAAACATGAGAGAAGCACTACTAGGCTTTATGCTGGTGCATCCCTCTACTTTTTGTGGGTACTGTTGGCATTCTTGATTCTATTTGTTTGCCAATTTGACTTTGTTTAATACAATTCTCCACCCTGCATACTCTAATGAGTCTATTGAATAATGTGGGTTGTCATGGTTGATTTGGGTATTATGAGTAACTTGGGTTGTCATGGTTGATTTATGCATCTCAGGCTCCAGACATTGAGCTATTTATTGTTTCCTGTGTTGGTCCTATGTTTTCTTTAGGTTCTATACTCAGCTGTAAAATTACATATTTTTGTTTATATCTGTGGTCAGGTGAAATTAAATGTTTTGCAGTTTCTAGTCCGGGTTCATCAAAAGAAATGTACTGTTCATTAAAAAACATCTATTCCGTTGGAAGTTGTTTACAATGAAATGTGTAATGTTTGTGATTCTTAATATTATTTGTTTTTAATTGTTGTGTCTTACTGAATATGGAATAAAGCTGTGTATTGATTATGAACGACTTATTGATGTAGTCACTTGGATTTGATAAGCCATAATTTGGGCTTCACTTGTGATATGATCTTACTCTCATTAATGATGTAGCAATGCAAAATACTATGTGCCGTGTTTACTTGCAAGGAAGCTAGTGGATAACAAGTTGTATTCTGCAGACCAGACTGGGCTGTGACATCTTGCATGTGCTCATTTACAAATAGTATGTAATACACTGACTGTTTTATCATTGATGTTTCACTGACTAGGAACTGCTTGCATATTTGGGACTCTGCTTCGGACTCGACTTGGATGACATTATGTGACATAACATGAACTTGGAGACATTGAACAAATTAGGCCTGTGAATTAATTATTACTGATTGTGTAAATGTTGGCAGCACAAAGTTAATACATTTAAAAACTCCATTTAGAAAATTATTTGACTTAACATCATAAATTACACATGATAAAGATTTATTTTTTTGAGCCAGTAGTCTTGTTCGTAACTGACTTTTTTATTTTGATCCATCCACATAAGTCTGCTAAATTTTGGTAAATTATATAAATTCACATAATTTCAATAATTTATTAATTACAACTATAGAACTTCAGCAACCATTGGCAATTTTAATTCGTGTGGCGTTTATTTTACGAGGCCCCATGAAAACATGTTTTCGTCCAGTCAAAAAGTTGGATAATAAAATAGTACAAAATATCGGGCAATCCAGTGCAGATCACCGATAAGGATCCTTGGGCACGATACCCGCTAGGCGTTATAAGTTACTTTGACGTCATTGTGTAATGCGAACTACGCAAAGTATACCCTTTTTCGAAATATATGTTCCATGATCACCTCTTCACAAGTGGATATTAATTTTATTTGCTGCTCCATCCAAGCTAATATATATATATATATATATTACTCGATCCATCTTGAGCAAACCCTTTATCAAATATTGCAAAGTACACCATAATGCCATATATTATTGGTCCAAAACAACTTGGGCATTTTTCTTTCATAAAATGGCAAACCGAAAAAACTTTCCTTTGTTGAAAAGGCAAATTATCCTATAAAAGGACATAATTACTATATGGAAATACATTTGCTGTAAATAGAACAAGACATAGAAAGGTTCGTTTCAGCCTTCTACTAGTAGCTCCGACCAGTGCGAAGGCGATTAAGTATGCATGTAAGTATGTAGGCCAAAGAATTATGTGTCATACAATTTGTTTCCTACACACGACTTAAACCACGGCCATCAAACTTTCATCTACATTTCATACATCATCTACACTATTATCTACATTTGGATAACAGTTTAAAAACTATAATATATCAGTATATCGCAATGCGATTATTTTACAATTATACTTTACCGTATGGTTATATAGGGCCTATAATGTTGATTTTTTTCCTTCAACATTCGTCATTTCATGCATTCAACCAGTGCATGCATGCATGAACATGCGCTCGTTGTAGTGCTAGGATCTTTTGGGGCATTAAATTGTATCCGGTGATATTTCTTTGGATGCGAAAATCATTTGTCATTAGTTACCATTAAGTACCGAATCTCATATGGAATACACATCTAGTCCGATTTATATAAGCCATTATGAGCAAAAGGACGTATATTTAACTTTTAGCAGTTATTTGTATTTCGGTGGCAAACGCTGATCATGTGACCTCATGCAGTGCGGTAAAATTCTTGGCGGTGATGTCAAAAAATATATAAATATCAATTTATCGAACCAAATAAAAAAAATTGTTACACTAATCATTATATATAGGAAAGTTAAAGAATTATCCGCCTGTGATGTATATTGTAAATACTTTGTGTTTTGCCACACGTTGATATTTGACATTTATCGCGGACACGAATGTGAACCAAGAGAAGCGGGTGTATCGCATACTATTAAATTGCGTGTGTGTGTGTGTGCGTACGTGCGTGCGCGCGTGTGTGAGTGAGTAGTTTGACTGTGTACAGGTATTTGACTGTAATAAATCATGCATGCAGGCCTGTTCATTTTCTGGATGGCTTTTTAACAGTGATAAATTTATTGTATATTGTAAAACATACGCACATTAATTAATCAATCAATCTTAGCAAAACTTATTAACGACATTGTAGTTACCATTCTGCTTTGGTAATCACCTTAGCAAAACTGCTTGTATAGTGAATTAGTAAATTATATGATATGCATCCTGGAAGAATTATATGAACGTGACTTATGCACGTGGGGGGTCTCAGGCAGTAGTTGTGGCATGATATTTGGAAATGAGTATAGCTACAGCAAAAAGGGACCGTATCACAATTATTAGTCACAAAATGATGTCAGAAAGAGCACGCGCAGATATCGTAATCTTACATGTGTCGTTTAACTAAACCATACCAAAATACAAATATTTGCCTATTAAAGACCTCGCATCTTTAACTAATTGAATTCGTACATGTAATATTGTTAATATAATCGCTTGCGCATTTGTCGCGGTATCCAGGCAGAAATGTAAATCCTGATACTGATTGATTAATGAATAATCGAGCGTGATATTGTGAATTTATGGTGAAAAACTGTGTGTTTAATATTTTGCTTTGTTATGTTTAGTGTGAATAAGCGTTCATCCAGAATGTTTGTTTACCTAACTTTGAAACAAAGACTGGCATATCTCCAACTGCCGTAATCGGCGTGCTACGGTCTACTCAGAGGTCATGACGTTTTCAAGAAATTTGAAAATTCATTCTAACTCAATTACACTTTTCAGCAATAAATTCCGAATTTACTTAGTTTATGCAATGTCGAATTACATTTAAATGATATAGGCAAATCATGTATACTCACTTAACACGTGTACGTAGTTGCAAGTACAATTAAATACGGTAGCCTGTTGTTGCATGGAACATGGTTGGCAGTGAAGATACATTTTGATAGATGAAAATATAGACACATTACATGTTAGTATCAATATTACCAAAGCAGAATGGTAACTATAATGTCGTTAATAACGATTATGGTTTCTCATTATTTTTCTAATACACATTATATATACATAATTTGGCTTTAAAATATAGCACCATCACTTTTCATTCAGGATCTTGATTTATTCACCGTTCGTATTTTCAATTATGTTGGCCAGCAGCGAACATTGCCGTGTATTACTCCGCGGACTGTGTTAAAAAAATTGATGTTTGCATGAAACACTAATCATTTATGACATTATTATTTATGTTTTGAAATCGTAGTATACATTTTTGTATTATGCAAGTTTACATCAAAATATAAAGGATGATAAAGCATAAATAAGAAAGCTAGTTCCTTTGGTGGAGGGGTACAGGGACACGAGTAGAAAGTACAAAGCTGCAGCGCTTGAGGACAGGCTGGAGAAGTGGAGAGGTTGGGGTAGAAATTTCCGAAGTAAAACATCTTAGTAGTTGCCTAACACATTGGAGTGAGATTTTCAGATATACTTTATCAAACATTGTTTAATGCTTTACCATGGTTGTGGGTGAGAGATTTATCGATGAAGGACGGGCTGGCCGTCGTTCTCGGGGCGCGAGTCCAAATGGACATTTGTCTGACGACAGCAGCGCCACTGACGACTCTGACCACGGTAAGCAAATAAAAATACATATTTCTGTTATTTTGCTCCAGAGAGTAAAATAAATAAAATTAATAGATATATGAAAATTATGTATTCTTGTATTTACAGTATATATATTTCAATTGCATATTTTTCATTTTCCAGATAATGGAATGCGTGTTGGTGAAGAATACCAAGCGGTAGTACCCGAATATTACGCTAGTAAGTTCAACTTCACTCTTCAGTCTGGATTGTCTATTTCAGTGCCTTTATTACAGTTTTCGTTGTTACTTTTGTGTTGCAAAAGAAAAATTACATATGAAAGTTACTAATAAGTTTAATAAGCATTATAATCATGAACTTTCTGACCGCTTAATTGTGTCATTAATATTTTATGGTAATCGGGAATTGTTTAAACCTCCAATTTTCCCATTTCTAGTAATGCATGCATATGTCTAAATAATGTTTTGTCTTTTCAGGTGTTGTGTATATCTGAATAAAATTAAAAGCATAAAATGTGTTAAAATCACTTTGATTGGCAATCTAGTTTGTTAATTAATTAAGGCAAGTTTAGAAAACGTATTGTTTACAAAACTGATGTACACAAAATTATATATGGCTAGGACAAATGAATAATTCTTAAGGACATTCTTACGACTACTTCTCTGACACTGACGTTTATATATGGCTAGGACATTAATAATTTTTAAGGACATTCTTACGACTACTTCTCCGACACTGACGTTTTACTAAGTTGTGATGCATACGCATACTATAGGTCCATTTGCTCTGTGGTTGTCGTTTCTTTTGTAAATTGAATGTTGATTTTGTAATACAAGTTAAGCGTGAATTTGTTCTAGTACATCTGTTAGTTGTGAGATTGTAAACTATGACATATGAACATTGTTTTGTACATTGTCTGAATAATGAGTTATAGATTTGGTTGTTATCCAAAGTAAAAAATCACCTGTAAACATGTTATGTAAACATGTTATTCAGTTTGTTGTTGGTAATGGTGTCCCACCCAGTGTTTTAGGTTATTTTCATAGCAGTTAAAAAATTAGTTCATAGTTCTCTTATTTATCTTACGTATAAAAATGTGTCCCATATATTTGCTGTGTGATTCAGTCATTTTATTTTAATCTAGGTATAAACATAGATAGATTGGTTATCAGATTACAAGTGTTTTTGTTTAAAATAGACTCGATGTAGTTAATACCTACCAGCAGTCATGTAAAAAGGACAGTCCATCATTGCTTATTGTTTGTGACATGATTTTATTACAGGATTTACTATTTGACTTGGTTTTACGATTAGTTAAATTGACTTTGTCCTTGTGTTTACTTCATTACATTTAACTGCATGCTTTTGGGTCGACCCCCTAGGTTAGCCCAGCCTTTCTTTGGTAGATTTATGTGGCGCCACCTCGTGGCTACCGAAATACTACAATGCTACTCCTGGTAGTGCCATCTAGTGGCTATTGTGTGGTGCACTTTAGCTACCTGTAACTTTTTTGTAACATGTCCATATAACTAAGGATGTTTTCGCACTTCATTTGTTATTGATTTAATAATTGTTTGGTGAGTATAGTGGTCATGCTGTAACTGTTTATGGGATGTACTTGCATTGTCAATTTCCTTTGAAATATATCTTTCTATGTGATCATGTCTAAATGATAAATATTCAAGTAAGGCAGTTGCATCCTTTAAAACCCAACATGTTTGTAAATATATTTCTTGAATTACTTTTCTAAATTAAGTTTAATGTTATCTAGTGGATTTTAAAGGTATTCAGAGATTAGATGATTCCTTTAGAGTAATACAAAAGTTAGATGAGTATTGGTACTGTTGTAATATATATATATATATATATATATATATATATATATATATATATATATATATATATAGTTTATACATTGCATGTATACCATCATTGTAAGATAAATAGACTGTGAACTTTAACAATTCATTCTTTGCAGATACGAAGCTGGAGTCTCGTGCTGAGGCAATGTTAGTTTGGGCTCCACATCAGAACTTGTCTGATGCTAAAGGTAAGTGTAAATATATTTTAAGGATACCTTTGAAGCACCAAGTAATACTGAATTGTTGGCAGCAATATTTAGCTTCAGAATCTATGCTGGAAATTTATTGTATAACTAAGTACTTTCTCTCTGTAACTACCTAATAACATAGTTTATGTCTTAACATAAGGGATTTTAGGACTTGTAAAGTAAAGTGTCTTGCACACTTTAACAATAGTAAGTGCAGTTGCTTTACAATGTGCACTTGTAATTGTTTAGTTTTGTTCTGTGTGCCTGCTGTGGATTATAGTGTCTAGGTTTAAATTAGGTCACACATTCAATATTTCTAAAACATTACTTTCTTTCTCATATGTATTGTACAATTTTGTGCACACGATATTCAGTAGCAAATCAACCAAACAATTTTTTTCTTTCAGTTGATGAATACATACAAATAGCGAAGGAAAAACATGGTTACAATTCTGAACAGGTATGGTATTATGTCTAAAATGGCATCCCATTTACAGTTAATTATAAGCAATCTAAATGTACCCTCATTTATTATGAATTGTTTTACTGAAATAATGGGAATTCTCATTAATTGTCATAGGGGACATTTTTGTATTACAAGAAAGTAAAATGTTGATCTTTTTAATACATTTCATTATTGTTACACCTGTTTAGAAGGGATAATGTTGGCACAGAAATATCTTAATTATTTACGATGTCAACTAATGTTTAAGTATTCTGGTGTGCGTAAATACTATGACAACTATGTGCTGCTTGCAGGCCCTAGGAATGCTCTTCTGGCACAAACACTGTGTGGAAAAAGCATTGGCTGATCTGGCAAACTTCACACCTTTCCCGGATGAGTGGACAGTGGAAGACAAGGTGCTGTTTGAGCAGGCATTCAGCTTCCATGGCAAGAGTTTCCACCGAATTCGTCAAATGGTATGTGTCAAGGCTTGCAACAGAATGAAATTAACCAGTCAAGTCTGTTGGAAATTTTTTTTATAATGCATTCCGGTTTTAAAGCTACCATAAAATATTTTTAACATTTTTGGAACTGTGTGTCTTGTTAGACTTCGGAGAAGACCTACCCGGTATTTAAAAATAGAAAAAATCAATTGATTGGGGACTATTACAGTTTAGCACTTAGTTCAGTTGTCATTTATTTATGGTGTGATGTAGTACTAACTAATTTATAAACTTTGGTAACACATTTTTATTAAATTTGTAGTCAACTAATGAATTTTACTATTTTCTCTGGATATGATTTTTACTTTTCATTGACATCAATATATTTTGTACATGAATCATATAACTCAGATGACAGACAAAGTCACATCAATTTGAAAATACCTCAATTATGAAGTGAGTACTGATGATGTTTGTTTTTGTAGTTGTGTGATCCATGATATGTACTTACTGTGTTGCAGTTGCCAGACAAATCTCACGCCAGTTTAGTGAAGTACTACTACTCGTGGAAGAAGACGAGGTCACGTACAAGTCTCATAGACAGACATGCTAGGAAACTGGGTGCACAGAAAGGGGATAGGTAAGTCATACCTTCTACAAACTGTTGGCATTTTACGTGTGTGTACTGTCTAGGTCTAGCACCGTGTTCTAGAGCAAGTGTTATCACCAACTGTTACTGTCGTCAGCATCAACCACTCATGCTAAAGTAGTAATTGTTTTAAATGGGCAAATCATATATTGCTTAACCCTGCAGGTGACCAAGAAAAATCCTCTGGCATACTGTTCCAATAAAAATCATAACTTCGCTAATATTGGTCATAAAAATATGAATGATGCATCATTTTAACGCTAAAAGGTTGCTCTATTATAATACAATTATAATATCTGTAGAACAAATGAAAATCATGCGGATATTTGTATTTGAAATTGAACTAAAAAAAAATTAAAAATAAAGACCCATTTCATCCTGCTGCCAGAAAATGATCGTGTGGACGAATATACTTCACCATTTAGACAAATGTAGATTCATATATTAGCTGCGAAATAAAACAAAAATGAAACAAATCCATTGAGAACTATAATATTTATGATTTTTTCCGACATAAAAATATGTTGATTCAAGGAGGCCGATTGCGGCCGTGCTCGTTACCGTTGCAACCCAGGCGCCCGGCCGGAGAAATGAGGCGCTGCTAATTTGGTGAATTTTCACCCCAAAAACGCCTTCAAAGTCAATCTAACTACATGAACTAATATAATAACCTTGTTTATGAATACTGTCAAGCATTTTGTCAAAATATCAACGCAGAAACTTGAGATAATCCAAAGGAAAGTCGCGAAGCGGATAAACTGTTGTTTACCGGCCGCCATTTTGTCTTCAACTTTGGTTCCGTGGGGGTCGATGGCACCACATTTGAAATCACGGTTCTGATTGGCTGAATGAACCGAACCCACGTGGTTTATTTTTGGCAGATTGGCCACTCACAGAGCTTTCTTTTGATACCGAATGTGTGGGGGTGTCGACTTTATGAATGGATGCGTAAATTCATTCATCAGGACATAGTAAAATCTCCCAAATATGGGCAGCAACTGTATCACGTGCTTTTTAAACTCGACTGCGAAAAATCTGTCACTGAATCTATGCAAGAAAAAATATACACGATCTAGAAAAATCTGTCAGCTATCCAATGATACAAAATTCTCGCGTGTCAGTTTAGTGTGATGGAAATGAAAATTGTGCAGAGGCAGGTGCATTTGGGCCGATTTTCGGCCCTGGTCACCTGCAGGGTTAAATTAGTTAAATATAATATGTTCTTAAAGTGCAAATTTCTGCTTGATGGATCAAAGCAATTAACTTGGCTTTGTATAAATAAAGACCTTGAAAGCTTGTAATAATGTTAAAGCTACTGGAATGTTGTGTTAGAATAAATATATGGTATTAATGTTTTCTCTGTATGGACTATGGAACCTAAGAATATGACTATTGAAATAAAAGTTTAATTTGGTGTCACCATCTATGATGTCTTGTGTCGCAGTGATGATGAGATGAATGGCAGTGGAAACAGTGACAGTGACTTTGAGTCAGTGAAGCCATCTGACATAGTAAGTTGTATATACAGTAATGACTTGTAATGTAGTACATATCACTGAATACATGAAGTTAATAGATACCACTAATTATTATTTTGTTATGTCAAAATTTGTTGTACCTTTGTTGTGATAGTTATTTGTGCCGTGCGTGCCAGCTGACACAAAGACACCTAAGTGGGTAAACAGACATTCATCAACATTCTATTTTTGCCACAGCGCCTCAATATTCATTGCCCAAAAATTTATTGACAAATGCATGATACAAAGATATTAATTAGTGTATTGTGTTGAGAAATGTTACTCAGCAGATCTTGGAAATATTAATGGAGTTTGACGGAGTAATTTACTGTCACTATTCCTTCCAGAAGGAAGAGCGTAAGAGTAATGGCTTCACGTATATGCGACCAACACCTGGGTCGAAAAAGATGGATCTACACAGTCGAATGCGAAATCGTCGCAAGCCGCCAAGGGGCATGTACATGAACCAGGAGGACTTGATGGCAATCGCCACTGGACCACCGGGTCAAGGAGAGATGTTGCTTCGTCAGCTTGATGGCGAACTGGTGGCCCTGAAAAGACAGGTAAGCATTGAATACTGTGTGAAATCAGATTACATTGTGGAGAGAGCGGGGATGATGGGTAGAACATCAGGGTGATTAGAATTGGTCAAAAGACCCTAGGTTCCAATTATCTTGCTGCTATTTCAAAATTAGGCAGTTTTGTTCACTCCACATCAATTGCTGTCGTTTAGTCTGCTGTATGGATGAAGTATAATGTGTTTTGAGCCGCTCAACGGACTGGACTTTTTATATCATTTACTTTACATATATATATAGTTTTCTAGCTCCAATACAGACTGGTTGTGTGTGAGTATTTGTTTGTTTGCTGTCAATAAGTATACTGTATCCACCAGTTGACTTCCTTCTGCTGCCCACATTGTGTTCAATAGAAATATTGTACATGACACGCTGTGATTTGAAATGTTGTACATGACACGCTGTGACTTGAAATGCTGTTTTTGCAGGTTCAGAACAACAAACAGTTGATCAGTCTAGCGAAGCAGAGGAATGTGAAGGGGATTGACAGTTTGCGTCCAGCAGATGTAAGTTTCCTGTACATTAATCTGTATAGCACTAAACATGTATATAATCGTTACATTGATATTATACGGAGCTGTATAATGTGTGCGGCTATGCTTCGTCGTAGAGCATCTCCAGTAAATCCAACTAGGCCAGCTAATCTTGGTAACTACGCTGCATTAATACTCTCATGCCATGGCCAACTATGCAAGCATACAACTTGTAGATGGGTTCATTTGAACAACACAGCCCATTTCAACATGCAGATATTGGTGTCACCTAAGCACATGTGTAAACACGCTTAACCCAGGGTGTGTTTGTGTTACAGAATGGTCAGAAGATCAATGCGAGATGGACCAACGAGGAACTGTTGCTCGCCGTCCAGGGTAAGAATCCACATATCATAGACTAGTTTGATTGGTGATATTAAATGTTTTGTACAATCCCAGTGGGACAATTATCTCCTGTACTGTGATGCCAAAATATTTTATTAATTAACTACCCAATCTGTCGCAAATATTGGCAAAAATATTTACACAATATCCAATCGTAAATCAGGAACTAATTTAAAAAATAGTGAAGATAAATAAAAATAACTGATATGTATGCAGGTGTGCGAAAATATGGCAAGAACTTCAAAGCAATAGCTGACGTGATCAGCAACAAGACCGAGTCTCACGTCCGCAGCTTCTTTGTCAACTACCGACGACGCTACAATCTCGATGAAGTATTTGCCGAGTACGAAAGAGAAAATGGCTGTCAGCCAGAGCCAGCCGCAGAAACGGAACCCGAAAAGGTGTGTACCTTGGTAATAGTGTGTATATACATGCTAGCCACAAACAAACAGCATCCAAAAGATGTGCCAGATTTTGTTGTTGAAATAATTACATGTGTAATTGATAATGTTTGGGGGATTGTCGGCATTTGCTCACAATTGATATGTGCTTGACAGATTTGATCAAGTCTTTGTTAGTTCAGCTATGTTCTGAATGCAACTAGAGATACTGTAATAAAATAATAAATAGTTGAGCAGAATTTTATCACAATTTCATAAGGTGGCCTTGCAGATGGTGAACAGGTCTTGATGAGCAAAGTTAACAATTCCTCACTGAACTATACTTGCTTTCCCGTGTCGCACTTTCTTCTTTGCCTTTGATCCTTTGTACGGACTGGTTCCAACCCAGTTAGTTTTTCAACGAACTGAGTGATGTTTACCCTGTTTTCCTCCCCCCAACTTCCCTTTTCAGTAAACTGCCATTTTCACACTTTTTAGCATCTCAAATGTCTAATGGAGACATTTTCTGAGAAACTAATTAAAAATAATAAGGTAAATTTAAAATCATCTGTTTTCCTTTCTAAGTTTGACCTCTGACCCAGTGATGTTCATTGGTTTGACCTCTGATAGTGTATATAAATTTGACCTCTGACCTTGTAGATGGAAGTGGATGAGAAGCCAAGTGATTCTGGTCCACCAGCGTCTGTGGCCAGCACAAACGGAGGCAGCGCAGCCACCCAGAACTCTGTGCCACCCCCCACACTCAAACCTGCAAACTCACCCCAGAACAACCAGCAGTAAGTAGAGATCACTGTTGAATTGTATCCATGGGTAATTGTTTATATTTTATTGTTTTAAACACTGCATATAGTTTTCACAAGAAGTGTGCTTTTTGTAACCAGCCATTTGCTGAGTTTGGTTGAGTGGAAGAGTTTCCTAGACATTTATTTACTAAAGCTAAAACCCGACTATTCAGAGTTGTACAATAGGAGTGTTACCAAAGTGATCCCTATTGTACATGTGTATGACCGGTGCTATTAGAGTATTGCAACTGTTAAACCTATAATTTGTACTTGGGCAGAGTGCATCTTACACAATGTCCAACATTTAACTATTCAGGGGTAGAAATAACCGAAAAAATTCTGCTATTTAGCAGGACTACTTAGTTGGGGAATCTGGTAGCCGTCAGATATATGTGGTAGTCATATGGCCCAGATTTAAGCAAAATAACATGACAAACATAAAATTTGAAAAATATTCCCAAATGTTGTGATAGTTCATCGGACTACTGCTGTCATCATCTTTGGTAGTCCGACAAAGTTTCTGGTAGTCCTCGGACTACCACTATTTCAACCCCTGCTGTTACCCCGCCCTGAGTGTAGGTTGCATGTTTCAGGTCCAGTCACAGTCAGCAGCCACCTCCCCTCGTACACCCAGCCACTTCACTGGGTCACAACAAGGCCAGTCTGGCTGGACCCCCTCAGCTGATGGCGGCCACCGATTGACCACAGGAGACTCTGTAGACTCAGTGTTAGCTGTAGTCTTGTTGCTGAACTTGCATTCATATGAAATACACAGGTTGTCTCAGGGTTGGCCTCAAAAGTTCACACAGTCCAGAATAACACGTTTAGTCTTAATTTGCTCTAACCAGTAACCATCCTTCCTTCACCAATACGTGTCTTGGCACTTTAGTTCTGCGATCCAAAACGACCATTGACCATTGGTGTTAATTTCTTATGATTAGATGTGGCTGAAATGTTGTTGAGAATTTGCAGTGATATGTAATGTTTGAAGTCATTTAACATGTTTTGGGACTGTGTGAATTGATATGGCCACCTCTAATTCGAAGGACATCACATAGTGAAGTCCTTTGTCCATCTTTGGGTAGGAATTATGTTTGCCAGCATGAAAGGTGTGAAAAACTGACGCAAGTTGGGAAAACAAGTTTTGTTTACCAACACAAGTGATGTTGATAAATTATTCAGGTCGTACATTGACTTGTAACTGGGTTCTTAGAACTAGAAACTTGTGATTCTTGTCTTTGACCCCTTAGATCCCATGACGTATTCTGAATCCTCATAGTGCCAATGCACATTCTTAAGAATTTTCGATATTATTATACAACAAATACCTCTTTTGTAAGGCAGACGTAATGCTTTAATTAAAAGGGTATAGATGTTATCTGGGGGGCTCCCATAGATGTACGTCATTTAAATACAGCTGATCTGCAGTAGATGTGTCATTTAAATGCAGCTGATCTGCGGTCAGATGGGGTCTAAATGTGTTGTTATAATGTCGGTATATTAACCAGTATACTAAAAAAATTACCTGCATCATTATTGACATGCCAACGAGCCATCAGTATAGCGATGTGTTGTGTTTTGTACAGTGCCACAAACGCCACCAGAAATCACGTTGATATAGAGATTGTGTATTTCCGAAACATTTCGATTAAAGTAGCTTCTATTCTGTTTTCTTATAAATACTTGTTACCCATTTTCATAATCTCCCCGATGCTCAGAAGCATTACTTTATAATGTAGCAAAAAGGTGGTCAGTAGATATGAAAGGGAATGTTGTGTTTTGTCATGTGCACTGTTTGTGAATAAACTATTTATTACCATTGATGAATGACTTGTGTAATACAATATCATATTATTACCGATTACAGAAGAAAATCTATTTTGTATCATGTAGAACAAGTATCATTTAATGATCAAAAAATTGGAGTGGGGGTAGTTAGGTTTCTTGATGAGCCATAACATCTAGATCATAGGTTCTAGGGTATATATGAAGAGTTCCCAAGCAAAACACTAAATGCTTTTTCAAATTTCACCAAAACCAGGACAAGATGTTTGTAAGGACACATCCTAGTACTTGAAAACGTGATAAATCCCCATTCGGCCAATTTGAATTAACTGCCTTGCCATATGTGCATTGCAGCTATAAATGCATTGTATTTCTATATTTTTCAGACTACCATTTATTTAAGATGTTTCTTAACTACATTTGATATAAAAAGAATACATTTCTATCTCAAATGGAGAGATCTTATTTTGTTCTGAAACCTATTACATTAAAATCTTTGATATAATGAAATATGCAAATATGGCATAAAACTTGTGTTCTTAAATATACACAGAGGTGCCAAGCTTTAATAAGGAAGAAGGGATGAAGACATTGGAGACCAGACGATCTAACTACAATACTGAACATAACAAACACAGTATTCGTTACTGATTTACTGAATGTTTTAATTTTCTGTAAGCATATTACAAAACACTTAATCAAGACTGACAAGAGAGCACCGTCACTCTTCAAGAAATTGAACAAAAAGCACTACCCTTCGCTGGCCAGCATCTCCCCCAATGCTCAACACAACACCTAAAAGCAACCAAGTCTAAAACACACCACCAGGCGGCACCTCTGCGACAACTCAACTCCGCACTGGCGTCTTCACGCGAGCCACGGCTAATAATACTTGACTTGACGGGTCAACTCTCTAACTAACAGTTGGTCAGCTTCGAACTGCATGCATGGAAAACGGCGAAACGTATCGGACACATTCGAGTGATGTATCGCGTCGATAGAGCATCATGTCGGGCAGTGGTAAAAGGTGGACTTGTCCTAGAAGTGACGAGGGCATTGCTAGCGTTACGCAAGACTGCCACAGAGGGCGCCCTACAGGCGAGATGGCACCGATAGAAGTGCAGTGAGTTTGACGTTAAAAATAAATCCGCCACGAGGCGAGCTCGTGTTGTAATAATTATACACTTTAATTTACACACGCTAGCAACTATTAACTCGAGCACACCGGCTACACAGTGGCACTACGGTTCACAAGTAATGCTACATCGGAGTGAACACCTGTAAATGTTGCGGTAATGCCTTCCGTTAACGGTGTACGTCCGTTAAACAGCTTGAAGCTTTGCCGCGGAAGCAAGCACGACCAGTACGGTTAAACACGCACACAGACGCTGTGAGGCTTTGGTGAGAAACTGGACAATGACTACACCTCCGATATATACGAACTAGCAGCACTATTCTAATATTACAAGTCTACAATGTACAGTGATTTACGGGCGTTACAATCAAACTCTATATATGATACAGACGCTCTAGCTACAAGGACTGGCAGCACAGCGAAGGGCGGCGAGTGCTAACAGCCAGCCAACTAATACAATGCTGGGCCTGCACGGCGAACCAAGGAAGACAATCATCAAGCAGAACCACTACACACCTCGTACACACACATTTGTTGCAAATGAAAAAATAAACATCTGCTATGGGGGGCTGGGGGCACTGGGACGGCCACCCTTCTCGCTGACCGCCCCACCCTAACCTAACCTGCTTTCCACGTAGACTTGCTCCATCCCTCCAGCTTCCGGGGCTTACCTTCCCCTCTGTGTCAGCTCTGCCACGGCAGTTGGAGAACAGAACCGCACAAGGGGACTACTAGATTAAATTATACTGGAGAGGCCAGTAGCATAGCACATTGCCATTGAATGGATGCTAACATCACATCACACCGGGTGTGGTGTATCTTGGCAGTGGAATGTGGCACAGGAAGCAGGCGTGCTTCTGCGACTCTACACAGCTACAGAGATAACACTGCGGTGATCACTCACACCACACACACAGGCAGAGGGTGACTAGTTAACGCCTTGGCATTGCGAGAAGGGTGATCGAAACCGAAAGTAGCCCTGCATGTTAAGTGTAACAGCCCAATCCTTCATCGTAACCGAACAGCACTTCCTCGAGAATCTTTGTCGACATGCAGGTGCTTAGTTAGAATGCCAAAGCGCAAGAGTAGCGCTGCCGAAACATTAAGACGACGCGGTGTAAAAAAATCAGTACCCGAACTACTGCGTAAAATCCTGTGCCGCGCATTACATATGGCACAAGTCTAGATACGAAAGCAAGCAGACAACCATCGCTGGTCTTCATTCAGTACAAGTGGTAGTAGTCGTATAGCAAGTAATGACTCGACGAAAAGCTCTACAGTACCGCATACAAACACACACGCGCATGCATACAAACACACCATCCATGTGACACTCAAATATGAACTATAGCTACGGGAAATCAGTCACTTCCCCGATGTGAGCCGGCAACGCTCAACGAGAGAAATGTCACTTTTAAACTGGTGCCTGACGGGAACAAACACATTCTGGCCTACACAGCGGCTCTGCTATGCTCACAGGCTTCGCCCTAAATGTAATGAATGTCACAAGCAAATGAAAACACCAATGTCAGAAATGCTGTCTGCGAGCGGCGTTACCGCCTGGCTTGTTGTCGCCGCCTCAACTGTTGTGTCGTCCACGAGGACATCTGGCGGCCAAACAAGCCGGGCAGAAACGCCCGGCCACGCAAACACATCGGCAGGCCATCCTTTGCAAACACAAAAATACACTGACCGGCCTACGAAAGCATCAATAGAATGTCATAGCGGATATGCTGCGTTATAAAACTCTCACAAACTGCCGTTGACAGCGGCGGCGGCCGATGCTTTTGGTGGTGTGGACGAGTGTGGACTGCTCGAACGAAGCAAGACTCGCCGATTGAAGACGACAAGCTAATCAAGTCGATACTGCCGGAGGATAAAGTGTGTTAGAAAGTGACGACAGTCTATTTCTTCTTGCCGAGCGTGAAGAAACTGCGTCTCTTTGGCTCGTCTTTCTTGCCATCGGAGGACGCCGGCAACGTCTGTGCACGTGACGGGGATGCCTCTGCTCCCACCGCACCATTCAGTTTGCTGATCCAACTGTTCATCTCCTCCTGCAATAACAAGCTGACGTCAGGGGCGGCTCAAAGGTCACCGAGTCCTAACCATGGGGGAATTTCAAAATTATACCTAAATACTGAAAAGAGCATGATGAATTTCAACAACATAAATACGCAAACAGTTTATGTCTTACAAAAATCTTACTAACAACTAAGGCCACAAATGTTTAACCCCACATAAATGAGTGCAATTGACAACAATAAAAAATTCTTTTATACATAAATCATTAGAAACTAAGCTCGAAATGTCAACACAAAAACATAACAGCAAAATAATTTCTTGTGCAACACAACATGTCTTTCCATCAGACAATGTAAAAGCCTACGTATGTGGCATGCCTAAAAGACTTGGTTCTGTCAGTTATCTATCTACAATAAGCATCTGTTGACCTCCTACTAGCTACTAGCTGCCCTAGAACTAGACTCACGTCGTCCTTGCACTGGAACAGGTAGTCGCCGCCTGATGCCAACTTGAGGCGGTAGACGTGGGGTCGCTTCACGTAGTCTGTGGCGACTGTGGCCGAGGCCCCAACCAGCTCCAGGGCGGGTCTGTGGAGCTGCTGACCTGACGTGTCCTGTAATCACATTCCACTCATCACACTGTCTGCTCACATAGAGGTCCACTTGTTATGTATTTTTTTAATTGAATCGAAATTATTTCAACAACAACAACTACTACATTATAAATACAGTGCATACAATACAATACAAACTGTTGAAAAAAGGGTCAAAGAAGTACAATACTTATCATGTTTACCCTTATAACTTCTTAATTTCATACATAAAGCATCTGAACAGTGCAATACAAGGTGCGACAACACTATTTATATGTGTAACCATACATTTAATAAAAAAAAGACATTGTGACATTTATTGAAGAAAACACATTTATAACAATAAACAAACTGAATGTTTAATTTTGTTACGTAGATAGATCACTGTTCTTAGTCTAGATTCTTCACATTATTCAGTAACTACTGTTCTGAGATGAAAAGCACTTCATAACTATTATATTTCTGTTTTCTCCTTTCAAAAATTAAAGTGAATGCAATTAAAAACATGTTGGTGTTATGTTACTGCGGAAATTAAATATATTGTATGCATTTTCACAGGATTGTTTCACATTTACATTGTTTCTGGTAAATTTGAATTTATTTACTTAAATGTTTGGCTGTTTTACTTCAATGTTGTGTTAATTATGAAATTTTCATAATGACAAGGATTATCACATCCATGTTACACATGACTGTGTAGCTGTAACACACAAGTACGTCATTAAAACTGTTCAAAAATTACCTATCCACACTGGCTGTAAAACCTAGATTAGGTTGTTAGATATTACATATTTACCAATGTATGACTAGGAGATCCTACTCCTATGAAGGAGATCCTACTGTCTTAGCAATCTACAGACATGAGAAATGACAGAAGTGACACTTACAGCCCTGGCGTGTTTCTGGTCCTTGTAGAAGACCAGTGATCGCTGCTCATCCAGCAGCATACAGTACAGCTTCTCCCAAGACCTGCACACAATGTATGAGATGTGAGACACTCAGTGATTGGCTCACATACTGTTGACTGGCTGCATCACCAACTGGTGGCAGGCAGACTCTGGCGCATGAACAGTGGTCCATGACCAAGATTATTAGGACAAGACTGTGAATGGAGTGCCAAACAGAGGTCTTGATGCAGACATGCAAGGAATTTCTTTTCTGTATACGTTGGAACATTTTTGAAAGGGTTGGAAAGGTCTTACATTTCCCTCCTAACTCACATGCACATTATTAGATCACTTCTTTTAAAATCTTGACGCATTCATGCTCTTACACACACATATATATATATATACACATGCACCCACTCACCCACCCACCCACCCACCCACCCACCCACCCACCCACCCACCCACCCACCCACCCTGTACCGACCTGTTAGAAGCCTTCTTGGTGGTCGACTCCCACTCGTGCTTCCTGTTGAGGACGCCCTGGAAGTGATCGGAGCCCTCCGCTCCCTCGCCATGGGCTGGAACACACAGACAACACTGTCACATGTCTGTCACCAGCAGTGTCATGACCGGCTGTGTCATATGACTGACACAAGCTGTATCACGAAGGACACCCCTTGACACCTAAATGATACATGTCAGGGCCACGAGAGACGATGCATCAAGTGTAGTCGTGCAGCTGTTGAAGCTCTGTGAAGCACCATGCGGACTCAGCCAGATACAAGCAGCCACTACTGGAACAGTCTCCCTTGGGAGAATGAGGCTGAGCAGGGAGCAGCCCTATCCCCTTCAGTATCCTTTGTGGGAAAGCTTATTCACAGCACATTTCTAGAATCGGTAACAAATCAATGACAACTATGATTGTTTGTTTCAGTGAATGAATGTAACTTGAACACAATCACTCAGAGGTTAATTTGATGAATGGATTAATGTTTGTTGGGATTAGGGCATAAAATACCCTTCTTCAATGTTAAAACAATGTCAAAAGATTCAGCATTTTGTTGTGTATCTGTGCTTTTAAAGAACTGTTTCTTTCATTCAAACACAATGGTCATAAACTACATGTGTGATGCAAATTTTGCCAGCACATTTAACCCCAAATTATTATCTAGTCTTAGGGCCTGCACAAAACAGACATCTGGCCATAAGAATATCTTCCAATAGAGCACACTACTACAAAGAAAACCACTGCATTCTCAAGTACACAGACAATATGCAAGTCTTCCCTCTTGACACTCCATCACACCTACAAAGCATATACATCTGGTGCAAGTTTACACTGAAGCAACCTGGCCCTGTTAATGCGTCAGGTCACCCGAATCAGACAGAGAAAACCACCACCACCTAGTATATATAAACTACCACACATCTACAGCACAGATCCATCATTCTTCTTCTGCACCTATGTTAGTTATCATTCATGTGTCCAGCGCCGTCAACAAATCTGTGTTCACGTCATCCACAAACAGCAGCAGAAAACCTGCCTAACTACTGTGAGAAGCAGGATTAAATTACAAACACGAAGCAGGGTTATTTCAATTGTAGCCAGCAAGTCTGTGCAGCTAGTGGCAATAACCCCAGTCACCGTAAGACAAAGCAACTACACGCACGTTGCTGCCGCTATGGTCGTGAAAGTGTTGCCAGGCAACCACGTGTTTACCTGACGTGTCTAACGGTTCAGGTTCCGACTTCTCGCGTTTCTTGAAAGGTGATTTTGATCGTCTTTTCTCTGGTGAACCACACCAAACACAAGTATAACAACCAGGCTGATGTACCTCTGAGCTAACAGACATAGTCTCCGATCTTTACAGTCAAACTTTAAATACAGCAGGGCAAGGGTTGCACAAGCAACATTTGGGTGTAGACATATTAAGTAAAAAGCACGAGCAACATTAGGGATAAACACAGTAAGTAAAGAGTAATGTTTTACAAGGTAGATAACAACTTAATCAAGTATAAAACCAAATAACATGCAACAGGTTCAAGCAAGGCACCGGTGGGAAGTTACTGCATCTGTTACTTTGTATGTCAATCTGTTCCATTAGTATAATATATTGCAACCAAAATGTACACGTTTTAATCAATCAAAAGTAGAAATTGATCTACAATTCACCAAGTCCCTATTTACTGCAATAAATTAGTATTTTCATTTAATGTTTACCAAAAACACATTCCATCATAACATGCGAAGGCAACAGCAAAGGCACCAGCCACTAATCCAGAGCTTGGCATCATCACTGCCTCAGTTAAATTTTATTTCATCCTTAAATTACAAAACAGCACATTTACAAGATGAGACACAACAGTGGAGAGCATTGCAAAGGTAATGGACCACAGCCATGGCACGTGTACTCATACTGACTTCCACTAACACAGCCAACACCAGAAGCTAGTGATGATAGCAAGCCCTGGGAAATGTCTCATATGGCATCATTCTGTTTCCTTCTACACCGCTCATCTTATGTTAGAAAGCAGTTAGTGGGGTACAGCCCGCACCTTTACCTGTTTGTCTCAAGACACAACTAGGAGTAATGTATACTGGTGGTAGGTTTGTGTAGAGTGTATACAAATCTTGGTTATTGCATAAATCAGTATTTACATCTTGTTCATATATTATTACTGCTGGGAATACCATGAATTAGTCATGTTTGGCTGATTGTGTATAATTGTATTGATTGTCTAGATTTAGATCGTTTTGTTATCAAACTGGAATGCATTGTATTCTGGCTCTCCAGATGCATGGATATTTTTCTAAACAATATTAAGGAGTTACGGGACACGACCAATTTTTTTTTGAAAAACACTTATAAATCTCTCCAAGACTTGTTTTCAGGGAGTCACTACATTGAAACTAAGAAGATGGCATCTTTAATTTTTTTATTTTCAAATATTTTGGCGCGGGAGGGGGTAATAATCGAACAAAAAAGTCGAAAAATAGCATAAGTTTAAATGAATAGAACACCGAAACCCCTATTGTCATTTACATTATTCAAGTGTTTCTATGTAGGTAATGTACCATTCTAACTTTCTGTGCATGGCCATTTGTCTATGTTACTTAGATTTTTTTTAACGATTTTTTATAAATATTTTATTTTTATCTTCACATTTTTCATATTCAAACCCCCCTATTATGTGACTCACATGACTGATCATAATTTCAATGCACAGGAATGTAGATATTTATGGTACTGTTGCTCTATGTAAAGTTGGTATGCATTACTTGGTTAGTTTTTGAGTTCTATTCACTTTTACCTGAAAAAAGTGATAACTGAGAAAACGGCACTTAAAGTATGAACTGAGACATTTTAATATGTTGCAAACATCAGATCTTACAAATAAGCATCCACATTATAGCCTTACCATTTATACACAATATCTATATGTTTGTAACAGTAATTGTTAATCATTAGCGACATAATTATGTTATTGTTTACCCCTACCCCCATAATCTGTAATGCAAGAAATCATAGCCGATGCACTATTTTAGCCAGTTTTCACTTAGAATACACACTAAATAGGTTGTATCAGGATACCTCAATCAAATATTCACACTGAATGCAATATAGATAGGTTATCATGTAAAGAATCCTGTTCAGATGGTTATTTTACCTAAGTATCGCTAGATTTTGTAGTCCGTGTGCATCCACGTAAAAAAAATATGACGCCAGCCAGTTACCATCAACTAATAACAGTCTTTATTAATACATATACATTCTTTTGTCTATTAAAATGACAATTGTATCATGTTTTCCCTCCCCATTCATATTAAAATCCAATAATATAAACATCATTAGCATAGCTAGTATACTTCCAGAGATGCATCAAGTCTAAATACTGAAAAATGCAATTTGTGCAAAAGCAGCCAAAGTTTGAGTAACAATTTGGCAATGGCTTCAGAAAATATTTTGTTACTATTAATATTGTAAGTTTAAATGTTCTGTTATACATGTGGTATCATCAGTGAGGATGGATAGAGCAAGTAGAAAGTTGTTTCAAAATGATTAACTTGCTCTCAAGTCATATGCAATTTGTGCCTATAGTCATGTCGTATTATGTATGCTATTTCAGCAACCTGACGTTGTTCACCAAGGTCTCAAAATGTATTATCTATGTTTGTTATAGTCTCAGGAACAGTTAAAACATTACCAAACAGGAACACAGTCAATTGCACTAACAACTGCATGACTGTTAGGATCAGACACTGAGCTGACAGGAGCAAGTTTCCACTGAAGAACAGCTCCAGAGTGTCATTGATTGCGAGAAGTCATGGCAGTCTCAAGTGTTGGTGATGAGTTTGTGTCACCAATTTCTGCATAATATTTCTAGGACATCAACTGCAGTAACAAAGCAAAACCTCTGCAATCATCCCTGCAAGAACTCAAATGCAGCAACTTGGCAATGGGGATAATCCACCGTCTGAAGAAGGGTCAAGCACCACTGAGGAGATGAAACCGAAGTGAAATATATCATGTATCAATAAAACGAATTTGTCTAATGGAATGTAAAATTGTACTATGCATGCATGCGTGCGTGCGTGTAAAAAAGTAAAACAATATAATTAGCATATGATTATGAGGTACCATTTAGTAATAAATAATTGTATTTATTACAAATTTAATTATATTGAAAAATTCATAGACCATAACTGTGAGGCTTGAAGTCTAACAGCTAAGTAATAACTCACATAAAACATAGTCATTTAGCTGAATTTTCTAACTTGTTTACTCCAAAAGATAAAACCCAAAGATATATACACTGACTGAAAAAACACCAGCTAAATATATCAACAGCTGCAACTGACAATTCAGCAAATACTCTGATCCATTCCAATAAGTAAAACAACACTCAAGTTGTGACCGAGTTTGGCCATGGCCCATGCTGCAAACACCACCAACGATCCCCGCCTTCCCGTTCTACCTCCGGCCGTCGGCGCTAAGCTGTCGCCTGCAACGTATACTCCTATGCATGGCTGCGTGCTGCAGGCAATGCTATCTAACACTGTTCGATATCCGTCTTCCCCGCCGCCCTCGGGCACCGCAGCCGCCGTCGGCATCGTCGCCGTCGACGCCAAGCTGTCGTCTACGGTGATTACGTACGGCTGCATTTCCATCGAAACACGCCGTTTTGTCACCTAAAAATCCTATTTCGCACACGGATCCCGCACTTGTGCGGCTTTCCATTTCTTTCTCTGACTAAATTCAGGCAAATTTATAACGTTTGGCAGCGAAAGGATCCACACAAACGTCGTCGAAACTGTAGTTAGGCGCCATCTTGTTTATATTCGGTAATGGCAACATGGTGAATCATGGGATACGGGCCACGCCTTATATGGAATTATCCAGGTCAGCGCAGGTCACGCACACAGCGGAACTTGCCGATGCTGAGTTTTGCTGACGTGTCACAACGGCGAACGCCAAATAAGGAAATAGTCGGTCGAATTGCGCTTGCGTTTATTAGGATTTCCCGTAAATACAGGTCAAAGGGCGGGGATGCCGTCTACGCAATCAGTTAGAGGACATATTGGCGGTTCTATTCGTACCAAACAACATGGCGAACGGTGAATGTACGGTGGCGTTACTAAGGTCTAAACATCGCGTATTTTTCAACAGATCCTGCGTCTTCAAAAATCAAACGGATTTAATAATTGATAGGGGATCATTTTATTATCGCAAAAAGGTCATTTAGAGGTATGTAATTGTTATAAAAGTTAACTTTATTGATAGATGACATGCACAAGTATTAGAAAATGGCAAAAACACGTTTTTGATATTTTTTTCGAAAAACGTCATTTGAGCTGCCGTGTCTGTCCTTAAAAGGCAGACTCCAAAACTACTGTGGTCAATGAATGTTTAGTGAATTGAAAAAAATTACAAATGGGATTTTAAGAAATGCAAGCAAAGTTATGATGATTGCTAATGCATAAACAACTTGGGTCTGTCCCATGGTGCAACTGACTGTCACGTCAGTAAGTACTCAACTATATTAGTGAGGCACAAAGCATAGGCATTCACAACTTTCAAACAAGTCACTGTTTTCAAGCAACCACAATACACCTTGAACTAGTCAGCATCTGTAATAAAGACAGCCTGGAGCGTAGCAAGAGCTGTCAGCCAGGAACACAGCTACAGCTGAAAGAGAAGCCAGCACAGCCCTGTGTCCTAACTACACGAGCCTTCACAAAGCTGTCGGCCTGTATCGCATCGCCGAGGTGCCAAACCAAGCCATGACGCTGCGACGAGCCCTGAAGGCAAGACACCCAATGCTGCGGCCCATAACCACCAGGCGTATGCAGTCAATCAATCGATCGGTGAAACGATCTACTCACTCTTTGCCGGCGGCTTACTGCCAGAATCAGGCTGGCGCATCTGCACTTTGCCGGCCTCTGGTTGTGACGCTCTCGCTAGTTGTACAAGGGGCTCGGTTAGGACACGCCAAACATTACAGGGGGTGGAGGGACAGGGGATCATGTGACATCATGTGACAGTCACCAATATGTGACCAGTACTTAGTTAGACACCCTGGAATGACTTGTTTAACATAGCAGCTGTGTTCACACATAAACAATACGCGGCAGGGAAACATAACAGTGAAATAGAAAACTTCAAATACATCAAAATATTGTTGGCCAATTACTAAATCATTATTGAGCAAAATCATCAACCTGAATACTCACTGAAAATGTGGAATGAAATGTACACACACAAATCATGTGCATGCATAAGCACAAACCCACTACACATTTATACAAAAATTACCTAAACTACACAGCCATTTGACGGGTTCTCAATTCTGCATTGAAATTATAGAATTCTGCAGGGAAGACATGTTTTGCACACTGAAATTAACTGACCAGAAAGTGATGACAACAAGAGTGTACCAGCCTATAACACCTTCTGCCTAGACTGAGTGTACAAGACCCAGTAGAGTAAGTAGTTTCAGCCACAACCCACCTTCTGGCTCCTGTGCCAGGGCCTCAGCCTGTCTCTTCTCAGCCTCCGCTGCTGGCTCTCCGCCCGCTGCTGGTTCTTCTATGATGGGCACTGGCTCCGGCTGTACTGGCTCCGGTTCTGGCTCCGGTCTGAAACAACACAACTTATTGGTACAGATTTGGGCAACACCAGCTGAATGACAATCAGGGATGATAAGGGGAAACATCAACGTAATTATAGTCATTTGCCTTGTCTGACATTATATAAAATATTGCAAGTTTGTGATATTACTTGGATGTGGTGATACCAAACAATCTGTTATTAACATAATTTTGGTAAAACCACAATGTTTTGTACATGATGGGGATATCAATACATATGTATTACTCACAAATCTACAGAAAACTGCATAAAAAGTTATACAAATTCAATTATAACAAAGTTGTAAATAAACAGTGCAACAACAATGAACCTATTTTAATCGGGCAGGTTTGTAGTAAAGGAAATAATTTGCTGTAGGAATTTTGCAATTGCGTCAAATGTTATCTGTGGCTCTTGGTATGTAAGCCATCTGTGATGACAAAAGCTAATCAATGATTAGTGACATCTCTAACATCCCACGGACCAACACAGAAGACTTGAAACATCTGATCAACGGTGACAATGACACTACCGTAACAGGACAAGTAAGACATACTCAGGTTCTGGAGGCGGCAGGAACTCATCGATGTACTTCTGTGCGAGTGTCGACGTCTCCTGTGACGCCATGTCAGGGTGCTGCGCCCGAAACTCTGCCTCCTGGCGCTTCTGACGCTCACGTAACTCAAACTACAACACACCATAACCCGCATTACACAATGCACACAGTGCTACTGAACACAACCGTAATGTTATTCACAAACTTAGCACTGGAATTAATCTTTCCTACTTGCGCAGACAGAATATATTTCAAAGGCATTGTGGACATGAATCAAAAGATGGGGAAACTTAAGAGACACTAAAACACAATTATTCACTTTAGTTACAATGTGCCAGGTCTGAGGTTCATTCGTTGTTTACAGGGGAAAATAATTTGAAGGCAAAGCAAGTTTACATAATTTTGCACCAAACAGATTAAAAGGTAGGATTTACATAATAAAATTCGAGTAATTATAAGATACAACACATGGAAAATAAAGCCCTTCTATACACCATCAGAACTCATAGGAAGCATTACAAACTCACGTAACACCAACACATACTTACATTATAAAACAGAACCTTAAAAGAAACTCAGAAAACCAGTATAACAACAAAGTTGCGAAAACAATACTGCTGCCATGGAAACAGCCAGGTTTGCTAAATAAAGAGAGTGACATTGCAAGTAGGGGAAGTGAACACAATGGTCTACAAGCAGCATTAAGGAGGGCAGCGCTACAGACAGCATGCTAGAGTCAGGAGGATACTGAAAGAAAACTACGGCTAATGTGAAGTAGAATTCCTGTCTGAAACAAAAGATTTCCAGAAGAGCACGCAGTCCCTCTACCTCTGACAACATGCCTCTGTCCACCAATCTCACTGGCGGCAGTCTACAGCGCCTACACTAGCAGCCATGCTACACAAGCGGCGCAGTTTTGAATTGTTTCATCTCAAGCAGTCGTCTCTCGGTTTAGAATATTGGATTGAAAAACTGTTCCACACGTTTTGCTCATCATTTCAGAATAATTTGACAACAATCAAACCTATATATCCCTTTTGCATGTTCGTTTGTGCAAATGTGTTATTTCATTGTAATGAAATGTTCTGCAAGAAATATGCAGTAAATAATCACGCAGAAGAAGCAGCCTTATAAAAGCTCTAGCTATGTGATGCAGCTTAAAACATTTAGGTTTTTTACAATTTGTCTATTGAATGGCCTAGACACTGGTAGGACACATGCATCATGCAAACATAACCTGCAGGTAAAATATATTTAATAAATTTCCAACAGCATGACTGCTTGACTGAAGTGAATTCAAAACAGGCCCAGTGTTTTTGCACAGTTTAATCACCAGTGCTGGTGGCTCAGTCATAAGAGACTCATAGTTCTCATAGGCCATGTACAGCTGTCTAAACTTCATCTCTAAGAATGACAGTTGCTGCTGTACTGATAGTTCAGAAGTTACAGTGTCTCCGCGGTAAAGCAGCTCAAACTACAAACATGAGAAAACTCAGTTATTGTCTACGTCTAGTGTGCTCCCTGCAACGAGTGCTACCAGTGAACTAGGCAGTACTTATTCTCCAATCACCACACAGGGAACAGACACGAACAGGATCGCTTCCCAGTAACATGCTTCACACAGGGATCACAGAATCACAATAAATACCAAGATCAATAGGTGTTTTTTTTAGGTACAACACGCAGGTGTGCAAATGGGGTAAATTTCTGACAACATGCATGAATTTCTGGCAATAAGCAGGTGTAAATCGTGTAAATAAAGCATGAGTTTGCAGCACACTTTGACACAACACCATTATTTCATATCAAGTGACCCAAGTGAAAAGCATCAAAGCAAAGCACTGTCAACACAGTTTGTAGCGGTGAAGTAAATTGTTAAGCAACAGTGCACTTAACCGATATTGTGCAAGCTTATAATTTCTTGCGATCCACAAATCACATCACTGTTTTAATTGAACATCAGCCAACTGGCACTGTGTTTGAACTTAGCAAAGCCACCAGTGTGAGGGGATGAGAGAGAGGTGTGTTGGTCTCCCTACCGTGGTGAGTCGCTCGAGGGCAGCGAATCTCTCTTCCTGTGTTGCCGCAGATTTCTCAAACACATCGTGCTTCTTGATGAGAGCTTCAACTGCATCCAGCGTTTCCTGCAGTCAACAAACAACATGCACGTATTCTGTAGGTCACAAGTCCAGCAATCACTACTAACATTATACCTGTGTCAATGCCAACCAGTTACTAACATGTATCCTTAATGTATTGATATCAAAATGTCATGGTTTGTTTCAACAAACATTGTATTGTTTACCTCACAAAAAACTCAAATTTAATCTGTGGATATTTCAGCCCTTAATCAACTTACAGACCAAGCTTACAATTATGGTAACTCTATAATTACATTACAACTAATCAATACGCGAATCACCGTTTCTGTTTCCAGAATCAAACCAGTTACCTACACAGTTTCCCAACAGACACAGATGACCAAGGAGTACTTACACCATACTCTTGGTTCTGTAGGTAGGGTTCGTGGGCAGCGAGCCAGGCTTCTGCCACGGCTGCGTCACGGGCGAACTGGTACACCTCGAGGACTGGGGACAACACACACACGTATCAACCACATACTCAGGTTTCATTAAAGTCACATCACATCAGCCATGTCAGTTACCCAGAGTAACAAGTTGGACAAGCTGTAATAACTTGGGTGATTATTTTATTTTTTTCCTAAATGAACAATTTCACAGTACACTAGATACTGTGAAAACTGGCTTGCTATAGGCAAAATAGGTATAATATGCACGAGTAGATATGCCAACATGGTAGGGAGTAATTTTCCAGAGAATAGTCCCACAGCTAGGCCCTGAACTGTTGAACAAATCCCTGATTCAGCAGAGTTCTGACAAACTTAATCACAGCAGTCATTGGTGAAATTATGTCATATTTGTCCTATCAAAATGATTCACAATAACTGGGCTACGACACAACATGCACAGAGTTGACAATTGACAGTTTAAATACTGAATATTGTAACTGGACTTTGGCACAGCATGCATCAAATAGACAGTATAAGTGAGGGAGAGAGCGTACTGAGTTGCAAGTGTTCCCATCTCTGTTCCCACAGCTCCATCATGTTGCCGCGCTGAGTGCCCAGCTGGATCAGTCTCTCGCGAACCTGAACACAACATCACTGACTTGTAGACCCACCAAACACACAGACATTTAAATCTTAAAATTTTGCATTCATTTTAGATTTTATTATTAATACTTACCACGTCAACACGTCACATCCGAGATATTCTCTTGGATAATATCTTGTACCATATGATTTACCGTATATAGTCACAAAAATGAAGGTGTCCTCCTGTACACTAGGTGGCAGCACCGAGGTACACCTTCGTCCTCTTATAAACAATACCAGTGTTACGGGTCATCTCGAAACTGTTTGACGGAATCATACATGTATTTATTTCATTTCTATCACAGTTTGTAAGTGTGCACCATTAGAGCACACTGAGACAGTTTTGTATCAATGGTTAAATCTGAATGGTGAAGATTATACCTCTGATGAGGACATTTTCATGGGTGCTATATATTGATGTAATTCAAAATATAATATGAGGCAGGAGAAATGAGAGACTGCTGGTTTGTACCTCCTGTGATCTGTAGTGTTTGCGTGCCAGCAGGTCGCGGCCGAGGTTCACAGTGATGCTGAACTTCTCATCACGCGAGTCAATCTCTGCCTTCACACTCTGGTGGTAGTTCATCAGCAGCTCCACCCCAGACACATCCCTGAAGTGACCGGGATTTAAGTGTATGTCATGATTAATGAGTTTCCCACATATCAGAAGGTTTAAAATATACACAGAAAGGTTAGTTTGGTGACAGCACTGAAAAAGGCTGATGAGCCGAATGAACCATGATATGAACATAATATTAATAATAGTTTATTTCTTATATAGCATCCCATCCAAATAATTGTTCTGGGACGCTTTACAATGATTATTCCTAAAATAATGATAATAAAAATACATACTAATAACATAATAATAATAAATATATATATAAATAATAATAATACTAAAAAGTTAATACAATACTACTTTGATACAATGAGGATATACTAATAAAACAAATATGATACTTTAAAATACCGACTTAAATTGGCACACAATTACACACTATATTAAAAATGAATAACTAAGTAAAATAGTATAAATATCTAGTAAATAAAAATTAAATAGTATAAATATATACTAATTAAAATAATAAGTTAATTAAAATAAATGTATGAATCGTTGACTGATTAACTGTGATCACAGAGTGTAAAAATAGTAATCTGTAAAAAGATGCGTCTTGAGTGCTACTTTGAATTGATTCACACTCGTACATTGAGTGTAACCTCAATAAATACTGTCAGTAAATAGAACATTGCCGAGTACTGGAAACAACTAGAACTAGCAAATGGCCCTACCTAGGTTTCTCCTGTGTGCTCATCTGGACGTCCATATCCTTCATCCAGAGCAGCAGGTCGCGGACCATGTTGAAGAAGCGGTAGAGGTCGCCGGCGTCACTCAGACTGTTCTTGCGAGTGTCAACATGGATCTGTAGGTTGCGCCACGCGTTCACCACCTCCGCCTCTCGGTCCTGGATCTCAATCGCCTTGTCACCCGAGTACGCCACAATCAGCTTAGCTGATTCCTCCTGCACTTGTTGTACCTGGACAGAACGATGGTGTCTTGTCTGACTTCATATACAGGTGAACAGCCGGTGTAACGAAGTCTGGGGTTGTGGACAAACAACACGCGTATTTATAAACTCCTTTTTGTTGTAGGACTTTCTCCAAAGAACAAATTCAAATTTGGTGTCTGATTAAATAAACCATTTTGTGTTCAGTGTATTTGATCTGTGTGAACAGCCACATTTCGGTTTATTTAATATTGGGAAATGCATAGTAACTTTTTCTGCAGATTCACAACACTTGAAAATATCATATATTATGGTTGTATTTCAATAATCTAAAAATTTTACTCTGCCCATTCACAAAAAGCTGGCACTATTTGGGGGTTACTAGTTGACCTTTGACTCATACCTGTGCACCGAGGGTCAGCAGGTCATGCTCGAAGTTGGCATGTCTCCTCTGTAGAGCAGCAACGCTCTGTGCGTCTTTGCCAAGTTCGTCCGGAATCGAAAACTCCTTCTCCTGTAATAGATCGAGTTTATTCAGAAAAAATATACATATGATTTTAATATGTTCAACCGGTCAATTCGTGAGAAACCGTTGCCAAGATATGTATTGAAAATACACACATTCATCAACCAGTAACTGTGTCCAGTTAGCAACTTGTACCATGTCAAATGCGGATCGATGCGCTGAACAAGAAATATACTAAATGTATATTACTAAAATAAATAGAAATGTAAATTATATAAAATAACCATTGACAAACAACAAACTTAAACTCACATGTATCCTGTCGAGCGTCTCCTTGCAGTCGTTGAAGAACTTGTGCAGTTCCCAGGAGGCGGCCAGCATCTGTGTGCGGGTGTCGATCAACTCGAGCAGGTCGGCCCACATCTCGTTGATCATGTCCTTCCACTCGGCAATGGTGGCCGCGTCCGTGTGTTCGGCCGCAATCAACTGGTCACAGATCTCATTGACCGCTGCCACGCGCTCCTGACCAATGTTCTCTGTGTCGCGTGCAAACTCCTTGAAGCGGTCGCGCAGCATCTGGCGGAGATAGACGTTTAAAAGTGAGCATTTTAAGGGTTGGATTCTTGAAAAGCCAATTCCTATTCCGGGCTGTGTATGAAGTGTCAGTCAACCTGTCAGTTTATTTAATTTGTATTTTATTTTTACCTATTTATTATCTTGTACATGTTTTACATTAATTTTACAAAATGTCATACTCATTATTTTATTATCAATATACCATTTATTTTTATAATTATCTTTAGCTAACTTATTTATTTATTATTTATTACTATTACTTTTTATACATATTTTAGGTATTTTATTTACTTTAACAAACTTAATATTATAATTCTATGACAAATGTATACATACTCATATACAGCACCTCCGAATGGATATTTCTAGATTTACGGCGCTTTATAAATGTTCTTATTATTAGTATTATTTTATTTTAAAGTCCACCTGCCGGCTAGAGTTAATCTTCTTAAATCTCATTAAACACTGCAGTGTGACCTCATAGTCGTATGGACTGACTTGTTGTCATCAGTTGTTATTTGTTCCCATACAGTGTTGTGTTGTACATATTCTATAAAGATACAATCAGTAATTTGAATAAATCTTGGTCTTAACTCCTTGACCTCTACATTTTTACTAATTCATCTACAATATTTCCACTACAAATCTCTGGTGGTCTCTTGACTGTTGCGTGTTCATATATACTTTATACAATGATTAATGATTCCATTGTGTTGCTCATAAGAGTTCACATTCTTTGCTACTACAGATATATATCATAATTTATAATATAAACTTCAAAATTATTTCACACCCGAATAATAAACCATGGAAGTAAGCCAAATCGATTTCTAGTACCTTGACTAGAACAAACCAATCTAACATGCTAAAACAATCATACAAAACCCTAAAACATCCTGACTAAATACTCACAGTGACATGTTCGTAGTCCTGGCCAAGTTCGTGTGACCCAGCGACGACCTCCCTCTCTGCAATCCACTGCTCAATGTCTTCGATCTCGCGGTTGAGCATGTAGAGCTTGAGGACCTCGTCCAACTTGCCGCGTCGCTCGCCCATCATGTCCTTGAGACTCGCGTACAACTTGTCCACCTGCGACTGCTTCACCAGGATCGCATCACTGCAACACAACGGGACACACTCAAACACCATTCTATAGCACAAAAACAATGATCAAGTCAAAAATCTGGAAACAACAAATGGTTTTACAGGCGATATAACAAGAGAAAGAAGAAAACAATCACACCCCGGGAAAGTTTGAGAGGAAAAGAAGTGGAGTTTGGCAGAGAATTAAAATCCCTGATGGTCCAGTAGCCTGGCTAGGATAGACCATAACATACACTTGTATTCAGGGTCCGTACACACATCTGGACATTTGAAATTCAAGGCTATTCAAGACTTTTCACGGCTATTTGAAAAATAAATTCAAGCCTGTTTTAATGACATCTGTACTTTTAATCGCAGTAAATTAACATTGAAAACATCAATCCAAATTAATCACACTCGACCAACTTATTTTATTTGACTAAGAAAAGTGAGTTATTTTTGTGCGTCAGCTTTCCCTTCCACCTGGCTGCCACTGGCTTAGTTTGTCATGACAATTGAGTCAAAAAATATTTTATTTACCACAGTTAAATTCAAGACTTTTCAAGACTACTTCATAAAATTCAAGGATTTCAAGGCCTTGAAACTGGTCCAATCTAATTCAAGGCTTTTCAAGACTTTCAAGGCCCCAATTACATTGTATTACAAAACAGAACTGCGGGAAATGGAAGGGGTATGAATCACCGACACCTGCAGCAGACAACTGATGACGACGATGATGACAATGACAAGCCAGTCTACCTGTTGGGGTGGCTCTCGTCCACCAGGTTGCGACTGCGCTCTCCCAGCTGGCGGATGGTCTCTGCGTAGTCGTCCACGGTCTTCTCCAGACCGCCGTGCTTCTTCAGCATGTTGGTGGCGCCCATCTCGTCCTTGGCGCGGTCCTCACTCATCATGTACAGCTCCTGCTCACTCATCCATGCCTCAGCCTCCGCAGCATCGAAAAAGTACTGCAAATGGTGACAACCACAGGTGACATGTAGGGTCGTACAGGTGACACAGGTCATGGGGTCAGACAGACAGGTCATGGGGTCGGTCAACACTGGTCACAACAAGGTTGGTTGCACAGAACAAAGGGGTTGGGATAAATTAAATCCTTTTAACCCATTTTATCCTGAAGTTAGTGCAGACGAGTTGCAGCCAGTCCCTGATCATTTCCTCAAATCAATCTGTCAGCATTAAAAAATGACAGGCCTTCATTTAAAATGGACATAACTTTATTATTTCTCAATCAATTTTTAAATGTGATATACCTTTAGAAAGTAGATAAAATAAACTATCAAGTCGCATTGACAAACTCATAGTTTTATCATATATATTGTATGTGGCATATGACAAAACATGCCCTATAAATTCAAACCTATGTTGAGGTTTGTCACATTACTTTTCACCTGACATTTTTTGCCAAGAAGGAGACAACATGTCAATGAGCAAGTTGACTTTATTTTATGCATTACTCTCTGCTGAAAACAAAGGTATACAACTTGTCCACATATCTTGGATAATAATCTCATAATGTAAAATTGTTTGTAATAACCCCCATGTCAGTCGATTGAATCGCCAACGTGTGGCGCCGCTGAGCGGAATTATGCAAATTTGTGAAATATTTTCTGTCAACGATGTATAATTTTGTGGCTTATTTCTTATAACTAATAAATAAGTACTCTAAAGTAACAACGTTGGTTAACATTTCAACGTCACTTTATTGATGAAGTAGTTACCATCGTTGGAAATAATCTTAACTTTGTTTGGCGCAAAAAAAACCGGCGTGGTGCGCGGTGAGCGAAAATGGATGCCGTTGTCGGTCGACCCCACTTCGATGGCTTCAAAGTATGTCTTCACGGACAAATATCGCATCAAATACCATAACCGTGCATCTTATATCGGCTATCCACTTGTTTGCCTTCTTGTCATCAACAGTATGAAGTAAATGAATGGAGTTATCCTTCGAAATACGTCAACATTTAACGATCTTTGCGACTCGACGCCATCTTTGATATCACTTTGGCTTGGGGGTGCCGACTTTGTACGGCAAATACCCAAAGAATGGCACTGATTGGTTGAAAAATATGGGTTTCCTAGTGATCCCAATATACTGACGTCATTCAGTGTTAACCAGCCAATGGGATTCCAAAACGTCAGAGTGCGGGGAAGCCGTGCCAAGTGCAAACAACGACCAGAATCATATTCTGGATAAAAAGGGTAACTACGACTAGAATCGTATTCCGGATAAAATGGGTTAAAGTATTCAGTTTGATTAATCACAACAGAATAAAATATTTTGTAGTAGAATATATTTTCTTGGACAGAATAATTTTCATAACCCAGCATTATTCAAGGTTTCCACCACGTGAATCAGTTGCTATGATCAAACCACTTAGGCCTGCTTTTGTTAAATTTAAGTAAATGAAATCCACTTCCACTTTTCATGTTGTGATAAAAATCTCTTGGTATCATTAGACACTATTATGGCATTTCTTTGGTGTCTGGCAAATTAATACCCTATTCCTGGTGCTTTATATTTAACTTTATACGTCAAACTGAAACTGTTACAGAGGACACTGACACAATCGAGGGGACGGTGGTTCGATCCCACCTTCTTCCGTTTCGAAACTTAGGCAATTTCGTTTACCCCACATTTGCCTGTCTTTCGGAAGAGACACTAAAAGCCGGTGGTCCCTTCTGTCTGGTGCCTATACCAGGGGAAGTAAAAGATCTCACACTGACACAGGGGGTAAATGTGTAACCTGTAGTGGACTCGCTAATTCTAGAGAACTCCTGTGTTAGCCCAAGTTTGGGCTGTTTGGAGAAAACCACCTAAGAACGAAGAACAACCCTAAGACTACACCATCCTTATCTTCCCCATCCTTACGTTCCCCACAAAACAACTCCACACAACACACACCTGCTGTGCGATCTCTGACAGCACGAGTTGTTCGCGGCGGTACTCGATGGCCTTGTCGAGCTCCTCCCACATCTGCTTCAGCTCGTCCATGTTGCGTTGGAAGTCGTCCGCCAGGGGGTGCTGGCTGTCGATGAGCCCCTGCCCTGTCTCGAGCACGTTGTCGAGGTACGGCCGGTGGTTGTTGATCTCGTTCCTCAGCGACTGGTTCTTCTTCTGCAGCATCTGCACGCTGAGGAGGCTGTTGCCGTAGTCGGTGGAGGTCGCCTGGGGCATCTTCTCGGCCACCCACAGCTTCTCGTCCTCCAGGTCGCGCAGGAACTGGTGCACCATCTTCGCCTTCTCCAGCTGAGAGCGGCGGATGTTGAGTGGCTCCAGCACCTTCGCAAACCTGGGCACACATCGAGACATTAGCAACGTGATGGTGAGTGAATTTGTTCTTAAGACTGGATGGGTCAAATCAACAGTAGTTTAGTTTTTTATAATTGAGGTTGGTTGGGAGCTGACATGTATGTAAGTGCCACAGTTCTGTTTAGTTTCATTCCACCAACACTTATGATTATATTGTGTTGGAAATGTTGTATTTTGTAGTGATTACAACTGGAATAATGGGACATACAAATGTTTCATTGAAAGTAATTACTTTCTACTCATTTACTTACAATCTTGTTACCTTCGATATTGTAACATTTTGACTGATCTCGGCAATCTTCATCAAACAGCTACCGCTATGGCCATAACCATATCAATAAGAACAGTAATGATGCAAACACAACAAGAGACATTTGAACATGTTTACTGATACCATGAACACCTCTCATGTCAAATCTAACCACTGTAACCAATATTTTGTCAAGAAATGAAAATGTGGTATAATAATACCTCTCCTCTACGTGTTGTTTCTTGGCTACGATGGTCTGCTCCTGGTCAGGGTCGAGCTGCTTCAGGTGTGAGGCCTGACTCTCCAACTCTCCCACCTGCTGCTGCTTGATCTTCATCTGACTCTCCAGGATCTACATCAAACACATCACTTCATCAACTGACTCTCCAGGATCTACATCAAACACATCACTTCATCAACTGACTCTCCAGGATCTACATCAAACACATCACTTCATCAATTCACTCTTCAGAACATACACAAACACATTTTACCAACTGAAAATAAATACTTAGAATGGCTAGTTTCGATACTTTTTGCAGTAAATTAAATATAACTTTTGAGCATATTACAAACTCCACAATGTATAAAACTACATAATTATTACGGCAAGTGTTATGCCACTTTATTACCCACCAATCACGTTACTCACATTCTGTTTCTGCACGAGCAAGTTGACAGTGGTGAGATCGTGTCCCACATCCTCGGTGACGATCTGCGACTCGATCTCACTGATCCAGCCATCGATGTCGTCACAGCTCTGCTCATAGAGGATGTGACGGTTGGCGTCAAACAGCTTCTGTCCCTTCTGCTGTGTCGTGTCCTCCAACTCCTGCCACTGCTGGTTCAACTCAGCCAGCTTCGGCTCCACGATGGGGGTTGTGTCTGGCTTCTCCCTCATCAGCTCCTCACCCTCCTGCAGGGGCAAAGGGTGCAGGACTGTTTCACTGACACTCTTAAGAGCTCATCACATTGATTTAGCTCTTTTAAATTGATTTCACTCCTACCATACACAGTGAACTTGTATATTGTACACTGTCAATATGAGTTGCCACTGGGCGACTTTCACCGGTGTACCACTGAAATAAGTCCTCTATCATGTTTTAAACACTCCTTAAATTTCACAAGGTATTCTGTTCAATGGTGGATATTTTCCTTGTAAGTTCATCTTACTGAAATGGTCCAAGCTTCTCAAGATCATACAGTTGACTTTTATCACACATCTCAGACTTATCTTGTAAAACCTTAGGTCCACTTTCACAACAAATATTGTGGTTAATTTGCATATGATATTTCATATTTACAATAAAGCTCACATGTAAATATGCATATTTTTTAGATACTGAGAAATATACATTTTATGATGAAGATACCGATAACTACCTAATAGACAATTCTTGCAGAAACAATTGAACAGATGACAAAATGTCAACCATCAAGTGTTTGTTGTCCAACTATAATAACAGTTTCATCTTCTACATGCACTGACAATGTCACCAAGGACTGAGACCGTACCTGCTGGAGCTTGTTTAGTCTGTCCTTGTTGGAGGCAATCTCCGACTCGAAAGCTTGGTGACGTCTGTACTTGCTGTGGATGTTCTTGGCGTCTCTGTACGTCTCATCCTGGGCGGCAATCATCTTCTCCGACAGCCAGTCGTTGAGCTACAGTGACAACGACACAACTTGCACACCTCTACACAACACACCATTGGTTCACTACACAGTGAAACTTGCCTTCCCACACACCTGTCTACAATGAAACATGTCTAAAATGGACACTTGAAAGTACCAAATGACTAGTTTGCATTGTTCACTGCCTGTCCAAAGCATTAGTTTGGCCACCTGGCTGTCCTGAAAACGTCCGCCATTGGCAGGTGTTATGGTAAACTTTACATTTATTGATCCACTAATTTTGGTATCCTTAGACAAAATCTTGTAACTTCTACTTAAATGTGATCTATCCAGTTGGTTCTGGAATCACTTTTCAGTTGTGTCTTTATCTTTGGAACATATTTCAACCGATTGCATGAAGATCAGTTCTTAACATCATCATGAGATTAGCATTCTGTTTGAAATAACAGTCGGTGAGTAGAAAGAGTCATGCGTCTGATACCACAGAAAACAACTGTTACCTCATCACAGTTCTGCAGGAACTTCTGCACTTGCATGGCATCCTTGAGTCGCTCCAGTTGCTCGTAGGCACGGCGACGGTTACTGCTTCGTCTGTAACAACAAACATGTCGTTATATACAGCTGACTACATACAACACACACATGTACACACACATACACCTGACGGCAGACAACACAGCTAATGCTCTAGTAGCAATGAAGCTAAAGTTGTTACAGAGGTGTCAACTATGGCCTAATAAAACCACGTTATGTTTGCGCTGTTTTTTGTTTTTTTAATTGTAAGTCTCAAAATATTCCATATCCGTGGTACACCTGTTTGCTGAACATGTTAAGTGGTTTTATTATCACTGTAACTAAGAAAGCTTTTTGCATTTACTCATCTATAACAGATTAAACATAGTGTGTAAAAATTCATAAAATTTAGCATTAATTTTAGTTTTAATTTTGAATAATGTTCTCAATTTTCTGCAGTGTCTATCTGTTTGCAGTAAAGACTGCTCGATGGAATCTGTGATCACACCACTACTTACCGTTCCTCAATGCTGTCTATCTTGAACTTGATACGCTCCGATGCGTAGTGGTTTTCATCCACAAGTCGGTTGCCAAATTGCAGCACGGCGTTGATTTTCTCGTCATTTGTGTCAATGGTTGTGATGAATGCCTCATGCTTCTTGATCAAGTTCTCAGCACTCTCTAGAGTTGTCTGCAGCATACACATCTCATGCTATCATTCCACGCTCATCAGGGTCTATCCCTAACCATATTCACACCATCAGTTGTTATTACACCCATGCATGTAGGGTCAGGTTAGAAACATGTTATTCAGCCCAAAATTTGACAGTGTAGTAACATTAGGAGATGAAAGCAGTAGATAAGATGAATTCCCATTAAATGCACTGAGGAGTAAGACTTGGTTTAACTGTACAACTTGCCTATGTTGTAAATGTCATATTTTGAAAATTTGCATCCAATTCATTGTGTAACACTTTTGCAATTTCAAAAGTGAAGCTATTCTTGGATAGCAGCCGTGTACAACATACAGGGTGCTTTAGCTCATCTCAAACACAACATCCTGTGTATGTACAGGGGGGCCAGAGTGACACACAGAGGCACACTGAAACCACGGTAGATCACACATCATCTGATCAACATATTACGTGTTAAGCACTGTGTTAAGCAACACAGAGACAGGACACACACGACAAACACAGACATGCGTCACAGAGTTACCAAACAACAACTGTCACAAGCAGACTCATCACTCTGTGCGCACTCCCCCGATAGTGCGCACTCCCCTGATAGTGCGCACTCCCGTGATACACATGCCTACACACCTTCGTTTGTTTAGCAAACAACGCGCTATCGATTTTACAAACATGCGAGTCAAATAATTTTTTGCACATTTTGAAGTCGTTCCATCTCACATTAGAGACGTCAGCCATGGTGTTTCAATACATTGTCTGCTGGTGCATGACAATGAAGTTTTTTCCAAGACATGCCATTGTCATTTCATGATCATGAGTATTTCACTCAAAACTATTTTTCTAACAATTTATTCAATCAGTTCTGTGAACGAAGTTTAGAAGAAAGGTTTCACCCATAAGGAATGGGTAATGTTTTTTTTCCTCAAACCAGTACATTCTGTTAAATAAGGTGAATTTGTTCCCAGCCAGTATCCATACGTACTTTTACTTGAGACAACACTTATTACAAGCCTACTGACACAAAGCCACACATTGAGAACATTTATGACGCATCAACACCCTGCTGAGGTTAGCTATGGCCTGGACAGTGGTCAGCAGAGTGGACATGCAGTAACAACAACACTACATGGACTGTCTAGAGCTCTAGCAGCACACGGTCACACCACTGTTACCTGGCGGTCCTGTCCTGGAGTTGTCTACGTGACAGAACGGCACAAGCCAATGAGCAACTAGGCAGCGACACTAACATGGCTTACTTGCTTTATACTGTTAGCACCTATGAGCAGGTTTTATTGGATGCATGCTGCTTTACAAATATATCCAATAATAACACTGACAAAATTAATGCATATAACAAACCTGCACAGGTCAATTTATGAATGGGTAATCACATCAGGAACAGAAATGTCTTCTTGACAAAACCATAACATTTTATAAATGGCAGTTTTTCTGTACACGAGTACAAGTCGTGAAAGAATCAAGATATAGTTGGAAGATAGCAGTTGAAATCTGTAAAATATTGTGATTATTCCCACTCAATCTTTCTGAAAGAAAGATCGTATAAGTAACTAAATCTGTAAAGCCAGTATTCTACATCTAAAACACTTGCGCTATCAACTAACTGCAAACTTAATTAAAAGCAATAAAACAAAATAATGCAACATAACCTTAATTACACCCAGCACTCCGAAAGAAATAGGGTCTATACTGTGCTGTACTGTACAGTACTACTGGCAACAATGACTAATCCTGGCTCTGTAACCTATGATGTGATATAGAATAAAGGTAAACATGAAGAGTGAGACACTCACCGGCACTTCCTCCTTGGACAGAACATTGTCCTGCTGACTGAGCAGTACTTCTGCCTGCTTCACATCTCGCATGAACATCTGCAGCACAGACATCATTGTATAACACAAACCTACTAACTAGTGTCACAACAATGAAGCACTGAAATATATATGTCAAAGAAATGTGAGCATGTGTGCGTGTATGCATTCAGTTATTTCTCAACAAAATTACTTGAAACTTCTCACATTTTTATAGTAGTATTACCAATGCATGTATATATATTGCAGTTTTTGAGAAATTTTGTTTTTTAAATGGACTAAATATTAGGTCAACAACAGCTAGTTCACAAAAGTGTTACTTGATATTCATGTTTTTACTTCATACACTTGCTGTGACAAGTGTATGCTACACACATGTGTATGAAGCAGCTGACATGCACCATGTATGAGTCAGCTGTGAGCAGCAGTGTGGAGCTACTGACCTGGAGGTTGAGGCTCTGTGACAGCTGCTGTTGCTTGTTCTCCCACATCTTCTGGACATCCTCCCAACCATCATCCAGGGCCTTTAACCTCTGCAACACCACAACACTCTCGTCAACACCACAACACTCACTGACACCACAACACTCATCAACACCACAACACTCACTGACACCACAACACTCTGGTCAACACCACAACACTCACTGACACCACAACACTCGTCAACACCACAACACTCTGGTCAACACCACAACACTCACTGACACCACAACACTCTCATCAACAACATAACATTCTCGTCAAGATATGATATAAGATCAGTGTACTCACTGGAGAATGTAACAAAACTATTTTTAAAAGGAGGATGTCTGTATAATACATCCAGTTTCATAATTCATTTTATTAGCATTCATTTGATGTTCAAGCATGAAGCATTACCGTCTCACATTCTGCACTACAATTACTATGCTATCTAATTCTGGGTGGAGGAACAAACATTTGCATTCAAAATGCGTTCCCCACTCAAAAATAATAATTAACTCAATTTATGTTGAACATTTGTGAAAACATCATATCTTGTTCTCCAGAACTTTTCACGACAGAAATACTATTTTAACAACTGCACATAGTGAGCCACTCAAAGTATGAGTACGAGTGTTTTATCAGATCATCACTACGAACATCCACATCAACTACAGAATGGTCACATACATCAGATATAATTATGCGAGAACATTCCAACATTCCCCAGTAACAACTCCACACTAACCTCTCTGAGGAACATGTACTGGACGTCGTCCTGTCCCTCCACGACCTGTTCCCCGTAGTTCTTCATCGAGGCGTACTCGTCTGCGTAACCGTCGATCTCGCTCTTGATCTGTTCGTGCTGGTTGAGCATGCGCTCGGCCTCGGCCAGGTCGCTGGGGATGTCCTCGGACGCGATCGTGGTCTGTGTGCGGGTCAGCCACTGCTGGAAGTGGTCGAGGTTCTGCAGGAACTTCTGCAGGTCGCTCGCCTCGCCCAGTCGCTCGTCTCGCACCTTCAGCTGTTGGTACAGTAAACATGACATGGAAACTTGACATTCACTGGCAAACATCATACTTACAATATACACTAGAGTACATGAAACTGTTGGGAGGGAGACTATAAACCTCGGACAATGGCTACATTTCATTGATACTATTACGCCTTATATTTATTTTTGAAATAAGTTCTTTATGCAACATAATGTAGGCCTAAGTCTCAGTGTTCTGCGCTTCATCCCCTTACATATATTTATTCATTCAAACAGCAACTCATCTATTCTGGAAGGAATTCAATCACACCCCTCTTGACGGAGAGTTTGACAATGCAAGTACTGCACTCCACTTTATACAAACCAGTTTCGGAGAAAACAATTACGCCATTTAATGACAATTTTCATTCTCTACCGTGAGACATTATGGGTACAACTTCTTACTTCTGAGGACATTTTTGAACAATAAGATAAATCGCATTACTACACTATAGATTTAAACCTCACCAACATATTGCTGTCTCCATTTTATCCATCACACATTCATACAACACCCTCAATCGTGCCAAATACGAGATGCCTACCATCTGCTTGAGTTCCATCCAGAGCTCCGTGATCTGTGTGGTCTTGGTGCGGATGGCCTCTGCCTCCTCCGGCTTCTCCTCCGACAGCTGCTCCGCCTCCTGGTTGAGTGAGTCGAGCTTGGCCTGGATGGCGGCCAGGTCGCGCTGCAGGCCACTCAGTCGCCGCTGCAGGGTGATCACTCCGGCCAGGTCGTTGTCCAGCTCGTCAGTCGACTCAATCAGCTTCGCCTTCTCACGGATCCACGTCTGAACACACAATGGTACGTCACACACTGTCTTGTGGTAATGATAAGGCGATTATTAACAGTAATAATAAGGACTATTCTAATTCACCTAAATCCCTGGAAACCACGCTCAAAATCACATGAAATCGAAAGGGTTATTCAATTTTGGAGTAATTAAAACAATGTTCCAGTTAATTGTAGTATAATTAACTTACTTTGGAGCTTAATGTTGAAGATGAGTATGACGTTTCAATCCGTCAGCTACGGACCTTGTTCACGTACTGGTGTCGCGCGTGTTGCCTCAGATTTCGGTGGGATAATTTGGTTGAGTTATCCCGCCGAAATCTGAGGCAACATACGTGACACCAGTACGTGAACAAGGTCCATAGCTGACGGATCATATAAGTTAATTATACTACAATAAACCATTCTTGGAGCCATAAACAATATATTTACTAATGTTCCAGTTGTCAACAGTTGTGCTGATAGTCTATGGAGCTATGGTGGATAAGCAAGGTTATAAATGTTTTTTTATTGTACAGAAATCCTTAGAAACCAAGTTCGGAGGCGCATCAAAACAAAAGGGTTGGCCAATCTCAGCACTGATAAGTCACGAATGGATGGATTATCTAAGTGATGCGTGAATGAATCTGGGACCTGAACGCATACATTTTGCCTCAGACTAGTTCATCCTTTGGGTAAAGTTCGTGTTGGACAAGTGGAAATTTGAGAAATGAAAAATTATTAACACTTATATTTATGTCCATTATGCTTTGCAAATGGGTCACACTTGGGAACGCATGCATTATTGTATATAAGAATCCACTATGCATAAGTAACATAACCACAGAACAAATACAAAACCAGAGGTCTACTATTGAGGTAAGCCTCAGGGTGGACTTGAGGAAGAAAGAGGTGAGGGGTGTGTTGGTGACAACGTACCATGGTCTCCCGGGTCTCTGAGTGCCAGGTGTTGACGTTGTAGGAGAGGTTGAGAGCACGACGCTTCTCATCCACCAACTCACGCAGCTCAGTCCACCTGTCAACACAACACACTCACGGTCAGTGACTGTCACCAGGACATCTCGGTGACAATATCTTTACATTGTTCACATTAGACCCACACTGCATACCCCATATAACACATGTATGAAAATAGATTTTCAGTTGAGAAAGTGCACTTTAAAATGCTACATATTACAATATGGGTTACACCCCTACCATGTAGATAGATCATTTCCAGGTAATTATGGGGCAGAAGACTCCACCCATGACAAAACATTCACCATCTTCTCACATAAAACAATCAGTATATAATCACACTACACCTCTAGACACAATCAGATCATACTTCACAACCATTGCCTGAATTTTCTTCACCCCTCACCTCTGGTTGAGTTTCTTCTCGCGGGCGACGACCTCGTCTGAGTTGGGGTGTGTGTTGTTGAGGAGCTGTCGAGCCAGCTCGTTGACGACGCCCACCTTCGACTCGTTCGCGTTCATCTCCTGGTCAAAGGTGCTGAATCGAGCTTTCAGGATCTCGACCTCCTCCACGTCATCGCTGGGGACCATCGTCTTCAGGAGCTTCTCCTACAGCCACAACTCTCAGGTTGACACATTTATCTCAGCCTCCGCAGGTCCAAAGACCAAGTACCATAACTGATGGTTATGTTATTACCAGTGTCTTCTCTAGAGTAAGTGCATGACAAATTGTAACCCACCACAGTGAACCGGGTATTCAATAGGACAGGTCTAATTTGCACACCAGCTAAAAATAGCTGCTTGAGCTTCCTGTATATATATATATATATATATATATATATATATATATATATAATATAAACTATATATATAATTATATATATATATACATACATACATATATATACATGCATGCCTGCCTGCCTGCATGCATGCATGCATGCATGCATGCATGCATGCATGCATGCAGTATTACACACAAAATAAAATGTGTTGGATAATTAATTATGTCAAACAGCCTCTAAATGCTAATTCCAATAATTTTTTAATGGAAAGACTGGCATGCTACTTTCAACTTATCTTTAATGGTACAATTTTTTAACTAGATTTACAACAACAAAAAACAACGGTAGCTGCACATAAATACCACAGTTGTATAGCATGACATACCTTCTCATCAATCCACTGGTCGACGCTGTCGGCCTCATTGAAGAGTTTGTAGAGGGCGAGGGCGTCAAGCAGGCGCTGCTTGCGCATCTTGGCCAGCTCCAGCAGTTCCTGGTAGCGGCGGTCGATGGTGCCTAGACGACTCAACACCTCGGGGTTCTCACGGTCCTACAGACAGAGATATAGACATCAATTAATGCATTTATTCAACAAGTCAGAAAACACAATATAGGATACATTAACACATTTTTAGTATACAGAAATAAACCTGTTATACTAATAGGCTACTCCTTTGTCTACCCCTAGATATATTTATTTTTTCCCATTACTATAAAAGACGTAGCGTAAAACAGTAATACACAAAAACTACTGCAAAACGATTTGGTGTGATGTATTATACCCAACAAATAGTCACTACAATATGGAACTCCTTGGATTTTACTGCATATTTCCATGCATCACATCATTTGTAAACCAACTCATGCACTGTGGAATTGTATTATCCAAATTAAAACAAATATTTTAATAAAACAGAGTTTCAAAATAACGTAGTGCTACTGAAAGTGTACACTCATCACATACATTTTTCCTTTCCTCTGATACAGTTTATGAAAATAATAAATAGCAACCGACAGTGCACCACTCACCGATTCACCCAGGTTCTCTGCCTGCTCATGAAGGGCTGTGATCACTGTGTCGTAGTTGTGTAGACCATCAGTGACATCCTATAAGATCAGGGACAAGATGGTGACAACTAATTGGTACGAGTCATTATACCATCACAAAGCAAGTTGGAACTTTCACTGAAAGGAGGCTGCAACTCTATTTGTCATTCAACGTACTCGTCATGTGTAAATGACTAAACAAAATATAAGTACAACAATCTTCAAATATTCCATTGTGAGACACGTGTCCCTTTGTTTCACGGAGAGTAATTATACATGCATACATACAATCCTAGTAATAAACTGGGACAAGAGTCTATTTCAATTCATACGTAAAAAGGATTGTAAAAAATAGCAAGTTTCTAAATGTGATGTAACTGTGTGTTACAATGAAGCCATGCTATACAAGACACTACACAAGCGGCTGGAGTGTAGGCAGCACGTACTTTGTGTTTCTTGAGGAGTGCCTGCACACTGGCCTCATCGTGTCCAACGTCCTCACTTGACACCATGCGCCATGTGTCATACATCCACGTGTCAACGTCATCAGCATCAGTGAAGAACTGTCAACACACCACCAAATGTCACATCTAATTGTCACCTAGAAACATATTGCTTGATATGTTTGTTTCATTAAACATTACATAAGCTCATGCTATTAGCAAAACTAACTTTTATTTCAAGCATAATCTTACACTATCCTGCATCTTTTTAATTCAACAATTTGTGTAAATAAACCAACTTTCTATAATCTGTACAATTCCATCCCGAATATTTGATAAAACTCTCTGTTGCCTAGTGCTGATGTTACCCTATATTCACTATAATATTCCAGACACCAATCCAAGGTCTTCCTTAACTAACTATACTGTTAAAAAAACACCATTCACCACGGGACCATAAGGCATAATTTCAATGCCTTATTTTACACATACTTCTACGGTCACTGTCTACACAAAACTGCTTTATTAATAATTTTCCAAACAGACAATGACCATCGGTACCGACCTGGTGATAGTCGACAGCCTCGTTGAGACGTTTCTTCCTGTAGTCAGCCAGTTCGACGAGGTTGGTCCACTGCTGTTTCACCTCGTCAATGCGCTGTTGGATCTTGTCAGAGCCAAAGTTTCCGCTGGCGATGAGCTCCTTGCCGACCTCACTGACGGCCAGCATGTGCTGGTGGCGGGTCGCCATCTCGTCCTCATTCGACTGTCACCAAACAGTTGACAGTTAGACACATGGCAGCTCACACACACTATAAGTTCTAGTTGTCACTAATAACATTAGCAGCCCTGTTTATGCACACAGGCTCCTTGTGAAATGTATTTTTTATTATCTTTGACATCTTAAAAAACGCTTACCATATCTAATATCAATTGTATTGCAAATGTATGAAAGGTCACGTGACATAATAAAGATTTCCATTATGGTGACCACGGAATTCGGATAATTGTAGAAAAAGCTAACACAGGTGGTTTTGTCAAATGTCCCATGGAATACGTTCATCAATGATAGGAACAACTTACTAAGAAACATTGTTCAAAATTTAAAAGACAACCGTCACATTGTCTATATAAACTGTTTCTTCGTTCTGGAACTGTATTGAAAGAAGAAGTAATATAGTTCATTCGTTTCTGCAAATGATGAACTAGATACCAAGAGAATAAGAGAGAGCTTTCATGAAAGTATAGACGCAGAAAAGCTTGGTTCTTCTGTTGATGAATACCACTTATTGTTACTGTGGTGTAACAATAACACGGTATTCAGCAAACAGCTGGTAGAAGACGCCCACCCACTTACATGTGTGTACTGTATCACACACATTACGTAGAAATAGCATACAGCAAGGAAGGTTGATTTTTATCATAATTACAGGAATTATGATCCCATGTACCAGTTTCAAAGTTTCACTAAAGGAATGACTAAGATAGCAGGTGAAGAGGTCCGCTTATGTGACCATGTTACCAGCCTTCAACTTAGACAACGCGCGTTGTATTTCAGTCATAGGCATTCTCCTTATGGTCTCCGAAATCAGCTAGAAAAGACACACTACATGTTTACACCACCACAACCTTACAAGAATGTTTTCTCTATTACTAACCGCCAGAAGATTTGCACAATTTACCCCCACCAGTAAATAAGTCTTTGTGACTGCAATGCAAGTCTCATATAAATGATTATAACTTGTAATAATCACATATTCTATATACATACAAAATCTACAATATTTTAATTCATGCAAACCAACATTTTGTAAAGTAACACAATGTTACAATACAAAATATGTAAATATAAAACACCTATGTAAACATACTGAACTTTTACAAGCTAACATTTGATTTACGTCGCCTTAAGTCCTTGTTATCTATATTAGATTAGATCTAAGTATAATTTTATAAAAAAGAACCTCACATTCTGTCATCCACCACAGGATTTTGCAATTCAATGACCCAACAACAAACACCAACAAAACAAAACAAAACACAAACCATGCCTCAAACAGCACTCAGTTACATTGCTAACCATCAACTCGGCAGAATCTACCACCTAGAGGGAAACACCCATATTTACACCCACAGCCAACCGACCACACTGACCTTGTGTTTGCTGAGGAGGAGGTGGACCGTGGTGAGGTCGTGGCCGAGGTCAGGCGAGGACATGAGTTGTTCCTTCTCCTTCATCCACTGTTCCTCATCTGCCATCTCCCAGTAGAACTGCCACAGCTTGCGCGACTCGCCGAGGTTCTTGCGGCGTTCGGCGGCCAGCTGCAGCAACTCCTCGTAGGCAGCGTCCAGGTTGGTCATCCGGTCCTTGACCACCTGCGGGTCACATGGCTTGTAGTCTGAAACACAGCATGAGGTAGGGTCAGTATTCGAGATGTCAGGTTCAAAGGTCGTATCATTTATGGATGGGATCTGTCAACATCACTGTTGTAAAATTATGTGGGAGTGTGCAAGCAGGATCCATACACACATGGACATTTGAAATTCAAGGCTATTAGAAAAAAGAAATTCATGACTATTTTAACGACATATATACTTTTAACCACAGTAAATTCAGTTAACATTAAAAAATTTACTCAACTAAAAAATGGCACCAACCACAATGAAATGCGCACCAATGTGCACAAGTTATTTTTGTGCGTAGGCTTTTCCGGCTGTTATTCGTCACAACAACTGAGTCAAAACAATATTGAATTTGGTCCAATCAAATTCAAGGTTTTTCAAAACTTTCAAGGCCCCGTACGGACCCTGGTGTTAGCTAGGGTCAGTATTCGAGATGTCAGGTTGAAAGTTTGTATCATTCATGGATGGTATCTGTCAACTTCACCGATGTAAAATAATTTGGGACTGGCCATAATGACATGGTAGTTGTATTACCAACATGATCACAAAGCAAGGTCAGACTACATTTACTGAAGTACCATGTGTCATATTTATAAACCACCCACATTGATGGTGATGGTAACCATTGTACAATGTACACAAATCAATTTTGTTTTCTCCCGTTGTACATATATTACAATATCCCCAGGAAAATGTCAAACCAACCAGTTTTCAAAGATGACATAAAACTACAACACAGTATGACAACATTTTTATATTGAATAAACCAACCACTGCTTACATAATCTCCTGCAGAACATTCTATAACAACCCTTACTAGTGTTTTAGAAATCATGACAACACAACTATACTTTGTACCATTTCATCTGGAACCACCAGTCTACTAGATCTTGCAACATCACAACCCCAAACAACGCCATAAACCTCCAAGAAGCACACACCTCCAGCCTCGGGGAAGTCAGCGACGACAAACTTCTCTGCCTGCCCATTGATGGTTTTGACTCGCTCGCCAACCACCTTGATGTCCGACTCGAGGAGGCTGTGTTTCTGCAGCAGATCCTCCACACCCATCAGGTGCTTGCCGTAGTCCTCCGACTGCAGACGCACCTACAACATACAACCCGGCCACATGTAATAACAGATGTCTCATACAGCACCACACCCAGATCATTGTTCGCCATGTTAACCTGTGGTCAGAACGTCCGAATCAATAGTCTCTCTCGCGGCCAGAACATCTAAATTTGTCCCGAGTACAGAGACACATTTAAAATGCCTACCACAAAACGGTGTCACAATCAATTTTGTCAGTTTGCACGTAATAATATTGCAGTTTCACTGGCAAGTGTCAACATTATGAAATGCACGCGATTTCCGTAGCTATACAGCTTCAATTGTCATGTGGTCAAACTCAGCGTCGAGCTCCATTTCTGGTACTGCTTGTCATGATCGTCACGCAGTGAATATATTTTCAGCCAATAAGTTTAAATTCTAACATTTGCTGCTGGGATAAAAAAAACAAGTACACACACAAATTATCTAAAACAATGTGTCTGCTGGTGATTTCTACGATGAAATGTTAAATTTTGAGTAGTCTACTTTGTTATAAACAAATATTAATGCATGATGATATGGGTGTTTTTTTTAGCTTCATTGTAATTATTGATGTTATCGTAAGGAATTCAGATTTTGAAGACATTTTCAGATTAATTATTCTGTTTTTATGGAAAAACGTTACATGCCACAAATTTGAAAAACGACTGACCACACCACATAAAAGTACTGATGCGCACTTTATACATAATTATTTCCTGTAGAATGGATGAAAGGTTACCTTGATCTCATCCATCCAGTCGAGGATGTAGAGCATCTCCTGGAAGACCTTCTGTAGGTGGAGTGACACCTCGAGTCTGATGCGTCTCGCCTTCAACAGCTCCAGCAGGTACTGCCACAGGCGCAGCACATTGTCCTTCCTGTCACCACAAACACACGCTCTTACACTTACAGGTGACATCAACAATTACATTTTCAAACAATAGAAATAGCAAGCCAAAATAAACTCCCAAAATCCTGTTTTGAATTGATAAATAATAGACATATAACAAGTTAAAATGACCCTATTTCCCAAAATGCTGTTACTCAAGTTTGCTTAGTGATGAGCAATGAATAAAAAAACTACTGAAGATATTTCAACAAATGAGGCATTCATGAGGTATGAGGATTTTAACAGAATGAGTGACAAGAGATTACCAAAGAAAGCAGAAGAGAAACTAGAAAACTGCCATTAAATGGAGAGTCGACTTCATAACACAACAGCAGAAGACCAGGATAAATTGCATAAGTATTGTCAGTTGTCACCAAGATGGAACAGACTGGGTGACGTGTTCCTCCTAGGTTCAAGAGGGAAGATTAAATGCACCCACCTGGAGTTGATTCTCTCGATGTCACGGTAATTCTCCTGCTCCAGTTCGAAGGCGACTGACACGACGGCCTGCACCCGCTCCTCGTAGGAGCTGATGTCAGCCTCGATGGCCTCGTGTTTCTTGGTGGAGGCCTCGACAGCGGCCAGGTCGTAGCCAAAGTTGTCCTGGGACACGAGTCGCTGGTTCTCACTGAGCCAGGCCTCGCGCATGCCGGCCTTGCGGTCAAAGCGCACGGCCAGTTGCTCCAACTTCTCCTGTCTGAATACAACAGCACGTCATCGTCAATGCACCAATAACACATGCTTACTCAGTCATAATTATGTAAACTTTCATTAATTTAATTAGCCAAGTTAACCAGTGTCGTTGTGAGGTTAACCGCAAAATAATAGGTGTATACTATTTCAGCACCAAAAACAATATATCAAAATAATTCCTCACAAGTTTGACACTGACAAGATTAATGGACAATATGAAGAACATTGCAAACAAATTTTATGATTACACAACTAACAATGTTCTACTTACTTCTATGTTTCTACAAATTAAGTCATGTGTGGGACAGTCTGCTCGCCAAACCATCTAGCTAGCAGTGACCACTGATGGTGGTTCAAACGCAGAAGTAGAACATTGCTAGTTGTGCAATTATGAATTTTTTTTAAATAATATACTGCCAACTTGATGAACATTTTCACGAACATGAAGACGGTCTATGGGGGAAAAACAGGCCTTGTTCGATCCAATGTCTGCATCAGGAAAGAAATGAAAAATGGGAGGGCCCATACTGAAAATACAGAGAGAAAGAGGAGAGTGAGGAAGACTTACCTCATGAGTTCCTGGTGCAGGGCCAGCTCCCTCTCGTGCTCGGCCTTCTCCAACTTGGTCCAGGCACTGTTGATGTCACTGATGAGCAGCCCCTCCGCTGGGGTGTAGGCCTTCTGGTTGTTCACCCTCATCTTGTTCTGGATGGTGAACAGCTGCACCTCCAAGTTACCCTTCTCCACAAACCTGCAGCAGCAACATTGAGGGTGAAACACTGACTGGTACATTGAAAAAGGAGAGGCTACTTAAAATTGACAGTGTGAAAGTGTACAGATCTCCAGATGAGGTTGACACAGACAAATCGTACATGGTACAGGAGCTACCACAAGTCTTTTTATTTTATAAATACACAAAATTCAAACAGCCAAGCCAGCAATTTTGGATATAAAATGTTGCATATCGTATGCAGTGTTGTAATAAACCTGCTACCACATGAGAAACAAACACATATTTTTTTAACTTATAAGAATTTACATTTTAAATTTACATTTGCCAACAAATGTTCACAGTAGTAGTTTAATAGTATCCTTTATTCAGAAACTATTTCTTAACAACTATCTTCTGGTGTACATCTGTGAAGACAGGACAGTGATTCTGACATGTGTATGCAGAGGTATACTTCATATAGGTGGACAACTCACTTGGGGGGCTTCTCCACAGTTCTGTAGGTGCTGAACGCTCCCAGTTGCTGCTGAACGCCCTGCAGTGAGTTAGCAAAGTGGTGGTCGTTCAGCGACTCGATCGTAGTGTTGATCCACTGCAGCAGGTCAGAGGTCAAGGTCTCGTACTGGTGGACCATGTCCTCGTTCTCCAGGCAGTTGTCAATGACCTGTTATGGAATCATATAAAATCAACAATCATCTTATTTTCTAAACAAAAGAGTAAAGAATGAGTATAGGTAAATTGATACTTTTCTGTTGTAATTTTTGAAAGCTGCTGCTAAAGAAAATGTTAGATGCATGTTTCATTTAATTTAATAGATAATATGAATTTAATGTAATGAAGTATGAAGCATGAAGTAACACTTTTTATAGTACATAATAATGATAATTCATAAGTAGCAAATGTACATAGAAACATGTTTTACAGTATGAAGTATAAATTCCAGAAGCAGTCTCTTTTATCATGTTTAGTCATATTTGAAGGAACAAATGTTAAACCACAATGGCAATTTTTTTATAATCTTCAATCAAACCTACTGTTTCACTCACAGAATAAAACAAACTCAATGCAACTAACTTGATGAGCTAAAAAATCTAGTATGTCAAGTTTTTGGCTTCCCTAATAAATCTACGTTCAGGACATGGCGTTTCTTGGAACATTCTACATACCTTGCCTACACGCCTGCCCTGGACCGACTCGGCCTTCATCTTAGAGAAGAAGTGGTAGTAGGTGACCACATAGGTGATGATGGACTTCTCATCCGGGTATTCCACATTCACATCTACAACAATGACCAATGTTGTCACGTGCTATAATATCAACTACTAGATTACAAGATACAATTTGCTTTATTTTACTCACTTTACAAAATCATTGAACCTGCTTGTAAACGGTGTAAACTTTATAATAATAATACGGTTTCTTAATATAGCGCTTTTTAAATAACTAAATGCCAATCAAAGCTACTCACAGTAATATGACGTGTTGACTAAATCTAAAATACAATATATAAGGTAACATAAACAGGGTCCGTACACACCTGGACATTTGAAATTCAAGGCTATTCAAGACTTTTCAAGGCTATTTGAAAAAGAAATTCAAGACTGTTTTAACAACACATGTACTTTTAAGAGCACTAAATATAGTTGACATTAATTTTTTTACTCAACTAAGAAAATAATGGCGCCGACCAGTGAAATGCCCATTGCCCAATGTGCACACGATTTATTTTTGTGCATAGACTTTTCCTTTTCTGGCTGTTATTCGTCACAACAATTGAGTCAAAACACTATTTTATTGACCACAATTAAATTCAAGACTTTTCAAGACTACTTTATAAAATTCAAGGATTTCAAGGCCTTGAATTTGGTAGAATCAAATTCAAGGCTTTTCAAGACTTTCAAGGCCCCGTACGGACCCTGCATAAAAATAAATAAGCTAAGATAAATAGGTGACATAAATATACTAGGATAAATAAGTACACGTTAAGATGACGTATTGACTAAATCTAAGATATAGATTAATTAAATACATAAGGTAAGATTAAATAAATAAGCTATGACAAATAAGTAAGCTAATATAAATAAGTAAAGATAAATAAAAAAAAGAGAAATAATTATAAAACAATAAATTCGGGTGTAAAATACAATTTAAAACAGAACAATTTAAAATCATTGCATAGCTTCTCTAGTATGTACCTTGGACATCGAGCAGTGGGGCTAGTCCGAGTTTCTCCTCTGCCGTATTGAAAGCACTGTTGAGGTTGTAGGCAGCATTTGACTTGGTCAGCTTGTTGTATTCAATCAGGTCAGGTCTGTAAACACAGGACAGGTCAGTTTGTTGTAGTCAACCAGGTCACATAGGACAGGTCAGGTTACAGTATTTAACCAGGTCAGTTTAACTTCTTGTAGTCAACCAAATAAGACAGGACAGGTCAGGTTATTTATTGTATTCAACCAGGTCAGCCATGGAGCTATAAAACAGGACAGGACATCATGTTGTTCTATTCAACCAGTCAAGTCAGTCTGTTATATAACTTGTACTCAATCAGGTGAGGAATATAAACATAGGACATGTCTAAATGGATTCAGCCAGGTCAGACATATGAACATAGGCAAGGTCAGACATGTGAACATAGGCAAGGTCAGACATGTGAACATAGGCAATGTTAGACATGTGAACATAGGCAAGGTTAGACATGTGAACATAGGCAAGGTCAGACATGTGAACATAGGCAAGGTCAGACATGTGAACATAGGCAAGGTCAGACATGTGAACATAGGCAATGTTAGACATGTGAACATAGGCAAGGTTAGACATGTGAACATAGGCAAGGTCAGACATGTGAACATAGGCGAGGTCAGCTTGTTTTATTCAACCAGGTCAAGTCTTTCTGTGGACTGTGGTATTTAATCAGGTCAAGCTTGTAAACATAGGGCACTTCACCCTACCTTACTTAACATAACAAGAACGGGACCTCTTCATTAACAATTTTTAATGAGCTCATAAACCCGACTTTACTCTTTAAAACTAATTTCATCCATCAACATTGATCCTGTATCTTGAAAACTGTCAACACTCATACACCTGACCAGGACACTTGTACCAGTGTCTCAGACACACAGCTTTCTGCATCTTGAAAACGCTTATAACATTTTATGCTAGATTCCGTTTATGGATGTTTGCAGATATGAGCTCATTATCTCAGTCCCCAGTCAGACATGTAAATATAAACATGACACACCAACGCATGTCAGCCTGACACTTCACATCAACATACCCATTTCAACCCTAATAACTCGCAGCCAATTGGCCATATAAAAAGTTTATAAATAGGTGAAATAAAACATGTGGTGGATTGACAGGCCCTAAAGGACTTTGGTCTAACACTGTGATGTATTTAGCCACAGCAGGGGTGTGACTGAATTTCAAGCACGAAGTGATCATTTACACTATGCAAAGTTCAATTGGAGAATGTCAATGCGTGACTAATGAAACATGAACATAGTGTCACAGAACCACAGCAATTTAAGTATCAGTTTCAACACAAACAATACATTTTAACCCATCTCAACTTCTAGTTTTGCTTTTCCTTTTGTGGTAACACCAAAAATGCAAAATGTCTACATATAGATCGAAAATGCCATGGATATTCTTTCAACACAAATAACAACTGTGAACATGACTCAACTTCTTTCTAGTTTCACTTAGTAAAATACCTACATACCGAAAATGCCATGGATATTCTGTCAGTCATAATTTGTGTAATAGTAATTTTTTTAGATAAGTTGTGCCATAAAAATGCTGCAAAACAATGTAAAACAAGTATTACTAAATATTTTTCTGTTTTTGTTTTGTTTTTCAACTTATTACTACCCCTCTTGTAATTTATGAACTAGAATTCTGGAACTTTTAACCTTCAAAAGTGCACCAAATTCACCTACCTGTGTGAACAAGTTCTTAATTACATTTATGTACAAATATATGCAACATTTACCCACATATGTTGTAATTTGTTCAATAAATAAACATAAACACCAAGCGAATATGACTCACCTGTGTTTGTGAATGAGTGCGTTGAATGCGAGACCATCCCGCCAACTTGTGCTGAAGTTGCGCACGTTGACATTGGGGTAGCCCGCGGTCTTCATCTGACACCACAGCAACAGGGCGTCCTTGGCAGACTTGGTCTCTCTTGTCTCCGACTCCTCGATGGTGATATCCTGGATCTGTAAGAACCACACAACACCCGCATCACAACTGGTTCCAACATTCTACTCAGTAACAGGAAAACATCCTGCATGAATGATCATCAACCCACCTAACAGAATCACAATAGCCTGAGTCTACTTGATTTGCAAGGAAACCAACTTTTTGGTAACTGAACACATTAGCCAGGTATAATAACACTGTACTATCCTTTATTATGAAGATAATATAAACACTTGTTGCGTATATGCACCCACACATGCAAAATGTCCCGTACATCTTTAAAAAGGTCAATTTGATGAAAGCAATTAAGGGAGGAGGAAAGTCTAAAACCCGTTTTTTTTTCTTCTTAATTTAGAGGACTGTAACTGGTGGCAGATGGTGAGTTATGCTAAAATACACACTGTACCTTTTTTTCAGATTTTTAGGGGTACCCAAACCCCCCATATGGTGGCCTTCATGGATTTATATATTCGATTTTTACAGAAATGTTTAAGGCATAAAAAACTGCTCAATTTCAACCAAAAAACACACAGAGTTAGATACACATATACTATAGGCAGTGACAACGTTACATTTTGGATTTATTGTTTATTTTATTTTTTAGAATCTTTTTTTACTACACCCATGTATTTCACACCAGAATTTGTGACGGTACCTTATTGCAATGGCATATTACAACAATACTATGGCAAATATCAAAAAACCGCTCTTGTCACTGCCCACAGAATACCATCATCAAGTAGTGTGTAAAGTTTCAAGTGTATTCATCGAGAAATAGCTGAGACAGCATCCAGTAAAGACAAAACTTTATTGTAAAATTTATAACTGAGAAAACGACATTCAAAGTCAGTACATACTTCATTGAGGCATTTCATGTTTAGCATAGAACATATAAAACTGAAAATCTTCACACAAATAACTAGTTGAACTCTATCAGGTAATATGCAATAGAAACCACATATTTTCAACAGGAATAAAACAAAATGCAAATCTAACAATTACTACACATACACGCGAAAAACGTCACTGTGTAGTTGATGTATATCAATGAATAAGTAAATACAAGGCTGGATGCCATAAAATATTGCTGATGTTAGTCCATAGTGAATGTTATGACACCATGTAAGTTTCCAGCAAAGTAGTTGAAAAATATCAAAACTATTCATGTGAACACTCGGCAAAAGTCAGTGGCTGGAAAAAAGCTTCACGATGCCACTGTAGCCGACACCCATGTCCATGGATGCTGACACCGCCGACCGTACCACGCGCAGTGACAGGTTGGACACAGCAGTGTCTTCACCAGCTCAGTCAGTTTGGAGACCACACAACAACAGTGGAGAGAGTCTCATGACGACTGCCATCCTCTTGGGCAGATTCCTCTGGTTCATTTTCACCGGGCATCGCTGTCTCACGCAGAAGACACTGGTAGTCAAACTTCTTGGCAGTTGCAGAAGTCGACGCTGATGGAACCTATGAAATGTATAAATAATTTATTAGATTTTGTACCGATTTCAAAGCAACAGTATTCATTTTATGTCGGGTGTCACAATTACACAAATAATTTTTGGTTGGTCATTTATGCATGAATTTCTATGGTTTGACATTAGCATGTACACTGTTGTTTAGTCAATTATAAGTGTATCCCAAATCACATTTATTACCAGTTCTATTATTGCTATTATTAGTGAGTCACAATGGCATGTGATAACCTTTGATAGAGGCGTAGCATAAGACCCGAATCACTAACTAAAATGTAACCGGCGTAGGCTGTAGCTGCTACCAATAAAAATATATAGTAACACGTTAATTATGCAACCAGTGTCATTTGTAATGATAAATACAGTATATAATTTATTGTTGCTGAGTTGAACGTGTTTACAAATCAATACTTAATTATATTTACACATAATAAAACGCTACTATACCTCTGCAGCAGCTGCCATTGTTTACGACAACGCAGAACTTTCACCAACATCGGCTGGTAAACTCCCACTTTCTGACGCTTGTCCCCTCGATGAGCGCGCCAGCTGCAACTGTCAGCGTCTCTGGGCCTTTCCAGTACCATAAAACTCTTTCCCTTTCTTTCTTCTATCTGCCATACTGCTGCTTTTTACGGATAACTTGACAACGAACACGTGAAAACTTTCGGGGCGAATTAGATAAACACTAATGTATGCGGGGCGGAAGTGCGCGGAGAGCCAATCACGGCTTTGAACGGGAGCACGGGACAGTCCTTGTCCAATAAGAAGCCGATTACTACTGGCTTTGTTGGCAGGGGGGCACGCTTGTAGTCATGAATATTCGGATACGGTCGGAAATTTTTAGAAAAGATTACTCCCATGAGACACTGCGAAAGTGACGCTTTCTGACGGTATGCGCCATGCTGGAATTCCCCGGCATGACGACGTATAAATACCGCTCGTAAAAATGTAAACAAAGCGCATTACACGCTTCATAAAAGTAAAATAAAGACTTTGGGATGATGGGGCATGGCACAAAAGTGATGTTTTATGACATAAAATGTTTTATTTCGTAACAACAATGTGTACTAAAGGCAAGTAGAAGAATTTGACTACGCGAATATGTAAACAACTCAAAATCGCAAATTTTCACAAAAATGATGAAATCCAGACTTTCGTCCTCCCTTAAATCAAATAGCAAAATGTTTCTAACAATTAGGTGACAAGTTCAAAGGCATTGCAATTTAGCCCTTCCAGACCTGGCCATTTGTACAGACACAATTTGTCTGGGAAGTATTCAGCCATGTAATACATGTGAACTGACTCCGCCATAATGTTTCCCAATCACGTAATTTTGCAACTGCCTACAGCCATGTGTTATTTATGACAGTGTGTTGGGACAATGAGACACTGAGCGTTATTGGCCTGACCAACATCACTTTTGTCTCTAAATGCAAAACCATTATTGCTTAGTAACGCGAGATTGTTTTGGACTGAAATATTGGATAATTTCAAGTCAGCAGTCCTGAAAGGTCACCTGTTTGGTGGTGTTTGTCTTAGGGGCTTATTATGTATTCTTGTCATTATTGTCCCATGCACTAGCTGTCAAATTGCTATGGTGATTTCACCGATTTGTGCATTAGAAAATTACTGTGACAGATCTAATACAGAGGCTATTTGGTGAATAGGCATTAAGCACCCAATAACATCAAATTGTGGCAAGTTGGCCATAAAATAAACATTATGTGTTTAAGTATACAGTGCCATTGTTCCTCAGACTTGCATGAACCCAAGGGCCGAGCACAATGGCTTAGTGTCTGAGTTCATTCTCATTTGTAATTGTAATTTGTCTGGGATTTTTTCACTTAAAATACAGAAACACTAGAGATAAAAGAGATGCAACCGAATTTAAATAATGTACTATTAAAAAAAGTACTACTACCACTCAGTTATATGTTTATGCAACCTCATGTTTGTAAGCATTATTAATTTTATGTATTATTTATCAACACCAAAATTAGTAAGTTCCACCTAAAATTAAGTATTACGAAAGTAATACAAATGTAAATGTCTTCCAGATGGGTTTAATGAAGGGAGCGGAGCCATCAAGAACACAGGCATATCATTTGAAAGACCTAGGCCACAGTGCAGAACTAAGCAGTGTCCCAAGTCCCCTGTGACCACCAATTACATTCCTTCCTCATGTTCCAAGTAGGTAATAGCAATTAGCTGGCTGGCACTCTGGACAAGTGGGTAAATGTCCATTTAGGATAACTTGATAAATTTAATGGAGCAAGCTCAAAGGAATTCAACTGTGCTGTCAATTATGAACCACTGCTGTTATGTTATTTTGCATTTAATTAACCCTTCTCAGGCACATTGTGCTCACATGTATAAAATGCCCTGTCTACGTAGATATTATTCTTACTACTACCGGAATGAAATCAGGTCATGTAATTCCAATGTAATGTAATGGCCAGGTGTCATTTCTGTAGCAGACTGAACTGAGGTAACAGTCACTGAGGCAATAGGGAATGAAGCAATAGGGACCGAATGGAATTGCTCTGGTTTGAAACAGCCACCAGAGGATGGAGCTTGCTTCGTGTTGTTGGGAAATGTTTTCCCACCAGGCTACATCCGACATACAGGTCAGACATGGAGGTCGACATCGACAACCTGTACATATCAGTGCATGTCTTCAACTTCCTGACAGATTTATTTGACCTTGGGTTCTTGCTGCTTCTGGTGACCCATGACAGTAATGTGTGGGAGGGCTGTGGTGAGGGTAAGTATGCACAGACAGACGGCTGCCACTGCAGCACACTTGGCTGAGCCAATGGCAAAACGTCGGCACGAGCTGCGATGAAAACTAACAGGTGCAATGTCAATATGGCTACCAGACAGGAGAGACATGACTGGCAGCTGTGGAGTCAGGCCATGCGGGCTGTCAGCGTGTACTTAGTGCCTGCACACTGGGTGGGTGGGTAGGCGGCCCGGCGTTTAAATAGCACAATGAATCTATTTTACATTCTTTGTTTTCAACGGGATGCCAAACTGTAGCCCTACATATAGTATAGCAACACCCGCAGCAACGATGCAGCAGCAATAAATAATTCAGTAGCTCAATCAGCAGTGGTGGGACGCTGTGACAGCTTGTGGCAGTGTAATGCCATGGAACCAGGCCACACTAGAAATGCCAGTGACACACCTAATCAATAATGCAGCCGAATGAAAGCTGCCCCAGCATCCAAAGTGAGCCATTGTGACTACGGCCACAACTGTTTGTTGACATCTGACCGGGCCTGAGTCCACGCTTGATGGCCAGGCGAAATCCATAATGGCCATTTTAATCAAGTACATCTTGACAGTGGTCAAGGAGCCTAAATAGCCACTTGTGTTGGCCGGTCCCTGTGGTGTTGTTCCCCCGCCAGGTAGAGGGCAAGATTTATGAGAGACAGTGTTTCCTCTAGACAGCGTTTCATGTAGGTCAGCGGGCCCAGGCAGGATTGATGGTGGTGTTTGTGAGCAGACACCTATCTGAATGGCCCCTGTGTGCTCATAGCCAGTTAACACACACCCCCAATGTGGCACTTCTTTCACCATTTCCACTTCTTGCTTATCTAACAAAGAATTACACATGACTAATTCTACTCAACGGCCACGGGAACAAGAACCGCTTATTGTTGTGCTGGAGATTTTTTATTAACAGACTGTATTCATTTACTGACAGATTCTGTTTAAACATTGGTCGATGACCTCAAAAACCTATATTTTTAACAGAAGAAACCTGCCACAAAACAACTGTCATTAACTGGATGCATTTGTTATTTTGGATTTTCCAGTAGGTACTTTGCACGGAAACTGCGGATGGGCGTGTACTGCAGCAGGCGTGTGATCACAGCAAGTGACACATCCATCCACCCACTACTACTGCCCCAGTGTGCAATGTACCTGTGAGTCAAACACTGTCTGGCCCAATGCCTGCTTGCCTTCGTTGTAGGCAGCAGTAACACAGACCTTATCTAGCATAGCACAGCACATAGCATGGGTCAACTCTGTTCTGTTGGATCTCTGGTCTATGTCACTACTTTCCCGGGGTGATTATTTACACTAACATAGTTGCAGTATCTAAATCACTAGAGCACACATTTGGAGGCCAAGGGTCAAATTTAACAGCCACTGGTAACAGTAAACACAACCAGGGTTCCTGGAGGCCAACATTTCAGCAAATAATTAATTTAAAACATCAACTGACTCATAATATAATTTCTAATAAAAACAAACAAACAAACAAACAAACAAAAATTGCTTAAAACATTTCAATCAAGAAACACACAATAACAATCATAACTGTTAATGTCTTATACATTTTACTTGTGAAAATGAATAACAGCTTCTTTGCAAAATGATTGGTAATGAAATGTGGCAATGCTTTGCTCTTCAATATTGCTAATTAAATTTAAAAAATCTTGAATTAATTTCACAGCACAAGTCAAAAACAATCAAAGTCAATTTATCATTGACACATTTTGGGTAAGCCCATTTTGAGAGCTATGCCTACAGATACATAAGCCTGATGTGCCACACCTAGGCATAAAGAGGATTTAGTAAGTGCTGGGGACTGTTTCTGTAATATTAAATCAACTGTGTGGTATGCTACCAATAGTGCTGGTTTATGTGGACTGTGGAGGGTTGGGTTATATTTAGCAGTGCATGCTATTAGCTTTCCTAGTATGCCAATAGCTACTTGGGAAGCGTATTTTCTCTGTTATGATATATGATTTCTCTGTTATGATATATGATAAGTCATATTTAGCAAGTAGTAAGTAGTTTTGATTGTTCAGAGTTGGATTATAACTATACTTGGCGATTTAAATTTATCAAATTAGCAGCATGTGCTAAAGGCAGCCATCTCCAGGCAACTGTGGCTAGGGACAGCCCCACCTGACTCTGCTGGGCTCTAACTTGTCAGAAGATGGTGGAGACAGATGAGGTGGCACGCTTACTAATGATTCTTAGAAGGGACTCGCCTTTTACTTTGTGATCGTTGTCAGGAGTATTCCAAACTAAGGTACAGTAAGGAAAAAATTCTAGAAATCACACCTGCACTGTCACCAGTTGGACTTTTGTTACAGATTGGCAAAAATATTTTCAAAATTGTATAGATCGTTCAAAGGTGTGCCATCGATGCTCAATGTTTTACTGTTTGGCAAATTTAGCACTGCATAGCTCATTTTATACAACTAACCACAGTACGATCTCGCCAAATAAATTTGTTTTCAACTCACCTAACTTTTGAAACGACACCAAAACAAAGCAGTATGAATATTATTATTATTTGATGGATAACCTAATTGGGGGAGAAGTGAAAACAATCAACTTGGGCTATATTGCTTTGACCCGTAAAACCTGGCACAATTTAATTGATAAAAAACAAAAACACTGACAACATAATCGACACCCATACAACAAATGCAGCACTGGGTCACATTTATGTTATTTCCCTGCACTAATTTAACCATTATCCGTGTGATTACTAGGTGCAGTGCCACTCCCATTAGCGGACCACTCATCAAGTCTGACCCTGCTCCTCTCCCCATTACATTCTTGGGCACTCCTCCCTCCCGTCCTAGGCTCTCTTTTGAACCAGTCACTGGCATTCCATTCCCAGACAACCAATCGCTGGTTATCTTGTTGCCAGGCAACAGGCAGCTGCATAAATTTACTAGCAGCCAGGTCAGTGAATTCCCCAAAGCACCCAGCGCCTCCACTAGCATCACTGTGTACTCCTGCAGGCTGGCCTCTAGGGTCCAAGTGGGTGGATAAGGGTTAATAAGGTTCACCAACACCACATTCTTGGCCAGGGTAGGATTCCACGAGTAGGGTGTAAAACTTAAACCTAGGTGCCAGCTCCTCCTCTCACTTGGCTCTATCTGCTTGTAGGACATTGGCACTAGATCTAGCCTCAACTAGGATGTTTTTACATGTTTCAGATATCTGATAACAACATGCACTAATATCTAGCTAGCACTTTAATATGGGATCCAAAAACACCACAGATGGCGCGGCAATGGCACTATTAGTACACATCTATAATCGGTGAAAAATATTTTGTTTTCACCGCTGCAGCCAACCAAACCATCCATCATGCTGACAATAAAATTACACAACAAAGAAAAATGCAGCTGCAAATATTCAACGCACCTGCAGTTGAGATTAGTTTGCTAATTCATTGCCCACTGATGCTGCTGAGGGAACCTCAACACGAGGAAATTACATAATAAAACTGTCTTACCTGGAAACGTAGGATGATGGTCCAGATAAGTCCGAGGGTAAGGCGTGGGTTGCCATCCACAATATCATGGGCTCCCACATTCTCCAGATGCACTCGCTGTTCATTCAGAAAGCTCAGAGATTTGTCCACATTCTCCAGACAGTGAATTCGCATTTTTCCTTTTGTGGGACGAGGCTGTCAAACATCAAATAGACAGTCTAATTAGTTATCAAAACATTGACAGTTGCATATCGCCGATTATAAAAGGTTTGTAATTTCTCAACAGTATACATTTATTTATTACATTGCTAAATGTTGAAAAAAATTCCAGTCTTGACTACAATGCCCTTCATTGGTGCTACATAACTGTTTATGTCATTGTAATACACATGTCCACTGTATTGATAATGTGAAATTTTAAGAAAAATGTTTAGAATAACAATTTCATATCTTGGGCAAACTATTGGAGAGAAATGTCTTGCATTGATCTGCTGGTAAGTGACAGGACAGCGTCCTCAGGAAAACATTCCTGTGCATTACATTGCATTTATCGATTGTGCCCACCAAAATATTTTTAGATGGTCTGCCTGTGCAGGTGATTGTCGTAAAACAACTACTAATTAACTAGTACGTGGTCTACGGAAGCTTCCTGGCACGTCCATCACAGTAGTGATTATTTATTAAAATGATGGCTGGTTGACATTAACAGTGAAAATATGCTTTGCGAGAAGCAATAAAAGTGGGGATTAGATGGATAGTTGTTATTACTGCGTCCCATAATTGAGTGTCCAACAAAATGCAACCGCTTAGCTTATCAAAACACCAACGCAGCAGGGAAGTAGTCCAGATAAAACGCAGCATCACAGCTTTATGTAAGCTAACTGAATACCATTCAATAACACAGCGGTGGGAGCATTTACACTAACGAGAATGTGATATGTTTAGAATACTCGAATTACACTATGTGAATAGATGGCCGTAGACACAACACATTACACAGGCTGTTGTGAGTATAGCCGGTGTTGATCCCCAGACTTGAATGACACTTCACGCATGACTGTTCAAGCGCGACACAACAAAGCCTGGGGCAACCAAAGTCAACCGGGACATGCTGAACACCCATTGTCAATGGCCTCACACTCTTACAACTTATAATGGCACAGCAACTTGAGAATACACCCTCACATAATCGACTCTGGATCTTCACCCCTGATAAGGCACACTGGCCTGATTCGAGACACTGATATGCCAATCATAATGCATTTCATTCTACGAATAGACTACCACTACCCCTGCACAGTAACCACTGATCTAACTCAAGCGTGGCCGGTGGGAACTTGGAGCCATCATACATATAACAAGGGCACTGTAGTTATCACAGCAGTCCTGTGCAGTGTGCATGAATAATGTTAAATTATTCATTCCGGGGGTTCCAGTACGTCTGCCTCCATTCACAGAACCTGTACCCAGGTGATTTAATCATTCAACTGTTGCTGTGAGGCCAGTCCAGCTACGTACACAGCCAATGTAACTCGCCACCTGCACTGGTGCAGTGGGATGAAAGGCAGCTGATGGATTCATTCATCACACAAAATAGCATCATTCGCATGCTTCAGTTGGTGAGAAACATGCCTAGCTGTAGGTGAGAGTCACTGACTCACTGAGCAACCAGACGAGGCTGTCTCACCTGACAGGTGTGGAGACCCACTGTTTTTCCACTGCATACAAAGGTCCCATCATTTCTTACTCATATTGACATTATATTACACCAATTTTTACTCAGCAATACACCATGAAACCGATTATAAATGTAAACCACAGTCTGACAACATATTAATCCTGTCATGATATTTATGGGCATGATTACGTTACAAAAAGACCAGACTTGCGGAGCAGATAAAAATAACTTGTGAAGGCAAAATCTCATTAAACGTGCAATCGTGGCACACAGCACACTGATGCTGCATATTAATATTATCTGCCATGCGCTGTGCATAACAGACTGCACTAGTCAGGACAATGCCTCTTTTACAGCTGATCAATATATGGCCACAGCAGCTACCGGCAGCTGCTGTTTTACATCATCTGCCAGTGCCAACAGAGCATTATGTGAAACTAATCCATATCTGTATTTATTCATGGTAACCGCGATGCTGGACAGTCAACGCACTGACCCAGATGTAATAAATCGACCACTTGCAGACAATCAGACGATGAAACAAGCAAGTAATTTTTTGTGTACTGGACAGACACTTCAATGATATTGAGTTAAAAATCAATAGGCAGAGCATAACAATGACGAGGACATGATTTACGCATCCTAGCAGCATGCAAAATCAACATTCGGCTAAAGCCAACGGCTTATCCTGACAGGCTACAATGCAGCAAATGAAGTTACTAGATTCGATAGCTAAACGCAATATTCCTTTCTGCATAAAAACCCACACGGACACATATTGTCTATCTGAACAGATCGGCATGCACTATCAATTCCCAGAATTCCCCTGGGCTGCACGTAATCAGAAGGAGGAATACAGCAAGGCACCAACCCAGACAGCACCTGCCGCATTGAACAGGCTATGACTTTGAACCACTGAATATGCACACCACTGAGAGTTAATTTTACGGAAGGTGCCCGAGATTACCCATGAGGTTGCAATTAGGCATTCCAACCAGCCCACTCATCACTAGTGAGGACCAGACCTAGATCATTATTCTGATCACACATGAGCTCTCCCAATGATCCAATCCTCTTACATCAGAAGGCAGAAAACCAAATTCATTCACACCTAAGCTAAATCGAGTGACAGATTCGCCGATTTGGCATACTGTTAAAGATTACAGCTGCAGAGTCCATCTTCTTTTAGTGCTTGACAAATTAAGCCTGGCAGCTGGCACACAGCAGAGTTCTAGGTCAGGTGCCAGATGTAGCATCTCAAAGCAAATATCAGCAATTGCTTCAGACACAATGACAACTGAGGTGCAGTGTGTTCCAATGTATTTGTTGTTTGTTGAAAATAAAAACAGTATGTCTCTAGAAAAATCTGTCAGAATAGGCTTCTTAGAAAGCACAACAGTACTGTAACTCAGCTACTGCACTCTGAAGTACAAACTGTACAGGTTATGACCTATATATGCCAAGAGTACAATAGCCGCATTAACACGCTGAATGGGGCCTGGAGTGTCACTGATCTCTCAGGATTATACCTCACTGAGCTCACTCATGTGTTATTCTTCACTACTTAGGAGACACATGATTTAGACAATACAGTGTGGTTCCACTTATAAATTATAGCTAGGACAACCTATGTCACTCATGACTGACACTGTTGTCTAGAATTCCGTCAATTACCAATGAATACATATAATCTCACAGATAAAGTAAGTTTACAACAACTTCAAAATAATTCAAATACTTTACAACTAGCAATAAAATAAGAGCTAACCACACAGCATGTGCAAGTGCTCACACATTCACAAATTGAGAGTGGTACAACAACACATATAATTTAACTACAGAATGGGGTCCGTCATATTTCACTTGATGTCAAACTTATCAACAAGACACAAGACAAATATTGACCCTTCTCCTTCAAGCTCTCTGTATCAGTTACTGCCAGTGCTACTATCAGATCCATAACACTCTTTGAAAAACACCCACCATCTGTTCTATTGTTGTGTTATTGTCAATGCATGCTTTTATCTAATCAGTCAAACAACATTTAATACACTCACCAGTCTCTCACCAGACAACACTTCCAGCAGTTTGATGAGTAGTTTGCCATCTCGCAAATCCACGTACAGATCTTGTGCACGACACCCAACTCGGGATAAATGTGAATTCACCCATTTGCAAAATGTCTTCTTTTGCACCGTTTCACGTTCATCTACAAAGCACCCAAAAATATATGTATTGTATTTGGATCATTAAACATGTAACAGGAGGACTGAGGAATTTTTTGATGCATTTGGAATAAAGAAACATATTAAAATTAAGAATGAGACGACTGGATTGATATGGTGTATTTGTGAGGAAAGACAAAAACAATCAATGGAGAATCAGAAGTTTTAAGCCAAAAGAAAAAAAATTAGATGGATAATGAGAATGCATGAGGGGGGAGGTGAAAAACAAAGAATATGACTAACAAAGGATCATGAAGGATGGAGGTGACTAGTTGAGATGACAAAACAGATGAAACAATGTGACTAATGCTGCAAGGAATCAATTGGAAAGACATCACTTGTGTTGACATGCACAGTGACTCAGCTTTCAAACAAATTTATCTGAATCACAGTAGCTGCTGGTTCAAGATTTAGCTGTTGGGCATTCTATAGGCAATGATTATTAACATGGCTTAACATGTTTCTGGAAACATAACAAGCCATCCAGCTCAATCATGCATTCCAAGATGAACGAATGATATGAGATTGACGACATCAGATAACCACATATTGAAACACGAAAAGGCCAATTCAATGCACCATTAGGTTTTCTTTATAGCCAAATGGTTATTTTTATGTCACTATGCATTCAGTTTATACAGACGTCTTAATAAACTTCATAATATATAATTACATTTAATAATAAAGAATGATGCTGCAGATAACGGTAGTCAAAATCGTAACTGCACTGCAGTTCTACTGAAATATACAACATTTCAAATTCTACTGCGATACAAATTGCTTTTCAAATGTTGCCTTACAGTTCAATTCAGAACACAATCACACATGAATCATCAGTGCAACCAAATCTGTCGATACAACGGAGATATGCAGACATGCACGCTGTGTACATTCCTACCTGCAAGTGCTTTGATCCTGGACCTCTCGAAAAGTTTGGCTGAATTGTCTCCTCCCTCCCAGTCATCCTCGTTCTCCATGTTGTCCAGGTTGGCATTGTGGTTCTTCAGCAGATCCCCCGACTGTAAAGTCTCAATCTCCATCTTGCCGCGCTTAGTTCCCGCAGCACCACTGTCAACAGACAGACACGTGTTTAGCTCACACCAGCCAAAACATCACATCACATAGTGGCAATCTGGGGGTGCATTTAACCTGTAACCAAACAGGGTCAGATCCAGGCAAAACATCACATCACAAAGTGGCAATCTGGGGATGCATTTAACAGCACAAGATCAGATCCAATCACGGCACAATTTTCCATTCATTTCTGCAATTCACTGCAGACGAATTAGAATTCATTTCATACTGGCAGTAATCTGCATTCCCATCATCTAGTGCAGTGTGTGTATATTTAGAACAATTCAAACATGATGCCTGAACATCGGAACATGACTCATACTGGCAGAACTGGAATAGACATGTGAGTGCAGACCTGGGGGTTAATTCCACATCACAATACCAACTAACTAGGAATGATGGGAAGACACAATTTCATTGAAATTTTGATATCAGATAATATTAGAAATATATTTCCTGCTATGTTTATATAGTGACTAGTTATTAAGTGCTGGTTGGTATTCCTTGTATTTTCTTGGTTCCCACAGCAACCAATCTCATATTTTCCATGCTCATACTATTCTTTGATGATTGTAGGGTGTTCCTATTTCAAAAAGTGCTTCCGTGTCCATTAAAACTGCTGCCGTTAATCAATTTAACTGAATCCTCACAAGAAACTCTGCATTTAATGTTAACCGACTCTTAGAAATTCAGCATTGAAATGGTAAAATTCCATTCAAATAATCTGATTCCGAAATCGCCATGGCTCTGTATGAGTGCATTTTCAAAACATCTGAATAACCATGAGATTCCTGAGTGCCACAATAAAAAAGTAGTGCTTGTACATATTTTAAATTGTCATTATAATTGATTTTATAACAAACTACCATTACTACACGGTCTGTATGGCTGTGGTGGGGGGGATGATAATTCCACTTACACTGTATTTGACCACAACAGGGTACCAACCATACAGCCTGCAATGCCTCCAACATATTTTTTTTATTTTACATATTATAAAGACATATTTTAAATTGTCATTGTAATTGATTTTATAACAAACTACCATTACTACACGGTCTGTATGGCTGTGGTGATGATAATTCCACTTACACTGTATTTGACCACAACAGGGTACCAACCATACAGCCTGCAATGCTTCCAACAGACCACTTAGCAATCTGACAACTTCTTATCAGCTAACAGCTCTAGACTTCAGTGGTCTAAGGACCTCCAGGGCTGTGATTACTAGGATATGAATGGGAACCAGGCTGCACACAAAAATGTGTCACACATTTACCACCATCACAGGTGGCTAGACTATCCATAAAGACATTCTTGCCATTTAAAAGATGCAAAACGTCTTTTTCACCTAGCTATGTTTAGCAGGGTTATAAATGTCACATATATTAAATTTAAACGTCTATTAAATATGAAGAAATTATGTATTGCAAATCAATGAGAAACCCAGAAAAAATTGGAGTTCTAAGAATCTCAGCTTCAACAGAAATATCATTTTAGAAAGTATATCCATCTTCCCATAGAAATAATAGGCTTTGGTTAGATGCATCATTAATTTCAGAACTTACAGGAATCATGGCCAAGAACGACAAGAGACAAGAGAGTTGTTTCATGTTGAACCACTGGGTGTAAAGGGTTAATGCTCAACACAGGCCTCCTCTCCCTTCCCCAGTGTATACAGGGCACTGTAGTGAATCATGAAGGGACCCCGCTGTTTGTCAGCACAGCCTGCCAAGACTGCCACTAATACTACCCCACTCAATTATTGGTTAGTAACCTGTTCTTGTGCAGCATCTGCAAACACTGAAACTTGTACTTTGAGATATAGTTCAGAGCCTCAGTTGCAGGGCCTGTCAACAATTGTTAAACAAATATAAAACAGGGTCTGCAATACCAGGTTGAACAAATTAAATATAGTTTGCTGAGAAAGATCTAAATGCCAAACTATTCCAGTCACTGTGCACATTGATTTTTTTTAAATAAAAAATGCAATGTCTGTGAGACTGGAATTTTCTCATATGATAGTAAACAAAACATCAATTTCTAAAGTGTTTTTAAGCCATTATTAACACTCTTGTTATGTATTGTGCCAAAAGTATGTAGATCAACATTTACTATTTAAATGTGCTGATAAATAACTTATCTATTATACTGTATGATGTAGGCAATGAACCTCCCTGCCAAATTTGACCTTGAATTCTAAATATGTATAAGAAATATTTGCTTATATGAAAATTCCACGAGAAGTTATAAGGCTGGCAGAAATTCAGTTGTGTAGCATGCTATCTTCTAGCAGTCTGCCTCACACCATGAGAAGACTGGTGCTTCAAAGAAGTAACAGCAGTTAGGCCTAGCACAGGGAAATATCTGTACAACTGAAAAGAAGACATAAAATTAATAGCAGGTTGTCCATAAATTGGCTCAGAAACGATCCTAGCCATTCCATCACTGACAATAACTGGTTGCTGTTGTCAGATGTGGGTGCTGACAAAAACACCACCCACATCTGACAACAGCAACCATTGCATCACAACTGCCAGCATGGCATACATGCACTTCAGCACACACTCAGATTGTGACAAGCAATACACTGGGTAGGAAGGAACTGGGTCACCCTGTGATGTTTGCTCAAGTTACACGCCCCCTCAATGACAGCTCACCACTGTAGTGTACACGAGGGCAGCTATAAAACATACATTGATGACTGGATATGTCAGTTTCCACTTTGAAATCCTGTGTCTTTTTTTTCAAATTAGATTTCATTGGTTAGCAGTACAATAAATAAAACTACACCATTTCAATAGTGCATGTTATGCAATAAAAGAGCATTAGATTTGATGTATCACCATGTGCACAGTCAAATGAGTCATTGTAATAAATATTTATGGAAGTCAGATAACTACCTTAGACATTTATACTTTCTTCTATACAGCTGATATCATAGAATCAATTTTATCTTGTACTATTCGCCACCTAGAAATAAATAAACATGACAATTCTTTTGTTACATTATCTACATGCTAAAAACGGACTGTGATTACTATACATAACAATGTTATCAACTGAACTGCAGTTACAACGGTAAATGTTTAGTGATCAGTTTCTGGTCACATGTCAGTTTTATTTCTTTTCACATCAATCAGATAATCACTCAAAATTCTGACTCCAGTTGGGATAACATTTTGCAGTTGTAACCGTAAAGTAAAGTAACCGTAACTGTACCTAAGCCAACTTCAACTAATCCTAAACTTACCCAAAACACTAACCCTAAAGTAACTGTAACCGTACCTAAGCCAACTTAACTAATACTAAACTTACCCAAAACCCTAACCTGACACAGCTAACAAAAGACCCCTCGATACAATAAGCTATGAGTAGCGATCATGGACAGTATTGACACTGCGTTGCCGGTGAGTTTTATGCGAGTTTGTTTTGTGAAATTTATTTGTTTAAGTAATGTTAGTGATTTTATTTTGTAACCGAGTGTGTAAAAAAGTATATATATATATATATATATATATATATATACATACATACACACATACACATATGAAGGGTAGTTGTAGTCATTTTCCTAGTTAAGTCACAAAGTTAAAGATTGCCCGGGACCAATTTTGCAGCTGAGGTCACAAAGAAAAAAATATTTGAGCGATATTTGTTTATATAGCTGCGAATATTCGAATTGTGGAAAATATTTGAATATTCAAACTTTTGAATATGAATCGAATATTCATCCCACCACTCATGCAATCAGAGGCATACGCTCATGATGCGGATCTATTTTCCCATGTCTAAACAGAGAGTTATTTAACTTAGTTTTTCAAAGTTAACCTGTTATTTTAAAAATACTGTTGCACAATTTATATATGTATTGTATCTATTGTGTAAGTTAGCATCATATTTTGTCACCATTTAGTTGTAGCAAGACTGTCAGATGCATATTCTGGACAAGTAAGTGGACAATATTACACAGAATGAGCTTTTGTAGCAAGAGTTACCTAGGTCCTGTGAGGTCATGGCACCATTTGATACCCGGGTGGTCTTGTTTTAATATTTTACTATTTGATTTCAATAAAAAAATCACAAACCATAGCGAGAGCTTGATGACAAATTTAGACAAAACTTTATTTTTATTTTTTTGAAAACCAACATGTACGGTCCTCCATGCTGTGGTATTTCCTATATAATCAGCATTCTATTTACTAGCTGAAAATAGGCTCATCATTATACTGAGAGAAAAACTTACCAGTGGCTGTCAACACAAATACACTGACCACAAAAGCAAATGTATTTAAAACTGCTATCCAAATGATACAGGTTCGCTTTTATAGTTATACATGTTACATATTACTGCTACATAGACTAGGTAATAGGTACTCTAAACAGACATAACGCCTATGCGGCCATCAGTGTGGATTGGCTTACTTGTGCATTATTCTACCATAATCCATTCACTTCATGTACACTGATCAAAAGACTATGACCACATCTATAAACCTATCTGAGTAAAAGGGTCAGGTTAATTTTACTTCTTACATATGTCCATTAACGGAAAGAGCAAATTTTTCTGATTCCAAATGGCAATGATATGTGATTCAACTTTCTAGCTTAACTAGGAGCATATGTATGCTCAATTTTAGATTTCTGATATGACGTGTTGAGTAATAATGGCAAAATAATTATAATTGGCCTACCAACTTGCAAATAGTTACCCTTAGAATAAGAAGTATATACATAATTTTTGTAAAAGAAATTAATGTTAAAACAACATTGGTTTTTGTCCATGACCTGCCATAATATGCAATTTCACAAATTTAAGCCGAGGATGTAAAAAGCTTGAAAATAGTCAAATGTTTAAAAAATCATAACTGTTCTTCTAATCAAGCCACAGAGATTCTTAGCATTGTAATGAGAATAAAAATTGTTATATGATTATGAAAGAATCCAGGATGAACATCACATTTGAAAAATCTGTTTGGAGTACCTATATAGACACAGAAACCACATACAACTGGGTCAATGTCAAGAAGGACAAAACAAAAATAATCGGTTGAAGTAGCCAAGAGGAATGATAAATGAATATCTATATTTGATATAATTGAGAAGAGTTATAGACGTTATGTACCAAGTCACTTATGTCCCAAGTCGCTTATGTCCCAAATATTGTGGACGTTTTGTCCCAAAAACATGATGCTAAGTAACAGCTAAAATATGAAATGGACTTCAAAGTTTCTACAAAGAGTGCCATCATTAGTGTTAATATATCAACAGATTTATTCTAAAACTAATGTGCAAAATAACATAAAAACGTAATAATAAATTTAGGACATATCGTCTAGGACATATTTGACTTGGGACATAACGTCCATATCCCATTGAGAATGGTGTGGGATGTGCTTGTGGGAGGGGCTCGTAAATAAAAAATAACTGCCTTCAGTTCAAAGCTCAAGACAGGGAAAGGGTATCCTGAATGTCAAAAACATATTATGTTGAACCAATGTGAACCTTATCTGAATGGAATAAACTCGTGCATTGCAACTGCTAAAGATTAGAACGTTGATTTAGCGCCTGCAGAATGAACGCCCCTACTGGCGCGTATGTATGCCAATTGATCAGTAGGAGGCGCTACCGGCCTGTATGTAGTTCACCATCGGCAAACCGGCAATATGTATGTGCACAAACCAACATCCAAATATGTCCAGTTCAATTTCATGCGTTGTGCATGCTTTCAATCGAATTATATGTAGTACTGCTTGTGATATTGGGGTACGTTATATCACAAACGCAGGATCACATTTGAGCATCACTCCCGATCTGCTCTTGGCGTTCCGCCATTTTGACTCCATTGATGTTGATATGACCGGCGAGGTGAAGACTGACTTGCCGCAAACATTGCAACATTATTTCATTTACAGATCTTGTTTAAATATGCCGATAGATACTTGCAAAACTCACCATATATCTGACGCCAACGGGCTACTGATCTAGATGTTCCCGTGCTAAATAGCCACCGCGCTATATAAAGTGACAAACCAGAGCCTGCAGATAGACTGGGAATCCGACGCAGCCGGATAGCTCACCTGTTAACACAGACTACACCGCGTCACAAAAACAAATTTTCTAAATTAAATAGTTTCCGTTAATTTAATATATTTACAGCACTGTTGTTATATGAAAACCATCTAGTGTTATTCCGTGCTGAAAACTATCCTAATTGGCATTTGAATGATATGTATTAAACCTCCGAAGTTTTTACGGCGTAGGAATACAAAGTTGCTGAACCATGCTTATGTCATAGTATTATGGGATGCGGGCACCGGCTTTTTGGTTAATTATTAATTCAGTCTTCATTTTGGACCGCCCACTTTCTTCCAAATTAGGTGCGCTATTGTTCTGGTTTGCTTGACGGTTCCATTCATGCAATTAAGTTGTTCAAACTGTTGTAATAGTAAAACTGTTTCAAAAATGCCAGGCGCAGTGGCAATGACATGGCTTGGTGGGCGTATGCCTCATAGGCGACATAGCCATGGGATAGACTATAGACGAGTATAGTACACAAAATAGTAACTGATGCCCTGGTGAAGCAATGTTTTCAAAAAGACTGTCACGATATCGCTGTAAATATTATTATTTGAATTCATTAGGCACATTTGGTTTGGGATGATTCTGAAAGATAATTTTCCGGGGGGGGGGGGTGGAGATAGGATATTAGCCTCCCCAATATCTAGTACGTGAAGAACATGTTCAATGTACAACGTACATATGAACGTATACATTTCAGGAGAGAGGCTGATCGACATATATATGTTTTTTACGATCTTTTTTGAAGAGCTCAATGGAGTTTTTTCGGAGAGTTTCGATCAGCCCTTATGACATATATGTTCATGCTGACATCAATTAATTGCAAAAATCTTAATTCGGTCCTATTGCATTAACATATCTTTTATGTATTTTCTATCGCAACATGTTGCAAAAAGTTAGTACCACACGCACACCCGCACACCCGCACACCCGCACACGCACACACGCGCACACGCGCACACGCACACACGCACACACGCACACACGCACACACGCACACACGCACACACGCACACACGCACACACGCACACACGCACACAGGTACACGCACACAGGTACACGCACACGCACATGCACATGCACGCACACATATTATAATAAATATATGAAGATATGTGTGTGTGTGTGTGTGTGTGTGTGTGTGTGTGTGTGTGTGTGTGTGTGTGTGGGTGTGGGTGTGGGTGTGGGTGTGGGTGCACGGGCGTCGATCGGTGGGGGACGGGGGGGGACGCGTCCCCCCCCCACTTTTCAGGGTGGGGGGACAGCATAGGAATTGTCCCCCCCCCCCCCCACTTTACAGGTCAGACAAATTGCGAGGCATATAGCCTGACTCAACACTCCTCTATCCTAAAAGCCGCTACATAGGACTAGCTAGACAATAAACTCGCGATATAAAGTTCAGTAAAGCTATTTATCGCAAATTAACACGAGGCAAACCAGTTTCGAGGCATGTTTTACTGTTAGTGCGCCTTAATCCGTGGTAGTTATTTAAACAAACGTAATATTTTAATGTATTGAACGAAATTTTAGACAACTCTTCACAGTAGTCATCACAGGAGAGTTATCGAACAGCCCGTGGCATTTATACCAAAAATCCTTTGTTATTTCGCTGCACACTGATGATTTTAAATTTGTCGCGCATACGCAGAAAGGCCAATCGGAAAGTTTATAATTACCGGGAAAATGTAAGCCGCTGCCGGGCTCTATCAATCTTGTGTTGATATTATTAATAGGCTCTAGCCATCAAGCACATTTTAAATGATGAAATTTGTGTTGCACTTTCACCCCTCGCTTACTTGATGGTTATCGCCTACGACAGAAGTGGCGGATTCCTGCACTTTGTGTAACCTATTCCCACTTGAGTGATGACAAATTTCTTTGCCAAAATGTTGGATTGGGAAGTTCTACACAGGCACAGCATGGGCGTCGATCAGTAGGGGAAGAGGGGGACGCTGACCACCCCACGGCCTGAGGGGGTCAGCATAGGAAAAGTCCTCATACTTTTTCAGTTCATAAAACAAATTTATAGGCATATATAGCGAGACTGATTGCTCCCCTCTCTTAATTTAAACCCTACATCTGTCTAGTAGTAAAATTAATAATAAAATCAATTGCTTGGTTGGCAGCAGCCCGCAATTTGATCTAAGTCCAATAAATATTCATCGTGCCGGGCTCTGTCATTTTGCACCCTTGTATTGATATATAGCCATCAAGCACATAATAGATTATTATTTTTGGTTTGCCCTGTCACCCCTTGGATTGCAGCCTGGTCGCCCTGGTGGATAGTTATATGGCCTACGGCGGAACCAGAGGATTTATGCACTTTGTGTAATTTGATCTCATTTTAGTGATGACAAATTTCTTTGCCAAATGGTGGGATTGGGCAGTCCTACACAGGCACCCCTGTAAGCTCTGCATCTTGTCTATATATGAATCAGGCAAGCAGTGTTGGGTCCAAAGTCTACCCCCAAATGTTCAGTGATTGGGGTAGGCCATGGCCCCTCTTCAAATATATGTTGCAAAGATAACTATTATAAATAGCATAACATAAAGGCTTTTTAGTTTAGAATTAACACTAGACCAACAATGAATTATGTTTTATATTTAAAAAAATACTTATGTGTATTTCAGGTCATATATATATATATATATATATATATATATATATATATTATGCATGTCATATATATATATATTATATATATATATATAATATATGACATATTATAATATATATCATATGATATATATATATATTTATTTATATATATATATAATATATATATGACATATTATAATATATATTATATGATATATATTATATGATATATATATATATATATATATATATATATATATATATATATATATATTATGCATACATATATATGTGTATATAAATTGGTTCTCCGTCCCCCCACTTTTAAAACCGGATCGACGCCCCTGTGTGTGTGTGTGTGTGTGTGTGTGTGTGTGTGTGTGTGTGTGTGTGTGGTGTGGTGTGTGTGTGTGTGTGTGTGTGTGTGTGTGTGTGTGTGTGTGAGTGTGTGTGTGTGTGTGTGTGTATCATCAGCATCATCAGCATCATCATCATCATCATCATAGGCATCCATCGGACAGGGTTACATCTTCAGGTTGCTATAAATGTTGCCGTTTTCCCAAGATGTTTCTGCTGGGGTGGGATGCCGCTATTGTTTTTTACTGTGAACAGTATTTATAAAATAAAACTTGTTTCCACTTTTTCCTCACTTTTTCTATGTTCCATCCAAGCCTCTCGCTACTGGATCACGGGTACCCACGACCTCAACCCCCAGACTATTTCCTCTGGAGTTACATCAAGGAGATAGTCTACCAGGACAACCCTGACACAATCGAGATAATGAAGCAAAACATCAGGAGGGAAAGAAGGAGAATTCAAAGAGACATGTCGGAGAGAGTTGTGAACAGTTTTAATGTTAGGGTGACAGCCGTGATCAAACAACGAGGGACTTGGATCAAATATGTTATTAATTACTAGAAAATATGAGGACAAAAGTGTATACACATACACCCACGCGCAGGCGAATGAATGAATGAATAAAATGTATAATATTACATTGTGTTGTAATTAATTTAATGTATGACGCAGCTACAATTTATTGTTACGGCTGTAACAATAATTATAATAATGTAATTCTATAATTTGACCTTTAACACTGGTGTATAGCTTCTCAGTGTCCGGAGAGCTCCACAACAACAGGTTGATCGCAAACATCAACAGTTTATATGCACGGGTTCTCCCAAACTGCAACAATGCGAATAAATAGATTTATTTTCTTGTCAAGACCACAGCATAGAGGAATCATGCTCTCTTTGTGCCTTTGTGCACTCTCCTCCACCTGCCAACATTCCTGTTTAAGAGCTCGTTCCCCATTCCCCTCCCAAGCCCACAATCCTCTTACCTCATTCGTGATCTTCTTCTACCCGCCATTCTGAGGCCGTCCGTTCTCTCCCTCGGCTGGCTCTCTTCTATTCGGTGGTTGAACAGTTCAAATTGATTAGCTTAGAGATTGATGATCGATGGCGCATTTACCTTATAAATAGATAATTAGTTTACTATGAAGTGTATTGGCCAGTTGTGCATATTACTTCCTATAAACAATTGGCTTTACGGTCTATGCATGTGGTCTCGCGATATTATGACGAATACACAAACAGAAACGATGCATGGTTAATTAAAACGAACAGCGATGTTTTGCAAATACAAGTTTGTGACCAGTGACTATTAGGTATATATTCCTTGGAGATGGTTGTAAAAATTGTGCCAAAAGTCAGCGTAATTGCATTCTACAGGTGATATAATTAGGTACCAATGGTGGAAATTCACTACACATAGTGCAACATAAGACCCTAAGGCCCTACGTTTGTCAATGGGATATGAACGGGATGGACAGTGCGTCGTAGAAGATCACAAAATGAAGCAGACGAGCTGTCCCAGAAGCTCTGTATTGGTGACGCAGTGTGCGGGCTGATTAGTATAATATTATTAACGAGCATTTGTTTGCCAGTGAACATAAGCTGGCCAGTGCCATCGATCGATGGAAGTCGTGGCTCTGCACTGCGGGTCAGCGGCCAACCTCAGTACTGAGGACAACTGCAAATAGTGCAACTCATTGGAACGGTCCTGATGGTTCCTTCTCACGAAAACTGTACAAGCAATAGTGGATGCAGTCATATGGTAATAAATGTAGACTGGGGAACATATTTGTGTAAATTATACATCTTTAAAATGAGAATTGGTTACAAAATCGCACAAATCAGATTAGAAGAGCGGATATGTAATCTTTTGTTGTTGTTTTTTTGTTAGAACATGATCATTGTTTCCGTCGGCCATTTGTGATATGCAGCATTGGAAGTGACCACTACTTCTTAAATAAAACAAACAATGTGATTAAAAGTAGCCATATTATAAGAAGCATAGTTGCCATAATTTAGCGTGATCGTGTTCAATGCGCTAAATACAATTGTCACTCAAACAAACTTAACGGAAATAAACGCGTCTGTGTGTAACATGTGGCACCCTGAAATGCATATTTCATTGCATCCCACAGGGTTGCAAAATGCATATGGACACTATTTTGTTTGGCTGAAAAAATACAATTATAATGTTGAAGTACTGGAAGAAGCCATGTCATGAAAAACATACGGCTTCCGTGTCGTATGAGGTATTTGCTTTGTCTTTGACAGTGCCTCTAGCTGTGCCACTGTGCGCGCATGTTACATAATTCTACTCTGAGCTACTTACGATAATATATACTATATACAGGATGGAGTGTATATGTATTATACACACCATACACACACCACACATACACACACCGCACATACATACACGCACGCCCACCCACCCACCCACCCACCCACCCACCCACACACACACACACACACACACACACACACACACACACACACACACACACACACACACACACACACATTATATGCAGGATTTTGTTTATATATATATTATATATATAGTATATATATATATATATATATATATATATATATATATATATATATATATATATATACTATATGCAGGAGTGTATATGTATTATACACTACACAAACGCACGCACGCACGCACGCAATCACACACCACACATGCACACGCACAGCATTCCCGCATCAACTATCAAACCCACCAAAACCATAATAATAAATATATTATAATCGAATAGAAATCCACTGACAAGATTCCTTCTGAGAGATGACGGCCAAGAATAATTTGTTTTAGCCAATTTATATATAGAGAATGTGCCTGTGTGAATACGTTAGCAGTTGTTGATGTTGTGCATGTGTGCGTATGTGTTAATGAGGATGATAAATGACTAGGGTGGACATTTGGGAGATCAGCCTGAAACAGCGCTAGATTAAATTTGCGATGCGGTTCAGCGAAATATCTGGGGCCAACTTATACGAACGAAATATCGTGGGGCGGCGGCAGCAGTTATAATAGTAGAAGAAGCAGGACAATAGATAAAAATAATGACAACATGTTCATCAGGCATGAGATGAGTCAGTTGTCTGCAGCTAAAACGCCGAATGCTCCGCTATCATTGTCGGCACACGTGCAGGCATGTGCAGTAAACTATGCGCGCTATAACACCGGCGTTCGGATCGTCGTTGGGTGAAATAATCAGTATGTACTGTGTAGCTAGGCGATTTATCTCAGTGTGCAAAACATCCTTCCAATAAAACTGTTGTCAGATTATCACTGTCTGTTGTGCGTTCTGCATGTTACGAACTATGGGGACATTGTAACCAAGGTCTCTTAATATGTGTTTTTCATCAGGTGCCTCTGGACTTATATATACGCGATCATAGTAAATAAATAAGATCAAATAAATCAATACAATAAATTATGTTGCTCGACGATGGAAGATGCAGCAGTAATTTACTTTTGGTGTAAATCAGTTATTGCACGATTTTTCTTCATAATATTATGCAAAACTTACATCGAAGTAAAAAGATCCATGCAGCGACGTAACGGAACCAGACACTCAGAAAACATCGTTGGACTTCGTGTGAAGAACACACGTTCGCCTATAAGCTTATACACAGATCGTTATAAAACTAACAATAACCAACAGGAGCCCGAATGATACTTCAGTTATTTTCTCTTCTTGCATATGCCAGCCACAGATAAGGAACCAGGGGGAAGAGGAAGCTTTACTATAGGTATCCCTGATGTTTCCCGGGTGGGCAGGCGTGGTTCTAAAGTTCCAACAGCACACCGGAAGCTACGGTGACGCGGCTGCAAAAAATTGTAAGCACATACAACATCCCCGTCTCCCGATGTGTGTTATCATTGGAGCCAAGAACAGATATAAAGGAGAAGCTGAATTTATGGCTCTATGGCGGCTAGCAAGATTGCCATCAAATGCTTCAGATTGCAGTGAACGAGGAAGCCTTATCTTATCTTGAGTCCGACACTTTTCCCTCTGTCTTCTACTTTCTACTCCTAGTTTTTCTATTAACTGGGAGGATCCATTTTTTATTTTAGGGTAGGATGGGACATGGAGACCCCGTAAGGGAATAGCCGTAGTTTTTCATAAACCTGTAATGTTGACGTTGGTGACGTGTAGTTACGCTACCTATTTCCAAATAAATAAGTGAAATTTGACATTGCATTCTGTTGTCATGTAGGTATGCTACCTATTTCCAAAGAATAAGTGAAATTTGTTTACAATAACTGTACTGATCTTTTATTTAAAAGTATTGTCCTTATCTTTCTGTTGGACGTGGGATCATTTTCAACTGGTGTGTATAGGCGGGACGGCTGTAAATGATCCTATCCGAAATGTTGTTAATGAAAGGTGGTTAGTCCCCTCTGTGTGTTGTCTATGTTTGAGGAAGTAAAATACCACACGGAGGGAAATAGAAACGCAAACCTGTCGTGGTGTCACTGAAATGTTTTTTTTTTAATATCCATTAGCTTTAGTGTGTGTGGGGGGGGGGGGGGGTAAGAAGCCCCCTTGTGCTTCCCAAAATTGATGAGTTTGATGCCTTTCTCTGGTGGACAAATGCAATGCTGCCGATAAGCGTCTAGTCTGACAGAAACACCGAGACAGAAGAAATACACGTTTAGAAAATACCTGCACTTTAAGTTGTCTTGCATGGTTGATATATTGGTTGTATATGGAATTCTAAATCATTGTATAACTTATTCCCGTTATATATGTATATATGTATGTATACACACACACACACACATATATATATATATATATATATATATATATATATATATATATATATATATATATATATATATATATAGTCCTCTTAAGTAATACCAGACCGTCTAAAATATGTCCTCTGATTTCATTGTTTCTTTAATTTTTTGATTATTATAAGTAGGCAACCAATATTTAAAAATATATTTAAAATAAAATTTAATCCAAACATTTTGTAGCAGGAATGAATGGAACAGAAAGTGTGATGTTTTATGTTGAATGGTGCCGGCGTGTGACTTGTTACTTGTCAACAGACACCACGCAAGAGGTGGCAGATCATTAGTAGCTGGCTGTCTAATGAGGCGTGTACGTGATAATGTGGTTCGTGTGTCGTACGGGTGTTGACTCTAGACGTCTAGGTCATGCGCAGGTAATTTGGAAAATAAATATGTTAATACACAAAATACGATTGTATATAGATGTCATGCCAACATCGTGTATTCACCCATAAAGATAAGAGCTGGTTGCATGAAACTCCAATATGGTACGCTTTGGAGAATTGGGAAGGTAGGAAAGAAGGAAGGGAATGATAGAGGCCCGGGGGAGGGATGCACGGAGGAAGGGATGGAGGGAGAGCGAGAGAGAGGGAGGGCGGGTGGTCGGGCTGGCATTATCACGGTCATATATACTTGAAAGGGTAACCAAACTCAAGTTCGTCGGATCATTGAACGTATCAATTCACGTCACTTGTGTCGAACATTTTGGGGGCTGATGTTCTCCAAAAACCTCCAATAAAATCCTCCCCGAGCATTTACGGAATTATGCATTACGAACAATGTCGTTGTATGTTTAGTTGTTACCATCGCGATTACGATGCCACTATAATATAATCAACGATCGTTTTTAATAGCTACCCCTCCACTGACTGCACACCCATCTGAAACAAACAAGGTGTGATTTCTCACGTTCTTCAAAAGCGAAAGGAGTTTACTCTCCTCCCGACCATGCTTACCTAAAATATTATTACTTCAATCCAAACCTGTTAATTTAAATCCAAATCCGATAATTATGAATATAATGCCACAGTCCCTATAGCTAGGCTAAGCCTAAGGGTACACAGCCGCACCGTTAACTAGGGACCCAATTCAACTGAACCATCTGAAACCTCGTCTGTTTCGGTCAACGTTAGCAAACATTCCTCTTACTGCAACTATTGTCTGGGGAAACAATGACGTCATCACCAATGGGGTTCCACAAATTCACGTTAGTCGCTAGAGGCGCTAATACGCAACTAGACCCTAGTTGCGTATCAGCGCCTCTAGAGACTAACGTGGATTTTTTGCCGAACGCTTGTTTAAATCATCCTTTTCGTGTATATGAAGGAAAAACTGTGCAGGCGCGTAGCCAGCGGTAGTTTGTATGTATGGGCATGCCGTATGTGTGGTCAATAGACAGAACAGCCAAAACAACGCCATCTTGGCACTGAATTCGATCGAACGTCCCGCGACGTTTCATCGACTGTAACTGTAAATTACTGTAGACATTATGTTTTCATATTGACGGACATGTTATACCGCACTTATACGATATAAACATTTAACTATGTGTGAAGACGTAGCCGTCTCATGTGATGCATACGGCGAGCTGTAGATGATTTTAAACATCCTTTCCGACATCGAGCCAGCACACCTGTCGATGGGCCACCAGTCGACGTTCCATCAGCTGTAAATGTACATTAATGTACATATTATGCCTTCACATTGACGGACATGTCAGACTATATCCATATTTAGCTATGTGTGAGGCTTCGGAGTCATGCGAGTTCAACAGCTGACTGTAGGATGATTTAAACAAGCGTTCAGTAAAATGTTTCGCAAAACCGTGCCGCATTTTACACACGTCACGAATACACAAAAGACGGCACAACGACCTTAGTTGCGTTAGAGCGCCCTCGGTCGGATTAGTTATTGTGGTACCTCATTGTCTACGTCAATCAGCAGCTCAGCAGTGCGCTACTTCCTAGCAATGCAAATTATGTTTTATTAGTTACCTTACCACCACACATTTATTTGTACTATTTTTAGGCTTATATTATTAATGCAATAACGCCAAACGACTGGGAGCAAAGTTTAGGGCCCGCTTTGCACTTTGTTCACCTATTCAAATGCACCAATTCCATGTTCCACGTTCACGACAATACAGAAAGAAAGTGATTTATTAGACATTCCAACCAACATAAGCTACCGTAGCCAATTTTGCCCGCATCTGATCGAATAGATTGCCTACTTCCGCGTTTATATCCGCGACCGAGGCGTCGTCGTCTGCTAGTGTGATCAGCAGTTCCGCTTTAATCTACCAGGTGGCTGTACTGAATTAACCACTCGTTCAAGATGGCGCCGATTTTTTGGCAGTTCGACACGGTTGCATTCGAATACGGTCCTATCGCCGCAATATTATTATGTTTATTATTCGCAGTAGTCTATGTGGGCAGTCTATATATATGGACACCAGGAGAACACGGGTAAGCATTCGCGTTCATGTCTTCTTGTTATAATTTAATAGTATTCAGAGGGTAGACAAACAACAAAGACAAGTTGTTGTTGACGACTGTCAGTGTCAAGTGTCATGATCGCGTCAGCTCTCAGTGTCACCAACGATCTACGTGTCATTAGCATTACACCGAGTACATTACACCTTTGTCTCAGACTTGAAAGAAATGTTGGCACCGAACTGTTGTCCACAAGTACCCTGTTTCGATAGCGATACCGGGCTGACCGTGGCCCGGACACAATCGGTGACGTCGATGCCGACGGCAGTGGCAGTGACACGCCAGGATCTCGCAACATCCGGTGTCATGACTCAACCCCATGCCAGACCACGCGCTATGTCTTCATAAAAAATTACAAATGCGGGTTGGTGGCTAATGTTAAGGTCTTCGTAATGTTAAACTATGTGCCTTTCAGAAGAATTGGAAATGGAAACCATTCATGACCATGCTTATAAAAAGTATAAAATGTAGTCAACATTAATCATTATTAACAAGGACGAGACTATTAGCAAAGCAGTACGTCACTGCTCTGCTAATTAGGGCACTTTTGCCACTATTCGCAGAGCAGTCACATCACTGCAGAGCAGGGAAGAAAGAGCGTTTAGTAGTTGCTATGTGTGTTGTTATAATAATAATATTAAACTTTATTTTGACAATAAAATCTAAAGTACCCGGTAAGTCTCTGTTCAGTAATGTCGAGAATATAGTAGTTAAAAATTAAAAGAAAAATAGTAAAACATATGAACACGTATAGCTAAATGATTGTTGTATGGAACTGAACTAGAGAAAATAAAGGTGACATTGCTGTAATATATATTATGCATCAATGTAGTCAAGAACCAAAATATATATTTATATAAAATACATATATAATATACACCAATCGCAAATATATATATATATATATATATATATATATATATATATATATATATATATATAACATACCTGCCATGAGCAGGGATTGAACCCGGGCCACTGGCATGACAGGCATAAATGCTAACCACTAAACTATTCGCACCTCTCATTATACTATCTCATTATACTATCCGCGCTTCTCTCCTCAACATTGTTAGGACAGTATATAGTATTCAGAAAAAAACATCAATAAACACATGCCAACTGTATTTAGTAAGCAACTAATAAAACCTACATACTGATGTCTAATTGCCCAATAAACACCTTTCGTACCTGCTCTGTGAATACCGTAAGTCTTTCCATAATTCACAGAGCAGTGATGTCACTGCTCTGTGAATACAGGTACAGTTTCTCTAATTCGCAGAGCAGTGATGTCACTAAATTTTTGGCAGTTCCATGCGCCAGTGAAAACTTGCCTATCCCCGTGATTGACTAGCCAAATTATTTTGTTTGTTGTGCCTCTGAACTTGAACCCTTTAAAGGGAAAACAAAGTCAATGTTTGGAGCCTATGGGATTAACAGAGTTAATAAAAAGTAACAACTTCCAACAACAATCATATTTTTAGCGTCAGTGGTTTACCAGGAAAAAAATGTAAAACACATAGACATAGAAAGTCTACAGACTACGCCATTTTAGAAACAAAATGACGTCAGAGAGTCTTCTTGGTCGGCGTGAACTGTGCATGCATATTATTATCTGTTACTTTCTAACCTAACCACGAAAACGACCGCCAACAGCCGCCAAACTTCTCCCCACATTTCTTACATACATATACATACACTACATTACAAAAAAATCACTTGTATTCGTCTAACGAAGAAAATTCACAACAGAAACGCAAATCTTGGCGAACGGCAACTCAACAACTTCGACTACCGTAAACTCGCTATTATAAGTTAGCTTTACACAAAATACCGCTAGATGGCGCGCTAATATTTATTAACCTTACTGCATTCGCACGCGCGAATTAGTTTAATTAATTATAAATAATATAATAATAATTAGCTGCATCACTATGATCTGCAGAAAATGTTAAATGACAAACTAAGGCAACGCTTTGGTGATATGGGTCTAATAGAGTTGATAAAAAATAACAATTTAATATACAAATATATAATTTTATTAGTTTATTTTATATAGCGCCAAATCCACAATTCTCTTCTATTCAACATACTGTTATTAAAGTATATGCAATAATAAGAATGCTACCAACAGGTAATATTTAAAAATAAATATTAAAAATGTGTCTACATAATTATCCAAAATTGCCTATTAGTTATAAAAGAAAAAGGAAATTACGTGTTTTTCAATGAAGTCACATTGTTTATTTTATCAATATTTCTATAAACATCCCGCGTGTACTGCGAGCATGCAAGCTTATATTACATAAGCGATGTTTTAACAATAATAACTAAAACAATAACATGTTAATATTACTGTTTTTAAATCCTTCTTTTTCTACCACCATAATATTTCCCATATATTCATATTCCTTTTTACATTTTAGTGATTTATTGTTCCGATAATTAATAAAGTGTCTTGTTCAAAAATAATAATTATTACATATCTGATGGTGGAAATGTCATTCATGAGTAGAACAAATAGCTTCAGTAATATGTTCTTATGCATAATGGTTGTGTATGTGCTGAATGAAAATTATTATTACGTCGTACTTATTTTACTACTTTAATTATTTATTACTATTAACCATACTTTTATATTCATTTATTACAATTGTTGTTATGTAATTTGTATGTTTATTTATGACTGATAAGTCAGCTTAGTTAATGATATAGAAACATGTATTTTCATTATTTATTTTTAAATAATATTATCTGTGGGTAGTTTTCTCTTTATTGTATTTTTAATAGCATTATTTTGTGAAGCGCCACAAACAATTATGGATGTGGCGCTACAGAAATAAAATATTATATTATAATAAAAAACAATTGTTTGTTTATTTAATATAGCGCCACATCCAATTTAAACTTGTTCATGGCATTTTACATACATTAAAATGCTAAACAACAAATACACACCAGAAGAAAAAAAAACATAAATATACTAGAAACATATATGAACAATTATAAAAATAAAATATCAATATAAAAATAATAAAACTTATAATTTCCTGCAAATCATAGTGATGCTAATAAGTAATTATTATTATTATATTATTTATAAGTAATTAAACTATTTCGCGCGTGTGAAGTAAAACAATTAAATATTCGCAGTCAGAAACGTGGCGTCTAGCGGTATTTTGTGTAAAGCTTTTAAAAGCGATTTTACGGTACCGCTGGGCGGTCGAACAAGTTGTACTCGAGGTCTGCGTGTTTTTGTGTGTGAATTTTCTTCGTTAGAGGAATGCAACAGATTTTATTACATAACATAGTGTATGCATATGTATGTAAGATATGTGAGGAGAAATTTGGCGGCTGTTGGTCGTTTTGATGGTTAGGTCAATCAAATCGGGTCGTCTAGGATCCGCGCTGTGTCTGTGACTGTCCAAACGAATCCACCGAACCACTGTTTCAGTTCTGCTCGATTCATAGGTTAACAAGAAGACATCTTACTGATACTGTCTTTCACTGTACTATTACTATAAGCGTTTGAAGAACAGTGTGGCATATTGATGTCGCGATTTCGTTGTAAACCGACGTAAGGCAACTTTTAGCGTACCGCTTGGCTCTCTGTTATGACAGCTGAACCAGCAGACGACTCTCTGACGTATTACTTTTCCAAACTGCTGGGTTGTGATTTGTTGCAAGGTCCAAGATGGGCCGGTTCATGGTGTCGGTGATTTAGCTAGATTTTTCCACTTTAAGACCACTTTCTGAGGTAACCACTAAGGTGATTGTAGATGCAAATGATTAGCTAGTGTAAACTCTTTTAGGTGCATAACACTAAACTGTTGCCTTTTTTTCACTTTAACAATATAGGCAATATAGAAGTTTTACAGTTATTATTATTTAGTATTATATGCACTTCAGAAAATACCATTTTGAAGCTAGTTTTTAAAGTAGTTGTGCGGGCCAGACATATCTCTGCATTGCACCTTTGGTGCTCACTTTGCCCACCCTATCATCTCACCCATCATTTTATTCAGAGTAAACACTACTTAGGTTTATGCAATGCACTTTAGACTACTTCCTGTATGGCTGATCTGTTCAATCGACCACCATCTCGGACTCTATGCAAAGCATACAACTAAGCTGCAATTAATGCGCAAAGCCTATTCATACACAAATGTTCACCACTGTCTGTAGCCGTGTACTTATTCATACAGCTGAGTGAACTGGAACAGTGTAGAGTTAAAAAACTTGGCCAAGATTTGACATGCCAACACAGGGTTCAAACCCAGGCTGTTGTCAAGAAACTGAAGCTCTAGTCACTGTGCAACTACAATGACATCTGTGATCAGTATCTTTATTGTCACTAAGATAGTAATTATGTTGTCTACTGGTTGCCATTTACATAGGCCGTTGCTGATAACTCATCACATCTACCAGTAGCAGATCAGCTGTTTAACTGTTCTTAGGCCGGACACAAATGTAGTGTATAATACATTATTATTCTAACAATAATTCATTCAGACAAAGAGTGTACATGGTTGTGGGCTTGTGGTACAACAATACTATAATTATGGTCTTTATACATATATTGTGCAGTATCCACCTATAGACAATGAGCACACAGTGCTTACTGAGTACTCTGTTATCAGAGTCGTTGTTTATGCTGCCTTGAATACATCGCCCGCATGGTTTTGTAGATCAAAAGAGAACCATTGACTCTGTGAAAAAATTACATTTTTTTCCATTTCCCGTGATCTCATTTACTTCACATGGCAGTGATGGCACAGGCACCAGAAAGAAGGGACCAACTTTGTTTAGTGTCTCTTCTAAGACATAGATAAAATGCAATGAACAAAATTGCCACAGTTTTGAAGCAGCAGAGTACATTCACCTGATTTTGTACTTAAGCAAATACATAATTATCCTTAACAGTGATGTTAAATACCAGAAAACTGTCAGCACCATGAAAGATGTGCCAATGAGATATTGTAGTGTGGTGTGTCATAGAAATAGTTTCCTCACTCCTCAGTAATAAGGCAATGGGTATTTGGTTGTGAAAAATCTAATTTAATTTAACAACGGATTTTGTGTAGTGATGAATTTATTTTTGGTAAGAGTTTTTGTTTTTAATGGAACCATCCCTATATGTCCACATTATTTGGATAGCTTGTGGTCCTCTCAGTTTGAAAACCAATAACGGTAAGCTAGTCAGGCCAAGAAATTGCTCAAGCCTAACCCCTTTGACACCTCATTTTATTTCTTTATTCTTATCTAATTCGTATCACGCCATTCTTATCACTTTATTTACCACCTCATTTTTATTATCTTAATTGACCACATTATTTATCATCATACTTTTATCAGCGTATTGTATCACATTATTCATTGTACATTCCCAGGGGCAGTATATTGTTAAATAGAACATTCCTATCCCAAGTTACTTTATCTATAAACTTCAACCTCTGCACCTTTATCTTTTTGCCCTACGGACTATATCAAGTTTAAGTGTAAAAGTTAGTAACATATGAAGGGTGGCCTGGCCTCCATGTTATCAGATAATTTTATTTGAATTCAATATCGTCTCGGTGCACAAACTGATAGTTTCTAGTAAACATTTCACAGTATTACATGTAAATGGTACAATTTGCTGTTTTTAGTATTCCATCTTTTCGTCATATCCTCAATTCTCTTCTTTCTTCTTCATTATTCATGTAGATGCTGACTCAGGTAGCTCTGATGTATGTCACTGTTCACAATAGGTTCTCCTGGGACTATGTATCGTTATTCAATAATGGCAAAATAATCCATGTTTTTTTTATTTCTAATGACATTTATAATAATAATAATAAAACTTTATTTTGATGCCATCAAATCCGGGACGTCTGTCCCGTTCACGGGTGTGTACATACATGTAAATAGGTAAGTAAATAAATAAATATAGTTAAGCTAAAGGTGTGTACATACATGTAAATAGGTAAGTAAATCAATAAATATAGTTAAGCTAAAGGTGTGTACATACATGTAAATAGGTAAGTAAATCAATAAATATAGTTAAGCTAAAGGTGTGTACATACATTAAATAGGTAAGTAAATCAATAAATATAGTTAAGCTAAAATATAATGTTCAAGGGTATGTACCTACATGTAAATAGGTAAGTAAATATATAAAGATAGTTAAGCTAAAATATAATGTTCACGGGAGTGTATCTACATGTAAATAGGTAAATAAATAAATAAAGATAGTTAAGCTAAAATATAATGTTCACGGGAGTGTATCTACATGTAAATAGGTAAATAAATAAATAAATATAGTTAAGCTAAAATATAATATTCGTTGTATAAAACTAGTTATGTAGAAGACATTTTTTTTTAATAGTTTCTTAAATTGTGCTAGACTGCTGTTGTCATGCATATTCCTAGGGAGTTTGTTCCACAGAGTGGGTCCTGCACAGATATTCTAAGTTCACTTTTGGCACTTCGAGGAATAACCCACCTGCAGAGCGCAGCGAACGGCGAGGTGCGTGCTGGAGTAGTAGTGCCGTGAGATACTCTGGCGTGCTATCATATAAAGCCCTGTGCATGAGTACTAGAAGCTTGTATTCGATACGCTTTCTGACAGGCAGCCAGTCTAATAGCCACAGTATTGCCATCATGGACTGCCGGTCGCCCCCCAGCCCCAGATTTGCATCACAATTCGAGCTGCAGACCGCTGGACCATTTCCAGACGGTGCAGGTGACGATCCGTGATGCCGAATAGTATCGCATTGCCATAGTCGATTCGTGATGTCACCAATCCATGTATGAGACTCTTACATACAGTGGTGCTAACCGAGTCTCGTATTTTCGCATTTCGCTTTCCTGATAACCACTCTCCTTACATCTAATTTTGGCTACACTTTTTTACATGGCCACACCATAAATAAAAGATGTAATGGTAGAACTTTATTAACAAGCTGAATTTAAACTTCCTGAATAGTTTTATCCCATAACTATGCTTAACCCCCTCCCCCATAGTTGCAATCAACATCCAATAAAATAAACATGTTTATAATAACATCATTGAAAGACGACCTAGGTGAGGTGGTGAATAACATCACCTTGGGTTGACATAATATGTAGTCTTTGTTACTTGGCCTGTGTATGTTTATGCAGGGAACTGAGCCCTCAGTTGACAGATGTTTCTGTCTCCTTTGTATATTCCCGGCTTCCTTTGTGCTGCTATTTAGGGCCAGACATCACAGTGATAAGCAGGTTAAAAAAGTGGCAGATGTTACCGTCTGCAACAAGATAACAGCAGGAAACGTGCTACAGCTGTACAGATTGTTTATGTCTGGATGAATCACCACTGGCCAGTTACAGTTTGATACAGAAATAGCAAATGTTAGTTTTCATGTGACAGTTGCTGTTAGTGTTTTTAATGTCGTTTTTTAGCATTGTGGAGTGATGCAATTAGCAGCTGTGTATTGTTTGTCTGCAGGAGAGATCACCCAAGCACCGTGAAGCTGCGGTTCCTGCGTGTGGGACTAGTGTGTATTCTCATGATCCCTTTCCTCTGGGCATGTAGTGTCAACTCGTACAGTGTCAGGGTGAGTGACATGTGACATACTCACCTTCTACTGACTTCTGCTAATGTGTATTTGTGTTACAACGTCATGTTACGTAGTCACCATGGCAATAATGCCGCAAACCAAATGTGGGATGTTAATAGCGTTAAAAAGAGTAAAGTTTTAATTACCATGTACATTAAAATGATATAAATGCAAGTCACTAACTTCGTCATTGTAAAAACTAATTTAATTTATTTGTGTAAAAAGTAGTGCTGGTTCGATACCAGGTTTTGTTCGATACTGATCGATACCTGAATTTTGTTCGATACTCGATACTTACGTTGCAAGTCTAATATTCACAGAGAACACAGTTCCCAGTAGAAACAGTATGCAACAGAAGTAGTGCTGGTTCGATACCAGAATTCTTCGATACCGATCGATATATTGCTGGTTCGATACCAGAATTCTTCGATATCAATTGATACCAGACTTTTATTCGATACTCAAAATTTACCTTGTAAGTGTAATTCAGTACAGTAGAGATCTCCAAAGAAACACACTACTATCCACTTAGACTAATGCCACAGAAACACACACAATTTTTCCCTTACAAGTAGGGAGATATGTGATACTTTTATAGTCATGCAAACAATGATTAAAATGCAATTTTCATTTTATGTAAGTAAACAAACAACAGTTTCAATATAATTGATTACTGTTGTAAAACTAAAAGGTAACTGTAATATAAAATTAAAACAATAAAGACAACTGCAATAAAATACCTAGTGACAAATAAATTCACCAATTGCACTGAATTATTTTTAATTAATAACAGTACTTCACCCCAGCTGTTTGTAAATACACTATAATATAGTAGCTTAATTTCAATTCACTGTGTCTCCTAAAGTGACCATCAACAAATACAGCTGAAACATAACATACAAATAATATGTTATTATTATAAAAAATATAAATACACCTATCACTTATAATAGTGCCACTGCCAGCACAGCTGCACACTCACTGTTATAACTGTTTTATAATTAATTGAATCGTAAAGATAATTGTGATTTAACATCAAAACTGTATAGACGATTACAATAAAATAACACTAATTAATAATAGAAAAAAATATTAATAAAAATTTCGATTGCACTTCCCAGTTCACACCAATTTTGTTTATATAAAACTCAAATTACCACGTTATCAAGTAACAAGCCCCATAATGTTTTTGCAACTGTTTTCAAGAACCGGTCAGTTTCTTCCTCTACCTCTGGCTCTGCCAGGGGCAGTGGTGAATCTGTTTGGCCAGTGCCAGTGACTGGCAGTGTCACAGTGAGAGTGACAGTAGATGCAGTAAGCACATCGTCATCGTTAATCAGTCACGTCGTGTATGTCACTTCTTGGCGATGTTTGCCGCAGTTACTTAGTAGATTCGGCAACCGATGGCGATTCGCTTCGACTGTAACTAGATGTCCATTGCTCGCTCACTGTCGAATATTTCGATAGAATACGTTCTCGAGTCAAACTCAAAGGCAATGCGACGTTGACGACGCCATACGATGAAAGTTGATCATCACGTTTTGATAGCTTCTTGAATGGTGACATGTTTCGTCAAATTCGATGTATTTCCCACGCTATCTTTGAGACGCCTCTAGCACACCAGACACTCTTTGTTGGAAAACTGCCAAATTATTAGCGATGCCGATGAACGTTGCGACTTGTTGTCGTTCGCCTTGGCTGTGGGCATCGTGTACGGCAAATGGTGGCGCCACCAAACGGAACCCGGGTAAACATAACCTCCGCATCGCGCTCGAATAAATATTTATATTAATAATATTATTATTAAACTAGTTTCATAAATACTAGTGCGTGCAATAAACACTCTATACAAATACAATAGGATGTGTGTTTTTGTACGCGTAACCGTAAATAAAGTAGGGAGAAAGATGGCATGGTACTGCCACCAAACGAGATCGTCACATACGAACCTTGGTTTGGGTAACGAGGCTAAGCGAAGTCTGACCTACGCTAAGATAGCACACAGAAAACAGTTATTATAGAGACTAATTCTACAATAAAGTTTTAGAAAACAATTCACATTTTATGTTATATTATTGTTTAAACAACCACGCCTAAGTCAATTTAGGCTGCGAAGCGCTGTAGTGATAGCTCCCATAAACAACGTCGTCATCAACAACGATGTTGCGCCTTCTCATCGACTTTGTCGAATGGACTCGATGTCGAGTATCGAAATATCGAAGGTATCGAAGGTATCGAAGGTATCGAAGGTATCGAAGGTATCGAAGGTATCGAAGGTATCGAAGGTATCGAAGGTATCGAAGGTATCGAAGGTATCGAAGGTATCGAAGGTATCGAATAGTGGGCGTTCGATACCAAAAATATCGAAGTATCGCGATACCACTAAATATCGGTATCGAACTTTCGCAAGTATCGCGATACTTCGATATTTTTGGTATCGAACCAGCACTAGTAAAAAGTATGTTTGTTATTTGCAGGCAAGAATTCTCTTCACGTGGATAGGACTGAGGTTGCAAGGACTAATCACAGCCGGAGTCCTGCCACTGCTACTTACAGTGGTCAGTGTATGGTCAATCTCTGGTCATCATAATGTCTCTGTCAGTCTGTGTGACCTCTGGTGTAACCATGGAAACCATTTGCAATTAGTCAAAACAGTTGTATCATAAAAAGAGTCGATTTTCGCTGGACCTTGTATTTTCTTTACTTGTCAGATAATATTCGCAAACAATGCTCTGTTAATCTGCTTTACATCCATAATAACATATGCTAACAGTTGTAACGTTTTGGTGATTAGTATGTCATTATACACATAACAACAAATCCCTACTGGTGTGGTTTATTAAAACAATTCATCAGTGGGATTGATCTAGCCAATCATAAGTCAGTGCCTGAATAATTGTCATAATATGTTAAGTTTAGTTCCTGAATAATTGTGTATGAATTTGCTAGAATTTTTTTAAGAATATACTTTTATCGTTATGGATGTCATTAAAAAATTATTAATGTATATTGTTTATAGCTGGCTACATATTTACAACTTTTACGTGGAAAAAACTGTTTTAAATAATTTCATTACTTTTTTTATTAAAATTATATTCACAGTAACAACTCACGCAAAACAAGCAAAAAAACAGTTTGTAGTCAATGATACCAGATAGGTTTCATTTGTGTGAAATGAGTCTAAACTCTGGAAGATTTGATAAACAAGTTTAATTGAGGAGACAGCCAGGTGATGAGATGCCAATGTCTGTTATGTTGGTGGTATGAATACACAAGTTTTAGTGACATAAACTGACATTAGGTAGAGTGTGTTTCCGTCACATTGTAGTGTTACATCTGTAATGTATGTAAATCACATGTATTTTTCATTTCTTCTGTGCAACTGGTGATTGTAGACTTGTCACAGTTGACCTGTGCAGTACATCACAGTTTGCTAACGTCACAACCACAATTATACATGACATGGACTCCTTCAGACAATAACACTGTTAATAGTTAATGACCTGAAAAGATTAGTACTGCTGCTTATAAATGAACCATTCTCACATGAACATGGTACTTTAAAATCTCTGCCTAATCTTTTTTCATAAAGAAAACCTTTCATGATTGGGATAAAAAAAACTGTAGACTGGTACAATGGGATGCAAAAACACACCAGGTGTTTGACATCCATTATTTTATGGCTTAACAGAGTTGTTGCTAAGCAACGGGTCACATGATGGCGAGGTCTACATAAAGGAACCTGTTGTTTTGTAGGTGTTGTTCCTGGGTCCTCTGACACTGCACTACTTGGATGGCATATTCAGCATATACAAAGGTGCGTGGATTAGAGAAAGGTACTTTTTAAGCTCCTAAGTTGATCCATGTGTTATATAGTAATTTTAAGTAAAAATAAGAAATAGTTCTTAATGACCTCCAGTGGGACATCCTCCAAACAAAAATAAAAATTAAAAGACTTAGCATAATATACATGATGGAACATAACCTTATAGATATTCCGCTCGATCACTATATCCAACACAACACTAGATCCTCATGTAAACATGACACTTAGTTCTTACAAATTAGACACTCTGCAAACATATTTGGAAACAGCTTCTTCCCAACCGCGATTAAAGAATGGAATTCTCTGCTCCCAAACACTGTCTCAAGTAAATCACTAAACTCATTTGAAAATAATTTAATCCAACATTTTGACACTTAAGTCAGACGACCCACCATGCGCACTGGGATGATGTGTCCCTGGTACATTTTGCCAGATACAGATACTGTATACAGGCTGTAATTAGGTAATAATGTTTGCAACTTCTTCCCTGAGCCATGTTGTTGTCATAGTTTCTGATGCCGTGTATGGTGTTACATTACTGTGTTTAGAGGCAGTAAATATTAATGTTACACTCCAGTGATTTAGCTTCCTATCAGGTAGTTGATGCTTCCTTTTTCAGACCCAGACTACTGGCTGTCTAATGTGAAGAATCTCATTTGGCTGAGGAATCATGTTGTGGTAAGTAAACAATCAAGAACCATATTTACTCTAACAAGTACTATGAACTAAAAATGGTGTTGTGGCTGAGAATATATGAACTCTCTGCTTGATCCAACCAAACATGGGGTCAAATACATTGAAATGTATTTAACCCATTAGACCCCAGCCGTTTAAATTGACTTGTGCTCCTGTTCCCCAAGCTGCAGCCACTGATTTCGCCAATTCGGGGTGCTTGCACATTTTAAGCTGTATCTTCAAAACTACTGATTTTCTATAATTGCAAGTTGTGTTTATTTTGATGTTCATTTAATTATCTTTAAAATGGTGTAATTATGGTGTATGTTGGAAAAAAATATATTGTAATATGAAGGTGACAAACATAGAACATTACTATTCTGGACAACAATATAGTAGAATATCACGTTTTATTCACATAAAATGTATTATAATTGTTCTATTTGCACATGCTCTGCCTTGTTTAGACATAGTACTATATAAATCAGTTCATTTTGTCTGAATATGGACAGGAAACACAGCTTTGTAAGACTTCTATCTTGGTTGTCATCATCCTATATGTGACGTCTGTGTCATGCCAATGTGTATGTTGACATCGTGGATCACTGGCATTTTGAAACCTGAAACAACGAAATGTCAACCATTACGAAAATTGACAATGTTACCTAATGATTTGTTATAATAAAACACCTAATTGTCATATATCACGACATAATCAACAGTTTCGGTGCTAAAAACCCGACTGGTGTTCACCCAACTTGGACAACGAAACATAAACAAAGCTCCGATCATTCATTTTATTGCTCATTCAGTTGTATTTCGAACGTAATGTAAACTCACCTTCAGTTCAATGCCAGAAGTGTCCAAATCCAACGATATATAAGCACAAACTTAATCAGTAGTAAACAGCTACGATGTCCAAGACGCCGCCATTTTTGGAGGTCCACAGATGATGAACTTCAATCACGAAAAACTCGAATTTTTTCAATGTGAACCCATGTCAAAATTACCCAGGATTCATAGCTAAGATATCAAGGAATCAGTGGGAATTAGTCTCATAAGTACCCGCAAGATGGTGCCACCGCTAGAGGCTTTTTCCGTGTCGGACGCTTTCGGGCGCTCTGGGGAGGAGCGACCCGGACGCTTTCGGACGCGTGGGGTCTAATGGGTTAAATATAGATACACTTGATGGGTTCAAATAGAAATACAATTACAAATACTTTAAATGAAAAAGGGGACACACACAGCCATAGTCTGTACAACATTGCATACGTGTTACCTAGCCACATATGAACTCGCCATAGACCCAAACATACCCACAGTCGCACGCACGGACTGCATTAAACCTATGCATAGACAAAAAGCAAGTAGAACAAAAATAAAATGGTACACGATTGGGTTTGATGTCTGGAAGTGTTTTGTTTCAGGCGCCTTTCTCGGAGGAGTTCATCTTCCGAGCCTGCATGCTGCCGCTCCTAGTGCCTTGCTTTGGAGAACATAAGTCTCTCTTCATCTGTCCACTCTTCTTTGGTGTAGGTAATGGGCTGTTTTTATATTTATATTTCTCTGATTTTATACTACCTTACAGTTGAATTGTTAGGATAATTTCATTAAAAAAATTAAAATGTGGGAACATGGATCTTTGAATTTAACCAGAATATGCTGTTGTGTTTATTTCTAACAACATATAACTAATGAACACGACATGATTGCCACTGGTCAGGGAAAAGTCAGGGAAATTCAAGGTCAGGGAAAAGTCAGGGAATTTTTGTGCTGGGTCAGGGAAATTTGATATTTTGAGAAAAGTCAGGGAAATACAAGAAAGTCAGGGAAATTTGACTTTCTCATGTCATACGCGTAACGCCGCGATGCCGCGAACTCGAATTCATTACGCGTAATGATCCCGTGAAACAATGTTGATACCACAAACATATGCTGTTAAAAATGTGGATACCATAAGTTCTTTAGTTGGCTGTTGTAATTTTGTTACATTTTGTAAGTCAATTGCTAATTATATGTACATCGCGCACAAATTTTCATTATTCAGCCAGCATGGTCAGGGAAAGTGAAACTGAGTCAGGGAAAAGTCAGGGAACTTTGAAAGCTTCTATGAGTGGCAACCCTGCACGAACAGTTTTGTTTCAGGTTAAAGAGTTTGTATGTGTCTTCGTGTTTACTCACGTCATTCGCTGTTTCTTCTGCAGCCCACTTCCACCACATGGTGGAGCAGATGAAGAACGGCAAGTCACTGAAGGAGGCGATGGGACTGTCACGTATGTAATGTCTCTTGTCTAAGACTTCTCACACATGTGTCTCTGTCGGCACTGGTTGTAAACTCTGTGGGTTTATTCCCCGTCACAATGAGATGTGGTCATGTCTCAATTATCTACACACTTTGATTCTCAAGATTTTTGGTCGGATAAACAAAATGTGCAGGTTACTGAGACACCGTATTATACATGGTATCATGGTGGTACCCATACAAAATATACGGATCACAAAACAAGCAGATTATTGAAGACCGGATGAACGGGACATGACTAATTCCACACCACAGAATCCTTGCTCTAGTGAATACTTACTGGGAATGTTGAGTGATCCACAAGTTGAATAGATGATATAATAAGTCACAGTCTAGTTAAACTGGTACATAGAACTATGTGCATGTGAAAGTTGAGTTGATACTGAACTCAGTGTTCTTGGCTTTGTTGCAGTGTTTCAGTTCGGCTACACTACATTGTTTGGTGCCTACTCAGCATTTCTCTTCCTCAGGACAGGTGAGCTGTAGTCAATGTCAGATGCATGTTTCGTATGTTCCTCCTGTTTTGGTGGTAAATTTGATTTGCCAACTGTTCCCCAACTCTTCGTATATAATAATATATATATATATATAAATTATATATATATATATATATATATATATATATATATATATATATATATATATATATGGTCATCATTTGTTCCTTCATACTGTATGGATGTCTGTCATGTGTTGTTTGTTCCTCCACTCTCTATATGTTTGTCATTGGTATTTGTACCTGCACTCTCTAGACGTCTATAACAACTTATTGGTTAATGTTTGTTCGTTTGTTCTCAGGACACTTAGTGGCTCCTGCAGTAGCCCATGCGTTCTGCAACCACATGGGTTTCCCCAACTTCCAGGAGGTGATGGCGTATACGAATCCAAAGAGAAGCTGTGTGATTGCGATGTTTCTTCTTGGCCTCGTGCTGTGGAGCTACCTACTCTACCCTCTCACCGAGCCAGCTCTCTACGGAAACAACCTCTATGATATCTAACCTGTGGAGCCAGTATCTATGGAAACCTCTAAGATATCTGATCTGTGGAGCCAGTATTGATGTAAGCCTCTACGATATCTGACCTGTGGAGCCAGTATCTATGGAAATAACCTCTACGATATCTGACCTGTGGAGCTAGTATTTATGGAAATAGCCTCTACGATATCTGACCTGTGGAGCCAATATCTATGGAAATAATCTTTACGATATATCTGACATGTGGAGCCAGTATTTATGGAAATAACCTCTACGATATCTGACCTGTGAAGCCAGTATCTATGGAAATAACCTGTACGATATCTGACCTGTGGAGCCAGTATTTATGGAAATAACCTCTACGATATCTGACCTGTGGAGCCAGTATTTATGGAAATAACCTCTACGATATCTGACCTGTGGAGCCAATATCTATAAAAATAACCTCTACGATATATCTGACCTGTGGCGCCAGTATTTGTGGAAATAACCTCTACGATATCTGACCTGTGAAGCCAGTATCTATGGAAATAACCTCTACGATACCTGTGGAGCCAGTATCTATGGAAATAACCTCTACGATATCTGACATGTGGAGCCAGTATCTATGGAAATAGCCTCTACGATATCTGACCTGTGGAGCCAGTATCTATGGAAATAACCTCTACGATATCTGACCTGTGGAGCCAGTATCTATGGAAATAACCTCTACGATATCTGACCTGTGGAGCCAGTATCTATGGAAATAACCTCTACGATATCTGACCTGTGGAGCCAGTATCTATGAAATAGCCTCTACGATATCTGACCTGTGGAGCCAGTATCTATGAAATAGCCTCTACGATATCTGACCTGTGGAGCCAGTATCTATTAAAAATAGCCTCTACGATATCTGACCTGTGGAGCCAGTATCTGTGAAATAGCCTCTACGATATCTGACCTGTGGAGCCAGTATCTATTAAAAATAGCCTCTACGATATCTGACCTGTGGAGCCAGTATCTATGAAATAGCCTCAACGATATCTGACCTGTGGAGCCAGTATCTATTAAAAATAGCCTCTACGATATCTGACCTGTGGAGCCAGTATCTATGAAATAGCCTCTACGATATCTGACCTGTGGAGCCAGTATCTAATAAAAATAGCCTCTACGATATCTGACCTGTGGAGCCAGTATCTATGAAATAGCCTCTACGATATCTGACCTGTGGAGCCAGTATCTATTAAAAATAGCCTCTACGATATCTGACCTGTGGAGCCTGGTATCTAATGAAACAATCTCTAGTCCTGTACTACCAGTAGGTCTGGTGTTTGGAGGATTCAATCAGACAATCAAATGTTGACTTCAGGGCTGCTCCCAGATTAAGGGATCATATTTAGTAGGTGACCAGTCTCTTAGACCCAGAAACTGGTTACAATGAAGCCTGCGAGGACAGTGCGAAATAAAGGGACCAAGACGTGGTAATCATTTCTGTAGATTGTGTTGCTGATATTTAAAGTTGTTGCAGGATTATCTGTGCGTAAGTTATTTGTTTGGGGCAGTCTGTAATCTGTATAACCAAATGTTAGACCTGCCCCACATTGCTGGGACTTTGCAGCTTTAAAGGTTGTGTAAAGTGACTTGATGTTGAGGCAGATTCATACCTTTTGTGAATTTCCATGTCAAAGATCTGATTAACATTGTTCAGACAGCTGCCTCTCTGGGCAGTACACTATGAAGTGGAAAGCATATGTTTTTACAGTGTTATTACTAGGCAAAAGTGGGTTGCCAACCACTGAGTAAAGTTGGCAGTTACACAGCTGAGAAGCGTCCTATTGTTGTAGTGGACGGGTGACAATCATGCACACCACAAATCAACAATAACTTTAGCAGTATTGTGGTTCAAGTGATCTCAACTAAAGATGGGGTATTGTTACAGCAATGTGTGTACTTTAATAATAATTATATTTCAGAAGTGTTTCAATTTGTCAGCAGGGGTGCAGTATTTTTCATTTGCAGCTGTTTTTTTCACAACAGGAGGGTGTTGACTTCGTACATGATTGATTGCTGGTGCTTGGGGCAAGGTGGCTTAATTTGCGCACATTTTATAATAATTTTCTTGATTTTACAAGGATTTTAGCAGATGTCTGTTGTTGCGTATTGTGTTGAAATGACACTTAGGATTTTTTTATTTCACAGTGATCATTTGTAGTTTAATTCAAAATGAATAACAGTGAAATTAACAAGAATACTTGGCGATAACTTGGCCGAGTTAATTGAAAAGCCATGAAATATCACATTTCTAGACGATGTATAGAGATGTAAAATGTGCCATAGCATTGACATTTGTGCAGTGCACATTATGTCCCGGTGTTAGTCCAGTCCGTGATGTGCAAGGATGACACTTCTAGTCAATAACAGTGAAGCACGACCAATGTTATCAACATGCTGGCTTTGAAGTTGGTTGGCTCTGGTTCCACAAATTCAGCCAAATATGTTTTTATGTAGTTTAAGGTGTTGAAGGCTTACATTAACACCGTGACCTGTTTGTAGGAAGTGCCTTTGTTCCAGTATGTAAACGCTAAGCAGTACTGATAAAAACCAGATTTGGCTTAAGGCAGACATTAAAGCCATGCTGTTGACAGTGTTGCATTGAATGTAACAAAAACACCAGACTACCCTACATAGTCGTGTTTTCACTTAAGCTCTCAAATTTTTATATTGCTGTGCGACACATTTTTACAAATATTGTTATTTTATGTCTTAATTTAATTTCATGTGATTGTGTAACAGAGTATCCGGTTACAATTATCATGACGTATGTGGACAATGGCCTACATACAGTGCACATGGTTTAATGTTTTTATTCATGTTTTCACACAAAACGTTTAATTTACTGTTGTTCATCGATGATGTACATAGTATTTTCCCCAACATGACTGACGCCACATGGGGTAAAATAATTAGCAACATGTACATTTGCGTCACAATTGTTTGTGTCTGTACCTAAGCAGGCTCGAGTAGGTCTGGACCTGTTCAAACATTGAATTGCCCTTCGTTTTGCATTCTGCTCTCTATCAAACAGCAGTGAGGGTTATGGTTGATTAAAATGACTTGTTATAACGTTTTGGGACTCAATCGAGCACATATTGACTAACTTCGTCAACTGGTCATTTTCGGTTGATGTTGTTAAACTGTTTTGTTAACATGTGCTGTAGACAGCTGATGCTATGAATGATTTGTTATATTTTCGATACAGATGTAAAGAAACGTAATGTACATAGCAGTCGGCAGTTTGTTTTCACAGACAACCAGTACAGTTCTACTACATGTACTTACAGGAAGGGTTTGGTCTGACTACAATTACACAATGCGTGCAATATCCTATTTTATTCCACATAATAAATGCATATGAAAACATACGTTTATCGTTTCCACATGTCTGTGATGTAAACTGATAGCTTGTGTGCAATAATTGCAGTGTAGCTGAATACTTTCCAGTGAAGCTATCTGGGGTTTCGTGTTCACTGAGAACTCTATAGCGTAATTTGTTCCGTTAATACAGAAGTAAAGTAAGTTCTTACATCGCACAGTGGCCAGTCCATAGGATCACTCTAAGCATTTTACACTACTTTTTGGCAGACCTGTTCAATTGACCACCGTCTTGACTTTTCTGGGAAACATCCGGTCATGCTAAAATTGATGCATGAAGACTTCATACATAAATATCCACCACTGTCTGTAGCCAGGTACTCGCAGAGCTGAGTGAACTGGAGCAATGTAGAGTACAAATCTTGCCCACGGTTTGACACAGCAGTACAGGATTAGAGTCCAGGTCTGTTAGTCAAGAGTCCACAGTCTCTGTGCTACAATTTAATGTGTTTGGTAGGTTCAAATAACAGAAAACAACACATTTTTTAACAAAGCTGTTGCGTTTAATATGCAAAATTATACAATTTCACATGAAGTATTACTTTCGCACCACTGCATATCAGCGTCGGGCTAATATTTGTCAGACGTCACAAAGTATGTAGCACCAACCGAGTCCAATATAACAAAGCTCTGTATTGGTGAATATACACTGCTGTCATATTTGTCACAATAAATTAACGGTAGGTATGAAATGGGAATGACGGATTTGTGGAAGTAAATAATGTTTCAAATATATAATATTAGAATGAAAGTTTTTGTTGATTAATCCTTTACACCCCCAACCAGCTGGTCTGTTACAGTCCCCAGCTTCACCAGAACACTCGGGGGTAGGGGTTGAGGGGGCACTTGGTGACATCATCACCTCCAACATGTGTTCAGTCAGTTTAAATGTGTTGTACCCATATAACAGAGCAAACAATACAGTTGACTGGATATATACAGTGCTATATCCTCTCGTTTTCTGCGAGACAAACTACATGTATTGTCCAAATCGCCAGCAGAGAAATTACGATGTAACAAGACCTGACTAGTTCTAAATACAAAACGTTAAGCTATGTAAAGTAATGTTGTTATATTTATTATTCGTAACTTATAAATAATAATTTATTTCCTACAGCTGACTAGTAATGAAAGTGTTTCATGTTGGCAACACGTAGTAATTAAAAACCATCTGCCTACAATACGTCGGCAAGTGTTTACACAAATATAGAAAGTAGTTAAAAATGTAAATAGAACTAGTATACACAATAATAGCAATTAAGCATTATTTCATTTGGCGTAAGAAATAAAATGTACTGACTTGTACATTTTCGATCAACTGTTACATCACAAACATAACAAATCATATAGTAAATAGATCACAAGAAACCTACACAACATGGTTATCATTGCTTCAGTCGGAAGAACCACGTTTTACAAACAAGCATACCTTCTTACATTTCACTAATAACAGACACCGTTAAATTATACTATATACAATTTTGGCAATATTTAAATGCAGGTTGATGGTAATACACACTTATACATCAACAAGAGCCACCCATTCACATCTGACTGTTATCAGGACTGCTGGAGTCACAGTCTGACTGAGAACTCTGTGGGGTAGAAGTCTCGGCACTGACGCAGGGCGTGGTGCTGTGCTGCAGATCGTGAACCCGCTTGTGAATGGGCTGGGCGTGCATCTGATAAGCTGCAGCCAAGACAAAGGTAGATGGACTGGCACTGGGCGTGGTAGACCTGGAGTTGCTCAGGTCGCACTGGTCCAGGAGTCGCACTAGCTCCTGAGTCGTTGGACCTCCGTTCTCCGGATCTTCTGAACACAAGCGCATTTTAAATGTTAACCAGAGTTCCTCACTAATAATATAGTATATTTTATTTAATATAGCCCCACATCCAATTTCAAATTGTTCGTGGTGCTTTACATACATTAAAATCGTAAAATACAAATACACACCAGAAGAAAAACACATAAATATACTTGTGACATATATAAACAATTACAATTAAAAAAATACCAATATAAATATAATAACACAAATTATTTAAGCTGAATAAATGTATATACAGCTATGATATAATAAATATATAAATAGGTTAAATACTACATGGCAGACAAATGGATGGATGGAAAGTTGTTTAACATACATGATATTTAGTTCACTTGCTGTAGTGGCTAATCAGTGTGTTTAGTAATTTATGAGTCATTACAAATATATAAGTAAGATCGTTACAAATATATAAGTAATCATATCGCAAGAAGGATATTGATATACTAGAAAGTGTACAAAGGAGAGTAACCAAAATGATACAAAAACTCAGGAATATTAGTTACGAAATGCGTCTAAAAAAATGTGGATTAACAACACTAGAAACCAGGAGACTGAGAGGAGATCAGATAGAAGTGTTTAAAATATTGAATGGGTATGAAAATATTGACAGAAATATTTTTTTCTTGGTTAAGGAAGAGAGAAGGACTAGAGGACATGGAATTACATTAGCAAAGAAGCAGTGTAGACTAGATATTAGAAAATTTTCATTTTCACAAAGAACAGTAAATGAATGGAACAGATTATCAGCTGATTGTGTAGTTTTAACATGTTTAAAAATCAAATCAACATATACCTAAGACGGGCGGGGTATACTTAGATAGATAGGTTGCACTCTCGATAAGCCAAACGGCTTCCTTGTCCACCTGCCATCTAGAGTTGATTCTCTGGGTGGCAATCTTGTTAAATCTTGTAAAGTTAAATGAAAAGTCAATTAATTTAAATAAGTCAACGTAAAGAGTAAACCCACCGTCCTTGTTGCTCTTAATGCAGCGTTCCATGGCAGTGGACAGGTCCCACATCTACAAGTAAATATAGACGTTCCACTTCAATGTGTAACCGCTGCTCTCTAGTTGGTTACTCCAGTTACAAGAAACCTGCGTCGCTGAATGATATATAAATTTATCTCAATAAAAATTTATGCATGACCTCAATCAAGCTTTGTCAACAATACTGATAATAATAATTGTAGCACTTCTATGGCCCCCTATGTCCTTGAAAATTCAAGAGAAGCAACAAACAAAATCATGTGGCATAATCATAAACTGACAAAAGTTGTCATTGGAACATGGAACCGCCGAACATTTATGGTGGAAAAGCAATTTCAAACAAATATGCTTTGCGTTTTTATGAAAGGTGGCTATAGTTTCAGAAGATTTAATAGGGAGTTGATTCCGGAATCAATACCAGCATCAGGTTTTTTAAATACAATCTGATCGAAATATTTAAGCTTCCTCTCCTCTCAAGGGTCTGATATATTTTATTGAAATAAATATGTTGTTGTTTGTTTTCTTTCCAGCCAATAACTGATAACCACGTGTCATATAATAATTCCCATGCTCCAATATGTCTCTCTCTCTCTGCGCTAACCTGCTACACAAAAAGCATGTTTGCCAATAATGAGCTCAGCTCAGTCTTAAAAACAACAGGTTTTTTTTAAACGGATGATTTACGGGCCATAGAAATATCAGCGAAATGTAGCAGATTAACTAATTATGTCAGTTGTTGAGTAGAAAGAGTTATCTCATGAATTACTGCAAAGAGTTGTCAGTTGAGAAACTTTATCCAGTTTTGGTAATAAAGAATCACTTTATTAGCCAGATTTTCAATAAAATATATGACAGAATGCACGAACACATCACGTGGTTGGCATATACTCTTTGATGGGTCATTGGACCTTTTGCTATACAACAAATTACTAGGCCACCTATTTTTGTTGGTGTCGGAGGGAAATAGTTCCCCTGAGAAAGGGCCCAGCAGTAGGTGTGACCTACCTGGATGGTGCCGTTGGTGTGGCCAGTGAACAGATAGCGCCGGGGCCTGTAGCCCATGCGACTGGAACCCTCACACTCATGCACACAGAACGACGTGATGAGACTGCTGTCTACGGAGCGAATCACACACACCCTACAAACAAACAGTGTCTTAGATATTAGAAAAACACACACACAGTCACACACACACACACACACACACACACACACACACACACACACACACACACTCACCCAACCACACCGACACACCCACACACAAAAACACACACCTGCACTGGCTGCACATACTCATACATCCACACGCACGCACACACGTATACAAGCATGGAGGCCATATCGCAAGAAGGATATTGATATGCTAGAAAGAGTACAAAGGAGAGCAACCAAACTTATACCAAAACTCAGGAATATTAGTTATGAAATGCGTCTAAAACAATGCAGTTTAACAACACTAGAAACCAGAATACTGAGAGGAAATCAGATAGAAGAGTTTAAAATATTGAATGGGTATAAAAATATTGAGAGAATTTTTTTCTCAGTTAAGGAAGAGAGAAGGACTAAAGGACATGGAGTTACATTAGCAAAGAAGCAGTGTAGACAATATATTTGAAGGGTTTCATTTTCACAAAGAACAGTAAACGAATGGAACAGATTATCAGCTGATTGTGTAGGTGCTAGCAGTGTTAATATATTTAAAAATAAAATCGACATATTCCTAAGACGGGCGGGGTATACTATATATATAGGTTGGACTCTCGATAAGCCAAAGGGCTTCCTAGTCTAACTGCCATCTAGAGTTGAATCGCTAGGTGGCAATCTTGTTAAATCTTGTTAAATATGTGTGCAATACTGGACATTATACACAGAAACAACAAATACCTCGGAGATAATTACACAAATTTGCAGGGGACTAGTTCAAGATTACCAATTAATTTTGGAGATATAGATGGGTACTTTGTATTCAAAGCGTGGACAAAGAAGTACTTTGGACAAAGAAGATGTGGAGACCTGGAAATATTGATAAACTGATATGCTAATTTATAGAATGCTGTAATTTCACACCATTAACACAAAAAATATCACAAAGGTACCGATGAACGCATGTTCATCGGTACCTTTGTGATATTTTTTTTTTGGCGTAAGGCTGTAGGGGATGACTGGGTCAAATTAATGACGTGCTTGTCCATCTCTAACGTTACAACTTACACATGCAACAGGAGTGGTGTAGTAATGTAATAGTCTGCATAAAATGTACATATTATTTTGAAATAGACCAACATGTAATATCTTGTGTCATATTTAGACAATATCCTAATTGTTTCAAGGTTTGCCAATAGCCCTAGTGCAATTGCTGTCACAAATGTCACGTTAGATGTCAAAGTGAGACCAGAACAGAAGCCCTGGACTTGACTGACCTTTGTCCAGTGGACGAGAGCCTCACAAAGAGGAGACTTGTCTCAGGCACCACCTTCTGAATAAACAACTGCTGGTCATCTTTCTCTCCGAACGGACCTGGGCAGAACGCAGAAACACCACATGTCCGAATGCACAAAACTCAAGCAACATGTAAGCCAACATACTTGTAGTGTTCTTTATTTAAATTCTTTTATATTACTTCAAATTTCTTATTTTAATCGACCATTTTTGTTTAAATAGCTGCAACATGTTTTGAGAGATACATGTGGTAAGAGAAGAAAATAAAATACTTGATAAAAATGATTTAATAAATGATAATGAAAAAAATTAATGCCAATACATTTGCTAAATTTCAGGGGAATTCTTTCAGGTGCTTTTGAGCTGTTGAAACAGCAGAGTAATCAGTGGTATAGGCATTGTGCCCCCGTAACATTTTGTTTTATATTTTTTTTTGAAACACTGAACAAGTTGAGTAAGTGTAACTTACCAAAGTCATTAATGGCCATATACTGGAGGTGTGGCTCCATGCTCTCTATGGAGATGACCTTGAAGGAGGCCAAGGGCATGGAGCCTGGCTGGGTGCTGATCATTCCACGGAATCGGGTCACGTTCCATGTGCGCACGTGGTTGTATTCAGAGCAGACTATAAAACACATACAGTGAGTAAGTAATTTATTTCTAACAACAACATATAACAATTGTATATCATGTTATTCCACACATTCCAACATTTTCAACTTGTGAATAAAATATAATCGTAAGTGTTTGACTATTTATTGGTGGAACATTGTGGTCAGAAGTGTACTACTTATGTGTGGTAAACATTCGCATCTTCAATCACATAAACAATATCTAAAAGTATTATATAAGGAAGACAGAACATCAAATTAATTACCATTAATGCAAAATGTTTACTTTAAAAAAAAGTTATCTATTCAGAGAGTTATTATTCAGGTTCAATAGTCATTAGATCGTTGTCCTTTTAACAACACATACCAAGTTTAAAGACATCGAAGATTACATTATACATTATAAATAATAAAAATTTTGGTTGACTCAAAAGGAGTATTCAGCTGCATAAAATTATAATCTCCCAGGTAGATTTCTGGTGACAAAGTTTGACAGTGTACCTGAGACGAGGTGTTTCTCGGAGAGCATCACCTTGGTGATTGGACTTGTGTGGACAGTGAACGTCTGGAAGAGTTGAGGGCCCTGACCCACGGACTCAGGGTGCTGGACAATCACCCTCACTGCCCCAGAGCTCGTCCCATAGGCAATCTCTATCCAGTTACCACTCAGTGCTACAAACACACGACAGTGACAGCCTTAACAAGACTCTCCCAGTGCTACAAACACACAACAGTCACGATCTTAGCAAGAATCAGTCTCAGGTAAGAATGCAGTGATGCTTCAATTACAACATAAAACTATTTGTACATCACTGTCTACAACCAGAATGCAACGTAGAATGAACAAATCTGCCCATCATTCAGCATGACAGCACATGATCTGAACTCAGCCTTTCTCGATTGGTCCTGCTAAGGGTTGGACAGGGTAATATACATGTCTTGGGGTGAAACCCAGGGCTGTGATATGGTCCCCTCTAGGGGCAGGGTAACTTTCATGTCTTGGGGACACTCAAGGCTGTGATATGATTGCCGCTGCAGGTAGGGTAACTTACCTGTCTTGGGGGTGAGATAGACACTCAAGGCTGTGATACGGTCCCCACTAGGGTCTTTGTACAACTCCGTGATCAGTAAATCATTGTCCTTCATGCGCAGTGGGAACTTCTGCATGTCTGTAAGCAAGCGAGGGACAAAAACATCAGCATGACGTCTAAAAATACAATCTGACCAAAATAATTTAGTTTCCTCTCCATTCATGGGTCAATGATATATTTTATTGAAACAAGTATGTAGTTGTTTGTTTTCTATCCAACTAATAAGTGATAACCACATATCATATAATAATTCCCACGCTACAATGTGCCTCCCCCCGTGCTACCCCACCTACCTATGTAGTAGATGGAGCCGTTGTTTCCCCCCAGCAGGAGGTAGGACCCGGCCGTGTCGTAACTCGTCACAGGCACCATGTCCTGCACCTGCAACAAAAGAGGCAATCTCTATCTTACTGATTAAACAATTTAATTGGGTCTTTGTCTTTCACATTCTTTTCTTGTATGTATACCTTTTCTGAAGCTGATTGAATGACAGTGTCATCAGGGATTATCAGTTGTTATTTGACAAAGAACATAATACGTCTTACATTGCTTTCCTCCACCTTGACATATGTCACATGATTAAGTAGGTTAAACATTATCTCAGAAGGACGTCAACTGCTTATCTTAGTTAGTTCTCACCAATTAACATCAACATTTTTATTTAATACACCACATGAGAGAAAGAAGGGTGCTGTATCGTTCAAGGTTGTAACAGGGAACCGCTAACAATGAGCGATTGGCAGATCATAAAGCGCGATGTGGCACATACAGCATGATTAGCAAGGTGATATATGCCGGTGTCCGATCGTGTAGGGCGCGAAACACAATGACAAGTAACTTGTATTCAATGCGGTACTTCACGGGCAATCACTGGAGTTGTCGCAATGCGGTGCAAGAGGTGGTCGGAGATGCCATACAGGACAGCGTTCCCGTAGCCTAGTTGTACAGTCGTGAGACTTGTTTGTATTTTGGCAACACAAAATAGATTTGAGTCTGCAGCATGACAGACGTTCGATACTTGCGCCGACAATGGACAACCCACATACACACATGCGGGGCAACGGAGAAGGTGATTGGATGGCGGAGGTATGAACAATTATTTTGCCTCATTTAGAAGAAGATGGTTGTAATCCAGCCACTGTCTAATATCACTCACGCATTCCTCGATTTGTTGTTGTGCATCTGACTTGATGGCAGACACTGAGCGTACAATTGAATATCGTCTGCATATATATGATAGTGGATCTGATGGCAATTGAAATTGTGCGCAATGGGTAAAAGTTAAATAATAGTGGACCTAGGCCCACGCTCTGTGGAATGCCATGTTGAATAAATACCGGACCAGTTTTAATTTAAAAAACACACAGACAGACAAAACTTTCAGATGAGAATACTGTAAGACCTCCATGCGACCCCCACAGACCACTGCGAGGGAGTCATGGGGTAACTTACTTACATGGGGTGACTTACATGTCACTTGCCCGTCCCACTGAGGCTTATGACACTCACCTGCCAGTTCTGGGTCATGGCGTGCCACACCCCGACCTTGCCCGTCCGACTGAGGGCGGCCAGTTGACTGCCGATGAAGAACAGGTTGTTGATGACCACAGACATCTGGAACTTGCCTGGAGGAGAGAGAGACATGGCACAGTGACGTCATTTGTGGAACTGACAAGTGGCAAGTGGATTCACTCGTTAATTATGCACAAGTTAATATAAAGCAGTTGTTTGGGATATATATATATATGTATATAAATATATATATCCAAAACAACTGCTTTATATTAACTTGTGCATAATATATATATATATATATATATATATATATTTACCCTCTAAAATATAATTTGCCAAGTTTGCAAAAATTCTAGTTATATATATAAATATTTATGAATATATATATAATATATATTTTAGAGGGCAAATTGACATGTCATGACAATGCTGTTTTCAACTGCATTGGTCTGTAATATTAAGATACTTTCTATTGTGCCTAAATATTTGGAAACCAAGCTCAAAGGTGCATTGAGACAAAAAGAATTGATCAATCTTAGAGTCAATCTACATTCCAGTTGTCATCAGATGGATTGATATGCCACGGAGCTTTAATGGATAAGCAAGGTTATGAAAGAATGTTTATTAATTTTTGGCGAAATTGTACAGTAGTGGTCTAACATGAGAAAGAAGCATTCGCCAAAGAGTTGCTGCAGCTACAGAAAAAGCCATAGTCCCAATGTTAGTATTTACTCTAGGTTTAACAAAGGTTTAACAAGTTGCCGTCCAGAACCAAGCTCCAGAAGGCTGTGAACAAGGAAGCCTATGGCTTATCAAGTGTTCACTTAAAATTATAAATATACAATATTATAAAATGCACTAAAATGCTACTACCGGGTAATTAAAATACGTTGTCTCTAAAAATACATAAGTAAAATAAAAAGTATACATTGTCTCTAAAAATATACAAGTAAAATAAATAAATGTGACTCATCTTAACAAAATCGGTCGGATGTCGGTAATTTTCAAAATTGAGTTATTAGTACCACTGGAAAGAGCATAATATCTGCTTTCATATGGTATATTATGCTAGGAGATATCTCGATTCTAGCCGAAGTTATAGCTTGACAAACATGTGTGGGGTAGAAACCTTCAAAGTAAGAAAATGGCCTTCAAAGTTGATGCAAAATATTTGTTAAGTTTCATGGAATGTACCTTAGTTACCATGGACTGATCTTTTTGAAACTTGGCATGTTGGAAGATAATGTCATTCTTAAGATACCGTGTTAATATGAACACAAAATATTTATTAGAAAAACAATTGCAGATTAATTAATAATTTATGCAATTACCTTCGTTGTTAAGAAAAGCGAACAAACTCTGCTGCTGTTATGCCTTGGTTAGGATGGACATATCTGGCTGAAATTTGGACAACTCAAAGATAGTATAATTTTCATGATATTGCATTTGCTTTTCCCAATTCCTCATCCGGAGAATCTGACACCGTCTCTACGGATCGGTCAGCGCGACTTGCGTAGCCGTGCCGTGTCGTAATCATTCTCACGAAAGTCGAATTCAATATTCGTCTTCGTCAGTGATGTAGTTCGCAAAATTGTCATCCTCGTCATCGTCCGCCACGCTTTCATCAGTCACTTCCTCCAAAAAGTACTCCGGTCGCCTCAATCAAACTATCTATTTGTGCCCGATCACTTGCATCAGAGTTTAACAACTTCGCCACACTGCACGCCATTTTTCGCTTTGTGTTCACTCGCTAACTAGGTCAGCAGTGACGCGAAGTAAATACATTTACGCATGCGGTTATGCAAATGTTCCACGCTGGACCAATGAGAACGGTTGCCGGAGCTGTTGCTACCATGTGACCCCAGTTTGTTTACCACAGTTGAACGAATAGGGGGTCTATTCCAAGCATTCTGGAGGCCGGACAATGCATGCATTAGCATAGATATGACCATATATGGACAGATGACGCGTTAAGCTACGCAGTGATACCCGTTATGATAGGGATCGTCCCAAAATTAGCGGCAAAGAATGCGCGCAATTACTGGCATTTTCGGCTTTGTTTTATGGAAATGGAGCGGAACACTTAGCACAGCTCTACGCAAATGTCTATAAAATATATGAAACAGAGTTAGTTAGATGATAACAAGTGTGGCAATCGATAAAACGAATACTAAAGAATTATTTTCAGGGAAAATCTCAAAATTGACAAATGCCCGATTTTTTCACAAAATCGGCATTTACGGAAAATCTGATTTACCGACTTCCGACCGCTTTTGTTAAGATGAGTCACAAATACACAAAATGTGCTACAATAACACAATTAGCTATAATAATAAACTAATTAAAATAAATATATGAATAAATAATTTAATCAGTATTAAAATTATTTAATTAGTATTTAATCTAGGAACAAGTAAAGTAAATCAGGACTAGACGATCGAAGATGACCACACCGACTGACCTATCTCCCTAGTGACGAGGCCACCATCGTTGACCATCACACTCCAGAGCTGTATGGTGGAGTGGAAGGCGGCGGCCACCATCCTGTTACAGTTCTCCTGGCCCGTGTTGAGGACCTTGGCGTTGAGAGCCACTTGCTCTATGACCTCCGTCAGTCGCGGACTCGTCCACAGCAGATGCCACCCCGCCGAGTCCTTCATTCTGCAGCAAAGGGGTCATAGGTCAGTCCCTATATATACTACTCAAAATCAAAATCATACCATGTTTGTAATGGAACAATCTTGAGATGGCAGCTATCCAGAGACTCATTGGAAGCATGAGACGCCGTTGCCATGCTGTGATTGCATCACGTGGGTCACACACAAGCTACTGACAGTTGTTGCTGCTGATAATTGAACTGTTTGGGACATTATTATGATTTAAAGTAAATTCTGAAACCTCCATTTTGAGGGTCTGGGGAAACCTCAATTGTTGGGGGTCTACTTCTTTAATGACAGAATGGGTGTCGTTCACATTTGGTATAGAGCAATGATATTCAAGATATAAACATGTCCTCGAATACATGCCATTTTTAGTTTTTATGTGATACCCATGCCGAAAAATATAATACCACCCTAAATAGTGATCCCCAGCAAATTCTTAGTAGTATATAGTGCGGTAGAGCAGTTCCATTTAATAAATTATGTTGATCATTGGCTGAATTTTGCATTTGATCAGCTAACTGTTAAAATTTTGTGTTTGATCATATTTATTTTTTGTACGATGTCAATGATTGCCGACTGATCAAAACCCATTTAGATTTTATGAACAGACCTACTGTCAGTCACTGCTCAAAACTGCTATGTTTATACACAACAAATTACATGAAAAGATGCAATGAATTAAATGTATAAATATTGTATGATAAGTTTCCTGTGGTGATTATTGTAAACAGGTAATGATGTTTAGTTATGACACTGACCTGTACAGACACACAAAGTGGGGATATGCAACAGCGATCCAGTTGAAATGTCCCTTGATCATGTTCACTCTCGGTCCACCAAAACTGTTCTTGGTAACCGCTGAACCTAGAGGACTCAATCAAGTACAATGTTGTCTGTTCCCGCTGGTCACATGACCTCAATACACTAGAGACTGGAAAGATGACTGATACTTTTGTTATAATATATTTTAAGCTATGTTGTTCCGACTGATTTCAGGCTGTTTGTACTTCTGTCCAATTAACTGATCACAATCTTGTGATCTTGTGCGAGTGTTTCAAAAATATATTTATATATATATATATATATATATATATATATATATATATATATATATACACACAAATACACCTATATACATATACGATTTGCAAAAACAAATGCCTTAATTTAAAACTGCAATGGTATCTTCATGAACATGAAACAATAGAAAGATGTTCCTCTGGTGATTGCTATAAATATATGCACATGTTTTCATGCAGCTATGTTCAACAGTTGCATATATTTATGTAAACTTTGCTGACACAGCACACATGTACTGCCATGGCCACCTAGCAATCAAACATCTTTCCAAAATGGCTGCTCACAAACCTGTATACTGAATATTGCTACTGATGATCGATTATGAAAATCTACCAATTCACAAAACTACCCTGAGGTATAAACATACACAATTTGTTATTTCTTCAACCAAGACCGAATTAACATAGAACAATTCAAAAAAATCACATGTGTAGCATGTTCTTTAATTTTCTGAATCCTAACTTTTACTTATTCCCTGATCTGAATATCTAACAGAGATTAAAATGTCACTGATGTGATACAAACCTTTCATGGCTGACGCATGCCGTAGGAAATCTTCAGCTGATGCATTGTGGGAACATCCTGGCACTTGCTGTGTGCCACTCCTTCAAGACAAATACATAATTGTAGATTATTTGCATAGTGAATTATAAATTTATAATAGTGTCATTGGACAATACATTAAATGCTACAATGATGTCAAATTATTTGGAAATTTGTATGCTGATGTTTTTTCTAGATGGTCTGCATCTCAGGCATACACATTTATAAAAAGTAAATTAGAATGATTCAGAACGAAATATAAATTATGGAAATTACATATCGGCTAAGGGTTATTACTGGTTAATGGGTATTTATTATTATACAGATGCAATTTAAAAAGTTCACAATATTACACATGTATTTTTTGAAACAACATTTTGTACCACATGTATATACTATATAGTGTCATCGGAAAGGTTGAAATTTTTTAGTTTGCGTAATATTACTTCTAAAGCCTCATGACAGAACTGCCGTCTTTAATGTCATATTTGTAAATTAGGGATATGAACTCTCTATATCAACTTCAATTTTTTTTTTCTATTGCGAACAAATTTACATTTAACGTGCTGGAACTTCTGCTCTGCCTGTATATATGTGAGACTTTGATGAAACATTCAACCAGAGTTTTCAACTGCATTTTTAATTCTCTATCACATCTTCTGTACACTATGCTCACAGCTTTATACCATGTTTACTGATATAACATTCTTCCAACTTTGCATACCTCACTGATTCGACAGGCCTGAAGGTGGCAGCACTGTGCAACTCCGATTCGATACTCGAGAGCGAGTGTCTTTTCTCCTCATCTTCGTGGCAAGAAAACACTGCCACTGAAAGCACGCCAACAATTTATTTCATTTTTATTGTATTTAAAGATGAGAATCTAGCAAAACGTTGTAAACAAAAGGGATTGCATGATTTTTATCAAGAGCATACATTTAGATTTTAATGATATTATTTAACAAAGATACTTAAGTAACTTTGATATATCATTCATTTTTCATAGAACATATTTAAGTTCACAATTCATAAACTCAATCATCAGCGAACACCACCCATAGACTACTGTCAAAGGTATACACATATGGAAAGACCTAGCAAGTGACATAACCCAGTTGCCAAGTTTGCAACAATTTAAGAAATGATTAAAGTCGATGTTACTTTCTTTGTATTTACGAACAGTTAACACAATGATACAAATACCATTACTGTTGCTTTGTATTCAATCTTGTAACTCTTATTACAACTACTATGCATTTTAGTTGAAAAGGGCATAGCACCTTAATTGTATTGTCTTTACCATTATGTATTGTATTATTTCCCCATAATATGTTGTATATTCCTAAACTTTCACTCACATCATACTGAATATTTACATAACTAAGCCAGGAAATGACTTACTTGGTGGATTGATGATGCCATGAAACAACACGTCGCCGCAGGACGACTGGTCAATGTCCTCACACAGGAGCAATCTCCGCACTGCAACAACCAACCAGTCACAATGGACTATCTGCAGAAGACCCATTGGGTGTTCTGCTGCAGATAATCAACTTCAAGAAAGAAACTGAAAGTGTCTCTGACATGCTACTTGCTAGGATGATTGTTATGACATATTTACATAGATATATGAATAGAGGGAATAACTGTTACCCAATTAAGTAATTACACAATGTAAATGTCAGAGCTGCTATATGGGTTACAAACAGATGCCACCAAACTACATCTTAAGCAATATTTATGCTTCTGCTGTCTTCATTTCTATATCAGTTATACATAATATATGCCATGCAAGAAAATTCATAATTTTGTTGCAAAATAATAATGTTCTCCCATACTGATTTGTGTTGTAGAAATGATCTTAACTGATTAGCAGTTGACATATTTGAGTCAAAAATATCCATTACAGTAGAACAAGGAAGAGTATCATAAACAAAAATCAGGAACTTAATGAAGTTAGTAAAAACATTAAAAAAAAATAGAAAACACCTCTGTAACTGAGAACAAGAGTGCCACTTACCAAGTGGGGTGATGCCGTAGAACTCTGCCTCGTGTCTCAGTGCATGGAGGTCAACACCACTGAACAAACAAGAACGTTGTGGAAGTGAATGTGTATGTCATTATGCTCTTTCACCATGAATGCAGACTGTAGCGGTGTGGGATCATTGACATGAAGTGTAGAATTTCTACAGTTTCAGTTTTGTTTTCATGAAACATGCAAAGATAATTAATCAAAGATTAGATGATTATGATTTCAGTAAGCACAGACATCAGTATTAAGTGAGATATTGTTGCCATTTCTCAATCTGCAGAACAAACCTAGTTTCTTCCGTGGTTCTGCCATCGGCATGGAAGAATTAACTCGATTAATAGTACTGCTGACTTAATAGACTTGATAGTACTACTGACTTAATAGACTTGATAGTACTGTTGACTTAATAGACTTGATAATACTGCTGACTTAATAGACTTGACAGTACTGCTGACTTAATAGACTTGACAGTACTGCTGACTTAATAGACTTGACAGTACTGCTGACTTAATAGACTTGACAATACTGCTGACTTAATAGACTTGATAGTACTATTGATTTAATAGACTTGACAGTACTGCTGACTTAATAGTACTATTGATTTAATAGACTTGACAATACTGCTAACTTAATAGACTTGACAGTAGTGCTGACTTAATAGTCTTGACAGTACCGCAGACTTAACAGACTTGACAGTACTGCTGACTCACCTCAAATCAATTTCTTTTGTTCGCAGATAGTTGAGAACTCGGGAAAACAACTGTGGGTCTCGATCAATGAAAATCTAAAAATCAATCTGAGATATAGTCATGATGAATGAGAACAACAAAATACATAACGTCACCAACTATGCATTTCTGTCTAAATTTACATTTGTTTTACAATTGAAATAAGCATAATATTTACATTAGAACTCAGGTGAAACTCTCCATGGCAAATGATACATATTAACAATGTATTTAGATTTATTACAACAAACAGGATGTCGAAAACATGTTTTTGTGCAGCTGGATCACTAGGTCTTACATATCGCAGTTTATAAACAACAAAGTGGATACTTACAGCTCCAGATTCATCCAACAGTGAAGAAATCCTGCCACTCAGCAAACTAGAAACATTAAAACTCTGCTTAGAGGAACATACAGCTGCAGACATATCACTGTTATCATAGTGTTATGTGTTAATTGTTTTGTCAAAAAATGATGACGTAATTTAATTAATTCATACTATTTTGAAGGAACTGATTTTAATCATTACATAACTGGAACAGTTTGGGAAATGTACAAAGAACTGTTTTTTCTTGACCCCCCTACAGAGTACACTAGAGCGCAGTGGCTCAGGGGTAGGGCTTCGGACTCTCGACTACGAGAACCCGGGTTCGAATCCTGGCTGCGGTGTTAAAACCTTGGGCAAGTTTTTTCACTCTACATTGCTCCAGTTCACTCAGCTGAATAAATGAGTACCTGACTATAGACAGTGGTGGATATGTGTACGAGCAGCCTTCGCGCATTAATTGTAGCATATGGCTGGATGCTTCCCAGAGATGCCGAGATGGTGTCTGAGTGAACAGGTCTGTCAGGGAAGTAAAGTGTAAAGCGCTTTGAACGGTCCTGAGGACTGGATACTGCGCAATATAAGAACTTGCCTTTACACTACAAATGTTGATTGTTGTGACAAATACGTATCAACAATACTTACAATTAACAATTTAGCAAGTAGGCTACAACTTTTTAAAAGCATACTGAAGTATCTGACACCTCCCTGGAGCAGTGGAGCACGCTTTGTACACTTTGTCAAATGTTGACAAGCATGGATGACTCCTTACACAAAAGCCAATGAAATTAGAATTATTACTGTCAGACATTTTTGGTAATTCATCCACTTAATTTGTTGGTTATGGGGTTTTCAAGAAAGCAAGAAAAATAAACTATATTAACAAGACAGTACATAATCATATTGCAATGGAGGTACCTTTAACACAATAGTTTTTATTCACATCTTACAACTTACCTGGAGAAAAACGAATCTGGTACCCACATCAGGGTTTGCCGTGATGTGGAATATCTGCAAGAGGAAATGTGAATACCAGTACATACCAGTGATACCACAGGGCATAAATTTAATAGACTATGATAGACATTAAACAGGATAAGCTCACACTTACCCATGGCTCAACATACCAAGGGTGTTATGTATAGCATTTTGAGCATACAGCATCTTACACATATTGTCAATACCTTTGAACAGAATTGTATTGTGGAAATGAGTGTCAAAATTAATTATTTCCAGCACAACGTAATCCCAAGCTTGACCCATTCCAAAATACAAATTACATTAGTTTTTTAATCAATGTTTTACATTTTTATAATATCTATACGACGTTAAAATAGAATAACACATGACTGCATATAAACAACTTCACTAGTCACTACATTGATGATGAATAATACTAACTTTGATTTATAGACGTTATGTCCCAAGTCACTTATGTCCCCAAAATGGCCCCCCAAAAGTAACATTTAAAATGCTCAAATGACTTGAAATATTCCACAAAGACTGCTAACAGAATTGTAGTCAGACTGCCCCAGTGCCTGAATGCCCCGAACCTAGTCGCAATGTCCCAATCACATAGTTGCAATACTCTGGAAACAATATAGTAACAATGTACCACTTTTGGTCGGAATGCCCCAGTGATTTCACTATTATTATAATAATAGATAATACAATTCTAGATATTGTAACATTTCATATTAAATGCATAATTTATATAGACGTTTCCAACTTTCCATATGGTTTTACTATTATCAAACTAGCTATATTTTGTGATGTCATTCACCGGCAAGTAGAATGCAGAATATGTGACCCGTGAGAGCGATCAAAAAGAAGCAGTTATACTAACTGATAAATAGTAATTTATTACCTATAAACTGTTTTCACCAAAGTGGGGCATTATGACCAAATCTGGAGCATTGTGACCACCCCGTTCTGCCCTGCTGGTGCATTGCGATTAAATAGTTGGGGCATTGGGACTAAATGTCTGGTGGATTCAGGCAGAGGGGCATTCCGACCATATCCCAGTGCTATCCACTGATCTGTTATACTTTAATTGTGAAAAATAACAATAATTTTTGTTAATGCAGGACATATCGTCTGGGACATATAATCTTGGAACATAACATCCACAGGCTCTAACTGCCAGGCTTCTCGTCTGTCAGCAGCATTAATTTACTGGCTATTGGTTAGTATTACCATTACTATGTTATCAGTAGGTAAGAACATAGATCTTGCTAATCATTACTGGACCTGTCTTTATCATTACAAGTCACTATACAATTATCGATTAATGACCAAATAATGTACGTTGTTGTTTTATGTTTACCCAATCTCAAGATGTTATAATAAATGTTGTTGTTTACCCAATCTCAAGATGTTCACATCACACTATCACGTGAAACTACACCACATGAAGTTCAAAGAAGCACAACATTATCAAACACCCCTATCCAGAGAATGTCTTTTGTTTACAAAGTGAACTGGACGTGGACGATAAAACAGGTTGTTTGATTTGAAGATGTCAATTACCTTGTCCCACCAACATTCAGGTGAACGATGTCACCAGACACACCAAACGACGGCCGTTGGCTCGCCATTATACGTAGAAGCAATCTAGGTTATTCTTGCATAAATTGTTAATTTATGTAATTCCCCTACGTTACATGTTTAATCCCAAAGCTAAAACCATGCAATGGCAAAACGCAGCAGTATTTACGGCATGCAACGCCCTCTGTTAGCCGGTTACAAAAGCATGTTCGATTCCCTCTAGATGGCAGCATACGTATTAGTTTCGGTTATACATACCCCGCAATAAGGCGCCACTGTTTATCACCTACAGCGTCTGAGAAATTGTTAGAGGAGTGGGAGGCGTGTGGGGCAGGAGATCTCGATGAAGTATTTTTAACCGCTGAAATATATCTCTTATTTATTTATTTATTAACAATGACTTAGGTCCTATTTTGCTACTTGTAATATTTGCATACACACACACACACACACACACACACACACACACACACACACACACACACACACACACACACACACACACACACACACACACACACACACACACACACACACACACACACACACACACACACACACACACACACACACACACACACACACACACACACACACACACACACACACACACACACACACGTACGCACTTTTATTTTGAGTAGGCCAATTACAACACGTGTGGCGTTAAAGTTTAATAGCTCACTTTTCGACCAGATTTCTAGTCTATTTACACCGTTTTATAGCGATGCATTATTGATAAAGTCAACATGCGTAATAAAACGCATGCGCATTGTGATCGGACAGACCAGTCCATTGACCACTACGGTGGGAGGGGTATTTGTTGAATGTAATGGACAAGTTCGCTTTGCGGAATATAAGTTTGGACCAATCAGCCGCGAGCGACTACTATGACATATTGCTACGTACGTGAGAACGTTATGTTTGGCACTTGAATGCGCCAACGCAAACGACGCAGACGTTAAACGTGAGCGACCAAAGCACACACGGCGTGACGTCGACTGCATTGTTTATTGAGCGAGAACGATACGAGATTGTGAAGACGTACGTTTACCCGAAAACGTATGCGTACACATTCTGAAGATGCGAATCAGTCTTGGACGATTTAATACACGATTTGGATTGATTGCAACTCGTTAGGTATATTGTTTCAGTTAGCAGTTGCCACATGAACAGTTTCACAAGGTAGCCAACGCGCTAAAGCGTTCGCTTTACGAGAAAAAAAAAACAATACATGTTGAACTTAATGTTGCGACATTTTTATACGACTCTTGTAGGATCATGGTTATCTGAATTTTAAAATTGCATTTATACGTGTGCATTGCGTTGATATTATATACATCGTGCTTTTACACCTCCACGATGCAATTCTAGTAAACTCGAAATAGTGCGTTTCTAGCATCTATACGATTACAAACGTGGGCCGAATCTGTCGCCTGAAACATCACGATATACTAATAGAAAGAACAATTGGTTCTATGTTGTTAATGCATCCGCTGGCGGCATCACTATCAGCACAGCTGAATCCGGTATCCGGTCGCACTTCATTTCTGATTCCGACAGAAGTACGGCTTCGTCAAACATCTCGGCCTGCAATCGACTTGAGCCAAATTTGCCGCGGAAAAAACCCACATCTCGATCTGGTGCTTGTAGTGGTTTGTGGACGGGATTTATATTGCTTGTCTGTTCGAGTTATATGTAAGTTGTGTGTATGTATTGCGGTTTATTAAATTTGCAGAGAAAGAGAGAGAGAGAGAGAGGGAGGGAGAGAGAGAGAGAGAGAGAGAGAGAGAGAGAGAGAGAGAGAGAGAGAGAGAGAGAGAGAGAGAGAGAGAGAGAGAGTGAGTGAGCCAAGTCACTGACATGTTTTGACTACGTTCTTAATTGTCTGAGTTCATTTATTCAACACAATATTCGTTTTCTACCAAAAGGTTGCCTTTGAAGCAGGAACTTATGACGTAGGATTATCGGCAAAATGGCGCTGTTTATGAAGTAGGGTAGCTCTATGCTCACAATTGTTGTCTTACCCATATGATTATAGTTACAACTTTTCAGTTTGGATTAACACCCACGTGCAGAAGTCAAACAAGTTGCCTTTTATTTCACTTTAATGTTTGATTGCACTTGAATAATTTCCCACATTATCAAAAATGTACCGTTTTATTCCTTGTGACACATTCCATGTCTTCTGAGGGTAATGGACTTTGTGAATGTCTTCACACACATACCACAAACATACGGTTTCTCGCCTGCGTGAGTCCTTTCGTGGTCTTTGAGGTATCTAGACTTTGTTAATGAGTTCCCACACCTTGCACAGGTGAACGGTTTCTCACCTGTGTAATTTCACGTTGTCTGAGGTTTCTGGCAGTTCTGAACGTTTTTTTCACAGGTGTCAAAATGTACGGTTTCTCACCTGTGTGAGTCCCTTTGTGGCATCTCAGATTACGGGACTGTGCGAACGATTTTCCACACACTGCACAAATGAAATGTCTTTCACCGGTGTGTGTGACTTCATGCTTCTTAGGGGTACACGACGACGTAATTGACTTTCCACACATGTCAGAGGTATACGGTTTCTCACCTGTGTGAATCCTCTCATGTCCTTTAAGATTATTGGACGTTGTGAATGACTTTCCACTGGTGTCACAAGTGTATGGTCTGTCACCTGTGTGAATCTTTTTGTGGTCTTTCAGATATCTTCTGTGTGTGAATGATTTGCCACATGTGAACGTTTTCTCACTCGAGTGAATCGATTCATGGTTTTTAAGGTTACTGGATTGGGTGAATGACTTTCCACACGTATTGCACATATAGGGTTTCTCACCTTTGTGGATCATTTCATGGATTTTAATTGTTGCATAGCATCTCATAAATACAACATTCCCGCTTATAGTCGACACTTTAATACATACACTTGGCTTATATTTAAGAAACACTTTTATGACTAGAATGCTAAGAAAATATACAATGGAAGACAGATAAATGCATGTTGTTGTCATGAAGACATTTTTTAGGAGCCGAGTTTCAACCAAAATAATGAAGAGAATATTCGAATATTCCACGCGTTCCGCATTAATTTTTTCAGTGCGCCGAGATCCATTCGCTTAAATTTGTATTTACTCGCTTTCTTTGTATATGACTCTATAATGGTTCAGTTGATAAATATTCAATGGCGAGTATTTCTCCATGAGATGCCAGTTAGATTTATCATGAACTTATTGTTTTCTGCAAGTAATTTTGTAACTTTACATAGCAGAACTGTAGACGAATGTAAATAGTGTGAACCTAATGGTAAAACTTGCTGCCCGTTGTTTAGTGTTTCGTTGATGGGTATATTACAGCTAGTATGCAATTATAATCCGTGCTCACAACTGTTCTTCTGCCAGATGTATCATAACCTGATGGTGATATTGTCATGCTCTTGTTATGAGGCAGTCGGAGATTATTCATAGGTTATACTTATGCCCTAACATAAATTTTAATGTGGTGCTATAGTTGTGTTTCTAGGTCATAGGATTGGAATTCCGTTGGTGCCAGGTCAACGCTGTCTTTCTGGGTGATTTATCGCCCGGTGGACACGCTTGGCTGCACAGGCAGACACGACGATGTCACTGCAGCCATCTAATTTCTACACCGCTGTACAAACGACAATTATGCTAAAGGCAATGTTCAGTTAATTTAATTGGTTAAATAGACGGAGTTAGTGTGAGGTCTATCAGTTAAAATTACCTGTTTATTCTTACCTTACTAAAACACAATAGTTCCGCCTTCATTTCATATATTTTTTACTTTGGACAGGTTAATATTAAATATCTGGTGCGTATGTGTGTTGTAACCTTTTAACGTGCATATCAAACTTCACAGCTTTAATCTATCGGGAGAAAAATAAAGCATTAATGTTGTTTTGAAATTACCCGTTGCCAAACGTTGTTTAGCCAGTTTTAGGGGTTCATACCGACCATTCAACGACGTTGATTCGATTCTTCACGACGTTATGTACACTTGTTAGTTTTGCAGTGTTCCGAGTTGCACAAACGTTCTACTGATCAGCCGAGCATGTTTCATGGAGTTTGCGTTGGCGAAATCAAATTGACCTGCCACTTTGCTCGTGTCAATATTGTGCAAACAAAGTGATACAAAATATAAATCGGCTGATACAGCATTCCCAATAAACCGACATGTCCTTAAAATGAGTGTATCGCATATGACTATGAATTGCATGTGTAGGGTCCAGAATTGTAGATGCCTATGCCGGGCGGGCTATGTGACGATTGGAGGCAGTCATGTACATGACAGATCTATTGTGGCATGGTAGAAATAAATCATAAACGAAGGCAATATCAAGTCATCCTTCCTAATTTTTTATTTAAAACAGGTCACGTTTGTATACAGTTGCCATAAAACGGAAACTGTAGAGCAGTACAGTTCATTGTTCACATAATCCGCAACATTTCCCCTTTCGAGCACACGAAATCATCAGACATTCTGAATAAAATCCATTCGCAGAATCAGTTAACACATCAGACTAAAGTCCTTCCTAAAATGGCAGGCGCATTCTTGAATTTCCTTTACTTCCGGTGTAAACCCTCCACTTCCTGCAAGGTCGCGTCATCCAGCTTGGCTGACTGATGACCTTTGAACTTATAGGTTGTGCTTCGACCTCCTGTAGTTCTTGAACTGCGACATGATGTAGAAGCTCGGTCCAGTTAGGCAAGTGAACAGGATCACCATGGAAACCATCTTCTCCTACAAGCACACAAACAACAACAAATACTATACATAATTGAACCGCAAATTCTTTTCAGTGCCCATAGACACAGACAGTTAAATCGAATCATAACATTGCCTGCGTTTTCTTTTGCATAGATGTATAAGGACACCAGTAGTATTATTGCTTTAGCTTACGTTAACTCGCTAAGCTGTGGAATACTGTAAACAAAAATATAGTTTTCTTTGGCCTTGCAGCCGAAGGTGGATTCTATGCAGCAAACAAACGACAGTACGCGAATGAACTCGAGTGTTTGATATACGAGCCCATTAAATGACGCGCTCGTCACCGACGCATGGACCAGAACGTGCAAACGCTGAGTTGTAAAGGCGAATTCCCGTCAGATTAGCTATTTGGTGTACGTGTCAAAGACCCGTGCGTTTATAGATCATAACAAAATCCTTTTATAGCGAGCAATACTCTACAGCTTTGGAGAACAAAGGCGAAGTGCCAATCGGTAGTCGCTATTTCGGCCAATGTGAAACGGCGACACGGTTTGAAGACCTGTTCGGTTTCAGTGTTAAGTTCGAAATACACGATTATGGCTGAACACTCTTGCTGAACGATCACTATTGGTACATTAAACAAAACGAAATATCAAAATCATAACTAAATTAATGTACTTGTATTCACTTATCGTGTTTTGTACACATCCTAAGATTTGTCTGTATTTTGGGGAGTGACACCCGGCTGACCGAGATAAGGAATGCGCATGCGTCCAGCGAGGCGCGCTGAACAAGGTGACCGAGTTATTTTGAGTTCACCTCGACCCGCGAGCGCGCTCAACGGAACAGACAGGCTACGACAATGCAACGCTGTGTTTCGTTTCCCAACAAACTATTTCTGAAATAAATGGAAAATTCTATAGTTACATTCGAGCACTTATAAACTGGCAAAGCTAACTGGGTATATGACGTATAAGCCATATTTTCGTATTTAGCACAGCGGATGTTGGCTAGCCGACGATGTTTTGCTGTGTCAATATTATTGTGGGACGTCCAAGACCAAGTTGTTTAGTTTTCGTAAACCGCGATTTTGGCAGATTAATATTAACATCCACAAAGGTCGAACCTATAACTATATTAAAAAAATATTTTTTTAGACATCCCACATTTCCCGAAGTGAACGCGTCCTTTGCAGTGCATTCGTTGGTCAAAGTGCACACTTAGTCTTAGCTCCACTCTAACCTCAGCGGCTTAAATAAATATTTATTTTGCGTCATGTACAAAGTTTGATAGTTTTACTGTAACTTCAAATTATATGGTGTACTGGACTTATCTAATGCTGTGTAATAGCCTAGGGCCTACTCTGATCGCACAAACGTGGGTACTTTTGCACTTTAGGCCCGCACCTCGAAAAAACCATCACAATGTTCACCTACGATGACCACACTTCGCATGGTATATCTGCTATACCTGTACTACGCGTATGCACTTGTCACGTGATCAAAAAATTATAATTAATGCCTGAAATCGATCAAAATGTGTACGTAAATAATGCGCTTTCCTCGTCGAGTCACTACTGTCACAGTGAACTCCGTCAGGTGGCGCCGAGGAAAGCGCGTTATTTACGTACACATTTTGATAGATTTCAGGCATTAATAATTATTTGTGGATCATGTGACAAGTGTATACGCGTAGTACAGGTGTAGTAGATACACCATGCGAAGTTTGGTCATCGTAGGTGAACATTTTGATAGTATTTTCGAGGTGCGGGCCTAAACTGCAAAAGTACCCAAACGTGTTCCCACGAAATGCAATCATTTTATAGATTTATCATCATTAATATTTCGCTCGGACCCATTTATATTGTTGACGGAAGGGCAAGGTCGATCATCAGTCATCACAATCAGATAATTACAGCATATTTATAAATACATTAAAATGCACTAAAATATATTAGCGTTATATATACCTTTATTTAAGAACCATGCATAAAACAAAAAATACATTTGCATGGAATAATAATTAATGTAGTAGATATACAATACAATGTTTTGCATTCATTATGCAGGTTATGACTTAGTTATGTGTAGTGATTATACATATTTTTATTTCGTAGATCGTCATAGTATATTCGAAAATATTCACAATAAAACATGATACGCATTTTAAAGGCGTTTCCTCAATAGGGTTTGCGCATAGTGACTCCGACTTTGGTTTTCAAATACTTCAACTCTCTCATTATGGTAGTTTGCTTCAAACGACAAAACAACTGAACTGGCCAGCCGAGTAGTTTGCCAGAGGACAAGGCCAAGCCAAGGAACATCGATGTCAGCATAGCCATAGCCATGGCATAGCCATAGAAAAATGGGCAAATCATATTTATATTATATAATCGTATTGCACTCGCGCGAATTTCCAAATATGAAATTCACCTGATTTAATGGCTTGGAAAACATTAAGACACATTTAAGTAATGCATCTGTGATATGACGATTTCTTTAAAACCGCACAAAACTGTAGAAAGCCCGGCTTGACAGGGCCAAAGGCAAAGTCAAAGTCACAAGACAATGTGTCATTGACATTGTGAATGTATATATGACAATAATATGTCATGAATATTTCACAAATTAATTTGCATTGCGCAGGAAAAATTGAATCGATGAAGCATTGAAGGCACCTTTAATTAACCTATATTTGGATTCTTTATTTAGTTTAATTGGAGGAGGGAACATTGCCACTGCACATTTCACAGTTAAAGCTAGGAATGTATTATTCTGATGGATGGCAGGATGCATCTGTTTTATGAAAATGTGTGCCAATTTGTTAATTAACACGAACAATCTAATTCTTAAGTTATTTTTTGTTACGAATTTGCATCGCCGATTCGCCGTAGGCGTAGTATTTTAGTTCTTTTACAATTTTCGTATGCTCATTATGCTATTATTAATTGGCAGCTATAGCCGACTCAGATATGTAGGCCCTGCACCATTTAGCAATAAGACATTTATCGTTCTGACACAGGCACGTACACGCAGCAGCCAAATATAGCTAAATCACATAACGGTAACCTACCGTAAAACTGATCTTCACTCTCGGTGGTCCTGAGACAATTCCGAGGCCACTCTTCTGCACGACCAGCGGGGTAGATCGGGCCCCAACCCGGGTGATAGCGCCCCTCAGTACTCCGATCATGGCTTCTGGTTCAGTGAACTTCGTTTGGAAGAGGAAAATTAATTCGACGTTCGCCTTCGCCACTCGAGTATTAGCCAATGCCCGCGCACCGCAAATTCACAACGCTACCAAGCGCGAAAAAATGCTACGTGCCATCCAGCAGGTCAGGGTGATCTATCGGCGTGGCTGGTTACTGGTTAGGCCCCCTAAGTTCCGTCTAACACTGAGACGCTAACAAAACGACCGCGGGAGGTCTATTTCTGAATGTTTCATGAAAAGTACATTGATTACGAATCTGCATATGTGTGTTTATGCCGGAAAACATCCAGAAAAAGAGGTTAATGAACGGGGATGATATGCCAATAGTTTTTGTTCTGACCCCTAGGGAGATGAGATGGCAATGCACACCTTGCGAGGGGTCACTGCGAGTTGTGGAGTGGATTACGGAATTATTACAATGTAGCTACGGCACTTGAAACTGACGCCTGAACACGTCTGACACGAACTAGAGTATAATGATGTACGGTATAATATTAGCAGTATATGCAAGCATGCACACGTGCGCGCATGTGTGCGAGGGCGTAAATGCGTGCGCGCGCGTACGTACATGCGTGCGCGTGCGACGCGCGTGTTCGAATTCGGCGCGTTCCGACTCATTGGCGGAAGCACGAGTTGAACTAGTATTAGGACTAGATCGTGTGCTGACAAAAACAACAACAAAAGCTGCACGACTGCGATGATATCTGTGTTATTCTGCCTCGTCACGCGATCGGGGCTAAGTAATTTAATTTAAGTGGGCCGTTGTAGCGCAGATGGACGGAAGGCGGACGATAACAAACAGAGGAGGACTGTCGATAGGGAGACTTAAAACGAGACAACGGTTGGGACAGCGCAGCACTGGGCCCAGCAGTGACTAGAATTAGACAACCTAACATAGGTCGATCTATAAGGGAACCGCTACGATCGAGGAAGACAAGGTCACTACACCCTCACCCAAATCGCTGAAATTCAAGATATATAAACACAGACGTCTGTATGTGGCATATTACAGCAGGAAGTGTTTGTATACCAAACTAGAACGCGCGTGGCCTCGTGGATGTAGCTATTTTATATCAGTTAAACGCTAGCCGTGAACGACATTTTGAGACGAACCCGGGTAATAGGTCGCGACGACACGTTGTACGTAAACAACTGCCGGGGGTGTCACTTCAACTAATAATGTGGGTTGTGCCAGGCAACATTTTAATCAGTATCGACATCTTTGTTTATAACCACAGCATGATTATTCTTTTTTTGTATTATAAATAGTTACTACGATTTTTTTCAGACTAAAGAATCCCCATATCGCCAAAAACGTGTAAAAAACGAGCTACGGTAGACCATCCGGTAGACAGAGTTGTCAGTGGTGCCCTCTACCGGAATGGATATATTCGCTCAGTGTTAATACATAAATTTATACTTGTGCAAGTATTTGTGCATTTACCTTTGTGGTAACGTACACGTGTGCATGTGAAATTGCACACATACACGCACGCATGCAAGCACGCACGCACGCACGCACGCACGTTTTTTGTGTGCGAAAATGGGACTTAAATAGGTAAGTCTACTAGCAACAAATACAGTTGTAAAACAGTTAGTAAAAGAGGAAAGTACCGGTGAATGCGGTGAACAACATGAATACGATTACATCAGCAATGACATGTGATAAAGTATATTTTGCCGTTGGTACAGCATCCATGGATGATATTATAAATGCAGTGGTACACCATCTGAGGGGATTGAGGGGCAATCCCCTGGATACAACGGCCCACTACGCCTGGTTCTGCATCAATTTGTATTCCTCTTGTCAGTATCCAATATTGTGTGCCTATGTCTGTCTTACCACAATGGCCACCATTCTGGTATGAAGACCGTTTTCTGGAGTCTTGCAGGCGGCTACTGATCAATACTGTTGAGTATCCTTAGAAACGAAGACGTAATTAAGGGATTCCGAAAGAGAAGGTTTGACCAGTCAAATAAAAACACTTAAAAAAGTATTTAAGTTATTTGCACCACGGTACGTTAAGTTTAATAGAGACATGCCAGCGTGTTCGGAGGTATGTACATTTGTACAGTTATATATTTGCTATAGATTCAGCACTGATGTTGTATTCTGTGTTATTGAAACAGTAACAAAAAAGAAATCATAAGAAACGTCATGTCTGTCCGACAGTTGGCTTTCACTCGTTATTCCGCGATCTATTCACATTATATTCAACGTATTAGGGCATCAACAAAGGTATTATTAAAACTAGTCATATCCTATGTAAATAACCATTATTATTCAATCTATTTACACGCTACCTACTTAGACTTTGAGGAATCGTAGTCGTGTTAGACTATAATTGAGTATCCGTTTTAGTTTCGTCACGACAGGCCTCCATCGAGCAAACAGTATTTTCTTATAGGTAGGACAACTTTGCATTAGTATGGTTGTGAGTAAGTACTACAACTACAACTACAACAGTAGTGACTGAATACTACAACTACTACAGTAATGAGTGAGTACTACAACTACAACAGTAGTGAGTGACTATTACAAATTACGAAGCCCACTAGAATTATACCAACAGCAGCCACATTAATAGATACGTTTATAGTAATGACATTCTTGGTGAACCCAATCAACCTCAAGGAATATTGTACTCAGATATTTCTGATAATTTACCATTATTTATACTAACCACATTAAATAATGATAAATAAGATTATGTTACAATATAGAGACCAGGAAATATACTCATCATACTATATTCTTATTCAAAAGCACCATAGATGCAACATGTTGGAATGATGTCTATGCATGTAAAACTCCCCAAATAAGTTTTCAAGACAATTTCACAAGTGTGTAACAAGTCATTCCCTATAAACAAAAAATGTTAAGAGCACACAAAATAGGGGCATGTACCAAATATATGTAATGGCGCGTAATGCGCACACCATGACACAACTATAATATGAGACAACATATAGCTATATATACTATTATCATGAAGAATCATATTGAAGACTGTACGTCTATGAATATATTTAAAAAGGCAACGAAACAATACATCTGGAGAACATATTAACAAGAGACACTGCACAATTAGGATATCGTGGTATCTTTGAGTATAATAATATGTATTACTATTTGTGAACAGTATAACGAATAGAGAAAACTCATTATTATGTTTTATGACATTTATTTGATTAACTGTGGCATGCTCACGTCAGCATAATTGCACCAAGGTAGCATACATCTTTCCTGCTTATTGTTGATTGTCTATCATGATTTGTGTTTGTAATCAGTATTGTTTCAATAAAGCAACTGTGTTGTTATTGTGTTGTTATTTTTGGCATGGACGTATTATATTATGTACGGGTCGAATAAAACCGAATTATTCTCCTTCGTCTAACCCCGGAGCGCCTTGTTGCGCTAGCAGTCTTGTTGCGCTAGCAGTCTTGTTGCGCTATATAGCAGTCTTGTTGCGCTAGCAGTCTTGTTGCGCTAGCAGTCTTTTTGCGCTAGCAGTCTTGTTGCGCTAGCAGTCTTGTTGCGCTAGCAGTCTTGTTGCGCTAGCAGTTTGATATTTGCTTTAATGAACAGGAACATGTAACTCAATACATGATCGAAGCACTGACAGTTGTGGTTTACGTTGGACATATATTGCTTCAAAACGATGGCGCAGATACTGTTTTGTCTACCGCTATCGTGTATCGCAGCGTATCTTGTTACGGATAGTGTGTATCACGCACCAATTAAGTCCGAGCGCCGTCCTTAATATCGAGGTCCTCATTTTCGGCATCTGCATCATGACCACGAGTCATCGAACTACTAACAGAAAGTTGCCTCTGTTACATCATTATCTTTCACATGACTGTCGGCTTCGTCAAAGTAGTGCCAGTCCTTACGGCAGACATATCATGGTTTTAAGGGATGTGTTTTGCCAGACTGTGGTGGTTTGCTGCGGTCATGTTCTCTGCTATTTGACATATTTTGTCAAGTGTTAGAGACGACATAAGTCAACAGATGCTACCGGGTTAACATTCCAAGGTGTGTGTGTGTGTGTGTGTGTGTGTGTGTGTGTGTGTGTGTGTGTGTGTCTGTGTGTGTGTGTGTGTGTGTGCGTGCGTGTGTGGTGTGTGTGACATAGAATGAGAGGAGAGAGAGAGAGAGAGAGAGAGAGAGAGAGAGAGAGAGGGAGAGGGATAGAGAGGAGATAGAGATAGAGAGAGAGAGAGAGAGAGAAAGAAAAAGAGAGAGACTGCCAAAACATCATATATATATGTATATGTATATATGTATATGTATATGTATATATATATATATCTATATATATATATATATATATATATATATATATATATATAGATATAGATATATACATATACATATATATATACATATACATATATATATATATATGATGTTTTGGCAGTCTCTCTCTCTTTCTTTCTCTCTTTCTCTCTCTCTCTCTCTCTCTCTCTCTATATATATATATATATATATATATATATATATATATATATATATATATATGTATATATATATATATATATATATATATATTATATATACATACATACATACATACATTTGGTTTACATTCGTCTTGTGGCTGTTGAAACAACCATTACCAACTCCACACCCCATGTGCTGCGTCGTTCCGTGCTCAAAATAGCTAGGCACACTCTTCACTGGTGACAACGCTGTACAGCCTGCCTGAAACGTGTATTCATCCACTGTCCAGGTTTACTAATCAATACCGCATGATCGAACATATAGTTGCATGACTCGGAATGGTGAGCGCGGTATGTCATTACAAAGGTCTCAGCAGTGTCAGTGGCGAAGGCATGATGTATGAGATATTGCGTGCTGTGAAGACAATTGCAAGGGTCGAGACCAGCCCGCGGCTAATACAGCTGTACATCGCCGCTGCATGACGGATGCACAAACGGGGAAGTGAATCGGTGTCTACGAAGAGGTCCTGTGGAGGTATGTACAGAACAGGCGAGGCAATAATTACTCGATAAGCACGTGTATCTAGTGACGTAGTCCCTGTGTATATTGTAGTAGTTTCGTGCGAGTTATGAGTTTTCGTTCGTTTGCAATATTTGGTAATTTATTGTCTCTGTGCATGTGTTAGAACCAACAAGGGGTGAGAACGTGTTGGACATAGTGTTGAGCTCACAGAAGGAATTTATTGATAATGTCAGGATATGTGAGCCACTGGGATGTAGTGATCACAACCAGATATATTTTATCATCAAAGTAAAAGGAGAACAGAATCGAAAAATACGGTACAGGAAAAATTTTCACAAAGGAAGATATAAGGACATGAGGAAATATTTAGCAAAGATAGACTGGAATAACACACTGGAGAATAAGACAGCAAAAGAATGTTGGAATATCTTAAAGAGTGAAATTGACTGCATTGTCGAAAAATTTGTCCCCTTGAAAAAACAAGGGAAACGGTCAAAAAAGAAACACTTATCAAAAGAAGCCATTAGAAAAATCAAATACAAGCAAATTATGTGGAAGACATATAGACATAATGGAAGTGAAGAAGACTATGCCATTTATAAAGAAGCACTTAACCAAGCTACAGCTGAAATTAGAAATTCAAAGAGAAGCTATGAACAAAAATTAGCTTTTAATATAAAACATGACAGCAAGAGTTTTTATGCGTATGTTCGAAGTAAACAGAAAGTTCAGGATAAGGTCGGACCTCTAGAAGATAGTGATGGAAAAATAATAACAGAGGGATTCTTAATGGCAGAAAACCTAAATGAATACTTTAGTTCGGTATTTACCAGGGAAGATATTAGTGCATTACCAGTACCAGAGACTAAATTCGAAGGGAGAGAGTCAGACTATTTAGGACAACTAATTGTAACACCAAAAATGGTAGCTAAGAAAATAAGGGACATGAAGGATAATAAGTCACCTGGAGTGGATGGGATTCCTCCCAAATTACTACTGGAAATTGTAGAACAAATTAGCACACCACTTGCAACAGTGTTCAATTTGGCATTAGAGGAAGGAGTAGTTCCGTTAGAATGGAAAGAAGCAAACATCATACCATTATTTAAAAAAGGATCAAGAAGCAAGTCAGAGAACTATAGACCAGTGAGTTTAACATCGGTGATTTGTAAACTATTAGAAAGACTAATTAAAGAGCACTTGGTTGATTTTCTTGTTAAAAATAACTTGATTAACCCATCTCAACATGGGTTTCTAAAAGCGAGGTCATGCTTAACAAATATCTTATGTTTTTTGGAAGATGTCACAAAGTGGGTAGATGAGGGATCACCAGTAGATATAATATACTTAGATTTTAAAAAAGCTTTTGACAAAGTGCCACATCAAAGATTACTACTTAAACTGAAGGCCCATGGCATAGGCAATGTTATGATTAACTGGATAGAAAAATGGCTTATTGATAGAAGACAAAGAGTAGTAGTTGATGGGGAGGTTTCAAACTGGAAATCGGTTTTGAGTGGAGTACCGCAGGGATCAGTATTGGGACCTATTTTGTTCTTGATATATATCAATGATTTGGATGATGATATAACAAGCAAGGTGTTGAAGTTTGCGGATGATACAAAAGTGTTCAGAAAAATAAAAAGTGATACAGATAGACAGCAATTACAAGATGATCTAAATAAGTTGACCGAATGGTCTGAGAAGTGGCAAATGCTGTTTAATTATGGGAAGTGTAAGTGCCTCCACACAGGACATGGGAATGAAGATGCACAATATACAATGGGTGATACTGTACTAAATACTACCATAAAGGAAAAAGACTTAGGGTTAACTATTAGTGCTGATATGAAGGTATCGGAACAGTGTGCAATTGCAGCAGCGAAGGGAAACCAAATTCTTGGATTAATTAGGCGAAATATAGTGTACAAGGAAAAAGAACTAATAATACCACTGTACAAAACAATAGTTAGGCCTCATTTAGAATATTGCATACAGGCATGGAGGCCATATCGCAAGAAGGATATTGATATACTAGAAAGAGTACAAAGAAGAGCAACCAAAATGATACAAAAACTCAGGAATATTAGTTATGAAATGCGTCTAAAAGAATGTGGATTAACAACACTAGAAACCAGGAGACTGCGAGGAGATCAGATAGAAGTTTTTAAAATATTGAATGGGTATGAAAATATTGACAGAAATATTTTTTTCTCAGTCAAGGAAGAGAGAAGGACTAGAGGACATGGAGTTACATTAGCAAAGAAGCAGTGTAGATTAGATATTAGAAAATTTTCATTTTCACAAAGAACAGTAAATGAATGGAACAGATTATCGGCTGATTGTGTAAGTGCTAGTAGTGTTAATATGTTCAAAAATAAAATTGACATGTACCTAAGAAGGGCGGGGTGCATTTAGATAAATGGGTTGGACTCTCGATAAGCCAAAGGGCTTCCTTGTCCACCTGCCATCTTGAGTTGATTCTCTAGGTGGCGGTCTTGTTAAATCTTGTTAAATCTTGTTAAATCATCTGAATGTAGTTACAGGGGCAGAGTGCAAGAACAGTATTTTACCACTTACATTCAAGTACGAATAATAGAACTACTAATACAAGGTTTATTATCTGAATAGTGCAAAAACAGTATTTTACTACTTACCGTCAAGTACGAATAATAGAACTACTAATACAAGGTTTATTATCTGAATAGTGCAAAAACAGTATTTTACCACTTACCGTCAAGTACGAAAACTGGAACTACTAATACAAGGTTTATTATCTGAATAGTACAAAAACAGTATTTTACCACTTACCGTCAAGTACGAATACTGGAACTACTAATACAAGGTTTATTATCTGAATAGTACAAAAACAGTATTTTACCACTTACCGTCAAGTACGAAAACTGGAACTACTAATACAAGGTTTATTATCTGAATAGTACAAAAACAGTATTTTACCACTTACCGTCAAGTACGAATAATAGAACTACTAATACAAGGTTTATTATCTGAATAGTGCAAAAACAGTATTTTACCACTTACCGTCAAGTACGAAAACTGGAAATACTAATACAAGGTTTATTATCTGAATAGTACAAAAACAGTATTTTACCACTTACCGTCAAGTACGAAAACTGGAACTACTAATACAAGGTTTATTATCTGAATAGTACAAAAACAGTATTTTACCACTTACCGTCAAGTACGAATAATAGAACTACTAATACAAGGTTTATTATCTGAATAGTGCAAAAACAGTATTTTACCACTTACCGTCAAGTACGAATACTGGAACTACTAATACAAGGTTTATTGTCTAAATATGCTCAACATATTATGTCTTGTTATACGGATACGTTCAGTTATTATGAATATTACGGTCAATTTAATAACTAAAACCACTGTAAGTAGCAGAGAATGAACATGGTTAACTATCACTACAATGTAACTAATTAGCAAAACTCTGTGATTACATTTCGAGGATGACGGTTGTTATCTAAAAAATAATAATGTTATCTAAACTCAAACATACCTACAAAAAACATGCACAAATGCGCAACAATAGCTGCACAAGAATACATGTCAACGTCAAACATGTCTGTCATTTCCACTGAACAGCAAAATGAACACGGCGAGTTCAGTTCAAGTCACATGTCTCAGCTTGTGCGCCATGGCTAATATCGTCCTCAACAGTCTCGTCATGATCGTGATTGCGAGAACACCCACGTTACGTGAGGACCGGACGACGCTCTTCATGTTCTCTCTCGCCACCTCAGACCTCGCTTTCGGTGTCTGCATCATGACCTCTAACACGGTGTTGTGTTCTCATCCTGGAATTCGATCTGACGCATTCGTTTCCATCCTTGGGATCGTCGCTGCCTGGCTGACACTGACGTCACTCTACAACTTATGTAGCGTCAGCGTATGCAAGATGGTGGTTGTCGTCTACCCGCTGCGCTGTACGACGCTAGTGACAGAAAGACGGTGCTATTTCGTCATCTTCGTAAACTGGGCTGCCAGTTTCGTATTAGCTTCGCCCCTCTACATGGTCGACATAACGTGGAGCCAAGAAATGTGCTTCGTCCAAATGGAACGTGTTAAGGATATTTGGGCTTATGCGGTTGTGTTGCAGGTAGCTGGTGGTATAGTACCCCTGGCCGTCATGGTATTTGCCAACTGTAGTATTTTCGTCGTCATCGTGCGTGTTTTGAACAGAGTGGCCGCGCAGGGAACACACATTAGCGAGAACAACACGACTGTCTTAGGCCAACACACACTCGTCACGTCGATGCGTCAAAGGGTTAGAGCGTCAAGGAATATCATCATTATATGCTCAGTTTACATACTGCTTGTGACGGTTGGCATAACTGTTACTAACACGACGTCCATACACGATGAAGAGACACTAAGGCGTTCACAGTTTGTTGTTCTCTGGCTATTCTTCAATAACACTTTCGTCAACAGTTTACTCTACATTGTTTTACACCGTTCCGTGCGTGCGGCTGTTAAAGATATGCTTCGTTGGCGATTATAACATATCAGTTATAGGTGCATCATCAATTCGATGTTTTAAGTCGTCTTATTTCCATGTCTTTTGCAGGAAAGGGAACAGTACACTACGTTTAACAGGCATATATGCTGTGGCAGGTAACGGTGGATCTGGCTAATGCCACGTAAATGCAGTGAACAGGTATATATATATATATATATATATATATATATATATATATATATATATATATATATATATATATATATTGTCTGTGTGTCTGTGTGTAGGTGTGTCTGCGTGCGTGTGCGTGTGCGTGTGCGTGTGCGTGTGCGTGAGTGGGTGTATGTGGTATATATATATATATATAATATATATATATATATATATATATATATATATATATATATATACCTGTATATAGTAGTACTACTTTTATATGATTATTTACTTCTTTTTCTGTACTATTTATTATGTTTTTATTGCTACAAATATTTAAAATAATATATAGTCGTAGTTTTATTTAATTATTTAGTGCAATTCTGCGATTGTATGTACTCCAGTGTGTTATGTAGCGCAAAGAACGATACCGGATGTGCCACTGCATCAAATAAAAGATATTATTATAACTTTTGTAAATGTAATAATGTGTGATGTAGTATTGTGTCCACTGTTATTTCATGCATGCATTTGTTTTAAATCGAATACAAATCATCGTTGTTCTTCGTTTGCACGATTAGTTAACCGATCAGCGATGTGTGGAAGTCGGTTGTATATGATAACAAACTCTTTCCCACGTAGCTCGGTAACTGAATGGAACAATATTAACAATACTAATATGAATGTGCTAATTTAATAGTTTGCATGTTTAAAACGTATACAGATGACTGTGAACTATATTATTACAAAGGCAAATATAGGATTCGTTCAGAACATATGATGGTTTAGCTTATGATGGCAACATCAATGAACGATTTATGTATCTAAAAGAAACTTACAATCATGTAGACTCGCTAAAGATAAGCCATTACACCAGGCGTCCGTCTTAAAGGTGGTTTAGTGATACGACATGAACACGTGATATATGAATAACTTGTATTCGTCAAATGCAGTTTGTATTAAGCAATACAAAAATAAATCACATTTATTTGGATGTGCGTCAGACCAGCAATCGATTTAGCAACATGTAGAGAGACAGTGAATGTTCTAGTTGGCTAACACAAAACATCAGAGCGAAATTCTTTGGGGACCAACTCGTACCTTCTCTCTGTTATTGTTATTGCTTTATTGCCGAAAGAACGATTTTCTGAAGTACAAAACATGCAAGTGTTGACCATTTAGTATAGTCGTCCCAGTTCCTTTAAAGTCATTCCGTATTGTTAATTTGTGCGTTGGAATGTTTTCTGGTCAGTTATAGTCTGAAAATTCAATAAACGAGAATAAAGGACATTTCTAGTCATGACGGATGTAATCAATTTACCATAATACATGTATCAGTAGACTTACTAATTAGTATTTGGGTACGTTTCTGTTAATACTTTCCTGATCAACATTTGTCATATCATCCCGAACTTTGAGAAGGGTTCGCCTGCCATGTGGGGTGTGGTGGTCGCGCGGTAGAGCGCCGGACTGTCAATCGAGCGGACGGTGGTTCAATCCCACCTACCGCCGTTCCGAAACTTAGGCAGTTTCGTTCACCCAACATTTGCCTGTGTCTTTCGGAAGAGACACTAAAAGCCGGTGGTCCCTTCTATCTGGTGTCTATGCCAGGGGAAGTAAAAGACCCCACACAGGGGGTAAATGTGTAACCTGTTGTGGACTCACTAATTCTAGAGGACAACTCCTGCGTTAGCCCAAGTTTGGGTTGTTTGGAGGAAACCACCTAAGAACTAAGAAACCTAAGAACGCTGTCACCACCAACGAAGAGTTTTCTTGAGAGCTGCACGCACGGAACGATATAAAACCATGTACAGAAGACTGTTAATTGAGGTATTATTAAAGAACAGCCAAAGTACAATAAACTCTGCACTCGATATCTTCAGTTCTTGGCGTGGTGTAAAGTTACTAATGACTATAGACACAGCCACAAGACCGATGTAAGTTAAACATATAATTATGATGTTTCTTGACGCTCGCACACTTTTGTGTATCGACGTCGCGAGAGTGTGTTGGTTTGACACATACGTATTGTTCACTTCGCCAACGTGTGTCCCATCTACGGACACCCGTTTTATGACACGCACGGTGACGACGAAAATAGTTAAGTTGGCAAATACCATAACGGCCATTGGTATTAAACCACCAAACACGTGCATGATGATCACATAAACGGCGTATCTGTCGTGTGCTTGTGTCAGTCGAACGAAACACAAGTCGTGACTCCACGAAATGTCGAGCATGTATATAGGCGCCGTCACGATGAAGCTGGCTGTCCAGCTGACGACAATGACAAACTAACACCGTCTTTCTGTCACCAGTGTCGTAGAGCGCAAGGGATAGGTGACAGTCACCATCTTGCACATGCAGACGCTGCACAAGTTGTACATTGACGCCAATGTCAACCACGTAGAAATGGCCGCAAAGGCGGAAGCAAATTTGTTAATTCGAATATCTGGCTGGGAACAAAATATTGCGCTTGTGGTCATGATGCAGACGCCGAAAACGAGGTCTGAGGCGGCGAGAGAGAACATGAAGAGCGTCGTCCGGTCCTCACGTAATGTTGACGTTCTCGCAATCACGATCATGACGAGACTGTTGAGGACGATATTAGCGACGGCGCTCAAACTGATGGCTGCAACTTGAACTGGATGTCCGGTTGTCATTTCCTGGTGACATCAAAATGGCACACTGCGATTTAATGGTATCTTTCTAATGTAACTCATATAATCATAATATACAAATACACATAAATACACATAAATACACACAAATACACACAAATCCACCAAATACACACATATACACACAAATACACACAAATACACACAAATACACACAAAAACACACAAAAACACACAAAAACACACAAATACACACACACACACACACACACAAAATACACACAAATACCCACAAATACACCCGAATACACACATATACACACAAATATACACACAAATACACACACAAATACACGAATATATATATATATATATATATATATATATATATATATATATATATATATATATATATATAATATTATATATAAGAGAACCACTATGGTATTTGTATACATACATACCTCCAGATAATGTAGTAGTCAGAACAAATTCATTTCCTGGTTCGTATCCTTTATATCATCTTATACGGAAGCCTGGCAGTGACATCAGAATAGCGTTTTCCTTGATGCAACCGCCTACATATTTGCCGACACTTGAAGTGCATCCACAGGCAGCCATGCCCCAGCCAGAGTTGAGGGGCTGAAAATTGCTGTCAACTCACGGAGCCTGGGTAATCGAGGCTAAGCGTGATTTGTATTATCAATCGTCCAATTAGTTACAATTTCTGTTGTGCAGATGGTTGTGACAGAATTGATTTACAGATGTTGTTGATCGAAATGATCCCGTGTCACGTAGATTAGCGACATAATATTACCTGGAACAGAGGAACAGGTGATGGCATTTCATATCCTCAAATAAATGGGTTTTGTTTTTGATCGGAATCAGGCTATGTTTTATTACCCCAATCAACCGAAATGAGCATTATTACTGTACTCGGCAGATTAACATGGATACAAACCGGTTGATGTCATCACACATGTTTATATATTTCATTGTGTCATACGTATTAGTTGAATTAACCGGCGTTGCCCGGGGTAAATAGCAATCATGATGCCCCTAATCCATCCTGTTTCTAACCTACATGCATTAATTAATATTGTTTACTGTCCATGGCCGTACTTGCCACACCGGTTTAAAATAGCAACACATTTGACAAAAATATGGGTGCACGAACAACGAGAAATACACTTTTATTATAATAAAGACATGTCTTATTCTTCGTTACCCAAAGAAACGTTTAGCATTCACTTGTTATGATACATTAACTTGACGGGCGACAATTGGAATCTAAATGGCACATGGCTCCATCTCTGGGAAATGTATGACAGCCGAAAGAAGGCGCCACTAGTAGGGCTAAGAGAGCGGACGTGACCATCAACAGGTAGCACGCATGGGAGGTCAATGGATGAAGATTATGCATACATACATATATACATACATACGTACATACATACATACATACATACATACATACATACATACATACATACATACATACATACATACATACGTACATACGTACATACGTACATACGTACATACGTAAATACGTACATACGTACATACGTACATACGTACATACGTAAATACGTACATACGTACATACGTACATACGTACGTGCGTGCGTGCGTGCATGCATGCATGCATGCATGCATGCATACATACATACATACATACATACATACATACATACATACATACATACATACATACATACATACATACATACATACATACATACATAAATGCATACATGCATACATGCATGCAGACAGACTATCCAGCTTGGATGTAATGATTGCCCCTTTTGGTATCATACCCAACCCCATGTATCTGGAATGGGTGACTGTGTTGGACAGGTAGATTGGTCAATGGAGTTCCAACTTGGTAGGCCAATGGGTCTGAGTGGATTCTGTGGTGCTGGGATAACTTTATCATGCATACTTGTCATTAGGAATTACAGCTCTGTCCCAGTCTCGTCTATCGGAGTCCAAGCTGCTGCCATTGTGACAGAGAAGACAGTTGAAGAGTTCCAAGACTTGAACTAAAAAGCAAGACACAATCGACAGGCAATTCCCCAGCACGATAGGGCCTATACTGGAACACTTAGTAAAATCGATGACAACATCCTACTTCTTATTCAAAATATTGTATTTATTTGTAGAGATGTTGTGACAAATACAACGACGTATCTAACAAGAATACCTCATTCTTATTATTACTAGCCGAATTTGTACTTTGTACTTTGTACTTTGTACGAGGTCATACCGTCTAAGTTGAGCCAATGTGGATACGTTGCTTCAGTGTATATTTATTTTGTTAAACAGGATAGTATTGCTATTATATTATGTTGTATATTAATACATACAATAACGATCATACTAATTACCATGTAGCAAATGCGCATGCATACATTTAGGACAGTTAAGACATCCATTTGCAAAATAAGCCTTAAAACTATTTGCCACATATGTTATATAATCATATATCAACTCACAATTTCCATGGTTATGCGTAATATTTGAAAAATTTCTCTAACAAATACGAGTACACGGACACTACTAGGTGACTACACACATTATAAGTTAACAAAATCTGTAAACTAAACAAATACACATACCATATTCATTTTATTAAGTGTACATGGCCTTTCATGCCCTAATAAGCGCATACCCCTTTCTAAGGCCATATGAAACCACGACAGCGATCGCCAAAGTTAAAGGCAAAGCCATTACTGACTGTTGATTCCGTAATTATAGATTACTTTTTTCAAATGTTACACTAGATTCAAATTTCAAAGTCATAGTTCCACTTAAGTTCGCATTTTAGGATTTGAGCAGGCGTTTGCTAACAAATGGATGCATTTTATTGGTTACCAATCTACTCAATCGTCCGTATTGTAGATTGAACAGTTAAAACACAAACATGGATGCTGTAGCATTCTGCTATTTTTGTTGTTGTATTTTAATCTTATTTCCTAACCTTTAGATTAGTTGACCTGCGAGAGAAAGACAGATATGGCATTATGTAATACTCGTCGATGTCAGAAGGGCGAGCCAGTTCCCTAGGCGCTCAGTGAGGCATGACAATACCTGGTCAGTGCCGCAAAAGTAGGCGGATAGACCCATTTTATTTAGAGGCGTGTCACGTGATGAGTAATGCGTTATCATATATATATATATATATATATATATATATATATATATATATATATATATATATATATATATATATATATATATAGATATATATCGATTGCACGTGGCTGGACTATCTGGGCGCTGGCAAAATAGACTAGGACAGATCCGGGGAGTAGTATAGCATGTGTGCTTAGCGTTGCTGTTGCTGGTTGCCGCGGTGGAAATATGGTGGCGCCCCCTTGCGGACAGGTCACGAACAAATACTGTCCAAAGTCGTGTGTTTTATTTTTAAAAGGGGGTCAGAGGTCACGTAGCACCCTCTAGCGGATAGGTAACGAACTACAAGCTAGGTCAAAGATCAAGTGGAGCCATCTGACGGATAATACCCAAAAATACGTGTGTCTTATTTTTAAACTACTTTTAAAATAGTCAATAGGTCAAGAGGCCATCCTGGCGAGCGCTTTGATTGGCTGTTGCGGATGAAGAAAAGTTTTCATTTGTTGTTGCGGAGGAATGATAAAAGGTTATAAAACAAAAGGTCAGCGTTAAGGTTAATTATCATCATCACGTTCTGCACGTAGGCCACTTGGGTCACTTTCTTCACATTCCTCATGTAGGCCACCTACACGTCATAGCGCATGCGCAATGTTATTGTTTTCTATCTAACTTACATAACAGTGCGCTAATAGGTTAATTATCATCATCACGTTCGGCACGTAGACCACTTGGGTCACTTTTTCACGTTCCTCACGTAGGCCACTACACGTCATAGCGCATGCGCAATGGTATTGTTTTCGATCTATCTTATATAACAGTGGGCATAAACTCACGCCACTGCAGCAGTGTCTCTAAACTTGTGTCACCGTTATCATAGATGATGGTCACTCTAGCAGCAATGGTGGGGTCACCAATTGCTGCATATTGGGCATTTTTTATTGGCCGAATGTGTTCTTCAAAATCACGTATCAGTCTCGACTGGTTATCATTGATGATCGGAATCGAGATCGTCTTGATGCTGTCAGACTCTGCAAGGAGGTCAGGAGGCTATGTAAAATGTCATAAATAAACTTACAAACCTTGACCCTTTGACTGTGGAAATGTCTGGTTAGGATGCAACAATGTATGTCATGAATTACTTTACAAACTTTTAGCTCCGACTATGAAATCAATGATTCTGCATATTACATTTATCAAATTCGTACCTATATGTGTGCCATTGTGTGGGTAATAATTACACCTATGTATGTGCATTTTTTTTTGATGACTCCGTTACAGTACATGAGATCTTCATCGAGCTTGCCTGAGTGGATCTTAAACATTGCATTACCATAACACATGCATAGACGGAAACACATATTTCTCTTCGTGGTGAATGTATGTGTGTGGTGTGTGTGGTCTGTGTATGTGCGGTGCGGTGCGGTGCGGTGCGGTGCGGTGCGGTGCGGTGCGGTGCGGTGCGGTGCGGTGCGGTGCGGTGCGGTGCGGTGCGGTGCGGTGCGGTGCGGTGCGGTGCGGTGCGGTGCGGTGCGGTGCGGTGCGGTGCGGTGCGGTGCGGTGCGGTGCGGTGCGGTGCGGTGCGGTGCGGTGCGGTGCGGTGCGGTGCGGTGCGGTGCGGTGCGGTGCGGTGCGGTGCGGTGCGGTGCGGTGCGGTGCGGTGCGGTGCGGTGCGGTGCGGTGCGGTGCGGTGCGGTGCGGTGCGGTGCGGTGCGGTGCGGTGCGGTGCGGTGCGGTGCGGTGCGGTGCGGTGCGGTGCGGTGCGGTGCGGTGCGGTGCGGTGCGGTGCGGTGCGGTGCGGTGCGGTGCGGTGCGGTGCGGTCAGGTCAAGTCAAGTCAAGTCAAGTCAAGTCAAGTCAAGTCAAGTCAAGTCAAGTCAAGTCAAGTCAAGTCAAGTCAAGTCAAGTCAAGTCAAGTCAAAAATATATTTATTTATCCTTCATGACAAATTCTCTTGCGATGTTTGACAGTCTTGAGGCAAGGATGGGAATTGTTCCATGGACGCCCTTGATTCAAATCCAGGTTCTCATGGTTGAGAATGTGCCATTCTAGTCACTGAGCGCCATGGCTCAGGGGAAGAGCTTCGAACTCTCGACCACGAGAACCCGGGTTCGAATGCTGTGCTGCGGCGATAAAACGTAGGGCGAGTGTTTCACTCTACATTGCTCCAGTTCACTCAGCTGTGTAAATGAGTACCTGGCTACAGACAATGTTGGATATGTGTACGCGCAGCCTTCGCGCATTAATTGTAGCTTCCCAGAGAAGCCGAGATGGTGTCTGAGTGAACAGGTCTGTCACGGAAGTAAAGTGTAAAGCGCTTTGAACGGTCCTGGGGATTGGATACTGCGCTATATAAGAACTTGCGTTTTTTATTGAGCCATCGCTCGTCATATGCATGCAACACGCTCAAGGAGATGAAAGCAGGGACATGAAAGATGTCGTGCTTTATGACAACTGCTAGGAACACACACGCGCAAACATAATAGAAATTGCGTAAATGATCACTCCGATCACGCACAAAGCCGACGCATAAAGCATTATGAGCAGTTGACGAGATTGCACAAGTGGTTTGACGCGCACGCCGATGACAATCGACGTAATTGGCGAGACAGGTGTGGAATATAAACGTGATTCCTGCGAGGTAAGCTGTATTGACATAATCGCGCTTTAGTAAATAGGGCAACACGACGTGTTGCATCAAACGAGCGGCGAAGGTGTCCCCGATGGAACGGCGATGTTGTCGGGAGACGTCGAGAAACTGATACCGGCTGTCGACGACTTTAATCACACGTGGGCTTGATTCCCAGAGAAGTCGAGATGGTGCTCGATTGAACCGACCTATTCGGGAGTAAAGTGTACGGCGTTTTGAACAATCACAAGAACAGGAGACTGCGCTGTATAAGAACTTACCATTACAATATATCGGGAACGTCTGGGGATATCGGCGCAAACTCTGAAGGTATTCAAGGTTTTGCATCACAGCAGTAAACTGTACAGACATATGAAGTGTGTGTGTGTGTGTGTGTGTGTGTGTGTGTGTGTGTGTGTGTGTGTGTGTGTGTGTGCGCGCGTGTGTGCATGTGGGTGTATATATATATATATATATATATATATATATATATATATATATATATATATATATATCATCATCATCATCATCATCATCATCATCATCATCATCATCATCATCATCATCATCATCATTGTGTAGCCATAGTTTCCCGTGGTTGGGCGAAGGCTTCAGCATGTTGTTTCCACGTCTGCCTATCTTGCGCTATCCTCTGCCAGATGATACCCTTCCAATAGTCGTCTAGTTCGTCTCTCCAGCGTCTAGCAGGTCTTCCTCTAGCTCTTTTGCTTTCGTAGGGTTTCCAGGTGGTTATAGGCAGTGTCCAACGGTTATCTCGTAACCTGCTGACGTGCCCTGCCCAGACCCACTTCCGTATTCTGACTTGTTCAATCACGTCTGTGACCTTTGTCTTTTTCTTACCCAGATGTTAGTTTTTCTGTCCCGGTATGTGATGTTTAACATACTCCTTTCCATCTTTGTTTGTGTTCTTTGCTTGTGTAGTGATTGTAGTCTCTTCAAGCATGTTCTAATGTTAACCTTGAAGATGTCGCGGTGCATGGCGAATGCTGTCCACCCGGCCGTGATTCTTCTTTGAATCCTTTTGTCTTGGTTTGTGTGTTAGATGCTGTATCTTTGTCTCAGGTAGATATAGCTTTCAACGTTCTCGATCTGAGTGTTGTTGACATATATTGGTGTGTCGTTCTCCATCATCACCTTTGTCTTCGATCTTCAGACCCTGATTTTTACTTTCATCAGCTAATTCTTGTAGCATTTGTTGTAGCTCATGTGGTGTATTAGCGCATATGAGTATGTCGTCGGCGAAGCGAAGATGACTAAGATATTCGCTGACTTTCTTCAAGTCTCTGGTTTCCCAAGTCAGTCGTCGGAACATGCTTCCGAGTGCTGCCGCGAACTGCTTGGGCGATATGGTATCTCCCTGTCGTAGTCCTCTTGTGATATTGATGTTGATGTTGTTGCATTGTTTGTGTAGGTGGACTGTCATTGAGCTGTTGGTGTAAATTGAGGCGAGGTCAGTACTGCTTGAATTTGCACCGAGTCGAAGGCTTTCTCGCAGTCGACGAATGCGATGCAGAGTGGGATATTATATTCGCTGCACTTCTCCTTCAGTTGGTTTACGACGTGGATGTGGTCTGTCATTGAGTATCCGCTTCTGAATCTATCTTGCTCTCGTGGCTGGTTTTCGTCGAATGTTTTCTCTAGCCTTTTCGTTACTATTTTCGTGATTACTTTATAGATGTTTGGTGCTAGACATATTGGTCTGTAATTCTTGTGGTATTTCTTATTTCCCTTCTTGAAGATAATCATCATCATTTTATCGTTCTTCCACGCTGTGGGTATTCGTCTCTCTGATAAGCATTTAGCAAGATAGTATCTTCTGCTGGTTTCAATGTCTCGATGTTTATATGGTCGTTGCATGTTGTTGTCCTGTCCCATCCTTTATATCTCATAGTGCTGCTTCCACCTCCCATGATATTATTTGTGGTACCTCTTTTGGCTCATTGTGGATTATGGTATTCTGTTCACTGTCGTATAGCTCGGTGTATAATTCCTCTCATCGTTCTATGGTCTTATCAACAATACAGATATACGCAGCATATTATATGTATATAGAAGAAGAAGAAGAAGAAGAAGAAGAAGAAGAAGAAGAAGAAGAAGAATTTGTTTTTATTTGACCATTTTGTCAACACAATACATACATACACGTTATCCATGTCATACATATATAATCTGAATAATACAAACATGAAAATTCTAGCAAACATGGTAATAATGCGTATAAATAATAATAAAAGTAAGGTCAGGAGACTCCTCTAAGACCTGGCTGGTCGCTATCGAGGAGCCACCTTTCAGAAAATTTAACTTACAGAATAATTTCTTCATTTAGAACAAATTCTTCAGAAACAGACCAAGATAAAAAGAAAAATCAAGAAAAGAGAAAAAGCATAATATGAAGATGCTTTTGCGCAGCTGACAAGATTTTTGTATCTCAAGTAAAAGGCTCTGTTTTTAAGTTTTAATACTGAATGAAGTGTTTTAGGTGGTTTCAGATACTTAATTATGCATACATACATAGCAGTTTTGTCTAGTGCATATTACTTCATAACTTTGTAAAAAATACAGTTTAACATAATTTACAAATCCCTGTGTACTATGTGACATAAGTTTTTCTTTCACTATTTCAGGAAGGTTATTTAATAACAGTGGCAAATTATGTCTGAGACATTTCTTTGCAAATTCATGTTTAATTTTATAAGTGTATATTTTATTTTTGTATCTTGTGTCATGACCATGTACCTCACATTTAAACACAAACCTCCAATTTTGTAAATAGCGAGGTAGGTCATTGTGTAGATATTTATAGTAGAATTTTAATTGTTGTAATTTAAGAATGTCATCTACTTTTAATAAGCTAAGTTGTTTGTACAGTGGTTCAGTGTGGGAAATGTAGTTACTCAAAGTAATAATTCTCAGGGCTTTTTTTTGTAATTTTATTATTCTATTTGATTCAAAGCCCCATGCCATGATGCAGTAATTAATGTGTGGCACTATTAATGAATTATATAATATTTTTTTAATATCTAGAGGTAAGATATGTTTCAGTTTGTTTAAGATTCCAATTTTCTTAGAACATGCATTTGATATTTTTTCAGCGTGCTTTTTCCAGTTTAAATTTGTATCTATAATTAAACCCAAGAAATTAAATTCCTTAACTTGATCAATGTTTACATTGTCTATCTTCAGGTTTAATATCTGTATATTTTTCTTTTTCTTTTGAAATATCATAAATTTTGATTTTACTACATTTAGTGATAATTTATTGATTTTGAGCCAATCATTTATCTTAACAAGTTCTTCGTTTATTAAAGATTCATATATATATATATATATATATATATATATATATATATATATATATATATATATATATATATATATATATATATATATATATGTATATGTATATATATATATATATATATATATATATATATATATATATATATACGCTGCGTGTATCTGTAAATTAATACCAATCAAATTTATTCACATAATAAAATTACGGTAACGATGCTAAAAGACCCACTAAATTAAGCTGAAACATAAAATATTTTGGGAGTAAAAATACATTTCCAAAAAATAAAACTGTAAAACGATAGGCCCTGCTATAACAAAATGATGTCGTTAAGGTAGGGCAGCATCAGAATTATTTTGACTTGACTTGCAGCCAGTATTTACATTATGGCATGTAATGCTGGCAGAACAGGTGGGTTTTAAGTTGCTTCCTGAATGCCGCAACTGTTAGTGCGGACCGTGACCGAAGCTGTTCCACATGCGTGGCCAGTCACTGCAAATAAAACCAGACACGTCCGTTCACTCTCGTTGACACCGTCATCACGACAAGCGTGGCATCACTCGCTGATAGCAATGCACTCGTTGGCCCATGAGGCGTTATCGCAGATATGAAATAGTCCGAGGCTGAGGCATGCACAATACACACATACGTGTCAAGATGAATGGATACTTTTAGGAAGCACGAATCGCCGTGTTCATGGAATACGTGTCTAGGAATTTCAAAATCGATCGCTTTCTCGGTGTCGTAGCGATGCTACCTGGGACTTTGGTATGACAAACGCCATGTTTCTGAGGGTGCAACCTCGTCTGATAAGCGACCATTCCGACACACGCAGGATGCAATAAACGTGAGTTGCCTTCTTATATTGTATTGTATCCTGCGACATTGGGGTCAGAATGATTACATCCACGTCAGAACTGTCGTGGCGGTTGGTTAAATAACCTACATGCATTAGACAACGGTGACCGCGGTCGTTGCATGACTTGTAACTACGACTGATAGTGCGCAACTAAACGTAGGCAGTAGTCGTCTATAGTTAAACCAGGGTTATCATGTGAGGTCAAAATGTGTCCTTCCCCAGACCTTTAAGACATTCATGACAATTGTTACGCTTAATGATTTCATGTATGGTACGCGAGATGCGAAGTTTCTAGTTTCATCTACGTGTTTCCGCCTTTTTCAAAAACAGAATTGTCAAAATAGTACAATTAATATTTCTTTGCACATACATTGTAATTTGTTTAGGACAAATAAATGTAATTTACGCCGTAATCACAATTTTGTTGCCTCGAGAAGTATTTACGAACCTGTTGTGTGCCACTTGCCACGTCTTCACGTCAGGATCAGTTGTGACTTTGCGGAGAATATCGAAGTGCGACTCGCAGGTTACGTCTTCAGTAAGGAAAACCGCGACGCCCGCATCTTTTATCAAGAGAACTGCGCCAACTGTCGCCTCTTTCGGCAACAGGTCTCTAAACTGTCTTGGCTCTAGCAGCCTGCACCGACTGCTATGATCATAGTGGTGTTTGCTTGCCGCAGCCTGCACCGGCTGTTGTAACGTGGTGTGTTTTGTATGACGCAGCAGTCTCTGCAGCTGTTGGAATTATATAAACGTACTGCGAAATCGTGCTACACCGCTGTTGTTATTACCCGTGTACTGTAAAATCGTATTACACTGTCATTTTTATGAAAGATTTATGAAAGGAAAGGAAACATCATCAACACACATTATATTGTCCAACATCAATTTCAGTTCGTTCACTGAATCAACAAATAATTGTTTTATTTATTGTTTTACGCATAGTAAATGGTATAGTTTCTGAACCAATTATTTAAAGATGAGGAAAGTATTAATAAGACAACTTGCTTTAACGATAATTGTAATTAGGCTAGCATATCGTCGAGTATACATGTCTGATTGTATAGTGAATGCCAAATGGCTCTAGGATAGCGTCAACAATTTCAGTGAAAACTTATATGAGTTGTATTATGGAAAGAAAGTCTATGAGACAGTCAGGAGCAATGACCTGTGTTCATGCATAGTGATCATTTGCAATAATATAGGCGACTTGAACCCTAGTCAAGACATACATGGCATGGAGTTGATGGTAAACACACCTAGATTGTACATCCACCCCAGCATGGCATGGATTAGAGAAACAACGAAGATTGGCACATCTCTCCTAGCTGCGTGTGGAACCTAAACCACATGTGTGTCATCGTGTATTACAATGGCTGTAGTAACCAACTGTTAATCAGCAGGACGAACACCAAGATATGTAAGCGCTGAACATTCCCCTCGCACCATCCCACGACTGACTGACTGACTGACTGACTGACTGACTGGCTGGCTGGCTGGCTGACTGACTGACTGACTGACTGACTGACTGACTGAGTAACTGATTGATTAATATTTCTATGATTACAGCTAAAGGATCACACGTGTATGTTGTCATAGGTTGTCTGTGCTTTGGCCCAGCGTGTCACGATCACACCCCTAAGCGACTGCACTACTTACAGAACTGATCTACATATCTGGAGCTCATTTCCTCATTGACTTCTGCAAGACTTCCACCTCCTCTATTCACGGCTCATCTATTCTTCACACTATCTTTCAACACACAACTTTCTGCCAACATTAAGGATACACACACGCACGCACGCACGTACGCACGCACGCACGCACGCACGCACGTACGCACGCACTCACGCACGCACGCACACACGCACTCACGCACACACATACACACACGCATATATATATATATATATATATATATATATATATATATATATATATATATATATATATATATATATATATATATAATATATATATATATATATATATATATAAATATATATATATATATATATATAAATATATATAAATATATATATATATATATATATATATAAATATATATATATAAATATATATATATATATATATATATATATATATATATATGTATATATATATATATATATATATAAATATATATATATATATGTGTATATATATATAAATATATATATATATATATATGTATATATATATATATAATTATATATATATATATATATATATATATATATATATATATATATGCGTGCGTGCGAGCGTGTATGTGTGTGTTTGTTTTTGTGTGTGTGTGTGTGTGCGCGCAGTCTGATGGTACATACCTACAGAAGTGGAGAGCGAATATGTTATATACATACATATATATATATATAAATATATATATATAAATATATATATATATATATATATATATATATATATATATATATATATATATATATATATATATATATATATATATCTCTCTTCTTTCCATAGCGGGCAAGATCTTCGCGAGGATCCTCCTCAACAGACTATCTACCCACATAACACCAGAGGTAGTTCCGGAGACACAATGTGGCTTCAGAGGTAACCGGAGCACCGTGGATATGATATTTTGTCTCCGACAACTACAAGAAAAATGCATTGAACAGGACCGACCACTGTACATGGTATTTGTCGACTTCAGCAAGGCGTTCGATACAGTTGGGAGGACTGGGCTATGGCAGCTACTGAGGAAGTATGGCTGCCCAGAGAAGTTCACAACAATGATCGAGGCACTACATACTGGAATGATGGCGAATGTTAGTGTTGGAGGAGAAGTCTCGGAATCGTTCAGTGTCACAAATGGGGTCAAGCAAGGTTGTGTACTGGCCCCCACGCTCTTCTCCATCTTCCTATCAGCAATGCTCGACGAGGCTTTCCGAGACATGGGGGATGGAGTCTACATACAGTCCAGACAGAACGCTGACCTATTCAACGTCGCACACTTCAGAGCAAAGACCAAGACTACTCGGATACTGATGAGAGAGCTGCTATTCGCAGATGACAGTGCACTGGTTGCACACTCTGCTGAAGAGATGCAGAAAATAGTGGATGCTTTCTCCGATGCGTCAAAGAAGTTCGGCCTGAAGATTAACATCAAGAAGACCGAGGTGCTGTACCAATCCAACTCTACAAGAACCCGAGAGGAGGATATCATGGTTGACGGAAACAAGCTGAACTCTGTTCTAGAATTCACCTACCTCGGAAGCACTATATCAAGTGATGGATGCATTGACGATGAAATACAGAGGAGGATGGCCAAGGCTAGTGCATCTTTCGGCCGACTACGCCAGAGACTCTGGAACAACCACCATGTGTCCATGCGGGTTAAAGGCAAGATATACCGTGCAATCGTGCTGTCCACCCTCCTATACGGAGCTGAGGCCTGGACAGTGTACAGACGACAGGTGAAAAAGCTGCATGCCTTCATGATGCGACATCTGCGTTCGATCATGAGGATAACCTGGATGGACAAAGTGACAAACAAGGAAATACTAGAACGAACAGGGCTGCCATCTATGGAAGATCTTCTGATCAGAAAGAATCTCCGGTGGACTGGACACCTCATGAGGATGTCATCAGACAGGCTACCGAAGCAGGTTCTCTACTCGCAACTGTCTTCTGGTCACAGAAAGAGAGGGCGCCCTCGTCTCCGGTTCAAAGATACCATCAAGAGAAACCTGAAGATGAGAGACATAAAGATCGACTCATGGACATCACTCTCACAGCAGAGAGACAAATGGAGAGCAACAGTCAAGTGATGGAAGCAGTCTTTGTCGCTTCGCGACCGACAGCATGATGATGATGATATATATATATATATATCATATTGTTACAGGCCTTTTCTTACATTCCATTCTTATCGTACATATCTATCGAGTGCGACAGTATTCGGAAAAAAGGCGACGTGTTGTCTAATGTTGGCTAAGAGAATATATATTTCGATAGTGCCGCCGAGGTCTCCAGTGGAATATCGGAATATTTGTTTCAAAGCTAGACGACATTTTGTCGTAAAATCTGGAACAACGTAACACAATATTAGTACTATGCTAAGAATACATAAGCTAGCATGAGATAGAAACGAACCATCAACGTTTTGTTTTCAAGATTTAGTAGACTTGTTGCACATGGAAACTAACGCTAGTCGTACGAAATGAGATTACCTGTAATATCAATAGACTCCGTCTAAACAACACGTAAGCTCTGCAGTGGATAGCAACGAAACGACACTAAAACGAGGTTACAATGAAATTATTCTTTGGTCGACATCTGATACGAGGAAGAGTAGCGAAGGTTTAACGAGGTTAAGTAAAGTGTTCCATAGAGACGTGATAATGAGCCGTTCGTAGTACATTTGACAACAGGTAAACGTTTCGTAACTATGACATCTAAGTATCCTATTGTCCACCACCATCATCATCAAGATGGAAAGGTTCTATCAAAACTATTAGTATTTGAAATCAGGACACAGTCCTGTGCATTACGACAAAATACCAACACATTTGCGATGTATGTTGGCATTACTGTTTTATCTGCCGACCCAATTAGCCGCCTACGCAATATGTTGTTGGAATTAAGAGGCGGAGACATGCCTAGTTTATGTTTGACCATAGATGTTGCAGCATTTATAACATGCAGATGATACATTGCAGGATCGATACGAGTGTAGAAAAGGTAAACATGCAGTAAAACAGTTTTTGCAAATTATTGTTCGGCGAACATCAACTAACGACGATTTGTAGAGGTTGTAAAAACGACTGAGAATCCATGCGAATAATGCTCTTTTTATTTGTACAGGAAAATGACGACCAGACATTCAATTCAAGTTGCAGCCATCAGTCTGTGCGCAGTCGCCAATATCGTCCTCAACAGTCTCGTCATGATTGTGATTGCGAGAACGCCCACGTTACGTGAGGACCGGACGACGCTCTTCATGTTCTCTCTCGCCGCCTCAGACCTCGTTTTCGGCGTCGGCATCATGACCACCAGCGCCGTTGTGTGTTCACATCCAGAAATCCGTTCGGACGAATTCGCCCCCGTATTTTTCACTCTAAGTGCTTGGTTGATTTTGACATCAGTGTACAACATGTGTGGCGTCAGTCTGTGCAAGATGTTGGCTGTCGTCTACCCGCTGCGCTATCTGGCGCTGGTAACGGAACGACGTTGCTACTACGTTATCGTCTGGAACTGGACGGCAAGTGTGATTTTAACCGCGCCCATCTACTTCCTTATTGAGGTCACGTGGAGTGAAGACATGTGTTTCATTCGTGTGGGGAAAGTTAGCAGCGGAAACAAACTAGTCTATTTACTTGTGTCGCAAGTTATCGGTGGTTTTCTGCCGATGGCCCTCATGGTCTACGCCAACGTACGGATGTTCATCGTTGCTGTGCGGGCGATGCATCAGGTGGCTGCGGAAATCGTCCCGTCCGGAGCGGGGACTAACGCGAGTGTCTTACATCAACACACGCTCTCAATGTCGCTATTTAGAAGCGTGAGATCGTCGAGAAATATCATCATCATCTGCTCAGTTTTTGTTGGTATTATAACTTTGGAGGTAATCGTTGCACTCACAGTACCACGGCACCAGACACAACAACAACCATCGGGTGCTGAGATTGCTGCCACTTGGTTATTCTTCAACAATTCCTCAATAAACAGCCTGCTGTACATAGTTTTGCACCGCAGCGTCCGAACTGCATTAGTGAAACTTTTTCATTATTAGCATAATGCATTAACCTGGACAAATTCGCATTTCACAAGAAGTGACGTATCAGTGTATGCATTTGTAAATGTTCGCTTATGTCAATATCTTTCCTAGGTCCGCGTCCCGAGCCTACAAGGTACTACAACATGTGTTATGATACACGGAAGAATTGCCATAGGTCCCTGGAGGTTCGACGTATCAGAGTGACTATTTTGTTTAATTTAACCTGATTTAACAAGACTGCCACATAGACAATTAACCCTAGATGGCAGGCGTACAAGGAAACTCGTTGGCTTAGCGAGAGTCTAGCCAATTTACCTGCGTGTGTCTGAGGTAATTGGTCGATTCTTTTTATAAACACATTCACGCTACTACCATTCACACAATCAGTAGATATGCTGTTCCTGTCATTTATTGTCCTGTATGTAAATGATAACTTTATTATACAATTATAGTCTACACTACTCATTTGCTAATGTAACAGTATATCCTTTATTCGTTCTATTTTCCTTAAATGCATAAATAACCTTTTGTCAATATTTGCATAGCCATTCATTATCATAAATGTTTATATCTGATCTCTCAATCTCTTTATTATTAGTGTCGTTAAACCACACAGTCATGTAGACGCATTTCATAAATAGTATCCTTCAGTTTTGGTATAATTTTGGTTCCCACCCTTTGTATTCTTTCTAGCATAGCCCTGCGCTTCTTGCGATATGGCCAACATGTTTGTTATACATTATTTCAAACGCTACTGTTTTTAACAACGGTATCATTAATTATTTATACTGTAAACTATATTTCGCCTAATTAAGCCACCCATTTCCCCTCTTTGATGCTGCAATTCTGCAGTGCTCTGAAACCTTTGAATGAATGAATGAACGTTTGATTCAACAATAACAACATACACACATGCACAGTATAACAAATTATGCACAATGCAACTGAAAGGACATGGCTAAAATGTTAGACTAATGCATCGCCATGCCCTTCTTTATATCAGTACTAATAGTTATCCCTAATAATACAACATACCCCAGTACTGATCCATGTGGTACTCCACTCAACTACTACTCTTTGCCTTCTATAAACAAACAATTTTTTATCCAATTAACCATACCTTTTCCCATGTCATGGATCATTAAATTAATCAGTAATCTTTATCGTGGCAATGTGTCGAAAGCTTTATTTAAATTCTAAGTAGATTGCATCTAATGGTGATCCCTCGTATACCCATTAAGTGGCATATTCCTAAAACATAACATACTTGTTAAGCTTGATCTTTCTTTTACAAATCCATGTTAAGATAGTTTTATCAAATTTTGCATAACAAGAAAATCCCTCATATGACTTTTAATTAGTTTTTCTAATAATCTGCAAATCACAGGTGTTAAACTCACTGGTCTATATTTCTTTGATTTGTTTTTTTAACGTTTGTTTTATTAAACAAAGGTATGATATTTGCTTCTATCTATTATAAAGGAACTACTCCCTCCTGTAATAACAAACAGAAGACTTTTGCATACGGTGTATTAAAGTTGCATTCTGACATAATTTCCCCTTTTTAACGCATTTAAAAAAAGTCAATGTACACCATGACCGATATTTGCTTATTAGTATACTTCCTACCACATGTCTCACTTTGTGGTTTTATGCGTTATTTGATCAAATATAAGTTTGCAACAAACAACGGCTCTGGAGTTTCCCAAAAGTCGATCTATTTTTACCATCGGAACTCTCCGGTCAACGTAAGTAAACGATGGGGCAAACTAAAAGGCGGTTCCACATATCCACGTTAGTCGCTAGAGGCGCCACTAGGCAACAATACCCTAGTTATTTAAATCATCCTCAATTAGCCATTGACCGTACAGGCGCGTAGCCAGCGATAGTTTGTATGTGGGCAACTGGACATGCCGTAAATATGGAGAGTATCGAGCGGTGGCATCTTTGTGAATGTGGTATGTCGTTTCCGTGCGGTCTGCCAATTGTGATCCGCCTTTTAGTGTGGCCCTAGTGTGGTTTCCTGACAGCGCTTTTCACTGGAATTCCCTTCATCGAGGTCTAAACCAATCAGAGAATTCTAACTGGTGAGGCTCACCGGAATAAGTTTTCGTCTTTTGCTGCTTTTTATCTTAAAATGGCATATTATGTGAAAATAAGTTGATAGGTAGTTGAGGAAAACAATATATAGTGTATGGGGAATGCTGGTTTACTGGGAAATTGTATTTTAAACATGGCGGAAGTCAGAATGCAACTTTAATGTGTTCTACATGCTTCAATAGTAGTTTGGGTGGAATCCCATCCACTCCAGATGATTTATTCTTCTTCACATCCCGTATTTCCTTAGCTGGGATTTTCGGGGTTACAATTAATTCTGTTAAGTAGCCTCATTCCACACCGATCGTTGCCTCTGATACTGCCAGTAAACTAATATTTCCCTAGTGAACAAATCAAATTCTCATTCACATTTGTTTTGCCATTAGCAGTCCCTGTAGTATTATATTAAAAACACTCCCGTGTAGAGGACCGACTTTATCCAGTACTCCCTATATGCTTCGAACATACGTGAAAACCTCTTGCTGTCATGCTTTATATTACAATGTAATTGTTTTTGTCATAGCTTCTCTTAGAATGTATAAATTTAACTGTAGTTTTGGGTGAATACGTCATCACTTCCAACACGTCTATAACATCTTCCACATGATATGCATCTTTCGATATGTGTATCTTTGTGGATCGTCTTTCCTTGTTATTAATGGAACAAATTTATCAACGATGTACTAAATTTCAGTGTTTAAGATAATCCAGCATTATGTTACTGTTTCGTTCTTCAGTGTGTTGTTTTGGTCTATCTTTGCTAAATATTTCCTCATGTCCTTATTTCTACCTTTGTGGACATTTCTCCTTTACCGACTTTTACTATTGTGTTATGATTTTACCTCGATGATAAAATGCATCTGGTTGTGATTACTTCTCCCCTGACTCACAGATACTGACGATGTCATCGGATTCCTTGTGTCATGTAAAAACGATGTCTGACACATTCTCATCCCTTGTTGTTCATAGTACATGTTGGAAAAGGAGATTATTTTGTACTAAATCTAAAACGTTTGTTCCTTACTCGCTATACGCTATAGAGATGCCAATTATATACGCCCGTTTGCTCACTTCCTCTACAGCGTTTTGTACTTTTCCATTATCTTCTATGCTTATACTTGGCCTTCGATACACTAACAAAACCATTAACGTTGAGTTTCTTGTAACAGTGTTACACGAGACAGCTTCTTTGCTATGTTGTAGATAACACATGCAGTCAGTATGTGTTATATTAGTTATAATTGTTTGAGGCATACCTTGTTTGAGTGTTGTTTTGTATTATATATGCCATGTTCTAGTTCATTTTTAAAGTGGCCTCTAACTTAAAATGTATAAATAAATGTACAAAATGTTTATACAAACTCATAACTTGTACGTTTTGTCAGTCATGTTATTGTAAAGGAGCTAAATTAAAATGTCATGGTGATGATACGTATTTATGTTGTTATTTTTCAAAACTATCTACCCACATGATGACATTGCAGCAGTAACATTGTGGTCACGCAAACAAACCTCACGCTCTGTGAATTATATATAACTAGGACCTGCTCATCTGAACAATGGTTGATCTAAAACAAAGCTCCCAAGTGTTTCGCAGACATGCTTAGGGACCGTTAACTTCTGTGATGCTGTCATGTGGTATCAACATTTGATCAACAAAAATGTGGCAAGAAACCAGATATAGGTAAGACAAAGAACAGTGGAGCAAACAGTGTTTATAGATTACAGTGAAATATGGCATCATTTCAACATGTAGTCAACTCGGCAGTGGTGAATCAAGTATGAACACCATGTATAAAATTAACTTGGCCAAATCAAGGTTTCCTCTAACTGTGCATATTCTGCATAACTCTACTATATGCCAGCAACAAATTGACACTGATTGGTGTATTTATGTAATAACTTTCGTTTTTATTTTATTTGAACAGGAAAATGGCAACCGGACATGCAATTCAAGTTGCAGCCATCAGTCTGAGCGCCGTCGTTAATATCGTCCTCAACAGTCTCGTCATGATCGTGATTGCCAGAACGCCCACGTTACGTGAGGACCGGACGACGCTCTTCATGTTCTCTCTCGCCGCCTCAGACCTCGTTTTCGGCGTCTGCATCATGACCACCAGCGCCGTTGTGTGTTCACATCCAGAAATCCGCTCGGACGAATTCGCCCCCGTCTTTTTCACTTTAAGTGCTTGGTTGATTTTGACATCAGTCTACAACATGTGTAGCGTCAGTCTGTGCAAGATGTTGGCTGTCGTCTACCCGCTGCGCTATTTGGCGCTGGTAACGGAAAGACGCTGCTATTACGTCGTCGTATGGAACTGGACGGCAGGTTTCATCTTGACTGTGCCTATGTACTTCCTCATTGATCAATCGTGGAATGAAGACATTTGTTCCGTTCGAGTGAGGAAAATTACTAGCGCTAATAAACTAGCGTACTTATTTGCGTCGCAAGTTATCGGTGGTTTTCTGCCGATGACCGTCATGGTCTACGCCAACGTACGGATGTTCATCGTCGTTGTCAGCACGAAGCGTCAGGTTGCCGCGGAAAGTTTCGAGATCGTAGCTGGAAGAAACGCTTGTGTCTTACAGCAACACACGCTCTCAATGTCGCTTGTTAGAAGCGTGAGATCGTCGAGAAATATCATCATCATCTGCTCCGTTTTCGTTTCTATTATGACATTGGAGTTAATCGTTGCATTCACGGTTCCTCTGCAGGAGCGACAAGAACAGTCTAGTGCTCAAGTTGCCATAGTGTGGTTAGTCTTCAACAATTCCTTAATAAACAGCCTGCTATACATCGTGTTACACCGCTCCGTCCGATCGGCATTCATGAACATGTTTCGTCAATAGCGTAAGGAGACACGCACGCACTCCGATCAAATTGGCCACGGGGTGTTGAATAACGCTTCTAGTCGTCTATATGATCAGCATTGCGTTTATAACTTTGCTAATTACACATTTCCAGAAATTAAACAGTTACGCGTCAGTGTATGCATGCGAGCGCACATTTCGGTGCATTCCGGATAACCTGAAGTCTCGTAAGTCAATTTGTATTTCTATCGACATTTTCATTGGTCCGCGTTCAGCTAGGATCTACACTGTAGTATACACAGACTCTGATATGTGGAACATATCAACAAGTGTATATATTTGAGCTCAGTTTGTATTGTATATACCACATTTATAGTTTATATAATTCGTACTAACCTTAAGTGTATGTCATGCATGACATTTACACAAACGCACATGTTGAACCTTTAGTCAATCTAAATTAAGTTTATACTGACTATTGGCCTACTACATATTTATGCTATACGTCACAGAAGTAATACAAGCAATTGTTGTAAGACACTAACTATTTTCGCAGGACAAATCAAATGAACTTACCATTTGGGATATATCAGTCAAGGGATATAATTGTGGCCAGTCCTAGCATTGCCGATTCTCCGTGTTTTGGTTGTACTTCTACCCTAATAAAGTGCATCCAATTCGAGAAAGTTTTGTATGTTTTTGTTAGATTTTACTGTGGTGTGTTAACACAGGTTTGTGTGATACGTCTAATAATTATAATAAACTTCATTTAGACGATAAAATCCAAAGTAAAACTTTGTTCAGTATTACTGAGAATAGCAATTAAAATAAATAAATAAATGTAATAAAAGTACAAGTTAAACTTATGAATATGTATTGCTAAATCATTGTTGTCCGGAACTGAACTTCAGAAACTAAACCTAAACGAAAGGTGGCATTATTGTAAATTATATTATGCAGCAATGTAGTAAAATAATATAAGTATATATTTATATATGTGTATATATGTGTGTAAATATAGTTAATTAATAACAAATGACTACAACAATATATTATTAGTGTCAGTTGTGAAAAATAATAACTAAAGTATGTGTAACTAGAAAATATAAATAAATAAATGATTAAAATGATATGCTAGTTGAGCTAATTAAATATATAAAACTGTAAAACGTGTGGAAAAAAATAGTTTTAAGATGTGATGTAGCATGAACTTCCTGTTTCATGCTATCGGTTTCAGCTACACATGCCAGATAGCTTTCTTTCCGTAGACAAGACTCTTGTGGTACACTGCGGATAGTGCGCAGCCCGAGGCGAATGTGCTAGGGATCTCGGGGCACCCCAGACGTGTCGAGTGCTGGGTCCGCCACCGTGTGGCCACGGTCACCGTTCTAATCCACAACGAAGGGTGTAAACTGTCAGTAGACAGGTCCAATGGATCTTTATAGTACGAGACTAGAACGCAAAAGTGGGAGACGATGCTCATAGCGAACGTCAAGGCATTTATGGATCTTATTTCACTGCTGAAACGAATGAAACAGGCAATAAGGTAATAGGTTCCTTGGGTTTGCTACATACAACTAAGTAATACTGACTAACACATTTCGGCCACGTAAGACACCCAGAAGTTGAAGCTGACACAGCCCACGTCACAACCATATCGATTACGTGTTGGTGAGATGGCTCTCTCTCATACTACCGGGAAGATGGTGGTTAGTACATGAAGCTTTCGGGAGGAGACAACGATAATAACCATGACTTGTTGATGATCACCTTCACATTCGCATGAACAGAATCAGCAAGCCAAACGACAAAAGAATATAACTTGACATCGAAAAACTGACAGATCCTCGTGTAAGTACAAGCACTCGAAGCAATGATTGGTGGGGAATTAGTCGCACTTACCATACTGGGTAACGATATATTGACCGGACCCTCGTCAGCAACACCTTCAATTAAATGGATGCGAACAGTTTGGATAAATAAATCCAATTATGTACAGTTCATTTGCGTACCCATCCATTTGTTGACAATTTATATTCGCCCTATCGATTCCGCGACTGACCAACCTTATTGTTCTGTTGCGCCATTGAGCTTGGTTTCCAAGGATTCAGGCGCAGTAGGAATTACCTTGTTATTAGCAGCTGGCTCAATAATTCAAGAGAAAGACCGCATCGTGTCTGAATCTACGTCAACTCGGTGTTGCCTGATCAAGTTAGAACGCAACGTTTGGAAATAACCAGGCCAGATCAGGTTTACATATAATTGTGTTCAGTTTGCATCACACTGTCACACGCTGGTAACAAACTGCCATTGATGTGTTTATGTAAAACCTTTCTTTATAGTTCTCCAGGAAACTGACAATGAGGCATAACGTTCAAGTTGCAGCCACCAGTGTGAGCGCTGTCGCAAATATCGTCATCAACAGTCTCGTCATGGTCGTGATTGCGAGAACGCCCACGTTACGTGAGGACCGGACGACGCTCTTCATGTTCTCTCTCGCCGCCTCAGACCTCGCTTTCGGCGTCGGCATCATGACCACTAGCGCCGTTGTGTGTGTTCACATCCAGAAATCGGCTCGGATGAATTCACGCCCGTATTACTGACAATTAGTGCTTGGTTGATTTGGACATCAGTGTACGACATGTGTAGCGTCAGTCTGTGCAAGATGTTGGCTGTCGTCTACCCGCTGCGCTATCTGGCGCTGGTAACGGAAAAAACGCTGCTATTACGTCATCGCCTGGAACTGGACACAAGTTTCATTTTAACCGCGCCCATCTACTTCCTTATTGACGCGACGTGGAGTGAAGACATGTGTTTCGTTCGAATTGAGAAAGCTAGCAGCGCAAACACACTACTCTGCTTATTTGCATGTGTCGCAAGTTATGGGTGGTTTTCTGCCGATAGCCTTCATGGTCTACCCCAACGTGCGCATGTTCATCGTTGTTGTCCACGAGAAACATAAGGTGGCTGCGGGAACTTTCCAATACGGACAGCTGGCCACAGCCAGTTTCCAGTCCGGAGATGGAACTAACGCGTGTGTTTTACAGCAACACACGCTCTCGGTGTGGCTAATTAGACGCGTGAGATCGTCGAGAAATATCATTATCGTCTGCTCAGTTTTCGTTTCTATTGTGACTTTGCAAGCAATTGTTAAATTCACGGTTTCCCTGCACGAGAGGCAGCGTCCATCGGGAACCGAGATTGTCGTCATGTGGTTATTCTTCAACAATTCCTCACTAAACAGACTGCTATACATCGTGTTACACCGCTCCGTTCGATCGGCATTAATGAACCTCTTTCATTAACCTGGGCACATTCGACGTAATTTAGGAAACATGCAAATCGGTCAAGTCTGCCACGTGGATCCAACCTGTGCTGGCACTGGCCATCTGTGTTAAGATCCGCTTGTAACTCTACTGGTTTCACAACATGTGACATCTGACCGACTCTCGGTCGATTGCGTAACTAGACAGTCTGGTGATTTAAAGTACCTTTGAATGTTATCCGTTAGAGGCAGCATAGGCATACTCATGAATTCAGTATTGTAAATTCTTAAAAATAGCATTTAATTATTTCTAAGTAATCACCTATGTCGACATAACCAACATTTAAAGCACACTCGAAAACAGTATCGCATAATTATTCGTATTTATTCTTTTTATTTTATATTCGCGTGACAGCCAATCGGCATGTCTAATTCTTCCTACATAAACGATTGCATATGTATTTCTGTTTATTTTTGTGTAAATATAACTCAATGTTGAATACTTTTCATAGGATATGATTATCTTGCAAAAGTATATCGTTAATTTAATTTTTGTTTCATAGTTGGCATACTTTTCATAGGATATGATTATCTTGCAAAAGTATATCGTTAATTTAATTTTTGTTTCATAGCGTCTCTACCCTAATCTAGGGTAAAGCCATCCAGTCGGTAATCTCGCTTGACTGTTGGTCGGTTGCGTTGTCGCGCTTACATTTTTCCGATCGTTAAAAACGTTCCGATTGACGTTTCTGCGCATGCGCAATAAATGTAAAATCGTCAATGTCCAACGAAACAACAAAGGATTTTCGGTATAAAAGCCACGGGCTGTTCGTTGACTCTCCTGTGATGATTACTGTTAAGAGTTTCTTAAAATGTAGTTCAATGCAATACAATGTTAGGTTTTTTATAATTCACTGTCACGGATTATGGCGCACTACTGTCACGTGATTTACGCTTGCTATCAAAATATGCCTCAACACTTATTTGCGACGTGTGAATTTGCGACAAATAACTTTGCTGAGAGGTTATATACATCCAAACGAACAACCCGTAGTATTTATACCAAAAATGCTTTGTCTTTTCGCTGTACATTGATGATTTTACATATATCGCGCATGCGCAGAAACGTTAATCGGAACGTTTATAACGCCGAAAAAATGTAAGCGCTAGAGCGTAACTACACCGAGAGTTGAGGGCTTGAAAAGTGCTGCCACATCACGGAGTCTGGTTAATTGCAACTAACAGAATTATCGCTACAGCGATACACGGCAGACCGGGAAGTAACCAATAGTCTTGTTTACATGCAACACAGGTGATGGTGTGTGTGTGTGTGTGTGTGTGTGTGTGTGTGTGTGTGTGTGTGTGTGTGTGTGTGTGTGTGTGTATATTTGAATTTGGTCTGTGTGTATATATCTATATATATATATATATATATATATATATATATATATATATATATATATATATATATATATATATATATATATATATATATATATATATGTATACATATATATACACAGACCAAATTCAAATATATATATATATTATATTATATATATATATATATATATAAATTCACCAAATACATACATAAATATAATAGCGTCATGGCAGTCCACGACACATATTAGATGAGATAAGATACGATCAGCTTTATTGCCATACGTTTTCATACATATATATATATATATATTATATATATATATATAATATATAATATATATATATTTGAATTTGGTCTGTGTGGATATATATATATATGTATATATATATATATATATATATATATATATATATATATATATATATATATATATATATATATATATACATACATACACAAACCAAATTCAAATATATATATATTAAAACGTATGGCAATAAAGCTGATCGTATCTTATCCTATCTAATATATGTCGTGGACTGCCAAGACGCTATTATATTTATGTATGTATTTGGTGAATTTATTTTGTTCAGCGGTAACTCAGCGGTCGGTAACTCCACCTGGTGATCAATTGTTAGTGTTGATGAGCAGTGACAATAGGGGTCACTGCAGTTTGTTTCTTTACAAGGCACTTTGTCTACTTTGTCTTTGACCAAGCTTAGCCTTAGGCTTTTTTAGCCACTTCTGCAGAATTCGGACCCACCTCGATTTGCGCCGTTCTATTCAACTATGTTTGCTAACACTTTGCAAGATGCTTCCTTCATACCCATTTATGCAAATGAGATGTTAATTAGAATATATAATAAGTAAAAAATACTTTTAATAGCATTTTCTTCTCTGTTTTATAGATGTTAACTCTAGCAAACGCAATCTTGAACACTTTTCCTCCTTTTCGGTGTCGTATTAAATAATGCGGCTATAACATTTCCGAACTCGATCTTCTTTATGCCATATATGAATGTTACGAGTTAATTAAAGTTTAATGTTTTGTGCATTTAGGAGTCCCCATAATGTTTTTGTGTGATTTATTTTCGGTTTGTAGACGGCATAATTACTTATTCATTTATTTCGGCAGCACTAATTTCGGTGACGGTTTTATTTTATTATCTGTTCTTATATTAATACAGCCGCATGTTGAGACCATCAACAAATATTTTCACAGGGGGCTGAACCCCCTACAATTTGTTGGGGCCTCTAATACCAACGCTTGCGTTAACATTATAATGTCTTGCATTAACAATACACATAAACATTTGGTCAGCACTGGTGACGTAATCGCTAAGTGGGTACACCACAACGCGCACATTGCTGCCCGAGCTGACGACGTACTCACCAAGTGTGTTCATGACGACACTGACACTGCTGCCGGCACTGACGCTGCACTCTCGGAACGAGCTCTCGTAGCCGTTTTTCTCGCTGTCAACTTCAGGCTGTCGACACACACTCCGGATATTGTGAACCTGCCGTCGCTGCTACTAACGGCCGACGGCGACCACTCTCTCCCGATAGTGTAGATGTTGACATTGGCCAGCGCTAGAGACGACTGTCTGTCTGTCACCTTGCCGGAGACGGGGTCACCAGCGTAGAAACATTGAGAACAGTCGCTATTGAGATTGCCCCCTGACGGGCAACGCCGGGAGCAGTCTGCAATTAAAATCAGCACGTATATTTTGAGTAGTTTTGAAAACCTATCCACGATAATGTATAACTATTTTAATATTAATAAACATTATTTAACATCAGCATATATGCGTATATGTGATAATTATGAGCCGCTTTCAACAAGCTCCAGTTCCCCTAAGTATGTTACACTTTTATGAACATTTGTGTATATGAAAATACCAAATAAAACTGTTATCTATTAAAGAGTTGTATCTAACCTTACCCTTGTAAAACTTACTATATTTAATCACAGTTGTTTTATATTGTACAATGCATAGATGTTAATGTTTGTTCGCGCTTTACGAATACAACACACTTACCTGGACACACCCACTCGCTACAAGGTCGAATTTCAGTGGTCACGCCCACGCAGTCAGTGCCGCCATTTTGTGGCGAAGGATCGTCACAGCGTCGCACGTGTCGCTGCGTTCCTCCGTCACACGTGGCTGAACACGAGGTCCACGGGTCCCAGTCGGACCATTGGCCGTCGATCACAGGAGCAACTGTCATGCCGAGCATGAGTAACGAACATATTAATTACATGTTGGCGTAATATAAGCAAGCAACATTAGTAATTTAACATCGTAATATATTAAAAATAAACATAAAATAGACAAGCCTAATTTCAAACAGATTAAAATTATTAATTTATTAATAATAAAAAAACATAAACAAACAATACACATAATCACACGTAGTAACAATAGAGTGTTCTATACGCTAAGCGGAATACGTTTTAATTTTTATTAATCATAACAGTGTTGCCAAATTTATCACTAAACACGTACTGCTATATATACTTGTTGTAACTGGAAAATATTTGTACTGATACATTTATTTAAAGGATCATACAAAACAAAACAAATTACAACAAGTGTATTCAATTACTTAGCATTTTACTTAAACAGAACTCATGTAACTATCGATACACGATATACAATTTACATTGACATATGTTTTGCTTTAAGTTTTGCAATTTGAAATTGCACCAGGGCAATAACGCTGAAGAGTATAATTTCCGGAACGTTGTATTTTATATTTTAAAAATGTACTTTGGAAAGACATTTAAGATGAACCATTAAGATGAATTCGGAAACAATTTGTAAATCACTCTTCAAGTAGCAGTTAAATTATTATGAAGCGCAGCGGCCAGGCAATAAGCAGTACGAGTATCTATTTTGTTTTGTTATTGCTTAATACTAATTTCCTTACCCTTGCACTTGCATGTAGGTGAATTCCATTCACATCTTTTGATGTTATCGTCCCACACAAGTCCCGCGGGGCAAGGTCTGTTATCGTACATCATATATGATGAACACGAGACATACACGTGACATCCGTTGCACGATTGGTAGTCGCCATTCCGCCGCTTCATGCACGAACGCACACATTTTCCCCCGGTGGTTATGCATTTGCTCTCAACTGCAACACATACTGTATGGTATATATATATATATATATATATATATATATATATATATATATATATATATATATATATATATATATATATATATATATATATATATATATATATATATATATATATATATATATATATATATATATGGACAATTAGTGTTCAAAGAAGTCACGAACATACTAAATTACATACTGTCTTAATCACATATACAATAAACGTGGCATAATGAATACACTTAAAATGGCATTTCGTTGTGTAAACACTATATATATATATATATATATATATATATATATATATATATATATATATATATTGTCAACTCCCTCCCTACCTGACGCTAGCACGGCCACCACAACTACGGCAATGACAAATACGTCTCTCATGGCACCTCGCATGTCACCGCGCAACGTCTGAATAACTGTCACCAACCAAGAGTCATTTGGGATGTGGCGCACAACCCGGCCTTAATACACACAGACGGGTAGTAATGACAGCGGGGCGTGGCTGCGTGACAAATGTCTATGACGCTTGCGAAATGTGAATCTCATTCGTCTAGTCACCACAACTTGTCGGTGTTACTTTTATCCCGTGTCAGGTACCTGAATGGGCAGCAACACCACCCGTGTGAAAATGATTAATATCAGGGGCGTAACTAGGCATACATGCAAGTGGAAGCACAAATTAATCATAATTAATGATATCAATCTAAATGTTATCACCTCCAACAGCTGCGTGATATGCACACTAGAGAGTGACTGTCGGTGTTACTGTTATCCGGTGTCAGGTACCTGGACGGGAAGTTACACCAGCCGTGTGACTTTCACAAGTATGCGTGATGTTCAGTGTTACCTTTCTCCAGTATGGTGTATCTGGACAGGCTGTTGTGGGAGTCGGTCACATGTGGGGTGACCAGTTAATGTCTTGTTGTGGGACTGAACATGCAAGTGAAAATTACCGTCGCGGAATATTCGGCGGTTGCCTCATGCGCGAATATCGATGCGCGCGCGGCGGGGGTAGCGCGGAAGATGGAACAGTCCATCGAGTGTTCTCGAAGAGGCGCGGGACGGCGCAAAGCCGTGAACGCTGATAAGACTATACAGTGTAGTCGCATTTGGGCTACAAATGACAATCTGGACAGGGGAAAACAATTTCAGGTTTCAGTGGACATTGACGGTAAGCGTGTTATTTTTGAGATATACACAGCATCCTCAATGTCCGTGGTTGGCGAGCGTACATATCGCAGCCAACTAGCTAAATTCCCCTTTAAGCCTACTAAGGTGTCGCTGCGTGCATACAGCTGTAATTTCCCTGTGGGGCTAAATAATGTATTTTTAGCTTATCATATATATATATATATATATATATATATATATATATATATATATATATATATATATATATATATATATATATATATATATCCATAAACAATACAGACGCAGTGTATATCTGTAAATTAATATAATTCAAACTGATTCATAGAATAAATTTACGCTAACGATGCTAAAATACCCACTAAGTTAAGCTGAAACATAAAGTAATTTGGGTGTAAATACATTTCCAAACATACTTATTTAAACCTCTTCGAGCCTACTGGCGCATACGGCAGAAACATGCCTGGGTCCTCCAGTTTGTCCTGTCTCCAGATTATTTTGCAGCCTGAAGCCAATTCAAATGTAGTTGATCCCGTTTTTTTACTGTCCTCCTCGACTTCATTTAGGGTCGTCCACGTTTTCTTTTTCCAAGAGGAGTCCATCTTAGTGCTGTTTTGGGTATATTGTCGTCTTTCTTTCTTAAGACATGGCCAATCCATCTGTATCTTCTTGTGGCAAGTGTGTTATTCATAATATGTCCGGTAGTTCTGAAGAGTTGCTTGTTTGAAATTATTTATGGCCAGAATATTCTCATTATGTTTCGAACACACTATAATATTATGATGTCACGTTCCGTTATACGCCAGCATTCTGCCATACAAAAGAATAGAGAGGACACAGCTTTGATATAGCTTCAGTTTGGTTCTACTGGGACAACTGTACTGATGATCTCCAAACAGGTTTCAGTCTGAAGAAAGCACCTCTGGCTTTGTTGATGCAATTTGTTATATCAACATCGGCCCCTCCATCTTGATATATGATGCTCACATTTCCAAACAATACAACTGAAAAACAATAGGCCCTACTATGAAAAAATTATGTGATGGTATGGCAGCATCAGAATTGTTTGAATTTAATTGATTGATTTGTTTGAATAAATACTTTTGATTTGACTTGCAGCCATGTTTTGCATTATGGCATGTAATGCTGACGGAACAGGTGGGGTTTAAGTTGCGGACCGTGGACAGTTGGGCAAGCTGTTCCACATATGTGGTCAGTCACTGCAAATCAAACCAGAAACGTCCGTTCACTCTCGTTGACACCGTCACCACGACAACCGAAGCATCACTCGCTGATAGCAATACACTCGTTGGCACATGGCGCGTTATCGCAGAGATAAAATAGTCCTAGGATGAGGCATGCACGATCGATGCGCACATACTTGTCAAGATGAGTAGATACTTCCAAGAAGCACGACTCGGCGTGACCATGGAATATGTGCCTAGGAATTTCAAAATCGATCGCTTTCTCGGCGTCGTAGCGACGCTACCTGGAACTTTGATGTGACAAACGGCATGTTTCTGAGTCTGAGGCTCGTCTGATAAGCGACCATTCCGACACACGCAGAATGCAATAAACGTGAGTTACCATCTTACATTGTATTGTATCCAGCGACATTGGGGTCAGAATGATTACGTCCACCTTAGAACTGCCGTGAAGGTTGGTCAAATAACGTACATGCTTTAGACAACGGTGACCGTGCTCGTTGCATGACTTGTAACTACGACTGACAGTGCGCTACTAATTTAATCCTAACGTAGGCAATAGTCGTCTTATATGTTAAACCAATATTATCCTGTGAGGCCAAATAGTGTCCTTCTCCAGACTTCTGAGACATTCATAACAATTGTAACTGTTACGCTTAATAATTTCATGTATTTTACGCGATATGCGAAGTTTCTAGTTTTCTGTACGTGTTTCCGCCTTTTGCAAAAACAGAATTGTCACGGAATCATCCACCACATTAATCGGAATTGGAATCGGAATCGGAAATGTTTATTGACCCAGTACATACAGCAATATAAAAGCAATGTTCAAAATAAATTACCCACAGTTCAAATTATGAAATAATATTTCATTAGTGCAATAATTGTGTTGAAAATAACATAAATGTAATTATAAATAAATAAATTTGTGTAATGTAGGTAAGATAACCAAGGGTGGAGGAGACTGTCACTAAAATTATTTTGGTCGCTCTCGTGGCAGCCATCCCATTAAATATATCACACTTAAAATTTAGTTGGCCATTTTACGTTTCATTAGGATAAAAAACAAACACATATGTATAATCCAGCAACACTCTGGTAATAAAGTCACAAATCTCAATAACGAAAACAATACAATTAATACATTACATTAGCTTTGAAACTAGCAAATGAGTACAATCTCATCTTTAAATAACACTACTTAATTTATGTCCATTTACGGAGGTATACAAAAGAAACACTATGAAACAGTATGTCGATTGTCACGACTGTCCACACAAGAATCGTTTTAATCAAATACCTTTAATTGCAACCTTACCCTTGTTACTTTCAAAATCGTACAATTAAATGTTTGTTTGCATGTGCATTGCAATTAATCACAATTTGGTACCTCGAGAAGTATCAACGAACCTGATGTGTGCGACTTGCCACGCCTTCACGTCAGGATCGAAAATGCGACTCGCAGGTTACGTCTTCAGTAAGGAAAACCGCGACGCCCGCATCGCCTGTCAAGCTTTAGCAGCCTGCATCAACTGTTATGATCACAGTAGTATTTGTTGAAATTAAGCAAACCTAAATTGTACACCCCAGCATAGCATGTATAAGAGAAACAAAGAGGATTGGCATATCTCTCCTATCTCTCCTAAACCACATGTGTATTACAGTGGCTGTAGTAACCAACTTTTAATCAGCAGGAAGACCACCGAAATATCTAAGTGCCGTACTTTCCCCTCGCACCTTCCTACGACTGACTGGCTGGCTGGCTGGCTGGCTGGCTGGCTGACTGACTGACAGACAGACAGACAGACAGACAGACAGACAGACAGACAGACAGACAGATAGCCAGCAGCCAGCCAGCCAGCCAGCCAGCCAGCCAGCCAGCCTGCCTGCCTGCCTGCCTGCCTGCCTGCCTGCCTGCCTGCCTGCCTGCCTGCCTGCCTGCCTGCCTGCCTGCCTGCCTGCCTGCCTGCCTGCCTGCCTGCCTGCCTGCCTGCCTGCCTGCCTGCCTGCCTGCCTGACTGACTGACTGACTGACTGACTGACTGACTGACTGACTGACTGACTGACTGACTGACTGACTGACTGACTGACTGACTGACTGACTGACTGACTGACTGACTGACTGACTGACTGACTGACTGACTGACTGACTGACTGACTGACTGACTGACTGACTGACTGACTGACTGACTGACTGACTGACTGACTGACTGACTGACTGACTGACTGACTGACTGACTGACTGACTGACTGACTGACTGACTGACTGACTGACTGACTGACTGACTGACTGACTGACTGACTGACTGACTGACTGACTGACTGACTGACTGACTGACTGACTGACTGACTGACTGACTGACTGACTGACTGACTGACTGACTGACTGACTGACTGACTGACTGACTGACTGACTGACTGACTGACTGACTGACTGACTGACTGACTGACTGACTGACTGACTGACTGACTGACTGATTGATATTTATATGATTACAGCTAAAGAATCACACGTGTACGTTGTCATAGGTTGTCTACTCCGTATTGGTCAGCTTGAAGTAATACGGACAGGATGTGTCAATTATCCTAAAGAGACAGACCGCCAATTAACTCGCAATGAAGTGGGGCAGTGCTTCTCAATTGGCGGTCTGTCTCCTTAGGATAATTGACACATCCTGTCCGCATTTACTTCAAGCTGACCACTAGCCTACATAACTGATCTACATTTCTGAAGCTGATTAATTTTCCTCTTTGACTTCTGCAAGACTTCCACACTGTGTGTGTGTGTGTGTGTGTGTGTGTGTGTGTGTGTGTGTGTGTGTGTGTTTGTGTGTGTGTGTGTGTGTGTGTGTGTACATAAATACATACATCTATTATATATACATTATTATATATACATGTTGAGATGCCATACCAAGTACAGAGAAATATCTATGTCAGACCAAGTCACAAAGAAAGCCGACAGCCTTGCGAAAGACTGTCTAAATGAAGTATGAATGTGTTAATGGGCAATAGATCATATTTTTACAACTTCAATTTTCAAATATACCTTTGTTGAGAGAAGTATATTACAGAAATACTATTAAAACATAATCATTAATGATTTCATTCCAGAACGTTACTAAAACAAAATGATTTCTTCTTATTCTGTGTGCACACAATACCTTTTTAATGATAGATCTGCACAGTGTAGTTGAGCTTCACACTGTAGCAAATCAATATTTCCTAAAATAGTAAGCAGGGATTATGTTTCTTCAGATTGTTTGTCTTACTCATTACTGTCGACGTGTTGTGTGAAGCAACACACATATAAATACTGCCACTTTGTCATTAGAATTAGTCACGGCTGCAACATGTACAGCGAACAATAAAAATGTATTTCTTTTTACATATATATATAATTATCACTTGTAACAACTTTAGAATTTTAGTGACACTATCTTCAGGAGATTGCCACTAAGTGTAATACGCCTTAGATTTTATGTATATTTCTGCCAGCAGTATTTCTTTTCAGGTTTAGCTGGAAAGCAAGGTTTCTTTGGGGTCAGAGTTGGTTTTCCTGGTACCTATCACAAGTATAAAACAGTACAATATAGTACACAAGTATACTAAGAACACCTAAGCACACATCTACTGGACAACATGTTAGTTGTACAAGTAATGTGTTGTAAGTTTTCCAAATCACGTAACATTGATTGCTGTATGGTGAAGTAGTATTGAATGGACATGTTAATTATAATCCCGTTAACTGTAGTTTTATAATTACATGCATTTACTCATAAATCATGTGCTATAAAATAACTAATAATTTTAGTTCACGTGTAGTATACACCTGCTGTCTATATTTCGTGGTGATTTGAAAAAGTAACTGTGTGTCCTCTAAACTACTTGTATCATCTTGAATCTATGTTTATATTTATGACACACGTAAAGCCAAAGCCAAACTCGCTCCACACAATGCAAATAGGACGCTTAAGTTCACATGTGTGTTTTACGAGGTTTTTTGTATGTAGCACTTTATCACAATCAACTTCCAAACTATTTATTTGCACGCATTAGGGGAATGTGTATTTATTATTTTAATATAGAGTTATAGATGAATCAGTAAGGAACTCTGTTCAAAATGAGCCGTGCAGATACAAAATAATTATTTTGATGCTTGTCAGAGTTGAAGGAATGAAACTGTCATCGGACCGCCCAACATAAACGATAAATGTGTTTCTTCATTCATTCCCATTCTTTTGAAATTCCATATAACCGATCCATGTACTTTTAGATTTCTGCTTATTGTTTAGGCATCCCACTACACAACGATGTTTTTTCCTCACATTATTAAAACCATTTGAAACAAACAATGTTTACACCATGATTACATGGCGTCACCAGTCGGCAATCCCTCTATATTTATATCTATGATAGCAACGGAACGACACTAAAACGAGGTTCTAATGAGATTATTCTTTGGTCGACATCTGATACGAGGAAGAGTAGTGAAGGCTTAACGAGGTTAAGTAAAGTGTTCCAGAGAGACGTGATAATGAACCGTTCGTAGTACACTTGACCATCACAGGTCAGGGGCGTCGATCCGGTTTTAAAAGTGGGGGGGGGGGGGCGGGGGACCAATTTATATACACACACACACACACACACACACACACACACACACACACACACACACACACACACACACACACACATATATACATACACACACATATATATATATATATATATCATATATATATATACATATATATATATATATATATATATATATATATATATATATATATATATATATATATATATGTATATGGCATGTATTATATATATATACAGTATATATATGTATATATATATATATATACAGTATATACAGTATATATATATGTATATGGCATGTATAATATATATATATATATACAGATATATATATATATATATATATATATATATATATATATATATATATATATGACCTGAAATACACATAATTGTTTTATATATAAAACATAATTCATTGTTGGTCTGGTACTAATTCTAAACCAAAAATAGCCTGTATGTTATGCTATTTATAATAGTTATTTTGGCAACATATATTTGAAGAGGGGCCATGGCCTACCCCAATCACTGAACATTTGGGGGTAAACTTCGGACCCCACACTGCTTGCCTGATTCATAGAGTGACAATATGACAAAAGAGTGACAATATGACAAAAAAGAAATTTGTCATCACTCAAATGGGAATATGTTACACAAAGTGCAGGAATCCGCCGCTTCTGCCGTAGGCGATAAGCATCAAGCAGGCGAGGGGTGAAAGTGCAACACAAATTTCATCATTTAAAATGTGCTTGATGGCTAGAGCCTATTAACAATATCAACACAAGGTTGCAAACTGATAGAGCCCGGCAGCGTCTTACATTTTTCCGGTAGTTATACACTTTCCGATTGGCCTTTCTGCGAATGCGCGACAAATTTAAAATCATCAATGTGCAGCGAAATAACAAAGCATTGTTGGCATAAATGCCACGGGCTGTTCGATAACTCTCCTGTGATGACTACTGTGAAGAGTTGTCTAAAATTTCTTTCAATACATTAAAATATTACGTTTGTTTAAATAACTATCACGGAAAATGCCTCAAAACTTGTTTACCTCGTGTTAATTTGCGATAAATAACTTCGCTGAACTTCATTTCGCGAGTTTATTGTCTAGCTAGTCTTATGTAGCGGCTTTTAAGAGAGAGAGAGAGAGAGAGAGAGAGAGAGAGAGAGAGAGAGAGAGAGAGAGAGAGAGAGAGAGAGAGTGTGTTGAGTCAGGCTATATTTTCGCAATTTTTCTGATCTGAAAAGTGGGGGGGGGGATAATTCCTATGCTGTCCCCCACCGCCCCCCACCGATCGACGCCCGTGCCACAGGTCACAAGTAAACGTTTCGTAACTATGCCAATTGTCCACCACCACCATCATCAAATGGAAAGGTTCTATCAAAACTATTAGTATTTGAAATCACGATACAATCCTGTGCATTATGACAAAAGACCATCACATTCGCGATGTTGGCATCATTGATTTATCTGCCGACCCAATTATCCACCTACGCAATATTCTGTTGGAATTAAGTAGCGGAGACATTCCTAGTTTACATTTGGCCATAGTTGTTGCAGCATTTATAACATGCAGATGAGACATTGCAGGATCATCGATACGAGTGTAGAAAACGTAAACATGCAGTAAAACATTTGTTTGCAAATCACTCTTCGGCGAACATCAATAAAAAAGACGAATATGAAATTATAAATACGACCGAGAATCTATGCGAATAATGATCTTTTTATTTGAACAGGAAAATGGCAACCGGACATCCACTTCAAGTTGCAGCCATCAGTCTGAGCGCTGTCGCTAATATCGTCCTCAACAGTCTCGTTATGATAGTGATTGCGAGAACGCCCACGTTACGTGAGGACCGGACGACGCTCTTCATGTTCTCTCTCGCCGCCTCAGACCTCGTTTTCGGCGTCTGCATCATGATCACCAGCGCCGTTGTGTGTTCACATCCAGAAATCCGCTCGGACGAATTCGCCCCCGTCTTTTTCACTCTAAGTGCTTGGTTGCTTTTGACATCAGTGTACAACATGTGTAGCGTCAGTCTGTGCAAGATGTTGGCTGTCATCTACCCGCTGCGCTATTTGGCGCTGGTAACGGAAAGACGCTGCTATTACGTCGTCGTATGGAACTGGACGGCAGGTTTCATCTTGGCTGTGCCTATGTATTTCCTCATTGATCAATCGTGGAATGAAGACATTTGTTCCGTTCGAGTGGGAAAAATTACGAGCGTAAATAAACTAGCGTACTTATTTGCGTCGCAAGTTCTCGGTGGTTTTCTGCCGATTGCCCTCATGATCTACGCCAACGTACGGATGTTCATCGTTGTTGTCCGTACGAAGCGCCAGGTTGCCGCGGAAAGTTTCGCGATCGCAGCTGGGAGTAACAATTGCGTTTTACAGCAACACACGCTCTCAATGTCGCTTGTTAGAAGCGTGAAATCATCGAGAAATATCATCATCATCTGCTCAGTTTTCGTTTCTATTATGACATTGGAGTTAATCGTTGCATTCACGGTTCCTCTGCAGGAGCGACAAGAACACTCTAGTGCTCAAGTTGCCATAGTGTGGTTAGTCTTCAACAATTCCTTAATAAACAGCCTGCTATACATCGTGTTACACCGCTCCGTCCGATCGGCGTTAATGAACCTGTTTCGTCAATAGCGTAATGCATTAACATGTTCCAATTCGACATAAGTAAACACGCACGTACACCGATCAAACTGGCCACGGGGTGTTGAATATCGCTGGCTCTAGTTGTCTGTGTCCAGATCAGCATTGCGTTAATACATTTGCTAGACACACATTTACAGAAATTAAAAAGTTATGCGTCAGTGTGTGCATGCGAGCGCGTATTTCGGTGCATTCCGTATAACCTGAAGTCTCGTAAGTCAATTTTTATTTCCTTGCTCCGTGTTTGGGACGTACACTGTAATAAACACAGACCCTGATACGTGGAACTTCTATATACCTATATATTTGAGTTCTGTTTTTATTGTATATACCATATTTATAGTTTACAGAATGTGTACTAACCATAAGTGCATGTCATGCATGACATTTACACAAACGCACATGTAGAACCTATAGTCAATTTAAATACAGTTATGCTATATGTCACATAAGTAATACGAGCAATTGTTGTAAGAAACTAACTATTTTCGCAGGAAAAATCAAATGAACTTACCATTGGGGATATCTAATTCAAGGGCTGTAATTATGGCCAGTCCTAGCTTTGCCGATGCTTCGAGTTTTGGTTGTATTTCTACCCTAATAAAGGTGCATCCAATTAGAGAAGGCTTTGCATGTTTTTGTTAGTGGTGGTGTTTTTGTTAGTGGTGGTGTTTTAACACAATTTTGTGTGATACGTCTATTGATGATAATAAACTTCATTTAGATGCTAAAATCCAAAGTAAAACTATATTCACTAGTATTGAAAATAGTAGTTAAAATAAATAAATGAAATAAAAGACAAGTTAAACATACGAATACGTATTGCTAAATCATTGTTGTCCGGAACTGAACTACAGAAACTAAAACTAATTGAAAGGTGGCAGTGTTGTTAATTATATTATGCAACAATGTAGTATAAATAATATAAGTATACATTTATATATGTGTATATATGTGGGTAAATATAGTTAATTACTAATAAATGACTACAACAATAGACTATTTTTTATTATCAGTTGTAATAACTAATAACTACAATATGTGTAACTAGAAAATATTAATTAATACATAATTAAAATATATGCTAGTTGAGCTAATTACATATATAAAACTATAAAATGTGTAGAAAAACTATTCTTAAGAGTGTCGTGTAATGTGTAGCATGCAATTCCTGTTTCATACTATCGGTTTCAGCTACACCTGCCAGATAGCTCTCTGAAGTGAACCAGGAACCGAGTCCGTAAGTCTCCCCTGCTGGTACCTAGTTTCCGTAGACAAGACTTGTGGCACACTGTGGATAGGGCGCAGCCCGAGGCGACTGTGCTTAGGGATCTCGGGGCACCCCCAGACGTGCCGTGTGCTGGGTCACGGCACCGTTCCAGTCCACAACGAAGGGTGTAAACAGTAAGTAGACAGGTCCAATGGATCTTTATAGTACGAGACTAGAACGAAAAAGTGGGAGACGATGCTCATAGCGAACGTCAAGGCATTTATGGATCTTATTTTAATGCTGAAAGGAATGAAACAGGCAATGAGGTAATGGTTCCTTGGGTTTGCAACATACAACTAAGTGATACTGACTAACACATTTCGGCCACATAAGACACCCAGACGTTGGAGCTGACACAGCCCACATCACAACCATATCGATTACCTCTTGGTGAGATGGCGCTCTCATACTAGTGGGAAGATGGTGTTTAGTACACGAAGCTTTCAGCAGGAGACAACGATAATAACCATGACTTGTTGATGATCACCTTCACATTCGCATGAACAGAATCAGCATAACAGAATCAGCATAACAGAATAGATAGTCCGTCGGTAAATGTCAACATATTGAATATTGCTATATTTTTTTGTATAATCTTGGCAAATGCTTTCAAATTGATCTAAATAGTATTTAGAACATAAAATCCCTTGTTTCCATTTTGACTTTTTGGTCCGAAAGTGATTTTGGACAAATAGTGTGAATAAAATATATACAAATTAATTTTTGTTTTAAGTTGCCAGTTTTTTGGCAAACCCATTATAATTCAACTACATTATTTTGTAATGTACAAAAAAATCAAATATTGTCGATTTTTATATAGGTATTTTGTGCCATTAGAGTCAAAATATTGTTTATTCTTGTTTATGTTTTATACATGCAATACAGTCAGAAAGTCATTGGTACACTCACTTAGAAAATGTTTTATATTTACTTAATTTTTTATCTATTAGATGGCAGGACTTCTAATTTGTTCTTACTGCCATCTAGAGGATTTCTATTGTATTAGGGATCCCACACTGCCCTAAACCGTCAGTTATAATGTGACAAAATACGCTAAAATGTAATTAGAATCAACGCGACAAATGGAAACCACAGAAGATTGATGTAACTATACTTCTACTTTTATTATTTGTTTGTCATTTAATGTTTGTCATATATTTGTAAGTTATACAATTGTTACTGAGGGTGATAATTGGGCACATAAATACAAGCTCTATGCATTATATAAATTAATTTTAAAATATATTTAACAATAAATATAAAAAAATAATGATATGCAATAACCATGACTCAAAGAAAATAAATATTCCATTCAATCATCAGAATGGGTATATTTTGTGTTACAATTTATTTTTAAACTACCGGGGTACTTATGCTAAATACATTATCTGCATGTAGTAAGACTGAATAAACATTTAATTTTTAGTCAGTTGAGTACATCCCAGCTATGACTTCATTGTTGTTGCAAGTCAAGCCAAGCATCTGCCACTTTCGCACATAACAAGAAACAATGGCCACCTCTGTCGCATTAGTGGAACCATGCACCTACAAAAGAGAACACTGGGTGAACTTTAAAAACAAAGTGAGAAAGCTGGAGTCGCTGACGTTTCCCAAGCCTGAAACCTATAAGAAATTCCTTGACTACGCCAATGAAAGATCCACATTTGGGAATCCTGACTTCATTCATTTAAATCAATGGTTGAATGGTTTGTCAGCAGGAATCTTGCAAGAAAAACATGCAGTATGGCATAGATCATGCTACAGCCAGTTGACTAACAAAAGGCACGGAGAGAGAGAGAGAAAACGCGGTGTGATAATGCACTGTCTGCGAACAATTCAAGTGTGTTAAAAAAAGGTCGACCTACAAGAACTTCCACTATGCATTATTGCAGTGAATCTGCTGACTCAGTAAATATATCACTCACACGATCTCAAATCAGTCCATTCAACCGAGAACAATGGTTCTACTGTCAGGATATCAAACGCGACAAGAAATATGCCAGGTCAGGTTAAAACCCAGAGAAGGTTCACCTCTGCAGAAGTTCAGACATTGGAAAATCAATCCAAAAGATCGTAGATGTGAGTCAAAATGTTCAGTGGAAATTGAATATGGCTGACATCCTTGTAGAGGGAGATTTCCTGTCCAGGGACATCAGGTACCACACTAGGTGCCACGCACTGTACTGGAAGCGCTATGCGCAGCAAGCCCAAAAGATCAGTAAGACGGACATCCAGTTAGACAAAGATACTTAAAAGTAATACAATTTAATAATCATCTAATAACCTTACATCTTGTTCTCATTTGTGTTAGCGCTACATTCCGTAGTTCTTAAGATATTGGTAAATGGCTGAGCCGGACGCCATCTTTAAAAATGGCGCATATATGAATGTTAAGGAAGGTCAAATGTACACTGGTGTATATCGCTATCCACCAACCTACCCAATGTCATCAACATTATTGCTCAATGTGATGTAGTTTTTGAGATATCGTGAGATTTATATTGATGACCGCCATCTCTAAAAATGGCGGACGCGAAAGCCAGAAAATGCCAAAAATGGTTTATTTGAAATCCTTCTCCCATATAACATATAAACGTACACCAACATTATTTCTTTAGATGAAACAGTGATTAACGTACGGCGAAATAAATGTTGGCGGCCATTTTAAAAATGGCCGCTAAATCAATATGGGACCAAAACGTAAAAATAGAAACAACGGTTTTTAAGTTCTATATACTATTTAGAAGATTTTAAAACATGTTGCCAAGATTGTACCCAAAAATATCCATTCTTTACACTTGCCGACGTACTAAGAACTTGACATCGAGAAACTCAAAGAGCGTCGTGTAGTACAAGCACTCGAAGCAATGATTAAGGGGAACTTGTCGCACTTACCATCCTGGGAACGATATATTGACCGGACCCTCGTCAGCAACACCTTCAATTAAATGGCGATGAACAGGTTGGATAAATAAATCCAATTATGTTATGTTCATTTGCGTACCCATCCATTTGTTGACAATTTATATTCGCCTTATCGATTCCGAGACTGACCTACCCTATTGTTCTGTTGCGCCATTGAGCTTGGTTTCCAAGGATTCAGGCGCTATAGGAATTACCTTGTTATTAGCAGAAATATGCAAGCAAATTTATACTCTCGCTTAACCGACTGTCGGTCGATTGCGTAACTAGACAGTCTGGTGATTTAAAGTTGCATTCTGACTTCCGCCATGTTTAAAATATAATTTATCAGTAAACCAGCATTCCCCATACACTATATATTGTTTTCCTCAACTACCTATCAACGTATTTTCACATAATATGCCATTTTAAGATAAAAAGCAGCAAAAGACGAAAAATTATTCCGGTGAGCCTCACCAGTTAGAATTCTCTGATTGGTTTAGACCTCGATGAAGGGAATTCCAGTGAAAAGCGCTGTCAGGAAACCACACTAGGGCCACACTAAAAGGCGGATCACAATTGGCAGACCGCACGGAAACGACATACCACATTCACAAAGATGCCACCGCTCGATACGCTCCATATTTACGGCATGTCCAGTTGCCCACATACAAACTATCGCTGGCTACGCGCCTGTACGGTCAATGGCTAATTGAGGATGATTTAAATAACTAGGGTATTGTTGCCTAGTGGCGCCTCTAGCGACTAACGTGGATACGTGGAACCGCCTTTTAGTTTGCCCCATCGTTTACTTACGTTGACCGGAGAGTTCCGATGGTAAAAATAGATTGACTTTTGGGAAACTCCAGAGCCGTTGTTTGTTGCAAACTTATATTTGATCAAATAACGCATAAAACCACAAAGTGAGACATGTGGTAGGAAGTATACTAATAAGCAAATATCGGTCATGGTGTACATTGACTTTTCTAAAATGCGTTAAAAAGGGGAAATTATGTCAGAATGCAACTTTAAAGCACCTTTGTATGTGTTCCGTTAGAGGTAGCACCGGCATACTCGTGAATTGAGTATTATAAATTCTTAAAAATAGCATTTAATTATTTCTAAGTAATCAATTATGTCGACATAACCAACATTTAAAGTACACTCGAAAACAGTATCGCTTTATACACAATTATTCATATTTATTCTTTTTTGTTTTATATTCGCGTGACAGTCAACCGGCATGTCTAATTCCTGCTTCATAAACAATTGCATATGTATTTCTGTTTATTTTTGTGTAAATATAAATTCAATGTTGAATATTTTTCATAGGATATGATTGTCTTGCAAAAATATATCGTTAATTTAATTTTTTGTTTCATAGTTGGCCTGAGGGCTTCTCAGCGTCTCTACCCTAATCTTGGGTAAGGCCTCCCTATCGGTAGTCTCGTTTGACTGTTGGTCGGTTGCGTAACTACGCCGATAAGAGTTGAGGGCTTGAAAAGTGCTGCCACCTCACGGAGTCTGGTTAATCGTGGCTAACATAATTTGCCAGAATTATCGCTACAGCGACACATGGCGGACGGGGAAGTAACCAATAGTCTTGATTACATGCATGTATTTGGTGAATTTATTACGGTAACTCAGCGGTCGGTAACTCCACCTGGTGATCAATTGTTAGTGTTGATGAGCAGTGACTATAGGTGTCACTGCAGTTTTTTCAGCGGGAAGATAGGGGGATTTGGGGACTTTGGGAGAGCAAGAAATGGGCCGAACCACGAGGCTGTGTTTTCCGGAGGGAAATAGGAGTTTGCTGTGGTGAGTTGAATGTGTTAGATTGAACTTGTATAGAAACATTTCACCCTTGAGTATAGTAGCATTTGAGCAATTTATGTTCCTTAGTCTTTACAACTCTCAACTCCGATACAAGGCACTTTAGTTTAGAGAAGTTTAGTTTATGCAGAATTCGGACCCACATCGATTGCGCCGTTCTATTCAACTATGTTTGCTAAAACTTTGCGCGATGCTTTCTTAGTACCTATTTATGCAAATGAGATTTTAATTAACATATATAATAAGTAAAAAATACTGTTAATAATATTTTTCTTCGCTGTTTTATAGATGTTAACTCCAGCAAACGCAATCTTGAACACTTTTCTTCCTGCTTTTCGGTGTCGTATTAAATAATACGGCTATAAAACTTCCGAACTCGATCTCGTTTATGTCATATATAAATGTTACGAGTTAAATCAACTATTTAACGTTTTATGCATAGAGCCCCCATAATGTTTTTGAGTGATTTATTTTCGGTTTGTAGACGGCATAATTACTTATTCATTTATTTCGGCAGCACTAATTTCGGTGACGGTTTAATTGTATTATCTGATCTTATGTTAATGCAGCCGCATATTGAGACTCTCAACAAATATTTTCACAGGGGGCTGAACCCCCTACAATTTGTTGGGGCCTCTAATACCAACTCTTGCAACGTACAATACGTTTATTTAATTCATGCTAACTAGTAATCAGTGTGCGATTTATCTTATACTACATAAACATATCTGAATTAAAATATCATTTCAGCTAAAACAATGTTCACTTGTTTCTTATATCATACTACTACATGCTACTACTTTTATCCTTTTCACAATTTTGTTTTGAAAATGGCTGCGGCGGGAAACGTTCCAAAACAAGTAACAATTTGCAGAGATCTATCAAATATGACCCTCAGAGAGCAGCATGCAGCAACAACAGATATAAATGCCACTGTTGCATTTTGCCAGTCGGTGGAACTGATCCACCAGCAGTGTCGGTGTGTACACTTTTACATAATTATGACTTTTCTACATTCCGTGCCACAGTCCATGTGGTTGTAGCAGGTCCCACGTGGCACTCATTGTTTTGATCAAGGGCCTTAGGCTTAGCAAACCCGTATATAAAAAATTATATATATGAGCCATTCTACAGTTAAGTGTATTTTCATCTGATATAATATTATCCCGAATTATTTGCTTAATCTATCATAAACATTATTATAAAAATAGACCGCGGTGACGGTGTCGACCACAGTGGCCAACAGTCAGCAATATTACCGATGTACTGTATAACTATATAAAAAAGTAATAATGTTTAACTTGTGTTATGGCTGAAACAACGTGTTATGTGTGCGCGTGCGCGTTCGTGTGTATGTGTGCAGGCGTGTGTGCAAACGTGTGTCTGTCTGATATTGTCGTTGTGTCAACTTCCAGTTCTTTTCTTAATTCCTTGTATCTCTCTCCGATACATACATTTATACATACACACACATTCCATTACATATACATAAATGATACATATACATATATATATATATATTACATATATATATATATAAATTATATATATATATATATATATATATATATATATATATATATATATATATATATATATATATATATATACATACATATATATATATATATATATATATATATATAATAAATATATAAAGTGTGTGTCTAGTGCTCTTGAAATAGCTTAATACATGATATATGCAATACAATAATTTTTTGTTATAATTCATTCTTACAGATGCACCGACCAACAGTGTCTTGGGATGAAGACGATCGTGCCTAGGGATGGCAAGGACGGTCTCTGTTGGAGATGTAGCCGCCCCTGCAGAAAACGAGTGTCCCTGAGGAATTGGACATTCTTTGAAGACAGTAACCTGCCCGTTGCAACGATCATTGGGGTGTTATATTACTGGGCGTACGAGCGGGCGCCGTAAAAGACGCTGCACCATGAGTTTGGCATAAGCAGCCACAGAGTAACTGACTGGAAACAATTCTGACGTGATGTGTGTGCCACGCATTTCGTGGCTAACCCTGTGGCCATAGATGGCCTAGGGATCACCGTTGAAATTGATGAGAGTCTCTTAGACGCCAAGTCGCCGAACAATGGGTGTTCGGCGGGGTTGAGGTCGGAACACCTCAGCGACGAGGCTTCCTCGTTCCCGTGGATCGACGCGACGTGGCGACTCTGCTGCCCGTGCTGCAACAGTATGTGCTGCTAGGAATAACCGTGGTGTCCGACTGCTGGCGGGCGTGCAACACGGTGGGTCTACTGCCTGGACCAACCGTGGTGTCCGACTGCTGGCGGGCGTACAACACGGTGAGTCTACTGCCTGGACCAACCGTGGTGTCCGACTGCTGGCGGGCGTACAACACGGTGAGTCTACTGCCTGGACCAACCGTGGTGTCCGACTGCAGGCGGTGGGTCTACTGGGGTACCGGCACCTGACGGTCAACTACGCACTCAATTTCGTCGACCCGAACACTGGCGCATGCACAAATCACGTCAAATGTTATTGGAAAAACGCCAAAATGAACAATAAGAGGGAGGGAGGCACGGCTAGGACCCTTCTGGACTCCTACCTAATTGAATATATGTGGCGGAACCAGTTCGGGGGGAATCCACTGCAAACATTGTTCCAGCAAGTGCGGGAAGCCTACCCAACTGATTAAATGCCTCTCCACTGTCTTGGACAATTACCTTTTACATGAGGCAATTTTATTTTAAATGACAGTTTCAACAGAAATCATTAATCGGTTGTTATGTTTTTTATTTTTTTACTTGTATCGGTTTTTTAATTAAATTATTTGTGTTATTGTTTGTATTCATGTGTGACCGAGTAGTTCCTTAGCTCAGCACTTAAATAAAATGTACACATGTTAATTTTATTTAAATTGTGTTGTTCTTTGAATCAGTTATAATGTAATAGGCGGAACAAATATTACCTGCATTTCGTATTTTGCATGACATTTACACGATTAAATGATTAATTAATTACAACGACGCTATATTTTGTTAATAAATAAAATGTTAAACCGTTACCGAAATTAGTGCTGCCGAAATGAATGAGAATATAATCATAGCGACGCAATTGTTGGTATTAGAGGCCCCAACAATTGTAGGGGGTTCAGCCCCCTGTGAAAATATTTGTTTAGAGTCTCAATATGCGGCTGCATTAATATAAGATAGATAATAAAATAAAACAGTCACCGAAATTAGTGCTGCCGAAATAAATGAATAAGTAATTATGCCGTCTACAAACCGAAAATAAATCACACAAAAACATTATGCGGGACTCCTAAATGCACAAAACGTTAAACAGTTGATTTAATTCGTAACATTCATAATATATGACATAAAGAAGATCAAGTTCGGAAATTTTATAGCCGCATTTTTTAATACGACACCGAACAGGAGGAAGAAAAGTGTTCAAGATGGCGTTTGCTGGAGTTAATATCTATAAAACAGCGAAGGAAAATGTTATTAAAAGTATTTTTTTACTTATATATTCTAATTAACATCTCATTTGCATAAATAGGTACTAAGGAAGCATCGTGCAAAGTTTTAGCAAACATAGTTGAATAGAACGGCGCAAATCGAGGTGGGTCCGAATTCTGCATAGTGCCCTTTACAATTGACCGGCTAAGGCTAAAGTCTAAAAGGTGATGAAGAATCACGCAGTCGCAGATTACTTGCAGTTGAGTAATTTCTCATCGTGTAGATCACGGAAGTTTCACGGATAAATCCACTGATATAAGTTTGTATAGCCAATTCAAGCCCCAGCTAACCATTATGGTTGCCATTTATATCGAACTGTACAGTACAGTGTAATTCCAACGTCACTGTCAATGACAATGAGGATGTTGTTCTCTGGGAGAAGCGACAAATCGTTGTATAATGTATTTAATTCAAGTTATAGTATTGAGTGCTATTTTGGTTAGATGCTAGTGAAGTAGTGATATATGTGTCGCTAGGTCTAGAGTCAGCACTGATTTGCACGATGTTGACGTGAACGTTATTAATGTCCCTTGGATGACACTATGTTATGATAGAAGTCACTGGTTTTATTGAGTAATAATATTTGCATACTTTTGTCCTTCAGCATGATTGCTGCACGATGATCTGGTATTAGAAGCATGCGTTCCAGACGTCGGACTGTGGACAGGTACATATCATGATTGAGTCTTGCATTTCTATATTATATTTGCCAACTGGGATTTGCATATGTACTTGTCTTAGACTTAGTGTTTGATTATTGTCATAAATTTGTCAGCAGAGAACGGATGTGTTGGAATATGTTGGTTGTATTGCTCTGTTGGACGGTGTTTTAATTTACGGTTGAGTTTGAGGTACTTAATTGTGTGGTCTATTGACATAACTTTTAGGTGTTTGCTTTGATCTGTGGTAAAGGTATCCCTGTTTTATTGTATATGTGTAATTATATATATATATATATATCCAGCCTTGACATATATATATATGTGTGTGTGTGTGTGTGTGTGTGTGTGTGTGTGTGCGTGCGTGCGTGCGTGCGTGCGTGCATCAAGGATGCAATGCATTCGTTGGCACATGGCGCGTTGTAACTACGACTGATAGTGCGCTACTAATTGAATCCTAACGTAGGCAGTAGTCGTCTTTAGTTAAACCAAGGTTATCCTATGAGGGCAAAACGTCCCCATCGCCAGATTTCTGAATATTCATGACAATTGTAACGGTTAGGCTTAATGATTTCATGTATATTACGCGATATGCGAAGTTTCTAGTTTCCTGTACGTTTTTCCGCCTTTTGCAAAAACAGAATTGTCATGCACGTGCGGTGAACATCCACCACATTAGTAAAATACTTTTAATTGCAACCGTACCCTTGTTACTTTCAAAATCGTCTTCGTCTTCTTGTCAACAGAATTGGGCCAACTGGGGCCTCTTTCAGCAACAGGTCTCTAAATTGTCTCGGCTCTAGTAGCCTGCACCTACTGCCATGATCATGGTAGTGTTTGTTGAAGGTAAACAAACCTAGATTATACACACCAGCATGACAAGGATTAGAGAAACAAAGAGGATTGGCATATCTCTTCTAGCCCAGTGTGGAACCTAAACCACATGCGTGTCATCGTGTATTACAATGACTGTAGTAACTAACTGTTAATCAGCAGGACGAACGCCAAGATATGTAAGCGCTATACATTCCCCTCGCACCATCCCACGACTGACTGGCTTGCTGACTGACTGGCTGACTGACTGACTGGCTGACTGGCTGGCTGGCTGGCTGGCTGGCTGGCTGGCTGGCTGCCTGCCTGACTGACTGACTGCCTGACTGACTGCCTGACTGACTGACTGTCTGAATGCCTGCCTGACTGACTGACTGACTGACTGCCTGACTGCCTGCCTGCCTGCCTGCCTGCCTGCCTGCCTGCCTGCCTGCCTGCCTGCCTGCCTGCCTGCCTGCCTGCCTGCCTGCCTGCCTGCCTGCCTGCCTGGCCGCCCGCTCGCCCGCCCGCCCGCCCGCCCGCCCGCCCGCCCGCCCGCCCGCCCGCCCGCCCGCCCGACCGACCGACCGACCGACCGACTGACTGATATTTCTATGATTACAGCTAAAGGATCACACGTGTACGTTGTCACATGTTGTCTACTCCCTATTGGCCAGTTATGTAATACTGATAGGATGTGTCGATTATCCTAACGAGACAGACCGTCAATTGAGAAGCATTGTCCCACTTCATTGCGACAAACACCATGAAGTCTTTTTGCATTGCAAGCGTGCTTCTACCTGGTACATTGTCTGTATGCAGTCTACAGCTCCACTAACCTACAGAACATTTTTATATTTCTGGAACTCATTTCCTCTTTGACTTCTACAAGACTGCCACCTCTTTTAGTCACGGCTCATCTATACTGTTATTCTACTGTTATTCTACACACTATCTTTCAACACACCAATGTTGGCAGGAACACAACACATTTTCCCAAATACTATCGCATTGCACGCGCACGCGCACGCGCACGCGCATACGACACACACACACACACACACACACACACACACACACACACACACACACACACACACACAAACACACACACACACACACACACACACACACACACACACACACACACACACACACACACATTATATTTAAGGTCAAGGAGGAGCTAATCAGGATCAATCTTAGGTTTAGCAGAAGTAGAGCAGGAGCAGAATATTGTATGTTATGTTGGTTATTTTGTTTTGTGTCTATCTAAGAAATTCTCTTGTAATAATGAGCACTGAGCAGTGTCTTTCAATTGTTAATCACATCATTAAGGAGAGGGTGAATTATTTACAAGTAAACTGATATGGACAGACTAAAGGTTTATGCAAGCGAAAGGATGTTATGATATAAATTTGTCATGATATATCTGCTCAGCGTAGTTGAACTTCATACTGTAGCAAATCAATATTTCCTAAAACAGTAACAGGGATTATGTTTCTTCAGATTGTTTGTCTTACTCATTACTGTCGACCTGTACTGTCACTTAGTCATTAGAATTATGCATGGCTGCAACATGTACAGCGAACAATAAAATGTATTTCCTTTTACCTGCTCTTGTTGTCTGCAAATATATATTGTCATGCCGATGACTTGTTACGTCACCATGTATATATCACTTGCAACAACAACAATTTTAGTGACACGATCTTCGGGGGATTGCCACCGAGTGTAACAGGCCACAGATTTTATGTATATTTCTGCCAGCAGTATTTATTTTCACGTTGAGCTGGAAAGCTAGGTTTCTTGGGGGGCAGAGTATATTTTCTTGGTACCTATCACAAGCATAAAACGGTACAATATAGTACACAAGTATAATGAGAACACCTAAGCACACATCTACTGGACAACGTGTTAGTTTTACAAGTAATGTTGTTAGTTTTCAAAATCGCGTAAAACTGATTGCTGTATGATGAAGAAGTATTGAATGCTAATTATAATCCCGTTACCTTTAGTTTTATAATGACATGCATTTACTGATAAATCATGTCCAATAAAATAACTAATCATTTTAGTACACGTGTAGTATACGCATATTTGCTGTCTATATTTCGTGGCGACTTGAAAAAGTAACTGTTTCCTCTAAACTACATATATCATCTTGAATCTATGTTTATATCTATGATGCACGTTCTGCCCCAACCGTAAAGCCAAGGCTAAAATTACTCCAATGGATGAACCTATAAGGAACTCTGTTCAAAATGAGCCGTGTAGATACTAAATAATTATGTTGTTGCTTGTCAGGGTTGAAAGAATGAAGCTGTCATCGGACATCGGACCGCCCGATACAAACAAAAAATTATGTTCCTTCATTCACCAGACTCCTTGTCATTCCCATTCTTTTGAAATGCCACATAGTCGATCCATGTACTTTAGATTTCTGATTATTGTTCTGGTATCCAACTATACAACGATGTTTTTTTCTCACGTTATTAAAACCATTTGAAACAAACAACGTTTACGCCATGCTTACGCGGTCGTACGATTTTTGTATGCCTCCCGGTGAGGGCGCTGCAGTGCGAGTCGGCGATCCCTCTATATTTATATCTATGATAGCAACGAAATGACACTAAAACGAGGTTCTAATGAAATTATTTTTTGGTCGACATCTGATACGAGGAAGAGTAGCGAAGGATTAACGAGGTTAAGTAAACTGTTCCATAGATACGTGATAATGAGCCGTTCGTAGTACACTTGACTACCACAGGTCACAGGTAAACGTTTCGTAACTATGCCAACCAAGTCTCCTATTGTTCACCACCACCATCATTAAGACGGAAAGGTTCTATCAAAACTATTAGTATTTGAGATCACGATACAATCCTGTGCATTATGACCTGTGCATCATTGATTTATCTGCCGACCCAATTAGCCACCTACGCAATATGCTGTTGGAATTGAGTGGCGAAGATATTCCTAGTTTATATTTGACCATAGATGTTGTAGCATTTATAACATGCAGACGAGACATTGCAGGATCGATACGAGTGTAGAAAACGTAAACATGCAGTAAAACATTTGTTTGCAAATCATTGTTCGGCGAACATCAACAAAAACACGAATACTAAATTGTAAATACGACTGAGAATTCGTGCGAATAATGTTCTTTTTATTTGAACAGGAAAATGGCAACCGGACATCCAGTTCAAGTTGCAGCCATCAGTCTGAGCGCCGTCGCTAATATCGTTCTCAACAGTCTCGTCATGATCGTGATTGCGAGAACGTCAACGTTACGTGAGGACCGGACGACGCTCTTCATGTTCTCTGTCGCCGCCTCAGACCTCGTTTTCGGCGTCTGCATCATGACCACCAGCGCTGTTGTGTGTTCCCATCCAGAAATCCGATCGGACGAATTCGTGCCCGGCTTTTTCACTCTATGTGCTTGGTTGATTTTGACATCAATGTACAACATGTGTAGCGTCAGTCTGTGCAAGATGTTCGCTGTCGTCTACCCGTTGCGCTATCTGGCGCTGGTAACGGAAAGACGTTGCTATTACGTTATCATCTGGAACTGGACGGCAAGTATCATTTTAACCGCGCCCATCTACTTCCTTCTTGAGGTCACGTGGAGTGAAGACTTCTGTTTCGTTCGAGGGGGGAAAGTTAGCAGCGGAAACACACTAGTCTATTTACTTCTGTCTCAAGTTATCGGTGGTTTTCTGCCGATGGCCCTCATGATGTACGCCAACGTACGGATGTTCATCGTTGTTGTGCGTGCGAAGCACGCTGTGGCTGCGGAAATCATCCCGTCTGTAGCCGGGACTAACTCTAGTGTCTTACATCAACACACGCTCTCAATGTCGCTATTTAGAAGCGTGAGATCGTCGAGAAATATCATCATCATCTGCTCAGTTTTTGTTGGTATTATAACTTTGGAGGTAATCGTTATACTCACGGTATCTTTGCACCAGACGCAACAACAACCATCAGCTGCCGAGATTGCTACCATGTGGTTATTCTTCAACAATTCCTCAATAAACAGCTTGCTATACATCGTGTTACACCGCTCCGTCAGGTCTGCAGTAATGAACCTCTTTCATTAACAGCGTAATGTGTTAACCTGGACGAATTCGACGTAAATAAGTAAACATGGACATCGGTCAAGTCTGCCACGTGGATCCGACCTGTGCTGGCACTGGCCATCTGTGTCAAGATCCGATTGTAACTCTACTGGTTTCACACCATGTAACATATCGATGTATGCATGTGCCCGCGCATGTAAACCACACTCCAGGTAACCCGAAGTCAGGTATCGATGTTCATTTAATTCTGTATTTTCATTGGACCGCGTCTCAAGCCTACAAGACACAACATACGGAGCCTGACAACCGTGAGATGACTCGAAAAACTGCCATTAGTGTCTGGGGGTTCGCAGTGTTGCCAACCCTCCCGGAATTCCCGGGAGTCTCGCTGGTTTTACAGCTTATGTTTCTTGAACTCCCGACTCCCGGTACGTTCACAGAACATCACGGAATTTCATAATATATATATAAATATATATATATATATATATATATATATATATATATATATATATATATATATATATATATATATATATATATATATGTATGTATGTAGCGTGGGGCACGTCAGGAGGCAACACACGTGTAATGTTGTGCTATATTCTTTATTCGGCATTTAATACGTGATATAAGTAAAGTATAAGTAGAAGTCTAAGTAAAGCATAAGTCCTACAACAAAGAAAATAAAAATACTAAATTCCTATAACAATCATCAATTAGATAACATCCATTATACAGATACATTAGCAAGTGAAATACATTCGCTCTTGCATATATACTGAAATATTACCAACACCGGTAGCTACAAATACATATATCACAAGCATCATTGTTTCAACAAGGGAAAGACATTCACATTTGTTTACAACAAATATAGCTAATTATATGCATGTAACACCTGATAATATTACTAACGACATACCTGTATTGAGATTGTTTTACATACTAACATTAATAAACAAAAAGTATAAGGATAAATGATACAATAGAATTAAACAGTCTTCCATAAATTCATTGACGCTTACCCCACCACAGCTACACCACTGTGTGAGTGTGTAGGTCACTTCATCCTGCCTGGTATGTGGTAATCTGAATAACAACATACATACATTCTACTGATGTGTTTCTACAAGCAACTGTGCTAGAAACATAATGTTTGCAATAGAGCATATAATACTGGATCCCTATTACAATACAAAGCTTTAACTAACTCATCTAATTATATAAGTAATGTTACAGTGTAATTATAAAGAACAATTCATCTGTAATCTAATAAACCCAAGCAAACTACTGTGTGTGTAACTTTATCCCTGCAGTGTAGGAGTAGATAGGGTCATTAACACAGCTGGGTGTCTCTGCTCTACTACAGCTAGTGGGCATCTGTTTTCTGTCAACCCTGCTGGCTGGAACCGACCAGTAGATCATTTGTCATTTGACATCCGGCTTCAGAGCAACCACTGGACACACATTTCATATGTTTGCTAAGCGAACACTTTACAACACTGTAATATAATTAAGCTAACATATGATATATACTCATACTGTGATTAAATAGTAACTATAATGTTCATTTCTAGATTCTGAACCCATAGACTTATCTTTCTACTAATCACCAGTCATTATAGAAACCCATTACTGGAGGCTGCCTGGCACACATTTAAGGACACATGCTTGGCAGTGGCCAGTTGAGGTCATATCACAGTCCTGACCATAAAACTAGTCTTAACTCCCAATATTAACTAAAACAATTCATTAAAGTTATATCAACTTATTCACAATTCCTTCACAGTACATATCATACTATTTTTGTAACAAAATAACATAATTTTGATTAATAAATTATGTGACACTCACCAGCTTCAGGGATGGTGACTTATCAGTTCAAGTCCAGTGAAAAGAGGCTGACTACATCCCACGTGACCAGTGACCAGTGAGTCAGTGACCAGTGTCACGTGGCAGATGTAGTTATATATATGTAATTCCTTAAAATGCATAAATGGTATAAAATGTATATATCTTATAGTTACTTGATTTACCTCATGTCACCATAATATAAAAATAAATGAAATATAACCGTTTCATATAATTATGGGTGCTGCCACCTTGTGAAAGGCAAACACCAAAAGTGTGCTCTGTCACATTCTCCCCCGTTGGGTGGTTGGTGTCCCAACAACCATGGATAAGTCATCCTACTATAAACACAAAATAAACTAAATATAACGATCTAAGGTATACATTTTACATGCTCTCACGAGTTCGTACCAAGAGCAGTCATCATTTTTGCTAACAATAACTGGCTCTCACAGAAATGTGCTATCATTTCTGATGTGACTGTCTGTTGAGTCACTTGTAACTCGTGTTGTGTTGCTTGGACAGCTGACCGGGGTTCGTGGTGTGGGTTGGAGTGGCATCCTGCTCCAGCACGTTGTGAACGCCGTAGCTCTTTCTCTTCTGGATGTTGAGTTGTTGTATCTTCGTCTGTAACCGTGTGAAGCATCTTGTCGTGCTCCCCCGTTGTTTCAACAATTGGTGGTTTATGTGTGAGATGTTCATGGTTGGGTAGGTCTGTGTGGTGTTGTGGTTTCAACGTTGTCACTTTGTATACGTTGTCATCATAGTCGTCATCCTCCGACTGTGATTCTTCGTCATCACAACTGTCTTGTACAGGTGGTGTCTCCTGTAGTTGATCAGAAACAAGGCTTCTTCCGTCCAACAGGTCTCGACGCTGGAGTGTTTTGATTGGGCCATCTCCTTCCAACGGCGCTACTGTGTAGACGTTACCTGTGGGATCTGGTCGTTGCGTAATCACGTGTGGCACGGAATTCCATACATCGTGTATCTTGTGCCGGCTTGTGAAACCTCGATTTCGGATAAATACTCTTGCTCCTACTGTCAAACCAGTATCATTTGCCTTGATGTCATTCCGAGTTTTTCGTCTCAGTGCCTCTTTCTCACTGCGTTCTGATGCGAGTTGAAATGCTTGTTGTAAGCGGCGATAATGACTTGCAACCCAGTCATCAGTTGATTCAATCTCATCATCATCACTGTCTTCCTCTTCTAGTCCAAGAATGTGGTCTACTGGCAGTTTTGGTTCCCGACCAAAGAACAGGTAATACGGGGAATAGCCAGTAGAAGAGTGTGGCGTTGCATTGTAAGCATACACAAGTTCAGGTAGGTATTCAGGCCATTTTGACTTCTTGTCTGGAGGCAGTGTTCTCAGTCTGTCATGAAGAGTCCTGTTGAAACGCTCACACTGCGCATTTCCTTCTGGATGATAAGGTGTGGTGCGACTCTTCTTTATGCCATACATGTTGCATAATTCACGGACAACTTCACTTTCGAAATTCCTTCCTTGGTCACTGTGTAACCGTCGAGGAACACCAAATCGCACGAACCATTCCTTTACAAGAACGCGGGCGACAGTCCTCGCTTTCTGGTCACGTGTTGGGAATGCCTGTGTGTATTTTGTAAACACATCAGTCATAACCAGAACGTTCTCCACATGATTGGTTCCTGGTTCCAGTAACGTGAAATCCATGGCTACTACATCCAATGGTCTCTTTGCTTGTAGTGTACCCATTGTAGTTCGGCATTTCTTTCCTTCCTTCGCAAGTATGCATCTGTTGCATTGACGACAGTAATTGTCTATATCAGTTGACATTCCTATCCAGTAACATCGTGTCTGTGCTAGATGTAATGTCTTTGCAGGAGACTGATGTCCAGCTTGGTCATGGAGCGAATGAAGAACCTCCTGTCTGAGACAATCTGGTAGTAGTAGTTGTTTCACCTGTTGGTTACCCAACTGGATGTGGCGGTATAGAACACCATCATGTTCTACCAACTGTGGCCATAACTGCAACAGTTTGCGTACATGCCGTGGTTCATTGAGAAGTTGGGATGTTGACGGTGTACTCCCACTTTCCCAGTACTTCCATACACATCCAATGACGTCATCTGCTCGCTGGAGTTGATGTAAGGATTCTTTTGACATGGATGGTAGTGTTGACATTGCGTCCGATGTACCTGGGGTTACTCTGTGAGATCTTGTTTTCACTTCTTCAATCCACTTACTGCCTAACACATCTTCAGTTGTCACATGTACTGCTCTCGGAACATGGACAGTCATTTGTTCTACAAATTGCATAGTTGATTCACAAGCGACAACTTCTGCGAATCGTACTGATTTTGGTTCCTTTCCGTGTTGTGTCTTTCGACTAAGAGAATCTGCGTTTTGATTGCTCCGTCCTGATCGATATTTGATGGAGAAATCGAACTGTGCAAGTTCAGCAGCCCAGCGCGTTTCTGTAGCGCCAAGCTTTCCAGTTGTCTTCACATAACTCAAGGGGTTATTGTCAGTATAGACAACAAACGTAGCACCGATTAGCATGTCTCTAAACTTTTCAGCTACAGCCCATTTCAGTCCCAGTAACTCTAGCTTCATGCTGCTGTAGTTAGACATGTTCTTCTCACTATCTCTGAGTCCTCGACTGGCATATCCCAAGACAACGAGCTTTCCTCCCTGTTGCTGCGACAACACAGCTCCAAGGCCGTTGAAGCTTGCATCAATTTCGACGATGAATGGTAAAGTCATATCTGGATAACCCAAGACTGGCGCTGTAGACAATCGCTCTTTCAACTCAGCAAATGCATTGTCACATTTGGAGTCCCACTTGGAGTTCCAATCCATTGGCACTGCAGATGTAGACTTCACAGGTTTTGCCTTCTTTGTTTTCTTTCCTCCTCCACCAATGAGTGCATGTAGAGGGGCCGCTATCTTCGCAAATCCAGATATGAACCGTCTGTAATATCCGGCTAGTCCAAGGAAACTTCTCAATTCGGACTCACTCTTCGGAGTATTCCACTCACAAACAGCTCTGGTCTTCTCTGGATCTGGTGAAATAGCATCTTCAGAAACTAGATGTCCAAGGAACCGTAGCTGTTTGAAGAAGAACTGACATTTCTCTGGCTTTACTTTCAGGTTTAAGTTGCGAAGACGTGTCAATACCATGTCTAGACGCTGCATGGTTTCATCTACTGTCGACCCAAACACTAATATGTCATCCAAGTAAATCAGAACACTCTGGAATGTCTGATCGCCAAACGCTTTGTCCATCAGCCGCATGAAAGTTGCAGGTGCATTGCATAAACCAAAGGGCATACGTGTGAATTCGTACAGTCCTCCAGTCCCAAGACGAAAAGCTGTCTTCTCGATGTCCTCCTCTGCAACAGGAATTTGGTGGTATCCATGGGCCAAATCTAGACTGCAGAAATACTTGGCACCGTGTAGGGCATCAAGGGCCTCATTGATTCGTGGCAATGCATATGCATCTTTGTGTGTCTTGGCATTGAGAGCGCGGTAGTCAACGCATAAGCGTAGACGACCATCTCGCTTTCGAACTAGCACCACCGCCGATGCATACGGGCTAGACGATTCCCGAATAATCCCTTGGTCAATCGCCTTCCGCATGTATTCACGTACTTCATTCCACTGGTGTGGTGGTATGCGACGGTGTGGAACTTTCACAGGGATGTTATCATGAAGAAGTATGCGATGCTTGATGGCATCACAATATCCCAGATCATCTTCATCATGGCTGAATACTTCCTCATGCTTCTGTAACATCTCTAGAAAGTGGTGTCGTTCGTCACTCTTCAGTGTGTCACCAATCTTCATGCGATCAGTAAGCTTGTTCAAGGATGAAACACGAACTTGTTTCGTTACGAGTACTTCCTCCGCTGTGACATTGACAATGTCTATCCGGGGTTCCTCATACGCTTCTTTGAGGACACTAACTGCCGTGCGAGGCTGCAGGTATATATCCTCATCACTCAGGTTGGTCGCTTCAATACTGATGATCCCAGTATCATCCACTGTCACGAATGTGCGACACACAACCAGACCTTTGTGTAAAGGTGGGTGATAAGTCTCGTCCTCTTCAACAAGTGCGTCATAGCTCTGCCCGTGAGGAGCTACACGTACGGTGCACTTGATCATCTTGGCTGTCCTCGCCGGAAGTAGTACAGGTTTACGTCCACATACCCTCACTCTGCTGATTATGTCATCTTTGGGCAGTGTCATCTGCTGACAGAGTGCGAGCAGAGGTGTCCACGAAGAGCTGCTGCTCTTAGTGCCATGCTCCCCTGGCATGATATCCTTGATATATCGCAGGATATTCGCTCCGATTACTCCTGGAACGTGTTGTTTTCGACCTTCCATGTCTGCGGGATCTTCTACGACCAAGAAACCCATGTTTTTGAATGTAGTGTCAAACATTGTTACATCTGTCTCAAAATAGCCTCGATAGGGTATGCTCAGACCATTGGCAGCTGATATCCGAATATATGGCGCAACATCAACCAGCTTCTCCTCAGCAGCGAAGTGCTCTTTGAAGCATGACTCCGTGATTGTTGATACTTGTGCGCCAGTGTCAAGTAGACAACGGATATTCACTTTCCCCAGTTGCGCAATGATCTCTGGGCAATTCCCTATGGCTTTATATAAAACTGAGCCTTCTTGAGCAGATGTTATGCCTGTGGCGTGGCTCATCGCAACAGGCCTCCTTAGTTTGACGGATGCATTCTTTGCTGGGTTTGAGGACGCCATCCTCTTCTTGGTTGCCATCGTCGTTGTGGACAATTCACCTTCAGATGGTCAGGTGACTGACACAACCAACATAGACGAGGTCCGTCTGGCTTTCGAGGAGAAGAGTCCTCGCTTCGCTGAGTGGTTGCCATGTACCGCTTCAGCTGTTGTTGTAGCTGTTGTAACTGGTCTGCCTGTTGTCTGACCAGTGTCTCCAAGTCGATGTTATTAACAGCCTTCACCTCATACTGGGTGGCGTCATGGCGGTTGCGATATGGACGAGCGGCATTTCCCAGCCACTGCATTGCTCGATCTCTCAGGTCGAAGTAGCCTAGATCTGGCGACTCCATGTTGAGGCGGCGGAGTTCTCTACGGAGGCTCTCATCCCTCACTGCCTCGGCCAGTCTACCCTTCAGCGCCTTTTCTTTCCCGGCCTCAAAAGATGGGTCCCACTGAAGCATTCGATCGTACAGCTCCAGCAGCGACAACGAACATACTACCAAGCTTTCTCCTTCACGCTGTGAGTAGGAGAAGAAGCGCTGTTGTAGTTGCGGTAGAAGATCTCCATCGCCGAAGACAGTCAGAAGCACTTTAAATATCGCTTCTGGGCAGCTTGATGTGTCAATGCCGCGCCCTAGAATTTCCTGGCGTGCCCGACCACTAAGATTGTCAACAAGTAAGGCAGCCTTACTTGCCTCCGGCAACTGCTGTGAGGTTGCCAACAAGCCTCTGGCATCAGCCACCCACTCATATATAGTGGCGTCACCTGGCTTCAATGGCTGGCCGCGGAACTTGTCGATGCAACGAGACGGTGTAACGAAAATGGGACGATCCATAACGTGCTCGGATGTATTTGTGTCATCCAAGCGCGACGCTAATGCAGCTTGTGCCGTCCTTGCTTCATCTTCCAGAGCAGAAGATTTCTCTTGTTCTGCTGCAAATGCAGCCTGGAGGGCTTCCAACTCCTCTCGCACATCATCGAGCTCCCGATCAGCCATTATGCTTAGATAATATTTAAACTATACAAAAAAGAACATGATAACATGCAAATAACACAGCACACATGCAATAATCAATGATAACACCTAGTGAAATGACACTATAATATCAATGTTCCCGTCATTTCCCGCATTCACTGCAGAATGTCACTGTGACGTCTTCTCCGTTGACTTCCTGTTGACTCTGTAGAAGTTTGGTACTTTACTTGCTGCTTGCTGCTCACTGCTTGCTGCTTGCTGGGCGGGGACTTCAGATGCCGACCATTCACTATGCCAACCACGTATTGCTGATCATGCCGACCATTCTGATCATGCCGACCATTCTGACCATGCCGACCCACTTCTCGGTACCAAATGTAGCGTGGGGCACGTCAGGAGGCAACACACGTGTAATGTTGTGCTGTATTCTTTATTCGGCATTTAATACGTGATATAAGTAAAGTATAAGTAGAAGTCTAAGTAAAGCATAAGTCCTACAACAAAGAAAATAAAAATACTAAATTCCTATAACAATCATCATTTAGATAACATCCATTATACAGATACATTAGCAAGTGAAATACATTCGCTCTTGCATATATACTGAAATATTACCAACACCGGTAGCTACAAATACATATATCACAAGCATCATTGTTTCAACAAGGGAAAGACATTCACATTTGTTTACAACAAATATAGCTAATTATATGCATGTAACACCAGATAATATTACTAACGACATACCTGTATTGAGATTGTTTTACATACTAACATTAATAAACAAAAAGTATAAGGATAAATGATACAATAGAATTAAACAGTCTTCCATAAATTCATTGACGCTTACCCCACCACAGCTACACCACTGTGTGAGTGTGTAGGTCACTTCATCCTGCCTGGTATGTGGTAATCTGAATAACAACATACATACATTCTACTGATGTGTTTCTACAAGCAACTGTGCTAGAAACATAATGTTTGCAATAGAGCATATAATACTGGATCCCTATTACAATACAAAGCTTTAACTAACTCATCTAATTATATAAGTAATGATACAGTGTAATTATAAAGAACAATTCATCTGTAAACTAATAAACCCAAGCAAACTACTGTGTGTGTAACTTTATCCCTGCAGTGTAGGAGTAGATAGGGTCATTAACACAGCTGGGTGTCTCTGCTCTACTACAGCTAGTGGGCATCTGTTTTCTGTCAACCCTGCTGGCTGGAACCGACCAGTAGATCATTTGTCATTTGACATCCGGCTTCAGAGCAACCACTGGACACACATTTCATATGTTTGCTAAGCGAACACTTTAATATAATTAATATACAACACTGTAATATAATTAAGCTAACATATGATATATACTCATACTGTGATTAAATAGTAACTATAATGTTCATTTCTAGATTCTGAACCCATAGACTTATCTTTCTACTAATCACCAGTCATTATAGAAACCCATTACTGGAGGCTGCCTGGCACACATTTAAGGACACATGCTTGGCAGTGGCCAGTTGAGGTCATATCACAGTCCTGACCATAAAACTAGTCTTAACTCCCAATATTAACTAAAACAATTCATTAAAGTTATATCAACTTATTCACAATTCCTTCACAATACATATCATACTATTTTTGTAACAAAATAACATAATTTTGATTAATAAATTATGTGACACTCACCAGCTTCAGGGATGGTGACTTATCAGTTCAAGTCCAGTGAAAAGAGGCTGACTACATCCCACGTGACCAGTGACCAGTGAGTCAGTGACCAGTGTCACGTGGCAGATGTAGTTATATATATGTAATTCCTTAAAATGCATAAATGGTATAAAATGTATATATCTTATAGTTACTTGATTTACCTCATGTCACCATAATATAAAAATAAATGAAATATAACCGTTTCATATAATTATGGGTGCTGCCACCTTGTGAAAGGCAAACACCAAAAGCGTGCTCTGTCACACACACACACACACATATATATATATATATATATATATATATATATATATATATATATATATATATATAAGTACTATTTCCGTTGATTTCTATTCATATTACTTGGCAGTGATTTCCGTGAGGACAGCGGAAGTGATTGCAGCGGTTTACACGGTTTAAACACGAAACTATGCAGCCGGTGCTCTCTGTCCCCTCTCGTCAATGTTACCTGATTTGTGATTCGTCGAATTATCGGCGGAAGTTTGCGGAAATCCAACAAACCCCGCGAGTGTTCTTTAGCGTCTATCTGTGACTGTAGTTTCGCAATCAGCTGGGGAATGACACAGACGAGGCTCTCCTGGCTGTAGGGCGTAACTCACTGCAGAATATGGGCCAGTGTTGCTACGAGGTGAAAGTGGGCAAATACTTAATTAAGAGTGCCAAAACAGCAACCATGAAGGCCCTTGAAGAGTACCAAAAAACGGCAGAGGCAACTGCATGAACTGAGAGTGACAATGATACATGTAATGGCAGTTGGTTATGATGTCATATTGTGTCTTATAAATCTATTTAGTGTGGCTACTGGCAAATCATGTTGTTATCAGTCTGTTTATATGACCTTGTAAATAAAGAAAGTACAGTGTATTTAAATGTTGTTTGATTTGTTTGGGTATGAAAAATGTCATACTGCCACGGGATATTTATTTAATGTTTTGTCTCATTATTCGAAATGGTCTGTGGTCTCTTGCATTGGCTCCTTAGAACATTTATGGCATTTCCATTAGGCAAATTAGTTCTGACAAGATGATGTATTTTTGAGGGTCTAAATTTGCTGTAAATACAGTTTTACCTGTAAAAACAAACAGTAGCAAATATTCACAATTTTTAGTTTATAGTGCCCCCAATATAGTTTAGAGTACCCACCATTTAATGTCCTATTTTCCAAAAGTTTCTTGCTCAAACATGGGGGCCCGCCCCCTCCCTGAACACTCCCGCGGCTCGGTCGCTTCGCTCCCTCGGGGGACCTCCCGGAAATGAAACTCTCCAAGGTTGGCAACTCTGGGTTCAACGTATCCGGAGGGCACTGTATTGCATAATGTAGATGACATCACATATAGTCATTATTGTTTATAATAATCTGTGTTTGAGTTTTGTTTTTATTGTAAGGCATATGTACCCAATATTTAACATATTTATCATATGTGTTCTAGTCTAAGATGTAAGCCGCTTTTTAAACATACGCATATTTTGTACGTTTTATCAGTCTTGTTAATATACATGAAATAATTCAAGATTATATATGCTAATGATTCGCTTTTTATTTTTCAAAACTCTCTTTCTTGGTACACCTATCCACTTGACGACACTGCCGCAGTAACACGGGGGTCATCGGCACAAGCCTTAGCTCCGTGGTACCAAATCAAGTATGCATGTAAATCTTGCACCAGTCTGATAACAAATTGGCATTGACTTTCATTTTATTTTATTTAAACAGGAAACTGGCTATGAGACATCCGTTCAAGTTGCACCCAAGAGTATCGTCCTCAACAGTCTGGTCATGTTCGTGATTGCGAGAATGCCCACGTTACTCGAGAACCGCAACTATTCATGCATAACAAAACAGTTCAAGTATAATAAATAATAACATTATTATCAAAACCATCCCCAACTGGCAACGTAACAGTAAACTATTTCAGACCAAACGTTTCATGTATCTAGCCTAATTAAATATAATAAGACCTAATTTTTCGCTAAGTAACGAAAAATCTGGTTATACTATTTCCGCACACGACCTCTTCCCTTACCAAATATTGGTCAAACACGACCAGATTGGTGGTGGTGGTGGTGGTGTTGGTGGTGGTGGTGGTGGTGTTGGTGGTGGTGGTGGTGGTGGTGGTGGTGGTGGTGGTGGTGGTGGTGGTGGTGGTGGTGGTGGTGGTATTGTTCTCTGGGAGAAGCGACACATCGTTGTATAATGTATTTAATTCAAGTTATATTATTGAGTGCTAATTTGGTTAGATGCTAGTGAAGTGGTTATATATGTGTCGCTAGGAGTCAGCACTGATTTGCCGATGGTGACGAGAACGTTAGTAGCATCTATGTTATGATAGATGTCAATGGTTTTATCAATGGTAATATAGGAGCATAATTTTTCCTTCAGCGTGATTGCTGCACTGATGATTTGGCAGTAGTGTTCCTGACGTCGGACAGTGGACAGGTATATATCTTTATTGAATCTTGCATTTCTATATTATATCTGCCAATTGGGGTGTGCATATGTACTTGTCTTAATGTTTGATTATTGTCAACAATTTGTCAGCAGAGAACGGATGTGTTGGAATATGTTGGTTGTATTGCGCTGTTGGACAGTGTTTTAATTTACGGTTGAGTTTGAGGTACTTAATTGTATAGTCTATTGACATTAATTTGAGGTGTTTGCTTTGATCTATGGTAAAGGTATCCCTGTGTGTTATTGTATATGTGTAATTGTATATACACACCACACACACGCACACGCACACGCACACGCACACGCACACACACACACACACACACACAAACACACACACACGCACCCACATTAGATAAGATACGATAAGATCTGCTTTATCGCCATGTGTTTTCATTGTAGTTACAATAAAACATTGGAATTCAGTGTAATGTTGGATCGTCGTACAAGTAATTTCACATGACAATACAATCACATGCACCAAATAATTATGATAAAATATATTACTACTTCGAATTAATTAAAATAAGTAAATAAATAAGAGCAATCGCATACAATAGGTCCGTTCTTTAAAACATCGATACATAATAGTTGCTGACATGATACAGTATAAATATAAAATGATAACATTTTAAATGTGGACAAAAAAATTACACATTGAAAGTGTGATAGGTGTGCACCACAGATAGGAGAAAAATCACTTCTGTTTTGACAGGGCTTGTACGGCTAGGGAGAAAAAGCTGCTACTAAACGTGTTTGTCCTAGTTTTGATGGATCTGAGCAGGCGACTAGATGGAAGGGGAGTAGTATATAGGTAAAGATCGTGGGTAGCCTGGCGCGGCGCGGAGGAATTCCTCCGGTCAAAGGAAACCATGATAACATTCAAAAGTGCTTTAAACCACCAGACTGTCTTTTCGGCGTCGGTTAAGCGAGACTATAAATCTAGTCGTTGAAACAACTGGTCGTGTTTGACCTATAATTGGTAAGGGATGAGGTCGTATGCGCATGAGCGGAAATAGAATAACCAGAGTTTTCGTTACTTAGCGAACAATTAGGTCGCTGAAATAGTTAGTAGAATTTGTCTTTGGCAGGATTGAAACGCCCGACAGGAAATACATAAACCAAAATATTTAATTAGGCTACATACATGAAACGTTTGGCGTGAAATATTTTACTGTTACGTTGCCAGTTGGGGATGGTTTTGATAATAATGTTATTATTTATTATACTTGAACTGTTTTTTATGCATGATTAGTTGCGGTCCTCAAGTAACGTGGGCGTTCTCGCAATCACGAATATGACGTGACTGTTGAGGACGATACTCTTGGGTGCAACTTGAACTGGATGCCTCATAGGTTCATGTCTAAATGAAATAAAACAAAAGTCAATGCCAGTTTGTTATCGGTGTTTAGTAGACTGGTGCAACATTTACACCCACAGATGATTCGGTATCACGGAGCTAAGTGTGCATGTTTACTTACTTACGTCGAGTTTGCCCAGGTTAATGAAATAGGTTCATTAATGCAGATCTGACGGAGCGGTGTAACACGATGTATAGCAGGCTGTTTAGTGAGGAATTGTTGAAGAATAACCACATGACGACAATCTCGGTTCCCGATGGCCGCTGCCTCTCGTGCAGAGAAACCGTGAATTCAACAATTGCTTGCATAATCATAATAGAAACGAAAACTGAGCAGATGATGATGATATTTTTCGACGATTTCAAGCTTCTAATTAGCAACACCGAGAGCGTGTGTTGCTGTAAAACACATGCGTTATTCCCACCTCCGTAATGGAAAGTGGCTGTGGCCAGCTGTCCGGATGGGGAAGTTTCCGCAGCCACCTTACGCCTCGCGTGGACAACAACGATGAACATCCGTACGTTGGCATAGACCATGAGGACTATCGACAGAAAACCACCCATAACTTGCGACACAAATAAGTAGACTAATGTATTTGCGCTAGTTGCTTTCTCCATTCGAACGAAACACATGTCCTCACTCCACATCGCGTCAATAATGAAGTAGATGGGCGCGGTTAAAATGAAACTTGCCGTCCAGTTCCAGACGATGACAAAATAGCAGCGTTTTTCCGTTACCAGCGCCAGATATCGCAGCGGGTAGACGACAGCCAACATCTTGCACAGACTGACGCTACACATGTTATACACTGATGTCAACACCAACCAGGCAGCGATAGTCAGTAATACGGGCATGATTTCATCCAGGCGGATTTCTGGATGTGAACACACAACGGCGCTGGTGATCATGATGCAGACGCCGAAAACGAGGTCTGAGGCGGCGAGAGAGAACATGAAGAGCGTCGTCCGGTCCTCACGTAACGTGGGCGTTCTCGCAATCACGACCATGACGAGACTGTTGAGGACAATATTAGCGACGGCGCTCAGACTGATGGCTACTACTTGAACTGGTTGCCTCATTGTCTGGTTCATGAAGAACGTTTTAGCTCCGGGCAATGTGTAACTAGGAAAGTTACAAACGCAATCCTGGTCTGGACACAGACGACTAGAGTCAGCGCTATTCAACATCCCGTGGCCAATTTGATCGGACCGCGTGCGTGTATACTTACGTCGAATTGGAATATGTTAATGCGTTACGCTAGTAACGAAACTGATTAATTAATGCCGATCAACGGAGCGGTGTAACACGGTGTATAGCAGGCTGTTCGTTAAGGAATGTGTCACGTTCTCTGCTACTTCTGTCACAAATCTGTACAATAGAACGCGGTAATGAAGTTCGTTTATTAGCGATATACCACACAGACACACACAGTCGCTTTCATCCGATCACGCCACCAGCAGAGCACCACGAGCCAACGCAGGTAGGGCTCATTAACGTTATACCCTTTTCCTGTTACACATGTCATATGCAAATTAATGTCCATTAGGAAATGCCAATTCACCTTAGGAAGGTTACCTGCTTTACTGATAGTCAGACAAGTACACTGGTGGTTTCCTGTATCGGCACTGGCTCTTCGCTTGGTGGGAACTCCGACATCGGCATTCTCCTTTCTGCACGAGGCGTTGTACGAGACATGGAACCAGCTTTTAGTGGCAACGGATTTGCCCTTATTTCTCCCGGTCACTGTCGGGTGACGGAAGATTCTCGTATACAACACGCAGATGACGTCAGTTGCGTCTGTTCATGTGTCCTTGAACGAGAACCACGTACGATCTTGTGGAGAGTGTCTTTGTACATTATCCAAGCGTCCACGTAGACTGTCCAGGCGGCTTCATACGAATCGTATCGTCTGGTGATAATGGGTTCAGGTGATGCGCTGATTTGTTGTATTGCCAATTTGCGCATTCTTGGCAATCTTCTTGTCACGATACTTGTCAGTTGCACGTTTCGGAATCAGTCTGTTCCGCTTAATTGGAAGCAGTGTTCGGCATCTACGACCGAACAGCAGCTGTGCTGGGGATGCATTGTAACTCACACGCACAGTGTTTGCCATCCTCCACCGCTTTCTTCACGAGGTTCTTCACCATCCCTCGCTGAACTTGCCCGTTACTCTAGGGATATCTCGGACTGCTCGTGATATGCTCGAAGTCTCATATCTGCGCGAACTCTCTGAATTCTCCGCAAGAGAACTGTGAACCATTGACAGACACCACTAGTTCGGGCACTCCAGGACGCGCAAACTGTGACCTCATTGCATCGATTACACACTTCGTTCGCGTACTCGAACTTAGTCGCACCAAATCGAAAAAACTGGAGAAATAGTCGACCAACCGTAGGTAGTGCTGTTCCTGTAGCTCGAACAAGTCAGCACCAACGTTCGCCCCAGGCCTGAGGCACCATGGGCTCCTTGCACTCTTCTGGTATGTGCATGTTGCACACACTACACTGACTCACATAATCGATGATCTCTTGGTTCATCAGTGGCCAATACACAGCATCCTTGGCGAGACGTATACATCCATGTATACCCTGATGCGAGCGATGTAGTGTGGCAATGATGTTCTTGCGTAAACTGGTGTCGGCACTACGATCCTGCAGTCTTTGAACACGGGTCCATTCTGCACGGTCAGTTCATGTCGCACGTTGTAATACGCACAAACGTCTACGTCGCTGTCTGACTTCTGTGCAGGCCAGCCTTTCATAGTCACCTGCATCAATTTCTGGAGAGCATGCGTTGGCTGCCCGCAGCTCTTCCAGTCTCCTAGGAGACACCGACAGTCCCTTTGTCATGTCCATCTCAGCGAGTGCAACAGCGTGAACACTTGGTTCACCCGGAGTGTCCGCGATGTACATTTCTGACACACGCGTGTCGTCTTCTTCTTCTTCCGGATACCGCCCAGCCTCAACATGCTGAGGATACAGGCGGGCGAACAGGACAAATCAGAAATATAATATTTTTCCTTTTGGGTGCAATGCAATGTATCAGAACAGTAATTAGTGCATGTAAACAGTAATGCGTGCAAAAGAGGTAGCTATATCTAAAAAGTGGAATAATGCGAAGTCTGGATATTGCTCTTAAAGGAATCAAGGCTGTTTTTATTTACAACATGTTGAGGGAGGCAGTTCCAAAGTCAAATGGTACTTGGGAAAAAAGAATACAAGTGGTAATTACATCTGGAGTGAGGGATAAGGTAAGACAAGGAATGTTGCTTTCTAGTAACTGTGTTTACAGGAATGAGATATTTATTTGCGATATACCCACTAGGCTATTTGCTGTTTTGTATATCATGCATAGTCTGGGTGTATGTCACATCCAGACCCGTAGCGTAGGAGACGCAGTATCATGCGCTGCAATCTCTATCCACACATATTAATTTGTACTTTATTACGTTCACATTTCTTGTTATATTCAAACTTTGCTTAGGTTACATTCGTATATTATGCAGACGGTGAAATACAAATGTGGGACTAAATTGTAGTCGTAACGATACACATTGGTACCCGTGAGTGCCGAGTCGCCTAGGCAACAGTAAGCTGGTTTCGGCTTGTAATTTCCTACGCGCCGCTTCATCTTCCAAAATTAATAAGGAATAGTGTCCGGTTTCCCCGCGGAGTTCACCAAATAGTGCTTCGTCGCTGCATACTTATATGCAAACAAATTGGCCAAAGATGGACCTGTGGCTTTGATCGATACTTATGTTCTGATGTTCCGTGTCTCTTTGTGTTCGTCACGTTCGTAATTAGGCTTGCAATTGGTGTACGAAAGGGACCACCGCAGACTCTTGTCGAGCTTGCCGCCGGCGGACACGCCAACTTCATCATCTTTAACCTGCTTTTTCTGCAGGAATCCTTCCGAGGAAGTATGTGAAACGTTGCTTACTAACGATTATAGTATATCTGTAAGCCGTACAGTCCACTAATTTGTTTAAAAAAAATTAATGCGTTTCGTCATTTTTTGCGAGAGCTATGCTGCGTCGCCTATCGACTGGCTGCTTCATCGACTGTACATATTTCACAAACCGGATGTACAGAGGCCCTCCTTGGCGCAATAGCGGCGCCGTGTCGAAAACAGTAGTTTGAGAAAAAAATATTTTACAATATACCGTGACGCTGTGCTTGTCAAATTATGATGACAAGTAGTGTAAATTATATGTTCTTATGTTTGGGCTGTGGTTGTTCGGCCGTTTCAGACCCCTTTAATAGTATCAGTCATTTACATAATACATATACAGTAAGATAACGTTCGAAATTCCATACTTCAAGGTTCATCGACAGGCATAGCATATATGTTGTGTAAGTAAATCCATATAGAATGTATATTGTGTAAGTCGGTAAATAAGATGGCATAGTAAAAGAAAAGAAAACATATGTGAGTATTACAACAAAGAACATTAAAGAACGCGTATATGCTAATGATCGCTGACTGGCTAACTGGCTAGCCTTTCACTTTGCACAGCGTAATGGGCTTCCACAAATCCACGTTAGTCGCTAGAGGCGCCAATACGCAACTAGGCCCTAGCTGTGTATCAGCGCCTCCAGCGACTAACGTGGATTTGTTTGCATGTTTTGCTGAACGCTTGTTTAAACCATCCTCAATTAACTATTTACCGTGCAGGCGCGTCAATAGACAGAACAGCAAGCCGTATGTTCAATAGACAGAACAGCCAAAACTACGCCATCTTAGCACTTAATTCAATCGAACGTCCCGCGACGTTTCATCGACTGTAAATGTACATTAATATAGACATTATGCTTTCATATTGACGGGCGTGTTATAAGATATCAATATTTAACTATGTGTGAAGACGTAGCAGTCTCTTGTGATGCATACGGCGAGCTGTAGATGATTTTAAACATCCTTTCCGGCATCGAGCCACCAAACCTGTCCTCGGGCCACCAATCGACGTTCCATCGGTTGTAAATGATCATTAATGTACATATTATACGTTTACATTGACGGACATGTCAGACTGTATCCATATTTAGCTGTGCGTGAGGCTTCGGCGCCATGCGACGGAGTCAGCTGATTGTAGGATGATTTACACAAGCGTTCCACAAAATGTTTGCAAAAACGGTGCCGCAGTCTTTAAAAGACGGCACAAAGACCCTAGTTGTGTCAGAGCGTCCTCTGTCGGATTAGTTATTGTGGTACCTCATTATGACAATAATAAACTATACTACAGCAACAAATATAATTATAATAACAATAACTAGTAATGAGCGAACATATAATATGAAAATTCCTACGTAATTTTGGCACACCATTTGCGTTGCATTTGCAAAAACATATTGTAGACTATAATTGTATAATAACGTTATCATTTACACAAAAGGACAATAAATGCCAGGAACAGCGTATCTACTGATTGCGTGAAAGCTAGTAGCGTGAATGTGCATAAAAATTAAATCGACCAATTACCTCAGATACGCGCAAATATATTAGTTGGACTCTCGATAAGCTATCGAGCTTCCTTGTTCGCCTGCCGTCTAGGGTTAGTTTTCTATATGGCAGTCTTGTTAAATCTGGTTAAATTAACCAACATAGTCACTCTGGATAAGGCGAACATCCAGGGATATATGGCAATTCTTCCAGTTATCATATATTCCGTGTATCATAACACATGTTGTAGTACCTTGTAGGCCCTGGGCGCGGACCAAGGAAAAATATAGACATAAGCGAACATTTACATTTCAGACTTCGGACGAGACGCGCAAATGCATACACTGATACGTCACTTCTTGCGAAATGCGAATTTGTCCAGATTAACGAGTTACGCTAATAATGAAAGAGGTTCACTGATGCAGATCGGACGGAGCGGTGTAACATGATGTATAGCAGGCTGTTTATTGAAGAATTGTTTAAGAATAACCACGTGGCAGCAATCTCGGCACCTGATGGTTGTTGTTGTGTCTGATGCAGAGAAACCGTGAGAGTAACGATTACCTCCACAGATATAATACCAACAAAAACTGAGCAGATGATGATGATATTTTTCGACGATCTCACGCTTCTAAAAAAATGCGACATTGAGAGCGTGTGTTGCTGTAAGGCACTTGCGTTAGTCCCGGCTCCGGATGGGACGATTTCCGCAGCCACCGCGTGCATCGCCCGCACAACAACGATGAACATCCGCACGTTGGCGTAGACCATGAGGGTCATCGGCAGAAAACCACCGACAACTTGCGCCACAAGTAAGTAGACTAGAGTGTTTCCGCTGCTAACTTCCCCCCCTCGAATGAAACACAAGTCTTCACTCCACGTGACCTCAAGAAGGAAGTAGATGGGCGCGGTTAAAATGAGACTTGCCGTCCAGTTCCAGACAATAACGTAGTAGCAGCGTCTTTCCGTTACCAGCGCCAGATAGCGCAGCGGGTAGACGACAGCCAACATCTTGCACAGACTGACGCCACACATGTTGTATATTGATGTCAAAATCAACCAAGCACTTAGAGTGAAAAGGACGGGGGCGAATTCGTCCGAGCGGATGTCTAGATGTGAACACACAACGGCGCTGGTGGTCATGATGCAGACACCGAAAACGAGGTCTGAGGCGGCACAAGAGAACATGAAGAGCGTCGTCCGGTCCTCGCGTAACGTGGGCGTTCTCGCAATCACGATCATGACGAGACTGTTCAGGACGATATTAGCGACGGCGCTCAGACTGATGGCTGCAACTTGAACTGTATGTCCGGTTCCCATTTTCCTGTTTAAATAACAAGAACATTATTCGCATGGATTCTCAGTCGTATTTACAATTTCGTATTCGTGTTTAGTTGATGTTCGCCGAACAGTGATTTGCACTACATGTTTTCCTTTTTTACACTTGTATCGATCGCGCAATTTCTCGTCTGCATGTTATAAATGCGGCAACATTTATGGTCAAATATAAACTAGGAATGTCTCTTAATTCCAACAGCAATATTTGCAGACAACAAGAGCAGGTAAAAGGAAATACATTTTATTGTTCGCTGTACATGTTGCAGTGTCTAATGACAAAGTGACAGTACACAACAGGTCGACAGTGATGAGTAAGACACAGAATCTGAGGGAACATAATCCCTACTTACTGTTTTAGGAAATATTGATTTGCTACAGTATGAAGCTCAAATACACTGTGCAGATCCACCATGAAAAGGTTATTGTGTGCACACAGAATGAGATGAAATCACTCTGTTTAACAATGTTTTCTGGAAGGAAACCATTATTAACTATTTTTGAATAGTATTTCTGTAATATGCTTCTCACAACAAAGGTATCTTTAAAAAGGAACTTGTAAAAATCTGATTGATCTATTTACCATTAACACATTCATTCTTCATTCAGTCTTTCGCAATGCTGTCGGCTTTCTTTATGACTTAGTCTGACAAAGATGATTTATCTACTATTTATCTAAGTTGTCTGCACTTGGCATGGCATCTCAAAAAACAAAAAGGGATATGTATGAGCATTGGCTCATGTGACTTCACAATGACATCATGAAAATGTGTACATGTATAAAATAGGGATACAACATCGCTTATGTTGCAAACAGAATAACTATAACACTGCAAAGAGTGATTATCTGAAGAAGGAAAAATACTTCAAAAAATTGATTCACAAGACAAAAGGAAAGAAATCACAATATCCCTTTGCTCGCATAAACTTCTGGTCTGTCAATATCAGTTTACTTGTAAATAATTCACCCTCTCCTTTAATGATTTGATTAACAATTGAAAGATACTGTTCAGTGCTCATTATTATAACATAATTTCTTCAATCGACACAAAACAAAATCACCAACATAACATAACATATTATGATCCTACTCTACTTCTGCTAAACCTAAGATTGATCCTGATGAGCTCCTCCATGACCTTAAGTATAATGATTGATGAGTTGTGTATGGTTAATGATACAATCGAGAGGTGCAATTAATATGCCTTGACAATGATGAAACTCTGCCCATGAGTTCTTTTGACCAAGATGAGAAGACCTCAAATTCCAAACACTTGTTCAGTGGTGATGCTATCACTGGTGACTCATTGTAACTTGTACTGAAAATAGAATACAAGTAATATAAATATATTACTAATATTAAAGTGGAAATATGTAAGAGAAATACAGTAACTTTAGGTAATGTATACATATCAGCATCCAAATTATTATAATTAGCTACAAGCAACAAGTATAAGCAGGGGGCCAAATTTCTTTAGCTCCACATAATAATATTATAAAATGCTTGTCAACACGCTAAAAAGATCCGCATATTCAATGAAGTCTAGAGTAATCACGTTACCTCCAATCATAGTCATAATGATAGTCATACATAGAGTCCCTCAATCACAATCACAATGCCCTATGGTCAATGCCACTGCCATGGCCTCGATCACGGAGCCATGGTAAGACAAGAATTTAAGATACAAACAATTGGCAACAATTTGGCACTGTACTATGGCAACACTATATATGTTATATATGCATGCTTAATTGGTTAAACTTTGGAGCTACAAGCGATAATAATAATAATAATATATTTTTATTAATATAGCGCCACATCCAATTTGAAATTCTTCGTTGCGCTTTACATACATTAAAATCCTAAAATACAAATACATACCAGAAGAAAAACACATAAATATACTAGAGACATATATAAACAATTATTTAAATATATATATATATATATATATATATATATATATATATATATATATATATATATATATATATATATATATATATATATATATATATGTATATATATATATATATATATATATATATATATATATATATATA
>OZ024856.1:15528739-15708739 GCA_964017155.1 Oasisia sp. SBJ-2009
TCAACAGAGAAAAAAACTTTATCCGACAAAACCAGGTTCAACCCCACGACTCCTCGACTATATATGGAAGCACAAATTGATTATATCAATCTACATTCTATCATGAGGGTCTGGTGCTCTAGAATGTTGTGTAGCATGTGCGATGACCCAATCAGTTGAAATACGTGTTGTATTTAAGAGTCTATATTGTCTTCAACATCGGTTCAGTTACTACCCCCGCCTTCACTCGGGGCGGAGTAACAGGGCTAAGCGCCTGTTCTTCTGACGACTGAACTGATAAATGATGCGTGCAGCATCCAACTCTGTGTCTTTGTGGATGTGCATCAAGACCAGTCCCGACATGCGCCCAGTTGTCACTGTAGAACGCAGATAGTTCTTGAGACACCGCATTGCGCTGAAAGAGCGCTGTGCCATGGCTGTCGATACAGACATCACCCATCAGTATGACGACTGATTTATTGAATCGTGTTGCGGAGTGTAGCATTTCTCCCACCTTCGTTGTGTAGGTGATGCAGGCATGTCGCCGTGAAACATTTCGTACAGCTGAACTATTCTTTCTGGTGTCGGATGCACCAGTTGTTTCGGTGTGATATGTACTGAAACGTGTAGCGATCTTGGTGTCTTTGTTTTCCAACGCGGCTTGCTCGGTTGAACCTCGAATTTCGCTGCCAGTTCTACAGCGCCTTCATACAATGTATTCCACATCTCTGGACCTGCCCTCTCTTGTTGCAGCTGGGAGATGGCAGTGACTGCTTCCTTTGCTGTATCCACGAAATCACATACTTTGGCTTGTTTTCGGAGGAAGCAGACTTTCGAGCACATGCTCAGTATCGTTACCAGTGTGACGATAATGTCAAACCTTTGGACTGACAACAAGTAGTTCCGGCTTTACCTTCCCCACGAGCTTCCACATATGATATCCCAGACGTAACACTACAAGTATGGAACGATATTAGGGCCATAATTCAACATGTCGTATTATTGCAGATAATCTGCAATAATACGACGTCAGGCATAATGAAGACACGCATAATGCGAGCGAGCATAATGCAAGCGAGCATAATGCGAGCAAGAATGCGAGCAAGAATGCGAGCAAGCACAATGCGATCAAGAATGCGAACAAGAATGCCAGCAAGCAGAATGCGAGCAAGAATGCAAGCAAGCATAATCAGACTTGGCATAATCAGCACTCGCTAAGTTTGTGCTGCCATCTAGCGAACTACGCCAACTTGAAAATTGAAAATACTGAAGTATCCCTTACATTAACAAATGTTTTGGCGCAGGCTATTCACCTACCAGCTGCTCGATAAAAAACGTCAAGTCGAACTGTTATTTTGTTGTTTGTAATGCGCCTTTTTTATCCTCTGGAACAATACTTAATATGATATGAGGCAGAAAGTGAGTTTGGGCAGAAACCTAGCATTTAAATTATAATGATAGAGCATAATTAATGTGTGTAATCAGCTTAATAATACATTTTCTGTTATGTCATTTATGATTTTTTATGAGTAATTATGTTAAATTTTTTATACAAATAAGGCAATATTAATTTTGTGTGAAAATACATGTGATAATTAAACACATGCTCTTTTGTTTCTCTTAGGCATACTACTTGACCATATCTGTCACAGATCAACTTACAATGTGTGCAATTACGTGCATGTCATCGCACGTACGATGTCTTCCGTTACATAGTGTGACATTTGCTAATAAATGAAACCTGCCGCAACATCACATCGATTGTCATGCGTCGTTTACTGTCGATCCGGTTTTAAAAGTGGGGTACGGGTGACCAATTTATATACACATATGTATGGATGTGTGTGTGTGTGTGTGTGTGTGTGTGTGTGTGTGTGTGTGTGTGTGTGTGTGTGTGTGTATACACAAGTGTGTATATATAATATATATATATATATATATTTGACATATATATATATATATATTTATATACATGCATATATATATATATATATATTTGACATATATATATTTGTCATATATATATATTTGACATATATATGTATATATATATATATATATATATATATATATATATATATATATATATATATATATATATATATACATACGTACACGGGCGTCGATCGGTGGGGGTCGCCCTTGTGGATATTTATATTGTCTACGGCGGAACCAGCAAATTTATGCACTTTGTGTAATTTGATCTCATTTTAGTGTTGACATATTTCTTTGCCAAAAGGTGGGATTGGGAAGTCCTACACAGGCACCCCTGTAAGCTCTGCATCTTGTCACTCTATGAATCAGGCAAGCAGTGTTTGGTCCAAAATCTACCCCAAATGTTCAGTGATTGGGTGGACCATGGCCCCTCTTCAAATATAATTGCCAACACAACTATTATAAATAGCATAACATAAAGGTTTTTTTAATTTAGAATCAGCACCAGACCAACAATGAATAATTTTTTTGTATTGAAAAAAATACTTATGTGTATTTCAGGTCATATATATATATATATATATATATATATATATATATATATATATATATATATATATATATATATATATATATATATATACATATATATGTCAAATATATATATGTCAAATATATATATGTCAAATATATATATATATGCATGTATATAAATATATATGTCAAATATATATATATATTATATATACACACTTGTGTATACACACACACGCACGCACACACACACACACACACACACACACACACACACACACACACACACACACACACACACACACACACACACATCCATACATATGTGTATATAAATTGGTCACCCGTACCCCACTTTTAAAACCGGATCGACAGTAAACGACGCATGACAATCGATGTGATGTTGCGGCAGGTTTCATTTATTAGCAAATGTCACACTATGTAACGGAAGACATCGTACGTGCGATGACATGCACGTAATTGCACACATTGTAAGTTGATCTGTGACAGATATGGTCAAGTAGTATGCCTAAGAGAAACAAAAGAGCATGTGTTTAATTATCACATGTATTTTCACACAAAATTAATATTGCCTTATTTGTATAAAAAATGTAACATAATTACTCATAAAAAATCATAAATGACATAACAGAAAATGTATTATTAAGCTGATTACATACATTAATTATGCTCTATCATTATAATTTAAATGCTAGGTTTCTGCCCAAACTCACTTTCTGCCTCATATCATATTAAGTATTGTTCCAGAGGATAAAAAAGGCGCATTACAAACAACAAAATAACAGTTCGACTTGACGTTTTTTATCGAGCAGCTGGTAGGTGAATAGCCTGCGCCAAAACATTTGTTAATGTAAGGGATACTTCAGTATTTTCAATTTTCAAGTTGGCGTAGTTCGCTAGATGGCAGCACAAACTTAGCGAGTGCTGATTATGCCAAGTCTGATTATGCTTGCTTGCATTCTTGCTCGCATTCTGCTTGCTGGCATTCTTGTTCGCATTCTTGATCGCATTGTGCTTGCTCGCATTCTTGCTCGCATTCTTGCTCGCATTATGCTCGCTTGCATTATGCTCGCTCGCATTATGCGTGTCTTCATTATGCCTGACGTCGTATTATTGCAGATTATCTGCAATAATACGACATGTTGAATTATGGCCCTAATATCGTTCCATAGTTTTCACGCTGAATGTGCGTGGTGTGAGAGAACATCCGAGAACACGTGGTTACTTCCGGGTCCGCCGTGTGTCGCTGTAGCGATAAATCTGGTAGCCACGATTAACCAGACTCCGTGAGGTGGCAGCACTTTTCAGCCCCTCAACCCTTCTCGGTGTAGTTACATTTTGGCGCTTACATTACATTACATTACAGAGTGACGTTTCTGCGCATGCGCGATAAATGTGAAATCATCAATGTGCAACGAAATGACAAAGCATGTATGGTATAAATACTACGGGCTGTTCGCGAGGATGTATATAGCATCTCAGCAAATTTATTTGTCGCAAATTAACACGAGGCAAACAAATGTTGAGGTATGTTTTGAACGACACGTTAAGTAACTCTTCACAATAATCATCACAGGAGGGTTAACGAATAGCTCGTGGCATTTATACCAACAATACTTTGTAGTTTCGCTGCACATTGATTATTTTACATTTATCGCGCATGCACAGAAATGTCAATCGGAACGTTTCTAACGACCGGAAAATGTAAGCGCAACAACGTAACCGACCAAACAGTCGGTTTAGTCATTGTTAGGTTTAGAATTTTAGTAACACTATCTTCAATGTAACAGGACTTAGCTTTTATGTACATTTCTGCCAGCAGTATTTCTTTTCAGGTGAAGCTGGAAAGCCAGGTTTCTTGGGTGGAAGAGTTTGTTTTCATGGTATCTACCACAAGTATAAAACAGTACAGAATAGCACACAAGTATAATATGAACACCTAAACACAAATCTACTGGACAAATTTTTTAGTTTTAGAAGCAATGTTGTTAATTTTCCAAATAACAGAAAATTGATTGCTGTATGGTGAAGTAGTATTTACGAGGATTGTTTTCTGTCTGTACTGTATTACTTCATCAAAAGCAACTTTCAAACTATTTATTTGCACGCATTTGGCGGAATGTGTATTTATTATTTTAATAGAGTTATGGATAAATCAGTAGGGAACTCTGATCAAAATGAGCCATGCAGATATTAAATAATTAGTTTGATGCTTGTCAGGGTTGAAGGAATGAAGCTGCCCAACGTAAACTATAAATGTGTTCCTTCATTCATCGCTGTCCTTGTCATTCCCATTCTTTTGAAATGCCACATAACCGATCCATGTTTTTTCGTTTTCTGATTATTGTTGTGGCATCCCACTACACAATGATGTTTTCACCACATCACTAAAACCATTTGAAACAAACAACGTTTACGCGGTCCTACAACTTTTCTAAGACTCTCGGTGAGGGCGCTGCAGTGCGAGGGACATCATCAGGCACAAATGCAGGGTGACGTCACGAGTCGGCGATCCCTCTACACTTATATACATGGTTTAGCGAGACTACTGACAGGGAGGCCTTACTCCAGATTAGGATAGAGAAACTGATTGGCCATCAGGCCAACTATGAAATAAAAATTAAATTAACGATATAGTATTACAAGATAATCCTATCCTATGAAATGTATCCGACATTGAACGTATATTTACACAAACATAAACATATATATATATATATATATATATATATATATATATATATATATATATATATATATATATATATATATATGCAATTGTTTATGAAGCACGAATTAGACATGCCGATTGGCTGTCACGCTAACATAAAAATAATAAATACGAATAATTATGTATAATGCGATACTGTTTTCAAGTGTACCTTAAATATTGATTATATCGACACAACTAATTACTTAGAAATAATCAAATGCTATTTTCTAAGAATTTATAATACTCAATTCATGAGTATGCCGGTGCTGCCTCTAACATTCAAAGGTGCTTTAAACCACCAGACTGTCTTCTCGGGGTAGTTACGCAGTCGACCGACAGTCGGTTAAGCGATACTATAAATCTGGTCATTGAAAAATCTGGTCGTGTTTGACCTATATCTAGTACGGGATGAGGTCGTATGCGCATTAGCGAAAATAGAATAACCAGACTTTTCGTTACTTAGCGAAAAATTAGGTCGCTGAAATACTTGGTAGATTTTGGCTTTTGTAGTATTGAAACGCCCGACAGGAAACACATAGATCAAAATATTTAATTAGGCTACATACATGAAACGTTTGGTCTGAAATAGTTTACTGTTACTGTAACGTTGCCAGTATTTATTGTACTTGAACTGTTTATGTATGCATGAATAGTTGCGGTCCTCAAGTAACGTGGGCGTTCTCGCAATGACGGACATGACGAGACTGTTGAGGACGATACTCTTGGGTGCAGGTTGAACTGGATGCATCATAGCCAGTTTCCTGTCTAAATAAAATAAAACGAAAGTCAGTGCCAGTTTGTTATTAGTGTGTAGTAGACTGGTGCAACATTTACACGCACACGTTTCGGTACCACGGAGCTAAGGCTTGTGCCGATGACCACCGTGTTACTGCGGCAGTGTCGTCAAGTGGATAGGTGGATCATGAAAGAGAGTTTTGAAAAATAAAAACAAAAAAGCGATTCATCAGCATATAATCTTGAATTAGTTCATGTATATTAACAAGACTGATAAAACGTACAAAATATGCGTATGTTTAAAAAGCGGCTTACATCTTAGACTAGAACATATTTGATAAATAGGCTAAACATTGGGTACATATACCCACATTAAAATTAAAACTGAAACACGGATTATTTCAAACAAGTAATGACTACATGTCATGCCATCTACATTATGCCCTCCGGATACGTCGAAACCCCCAGACACTAATGGCAGTTCTTCGAGTCATCTCACGTTGTCAGGTCCTATATGTTGCGCCTTGTAAGCTCGAGACGCGGACCAAAGAAAATTATATTTAATGAAAATCGATACCTTAGACTTCAGGTTACCTGGAGTGTGGTTTTACATGCGCGTGAACATGCATACACCGAGATGTCACATGGTGTGAAACTTGCAGAGTTACAAGTGGATCTTGACACAGATGGCCAGTGTCAGCACAGGTCGGATCCGCGTGGATCCCGATGTCCATGCTTACTTACGTCGAATTTGTCCCGGTTAATACGTTACGCTGTTAATGAAAGAGGTTCATTAATGCCGATCGGACGGAGCGGTGTAACACGATGTATAGCAGGCTGTTTAGTGAGGCATTGTTGAAGAATAACCACATGACGACAATCTCGGTTCCCGATGGACGCTCCCTCTCGTGCAGGGAAACTGTGAATTATATATATATTATATATATATATATATATATATATATATATATATATATATATATATATATATATATATTTATATATATATATATATATATATATATATATATATATATATATATATATATATATATATATATATATATATTAGCGTGTGGGTACCTTTCATCGACAGGGACTTTTTGGGTATTTCAACACTTCTTATATATCAAGTATCTATTAATGATCAATCTGAAATATTTAAGGCACATGATGACTTGGGGTTACAGTGTGGCACTTTTAAATGTAACAATTATGCTAAATCTGAAGACTATGCTGCCTGATTATAAAATTCATTTGACAAACCACACACCCACACAGGCATTTAGAGAGGTTGGTCAGCAAGTGCCTGGGTGGGGGGTCCCACATTTACTGTCAGGTTCCTGAAATGTCCAACTCGTTGGGCCTGAGCAAACATATCAGACTACAAACAATTATACACATTAAAGAACTGTAACATTTATAAATCATGGCCTTACAACTTCTATCCCAGAGGCCAAGGCAAAGAAATGTCGTTATTCACTTTATCAGTAAATTACACTGGACGCTGTGGATGCAATCGATTGCTGCCCTTCGTCAGGGTTAACATTGACTGACAAGGGGTTGCGAGGTAGACAGGCAGCCCAAAGAGGAAGAACTACCAGTTTCAAGCAGCTCTGATTCAGAGGAAAATGAAGACGCAACCCTCCAATGATCTCTTGAAATGATCATCAGTATTTACTAATGAAACTGCTACATAGGCTATCGCCATGATGTTCATGGCATGTTAATTGTGTTGAATAAAGTAATAGAATTTCAATATGACATAAAAGTGCATTTTGTCTGGATGGTCCCCACTTTTTGTGTCCCTTAGATTTTGTATGAAAAGTTGGGGTCCTGCTGGCTCCCATTAATTTTATGCTAAATGTTAACACTGGTAAACAAAGAGTAGATACTAATGTATTGACTTATGTTGGCAGTTCAAATCTGCCAGGTAAATGCACAAACCTTTGTGCACAATTACCCCTGGCATGGGCTATTGTCTGATACATTGCATCAGCGCATATTATTTCCTTCATAGGTTGACATTTCATTAAAACGAATGTCATTGATGCAACAGTTTACGTATCAATTGCATATAGATATATAATCCAATAAAAATCTGTCAACTGATTTACTTCATAAAATAAATAAATAAGTATACTTACATAGTGCAAATCTAGTTAAAAACTACTCAGGGCGTTTTACATATACATGTAGTAGGTATTCATTAAAAAATAATTACTTAAATATATGACTAAAATTAACTCTACATTACCAAAGTGCCATGTAAACAGATTAATGAAAACATAATAAATAAACTTATAAGAATATAGAAGGCTAAAATACATAAAACTAAAACGTCATTTAAGAAAGTATGATTTAAAAATTATCTTTACTAATGATGCAGTCACTGAAATAAAAGTTAAGCATATATTTATACAGCCACCGTCATGGAATTTATGTAATCATTAAACAATTTTACCTCACATTATGATGTTACAGAAACTGCTCGTGTATTACAGGGAATTATATACATCAATGAACTGCTAATCGTATTAATAATGCCAACTGACAAGTTTCACTGGGTGGTCCTGCCTAAGAAAACGTCATCATCATCAATCACTTGTAAGGATTTATCATGAAATGCAGTTGTGGTATGTGGGCTGGGGAACATAAAATGTATACGGAAGGAAAAGCCATTTCTTAATTAAAAGTGGCAGTAATGAGTCATCTTTTTAACAGCTGCATTTAAACTAAACAAGCATAATTATTTATTTATATATCCACATATTTATACGCATTTATTATAAGTAATATATTATGTCTATTATGAATGCTGCAGCAAATCAAGTGGCCTACACAGTAACATCAGAAATGACAACAGACTAGGAGTGCTCTTTACAATTAATAACTGACTAGTAGGGGACGGGCGGGTAAAACGGGCTCCTTAAGCGCCGATCAACCTTCATTTGACAGTTATGTACAAAAATTGTTCATTTTTGCTACAATACCCACCTATGTATATTGACTACGTACATGCACAGTCTGGTTACTCTATCTTAATAAATATAATACGTCAGACAAATTTTAAATAGACACTAATTTTATTATTTCTTAAAACATGGAGGCCAAAGTGGGCCCCCTCACAACGCTATGCGATGACACATAATCGTTGAAGCAAATCTTGCATATAACCCGCCATGCTCATACCCGGCGTACGCATCCCACACTCCCAACAAAACATCGAGCTTTTGCGTGTTCTGCTGTTGGAATACAAATATCCGAATATCACAGATAAGGCGTAGCATCATAGTTTTCCTTCTACGTTTTTTATGTTCTCAGCTTTTGTGTGCCTTCTCATCTTTGAAACAGTTGGCTGTAGGCACGGGACCAGTCTTGCTGTGACCTCGACGTGTTTCTTGTAATGACTGCCAGCAATGTTTTAGGTCGTCCCTCTGTAGCTTGGCGCACTGTAGCCCCATGGGGCCCACTTCTGCCTCTGCCATAGATTATCGGGCGGACAGCATTTTGGGATTATTGTGTTTATTCACTTCAAACTGAAATTGTTCATTTAACTAACTATGGCCTATTGCTCCCTAGACCACATTTACTGTTATGTACCCTGACAATTTATGAAAAGGTGGTATTTGAAAGGCACATCAATTATTTTAAGAAAAGTACCTACAACACAAATTTTATTTGCATTTGTGCCAAAGAAACAAATACAACGTTGAATTGTGTCCCCTGGATGGTCTGTAAATACTACTACCGTTGCTTTGACTGCATTGCTTACCAGGAATGCTGTGACAGATGGGGCCCACTTTGGCTGATGGGCCCACTTTACCCGCCCTTCCCCTACAAACTGTATGTAATTAATTTGCGCGAACTACCACCACTATTGCGACCAAAGAACAAGAAGCTCTTAATTATGTTCATCATGAACATCAATGTAACTATGATTATATAAAATATTTGCAGAAACTGGAGTGTTAGTGTATGTCCAGCCACATACAAACATCCGCCAAAAAGTCATCACCGATGAAAACGAGAAAAACAAGATCTTGTGGCAGGTCCACTCTGCACCCCATGCTGGCCACAGTGGCGTCAATGCCACTGTGGACAAAATCACCCAGCGATACTACTGGAAAGGGGTCAAAGGTGACGTAAAATCATACGTAAGTGTTCAGGAGGTGTAATGTGTGTATGTGTATAAACACACACACAAACGCACGCACGCACGCACGCACGCACGCACGCACGCACACGCACACACACACACACACACACACACACACACACACATATTAATCTGTTGTTATATAGATTCTCCAGAATTTTTGAGAATTGTGGTAATAAAGATATTGGCCTGTAATTTGTAAAAACGTTTTTTATCCAGACTTATATAGCGGAATAACTTTAGCTATTTTCATTTTGTTTGGAAAAACACCTGTTTGAAATGAAACGTTACATATATGAGCAAATGGCTTAACTATTTTAGAAATTACTTTCTTAAGCAGGCTTATGCTAATGTCACTGAAATCAGTTGATCTTTTATTTTTTACAATTTTGAACAGTTCAAATAATTTCTAAGTAATCAATAGGACTTAGAAACATAGTATGTTTAATGATTTCTTCTAAGTAATCATAAATAGTTGTATCGTTTTTAGGGGATATTTGTTGCTAAGTTGGGGCCAACATTTGTAAAGAAGTTATTAAATTCATTAGCAATATCTTCTTTCTTTGAAATTATCTTGTTGTTTTTTATAAAGTATTCTGGACATGTTGGCTTATTTTTGCGTTTGTGAATTACTTCATTTAGTATTTTTCAGGTATTCAATGCTGCTTTTTTTGTAACATCGAGCTATAATAGTTTTTTACGTAATTCTTAATATAGATGTTAATTTATTTTTGTATGTTTTGTAGTTTTGTTCTGCTTCTGCAGATCTCATTAAAATGAATGCTTTATATAACTTATTTTTCTTTGTACAAGCACGTTTGGTGAACCAGGTTTTTTATTTTCAAAGTTTTTTTGGGGAACTTTTGTTACTGGACAGTGTTTGTTAAATATATCCATAAATATGTGTAGAAAAGAGTCATATGCTTGATTATATAACATCATCAATTTTTAGCACACTTTCCCAGGTTTGTTGACTTAGTTCGATGCCATTTTATCCTCAATCATATTTCTGATAAATTGAAATTCTTTTACATTATACCTAATTATATTGATGCGCTTCCTTTCTTGAAATTATTATTAATAAACATAACAAAACCTCACTATCATCATTACTTGTAATTATTTATAAACAGTGTTTTCTTTATGTCCTTGTCTCAAAGCGTTGTGCATGTTATGGCTTCGTTACAGCCATGGTTTTCAATACAGTCTATAGTACGTGCAGCATTGAATACAAATCCCCGCGTCTTCGTGGCATATAACTCTGGCAGTTTAGGGTATATGTAACTGTCTACTAGCTGAATGTATTGGATGTATCGTGCCTGTAGCCACAGTGTAGGGCACAGAGCACTGGTGATTTTCCCATTGGCGGCCATGTTAACGTTTTGTCAGTTTATAAGGAAACTGGACCTGAGAAAAAATTGTGTTCTGCCCCTCAATATTGACCAAACTGAGCACGCTTTTCTGCATTCGCAGGGTCATGTAAGAAAAAATGGCTAAAAATCTACACTCTGCCTAACATGCGTCATTGCACTGCAGATATATCATAGCACTTAACCTACTGGTATGCCTGTCCTACGGTACTCATTTTACACTAATTTATTTTTTGAAAATCTCAAATTACACAATTATTGAGGTACTATATTCGTATGGGTTAGACCAGGAAGTCTAACTGTGCTCTGACCCCTGTAGTGTGCAACGTAGGGGGTCGAAAAGTCGTCGCTGCAGCGCGCAGAAATGATTTATTATGTAACACTGTCGCCGCGGGGGTCATGAACTCAGTCTCGACATTCTGGCACGACGTTCTGGACCGCTCGACGTTGCATACCGTCGCGCTAACCTTCGCCATGAACCGCTAACCTTTGACATAAACCGCTAACCTTTTGACATGAACTGCTAACCTTCGACGTTCTGGACTGCATCAACGTTCTGGACCGCGACACCGGGGCTAGCTAAGGGCAGGGACGACCACACCCTGGACTGCATACATTTATGCAGCCTGCTGCCCTAAAAGCTGAAAGGGAAAACACGTTAGTTAAGAATTAGCGAAATAAATAAGTAAAATGTGTGACTACAGCTGTCGCCACAGTTACAAATATACCTTTTGCACGATATTCCATCGGAAGTGCGCTGACGTCACGGTTGGTGCGTCGCACTTGAGAACAGAAGAATATATTTTATAAATAAAAAAATCGTTCTATTATTTTATGATGGGACATGAGAATAGAAGTATTAACTTACGATGACTGTCTCGTGTCGTATTGATATCGGATATGTATTCACAGCACCTACCTGTGAGTTGTGCTGTGCGCAATGCAAAAGGGTGCAAGGAACTGAATTTGGAAGAAAAATAATAAAACATACATTGCTTTGTATCTTGCCTCCTACTGTAATAATCACATTTACACCTGTCTCATAATATATAGTGTACATTTGCCAACGACACGAATTACGAACGAACGCTCATTGTTGTAGCGTGAAGACAGACAGAGACGGTCACGATGGTTGACGGCGTAAGACTTCGCGCTACTGGAACGGTCGCTGTTCCTTTCTAGAACAAAATAAAGTAAACTTGACACAGTGACCCTGCCCACGCCGTAAATCTCGTGTTGCCGACGGTCACTTGAGCGTTTTTGCCTTGTCCGAGATAGTTCTCAACGGGAAACACACATGCGTAGACACCATAGCCACGTCATAAACAGTAGACACCACGTGATTAGCGTTCACACGTGGAACTTCTCGCGGAGTTTCTGTATTACGTGATGGACGTCAAACGTGAATAAACAAATTATTAGTAGATGATTTTGATGTTAACACATCTAAGAGCGTATTTGTGGAGTAATGTGATGCATTTTGAGTATCTATTATTTAATAGGCCACGCACATTATTAAGTTCTAAGAAAACATTTAATTACAATATATATATATATATATATATATATATATATATATATATATATATATATATATATATATATATATATATATATATATAATATATATATATATATATATATATATATATATTAATTAATTATAAACAGTACTCTCTCAAGTTTGTAAGTAGCTATTTTGAAAGGGATCCATTTTATTTCTGCCTGATCCCTTTCACCTGTTCGGAAATCGGTTCATTTAGGCTATGCGCAAAGCATCCCAGGTATAGGTATGCGTTCATCGTTCAAACAGTACCAAGAATAACTGTGAAAAAAATGTGTGTGTGTGTGTGTGTGTGTGTGTGTGTGTGTGTGCGTGTGTGTGCGTGCTTGCGTGCATGCATCTGTGCGTGTGTGCGTAATAAAACCTATGTAAAACATTCCTTAGTAAACCATTTCTTCATCTGGCTTTCACACTAGGATTGAACGGGCAAATCCTACGCTTGTGGGCATTCGATACCCTGGCATTATAGTATATGGAATAGGAACACTTATCATGACTTATGAGATCATCGATACCAGGATTTGCGCAGACAAGTTCGTTATGCAATTAAGCCCACAGTCGTAAAGTAGCATATTACACCAACCCGCCATTCGTAAATGGTGTGAGTACATAACTCAAAATCCCGCCCTGCTGGGACAAATGTGACTTCAGATTTGGAACCAGCATATTGGATATACTCTAAAAATGATCCCACACTTGTAAAAGTTGCAGTATTGCGAAATAGACGAAATAGACAAAATGGACTAAGTGCAAGAAACCAACATGACATTCACGAAAACGACTAAGTCCTACGTGAAATGTGTACGTTATTACATTATCAGGCGAAATTTATTACAATATCATTATCAGGCAAGAGGAGTTTATTACATTATCAGGCAAAAATATTACATTATCAGGCAGCAAATTTATTACATTATCGGGTGATGTTATTACATTATCAGGCAGTTATTACATTATCAGGCGATTTTATTACATTATCAGGCAGTTAGTACATTAAAAGGCGATTATTACATTATCGGTTGTAACAGTCGCTTATCAGACGAGCCTCAGACTCAGAAACATGCCTTTGTCATATCCAAGTTCCAGGTAGCGTCGCTACGACGCCGAGAAAGCGATCGATTTGGATATTCCTAGGCTCGTATTTAAACAAACGTAATATTTTATTGCACTGAACGACATTTTAAGCAACTCTGCACAGTAATCATCTCATGAGAGTTAACGAACAGCCCGTGGCATTTATGTTCCTGGTTGGAACGACCTAGTCAGGGACTCTCATCAAGCTGCCAGAGAAACTTTTCTCATCTGGCGGTCTGCTGGGAGTCCGAGACATGGTTCTTTGTATGACTTAATGAAAATTAAACGTGCCCAGTTTAAACGCAACAAAAGACATTGCGAAAAAAATGCTGAATCTCTTAAAGCGGAGCGTCTAGCTTCCAATCTGAGCAGCCATGATTTTAAAAACTTTTGGAAGGGCATCAAACAAGCAAACAATGCCAGGTTACCTAACCCCAGTAATGTTGGAGGTGCCTGTGGTGCTGAAAACGTCAGAAATATGTGGCTTCAACATTACCAATCACTGCTTAACTCTGTACCCGAGTCTACTGTTCACATTCATAAGATTGACATGTATTGTAGCAATATTCAACTTAGCGACAATATGGTTGTTAAAGTTAAAGAACTACAAGAATTAATAATTGCTATGCCTGTTGGTAAAGCCTGTGGCTATGACCATATCAGTAATGAACATTTTAAGTATGCTAACGAAAAACTACATATTCTTATGTCTTTGTTGTATAGCAGTCTGTTAATACATGGTTTTTTACATGATACTATGATGACAACAATCATAGCTCCTATCATTAAAAATAAATCTGGTGATTTGTCAGACAATAATAACTATAGACCCATTGCCCTTGCCACAGTAGCTAGCAAACTATTTGAATCATTAATATTATCCAGGGCTATCCCATTTCTCATTACATGTGACAATCAATTTGGATTTAAAAAGCATCACTCTACTGAGATGCTCATATTTCTGTTAAAAGAACTTTTTCGAAACTATATTGCTAATGGGTCTTCTATGTATGTTACTATGTTGGATGCCTCCAAAGCCTTCGACAAAGTTAACCACAGCAAGCTATTTGGTAAATTAATTGATCGTGGCTGTCCAGCTTTTATTGTACGCATTCTATACCACTGGTACGGTACCCAACAATTTACCATCAGATGGTGTCAGGGATTTTCTAGCTTTTTTACTGTTTCCAATGGTGTTAAACAGGGTGGAATCCTTTCCCCCCATCTTTTCAATGTGTACATGGACGACTTAAGCGTTAATCTAAACAAATTATATATTGGTTGTCTTTATGCTGGCACCTTAATCAACCACTTGATGTATGCTGATGACCTCTGTATTTTTTCTCCCAGTGTTGCTGGTTTGAGAAAACTTACTGATTGTTGTGCCAAGTATGGCGAATTGTTCAATATTACTTATAATGCCAAGAAGTCCTTTTGTATGGTTATTGACAACCAATCCCAGGACAGGAAACATTTTCATTGTATCCATCTCGATAACCATCCATTACCTTATACTACAAAATGTAAATATCTTGGTCATATAATCAACAACAACCTGACTGATGATGACGACATAGCCAGACAAAAAAGATGCCTTTATGCCCAAGCCAATGTATTAGCTCGAAAATTTTGTCTTTGTAATATTTCTACCAAAATTATTTTATTTCAAGCATACTGTGCTCCTATGTATACTTCTAGTCTTTGGTGCACATTCAAAAAATATAGCCTCAAAAGCATTACTGTCGCATACAATAATAGCCTCAGAATTTTACTAAACTTACCCTCAAGATGTAGTGCAAGTTTTATGTTTGCCACCAACTATATTAAATCCTTCAATGAACGCATTCGTTCATCAATTTTCAGTCTTTTATGTCGTCTTCATCAGTCAGATAATATCCTTTTTATTAATTACCTTCATACCGACATTCATTTTAAGAGCCATTTGTACTCATACTGGAGGTCTTTATTGTACACATGTCATTAGTATTGTATTTATTTTTGAATCATTTTTTATTTTATATTTATTTTTACAACTTATTTAATTCATTTCCTCATATATTTAGACATAACTTTTTAAATTTTACACTTATATTTTTACGTTGATCTCATTGCTTTGATTGTATTATATGTATTTTTTTTTTAATTGTATTTTATGTATACATATATGGACGTCTTGTCTGAAATAAACCTTATTTATTTATATTTTATTTATTTATACCCAAACAGCTTTGAGGGGCTGAAAAGTGCTGCCACCTCGCGGAGTCTGGTTAATCGTGGCGACACACGGCGGATCGGGAAGTAACCACGTGTTCTCGGATGTTCTCTCGCACCACGCGCTTTCAGCGTGAAAACTAAACGCCATTTCTATAGAAAACATTTTGGATAACGAGTTCGTGTTTACTGTCGAACATAACCTGTAATATGTATGCCGCTTGGCAACAGTGGGGCCAGGCAGGTGAGGCGGCACAACCGGCTGCTGCAAGCATGCAATATACTCAACAACAACAGATTTACATGCAGCAGTATTACCAGCAAATGGCGGCGCAGCAGACACCGTCGACAGTCGCTCCGCTTCCATCGACGACTTCAACAGCGCCTCCACTCCCAGCCGGCCCTCCACCCGATTCCACGGGTAGCGGTGTTACCCCAGCACCCCCACCTGTTCAACCCCCAGCACCTTCGGATGAACGGCCTCCGTTGCCACCTGAACCCCCACCAACCGAGGAGCCCCAGGTTGAAGTTAGTACATTATCTGCTCGCAAGTGAAAAATCAAAAATTAATTGAATGGCATCACATGTGATTGTCATTGTGAATCGATGTTGGACAGAAAAAAAGCAAGATCTTTACCATTATCAATGTATTTTCTGATGTCATCCATTTAACGTGGTGTCATTTTGTGTAGCTGTCTTATGTTTCATTGGCCTAATGCTATGGACAGTTATGTCTTAGACGATATGTCAAAACATTGTTTTTTAACTAACAAATTTGTATGTAATTTTTCGCAATTTTTTCGCATAAGTCTTAACATCGATCGATCTATTGATATTAGCACTTTTATGGGAAAATGTGTCATTTGCACATTTTAGACGTTACTTATTATCAGGCCTGGGGTCAATTCCATTCAGTCAATTCCAGTTCAATTTAAAATCTTCCAATTCAGTTTAAAAAAAATCAATTCCAATTTGATTAATTTTGTTCCAAATTTTTCAATTTCAATTCCCGCTCCAATTCTGGAATTGAATTGGAATTGAATTGGTCAATTCCAATTCTTTTTGAATTGACCCCCAGCCCTGCTTATTATATTTTTTGTGACATTGTCCACAATTTTGTGACACAAGCAGCTCTGGAATTGGGACCTGACGTCTGTCTCACTTAACCAGTCACATAACATAATTTGACAGTTGACATGCAACCGTCACTTGTTACCTCACTTGCCTGCTGTGTTTACAAATTCAGTAATGTCTTGTTTATCTGCATGATTTGGGTCGGATAAACGAAACACGTGAATTAGTGAGACACCTTATTAATACTATGCATAGTATCAAGATGGTTCCCACTTCCTACACAAAACATACGGATTGCGAGACAACCAGATCATTGAAGACCAGATAAATGAGATATGACTGTACATACCTGAAAACATAATTAGTTGAAGCAGCAAGAAAGAATGTGTTTTGATCTATTTAAATTATAATAAATACATAAATATCCTGAATGGAACATCAGCAGTAACTGGACAATATACTTTTGTTTGTTTGTTTATTTGTTTGTTTTCAACACTCCCATTTGTCAACCATGGAATAAGTGAGTCACACAAATCTAATCTATATCCCCAATGATAGTGCTATATGCCACAGATGCAGCCAACAAATGCACGAGAGCAGGAGAAGTTGACAGCTCTACAGCAGCAGGCCCAGCAGTGGCAGGTGCAGCAGCAGCAACAACAGCAGTGGCAGCAGTACCAGCAAAACTGGGCCACATATCAGCAGCAGCTGCAGCAGTGGGATGGACAGCAGAAGGTGCTGTCTGCAGCCAGTACACCGCAAGGCAAGTGGCTTCATGGGTATACAAAACTGATGATTGCTGCTCCCATTATCTAGTAAAAAATACGGAGAAATGTTGAGGTACTGGGATGGATATCTTGAAACATTGTAAATACATACATTCTCATAAATGCGTCGTATCTAGTAGTTACGGGGGGGGGGGGAAACGGAAATCCTGAAAACAACGGAGTGGTCATTGAATTTACCTTCCTGTAGTTAGCATTAAACTTAAACAACTTTCGAGCAGTTGGTGTTTCTGGGGGATGTAATGAAATGTTGTGTTCTGTCAACAGGCGCCACCTCAGATGCTACGAGTGAGGCACTGAAGGCAATCAAACAGGAGGAGCAGGACTTTGAGAAGCAATACAAAGACTGGATGAAGCAGTACAGTGACTGGAAGGCCCAGAACAAAAGTGAGTTGGAAAGGAAGTGCAGATCAGTAAATGTATTGATCACATATTTCATCTTGAATTGTTCCCATTTTCATGCAAATTGAAAGTCCACTTTCTTTACGTTGGTAAACCAAATTTAATGTACATTTTTTTCTGGGTGGTCATAACAAATCAAATTAACAAATTAATCGTCAAGTTCCTGACTTATCCTTCTTTATTTTAGTCAGTTACAATTAGTTATACTTATACTTATTTTGGACTTCTCACCAGGTTAAAGCATACCTATGACATGTTACTTTGTGTTAAACATAACCAGTATCTCGTAATAATTGTGACCTATCTTAGCAAAAAGAGTCAGATGTCGGTAAAACTGATTTCTGTAAATGCCGTTTTTTTGAAAACAATTGCAAGTCCGACAATTTTTAGATTTTCCCTGAATTCGTTACCACCCAGATCGCACTACTGATTGGTGTAGCGAGAAGGTTATCGAAGCCAAGCGGTGTAAATTACCCCTGTTACAAAGCCATCTGGTTGCAGTTAGCAGGAATGCAAGAATCACCTAGGTCGTCTTTCAAGAAGCCCCGCGTTGAATACACAGCCCTTCCAGCACCTTCTGTCCATCATGACTGTCTGCATTTCTCTTATGTTTCCCAGCCCTGTATCTTGCAGCAGGTTGTCAACATAAGTCATTTTTTGTCTTCCCCGGTTTGCATGTCCATCCGTTGGCTGCCACAGGACAAGTTTGTTGGCGACTTCATCCTCGTGTCTGACACAATGCCCAGCGAGCCGCATTCTTCTCTGTTACACTTTGGTGGATACTGGTGGTAATTCACCATATAGTTCTATGTTGGTTATGTGTTAACATAACCAAGGAATGCAAGACATCCCTCAAAATCAGACAAACATATTTTCACAGAAAAGGTGGTTGCCATGGTTACGGTAATGCAAATGATATGAAATTGTACAGTTGGTCACCTTTTCACACCGGAAACACATTACGGAAATTTGGTAAAGATTGCTTGTCTGGTTGCTGAGATATAATCTGAATCCATTTTTTGACCAGTGTCCTAATTTTACCGTACATACCATACATGTATATCTTGTGGAGAGGTCAAATGACGTTTGTTACTTTCAGATCACCCGAACCAGGAACAGTTCCAGCAGTACGAGGCACAGTGGAAGCAGTACGAGGGACAGATGGAGAGTAAAAGGGTGGAGATTGAGGAGAGGAAGAAACTCATCTACAGCAAGGCCAGTGTACCCCCTCCCGCTGAAGCTGCGCCAGTTCCGCCAACCTCCATTGCCGGCCAGGGCATGGGGTTGCACCCTCACCAGGGCGATCAGAGCCTGGCGTTTCACTCCCAGCACCAGGGAATGCACGCGCACCAGGGTGATAACGGCATGGGTCTTCACCCCCCGTATCCTGGTGACCAAGGCATGCGGCCTCGTGTTCCCCACCCGGGTGATCAAGGCATGAGACCTCGTGGCCCACACCCTGGTGACCAAGGCATGAGACCTCGAGGTCCCAGTGACCAGGGCATGAGGCCACGTGCCCCAGGGGGTTATCAGCAACCACCCCAGTTTCAAGGTGGTCCACGCTTCCCTGGCGCCATGGGAGACCCGAGGCAGCGATTCGGTGGTCCTCGCTTCGGTGGTCCGTCTGGGGACCCGGGGGAATCGTCTGTTGGTCTCGGTGAAGAGGACTCGCATGAAAACCCCACTGATCAACAGTCGTCAGGCTTTGATGACGGATACCACGGAGCTAACATGGGTCCAAGGGGTCCAAAGCCTGGTCTAGGACGCCCCTACGAAGGTCCAGGGGGGTTCAACCAAGGGCCAAGAGGTTTCGGGCCAAGGGGACCACGCGGCCCCGGTCCACGAGGACCGACGTCAGTGTCAAATGGACCTAACTCGACTGCGCAGGGTCCAAGATTCGGTCGACCCGGTGAACCGAACATGGATCATACGCGAATGTTAAGACCAAGTGGTCCTAATTCAACCCAGCAGAGCACATTAAGGCCCAGTGGTCCAAATTTAGGACCACGTGGTGTTCGACCGAGTGGCCCAAATCAAGGACCACAAGGTATACCATCTAGTAGTCCCAACCAAGGGCCAAAAGATATTAGACCCAGTGGACCCAATCAAGGCCCTAGAGGAATGCGGCCAGGTGGTCCGCACCAAGGGCCTAATGGTCAAAACCAAGAACAAGGCCTTAGAGGAATTCGGCCTAGTGGGCCAAACCAAGGCCCTGGAGGAATTCGTCTGAGTGGACCCAACCAAGCCCCTAGAGGAATTAGACCTAGTGGACCCAACCAAGACCCTGGTGGTCCAAATCAGGGACCGAGAGGAATTAGACCCAGTGGACCCAACCAGGGCCCTAGAGGAATCCGCCCTAGTGGTCCAAATCAAGGCTCTAGTGGTCCCACCCTAGGGCCTAGAGGAATTCGGCCCGGTGACAACAACCAAGGGCCTAGAGGAATTCGGCCCGGTGACAACAACCAGGGGCCTAGAGGAATTCGGCCCGGTGACAACAACCAAGGGCCTAGAGGAATTCGGCCCGGTGACAACAACCAGGGGCCTAGAGGAATTCGGCCCGGTGACAACAACCAAGGGCCTAGAGGAATTCGGCCCGGTGACAACAACCAAGGGCCTAGAGGAATTCGACCTAGTGGTCCAAACCAGGGCGCTAGAGGTCCCCGACCTGGCGGTCCCAATCAAGGACCAAGATTTGAAGCACCCTGGCCTAGACAACCAAGATTTGGAGGTCCGGGCGAGATGAACCGTTTCAGAGGACCGAGACCTCAGTACGGAGGCTACAGTGGTCCTCAGTATGAGGAGCAGTCATACGAGGAACAGGAGCCCGAGGGCGGAGAAGAGGGGGTGGAAGAGGAGGTTATGGAGGTGGACTACAACGCAGCCGCTGAAGATGCTGGGTACGAGGACACTGAGCCAGTTGAGGGGGAGGAAGACGCAGAGCACTGGCAGGCACCAGGACCACGCTTCGGAGGACCTCGATTCTTGGGACCGCGGGGAATGGGACCGCCAGGTGGACGGTTTCCACGCCCTAGGTTTGGCGGCTCCGAAGGCGGGCCAAGATTCCGGGGCCCGCAGCCACCGTTCCAGCGTGGGCCGGCTCCGCAGCAGTTCCGACCCCGGGGGCCCCGGCCGGAGGGCGGGCGATTCCCCCCACCGACATCACAGGCTAGGCACGAGTTTGGACCAAGACCTGGGTCCGTTCCTGTGAGGTCTTCCGTGCCATCGCTGTTGGCGATGAAGATCGAGAAGCCTCCGGAGAAGTTGGGAGACAACACGACGCCCTCCCCTGATGCCGGTCCACACCCACCGTTTAGGCTGGGTCCTGGCCTCGCACCGGAGCAGAAGTCACCAGGTCTACCCCAGGCTCGCCCCGGAGAACATCCCGGTCAAATGTAAGTGGTTTTTAGATTGTTAATAATAGTATACAGTAGAATGTTGACCTCCGAAAGGCTTATGGTTCAGACTGTGAGACATTATGTCATGTGAACAGGATTTTAAAACACTAGACTTCCCTGCCGGTGTTAATGAACAACCGCCCTTGTGGAAGTAACTCGTCTTGTGATAACCATTTGTCAGTTTCCTACTGTTCAATGTTTTGTACTAGAAACTAAGTTTTGTTCGACGTTGTCGCACCGTTTTTGAACAAGATTGTGTAAACAGCACATTTCTGCCGACTGCCGTGTTTTGCACGTCCACTAGGTATAGAACTAAGGAATAGAACTACACTGGCAAAATATATGTTAATTAGCGTACTGCTGTCTACTGCATGATTTGTAATTGAAACTTGTATGGCAACATTAATAATAATTATACAATGTGTGGCTACACTGTCATGTATTGTGTACAGGATATACCAAGCATAAATGATAAAGCAACAGTTACAAACTAACAGTTTACTATTTTTAAATGTGTCCAGGACCATGATGTTATTTAAGTAATCAAGTGAACAATATTATAATTTCATGAATTACATGGCATGGCTGATGAAAATTAATAATGTACATTATAATTTAGTATGGTAATTGGTAGGTAATATAGACTTGGTTCATGTTAGGGGCTCCATCCCTAAATAAATTAATAGTAATATTACACCTGTGTTCATAATAAAAATGGTCCCTATTTAGAACGCTGTGCATTCAATACTGCATTGTCCCAAATGGCCAAGATCCTGTATTGAACCCTGTCGTCTGTTTGCAGGCACAGTAAGCCAGAAGCAGCAAGTCCCCTGAAGGGTCTGGTAAGTTTTTTGTGGACAAACGTTGTATTAGATACCATTAACGTTTATAGTTATGCATATACTCTGATGCCAGAATGATACCGTAAAGTGATTATTAATAATATAGCACAATAATTAAAATTATTTGCAGGGGTAGAATTACCCACTAGTCCGCTAGTCTGTACACTAGTAAAGATAAGGGCGGACTAGTAAACCTGCCTAATAACTATTCCGGTTGTCTAGTAAAGGTCAATGTGTCATCCAACCCACCCTACATCAATCAATCAAGTCTTTGTAGTCACAGTGACCCTAACCCCAACACATCCACAGGCTGGGGGATGTAGTAACTAAGTCCCAAGTCATTAAAACGTTGATAAATTGTTGCCATTGAGCAACTGGCTACTGGCTTCCTTTTCTGATAAATGATGACATAGCCACCAGCTATAGACTTGTCTGGGCACGATTTGTAAGATTAACTGTTCTTTGATGTCTATAATTTTCTCGTGTGATATTTTTATTTTCCAGTATTAAAGTCTAGTAGAGCATTTTTTCCATAACTGTAATGTGAGCTAAATTTCCAAAATGTATATAAATATATGATATAGAAAATTAATAATGGTAGGGTGATACTGCCGGTCAATGAGTGCAATTGGCATTCTTTTTCAATTGCGCAGTTTTTAATACAGATCATATCTTCACTTTTTAATTAATTACTTTTGTTATTTCTGTATTATTTCGTTGGTACCTTTATGAAAAGTGCATTGTTATTTAACTGGGTTGCAATATGTGCTATTTTTTAGTTTAAAAACAAATTGGAACAACTTAAATTTGGATTTTTTATTTTTGCGGACTAGTAAACGTTTTGGCGGACTAGAAACTTTTGACTTTACTAGTCCCGCTAGTTCTGTCCCTGATTTGAAAAGGATGGAAATGCATGATTATTGGATGGTGTGAAACCTTAAAGAGGATACCTAAGAGGAAGTCTGTTCTAACAATTGTGGGAACATTAAGTAAAGCTAATTTTTAAACAGGATGTTTTGTTTATCATTTCAAAGTATTGCAAAGTAGAAACTTTTAAACAGAATGTTACGATCTTAGTAAAGTAATACAATTTGCTAGATAGTACGCCATAAGTACACATGTATATAAAATAGAAATTTTAATCTGAGAAGCAGACCCAGTCATATTAAGATATTGTCCACGTTTAGACTAGTTTGGACAGGTGGTGTGACACTGTGCTCTGTGACAGGCGTTCTCGGAGCATGAGTTGGAGATCATTCGGAAGGCGGCGGAGGAGCTGAAGACTCGCCAACAGCCGCAGCCAGTCCCGGAGGAGGGTGGAGGGGCTCCGGCCGTGCCCAAAGAGGAGCAGGGCTACCCGGAAGTCTACCCAGAGGAAGCAGGGCAGGTCAGTGACAGATCAAACTACGTATCTTTGAATTGCTTGTGTTAGTTGCTAGGATCGCTCCCTGCAGCAGGTCTATGGTTCTGTAGAACTCAGCTGCAGTGTTTGGCACTAGGTTGTGTTCGACTGCCACAAGGGAACCTATTCTCTGGGTATGAGACACAACTTGGCTCTGGTTTCATTAGTATTAACCAATGAAACCAGAGCCAAGTTGTGTCTCAGACCCAGAGAATAGGTTGCTTTGTGGCAGTCGAACACAACCTAGTCATCAAGCCTCTTGGCATTGTGATATCAACAACCATGACATTCTTTTCAACGTTTAAGTAAAATACTCTTTCCCATGCACCTACTCCAACACGCACACTCGCACACATACAAGAAATATTACAAGAGATAAATTTGTGATAAATATATGTAAGCTTATATCAAAACCAGCCGCCCATTTTAAAGAAATTAGCATCTCATAACTGATGTGATGTGATGTTGCCAGGAAGAGTACCCGGGTCCGGACCACTACAGAGGAGAGGAGGGATATGAAGAGGTGAGTTGCATCACTTGTCCATGTGTGTCTTTCACGTATTACCACACCTACGGTTGTCGCACGGGTTACTAAAATAAATGCATATACACGCATTCCCACTTCCCCAGCCACAGGTAAGAACATACTTCATAATCTCATTGAGAGTGGTCATTGCCTTTGATATATTCAAAACATTTGATGTTCAAAATGCTACATTTATAATATGAGGAATTGAGATGAATCGGAACACAATATATTCACTGTGGTATAATCTAACTTACTTTGGAGCTTAATTTTCAAAGATGAGTACAACGTTTCGACCCGTCATCAACGGGCCTTGTTCACGTACTGGTGTCACTTGTTTTGCCTCAGATTTCGGTATATGAACAAGGCCCGTAGATGACGGGTCGAAGTGTCGTACTCATCTTCGACAATTAAGCTCCAAAGTAAGTTAAATTATACTACAATAAACCATTCTTGGAGCCATGAACAATATAATATATTCAATATATTCACTGTGCTTATAAATCTCACAAAACTTTGCGTATGTTATGTAGTGTATGCATCGACACGTGTGCACAGGCTCTTAATTTTTTACATTTCAAACTGGTGTTTTTCTTACTGTCTGGTGATCCTCTTCCCTGATTACCCTTTACCCTGTCTTTATTTCCAGTACCCTGAACACTATCCAGAAGAAGAGCCCTACCTGAGACCCAGGGAACCCTTCCGGGAGGGTGAAGGCCGTCGGTTTCCTCCCCCTCCCCCTTGGATGAGGCCAGAGTTTGATGACTTTCCGGAGCGGAGACCCTTCCCTCCTCCCCCACCAGACAGGATGCTCCGAGAACATTGGGGCCCTCGGGATCTACCCCCTCGAGATCTACCCCCTCGAGATCTGCCCCCTCGAGATCTGCCCCCTAGGGGACCATGGAGGGAGTTTGACAGATTTGGAGATCCATATGATGATCCGTACTTGTTTGAACGAGAACGAGACAGGTATGTGTATTGTGTAGTCGGTCAGTTTAACCTGTACCTACATTGTCCATGTCAAAACAATCAAGAATTCACATGACAGTCTTCGATCTTGGTGACATTTTGTGTGTTGTTTTATGATCATGAGTCAATTTAACCTTCAAGTCCAGAGATAGAGGTCATCAAATTTGGACCTGACCTGACCTTGATACTTGACAAACTTCCAGGTGTCATAACTCCATTTCTAGGTGACTTACAGATATGATGTAGACCTATTTAGGTAATAACACATATATAAAAAGTTTTAAAACGCTCTTCTTTGACCTGATCTAGCAGAAAACGTAACCTCCGATTGTGCTGATTTTTGTTGTTGAAATATTATATTTATATATACATATATTATATATATATATATATATATATATATATATATATATATATATATATATATATATATATATAATATACTATGCATTGTTTGTGTGTTCATGCAAAAAACTGCATACACGTAAATATGATATTGATAAATTTATGATGGTGTTGATTATAGTTATGGAAACTCCTGTGTAGTGTGATATTCACAATAGGCTTTATGCTAACAGTGTCCTTGCTGTAAACAGGTTTATGCTGCCACCGGAGAGAAGACTCGATCCGTATGATCTTCGACCTCTTCCACCACCAGGGTACCGGGACATATACGACTTGCCACCACGACCAATATCACCCTTTGAGAGGGGTAGGTTTACATCACCCTCCTGCTATGACACTTTCATAGTTTAGATTTTCCAATCTGATACCAGTAGTATGACAGTAAATATCCATCTTATTGATTCATTTTGAAACTTAAAGGTTCACTTTTACTTTGTTTTTAAATTTGTATTCTCTCCTGGGTATGTTGTTGAGATATGTCAAAATAAATTGATGTGATATGATGTTTCAGTTAACTTGTATAACTTGTTTCTAGTGTCTAGTTAGCTAACCACTACACTACCACACTGGCTATTCTCACTAAGTAATCGCCCTACCCTGCAGGGTTCCCCTTCCGCCCTCCCGCGCTAGACGAGCCACTGCCTGCCCCAACTGTCATCGACTACGGTCACGGGGTTACTGATGCCGAGAAAGAGGGTCCGGCTGACCTAGAGGGTGGAGACTACCGCCCCCCACGCCATCACAGCCTGGAGCGAGACGACCCGTACCGGCGGCGGAGTAGAGAGCGGAGCCCGGAGCGGGGTCCGGAGCGGAACAGGTCACGCAGTCCAGTTCGGGGTGGCGAGAGATGGCCTGGCAATAGAGGTAGGTTAAAGTTCATTTTTTTAGGCCTCTATAAAAGTTGCTAAAAAAAGTTACTGCTCGACTCATACTTTCTTTATCTACCCATTATTGCATATATGTAAATATTGTTTAAATAAAGTTTTATTATTTTATTTATTTGACTGAAGTGATATAAATGATTTGACAATTTATTTAACTATTACATCAGATTTTTGTTTTATATTTATTGTGCTTATATATCTGCTACGTTGAGTGTTTAGGTTATTAGTGTTGTTGAGCATTTTATTGGAAATTATGCTTAAATAAATAAACATTATTATTATTACTATACAAACGCTACTACACAAATGTTAGTTCTCTTTACTTAACGTTACAACTGTTTGAATGACGTTACAAATGTGCACATCAGGGTTTGGTTTGACACAGAAATAACTTGGATTAAATGCACGATTATTAAAGTATTTCCACTTGTTGAAAGTTTATCCTATTGTTTCAGGCTACTGTCTCTTTTATCGAAGCTACTACCTGAATTAGCTTAGTCGTGGATTCAGTTCTTTGGTGCCTAAGTATGTGACATGTGTTAGGTTTGTGTGTATCACAATGGGATGTTATTTCCATCAGGTCCAGAAGGTCGTGAGCGCAGCCCAAGGCGGGACAGGGAGCGAGACCGGGAGAGGGACAGGGAGCGGGAACGCTACGAGCAGGAAAGACGCGGTAGGGATGGCTTCAGGGAGGGCTACCGGGAGAAGCCACGGGAGCGAGAGAGGGGAGAACGGGAGAGGGAACGAGAAGGCAGAGAAGGCAGAGACAGGTGAGTGGATGGGACGTTTTGGTTCATGTGAACATGTGTGTTCTTAGACAGGTGTGTATGATGACACAAGTGTTTGTATATTTATACCTACGCTCATGTTACATGCAATGTTCACAGCTGATCAAAGGATAGTTGGTCTAATTGTGAACATTGTCATTCGTAGACATACATAACATTTTGAACAACTGTGTAAACTCTGCACTAACCCAACCCATAGGGATTTTGAAAATAATAAGAACATTTATAAACCGCCATAAATTTTAAAATATCCATTCGGAGACGCTGTACAAGAGTATGTATACATGTGTCGTAGAATGGCTTAACTTTCCGAAGGGGTTATAGATTAACCACTCATAAGTCCATTCTGTTGGTTTCACTCTGCTGTTGCGATCCCAGCATTTATATTGTAGTCAATAAATCTATTAATTTGAGTCAATCTATAGATACCATCTGACATCATTGTAGATACAGCTCAAATGGACATCGGGATTCACCCGACTACAGGAGAAGCGATCACAGGGATTCGCCTGTAAGTCGCGAGCATAGAGACTCTCCTTTGACACGTGACCACAGTGATTCACCTTACGGCCGCTCGGTCGCGCCACCGTCTCAGCGGGCGCCTGTCGTTGAGGAGAAGCGGATTCAACGGGTCACCGTTGACGAAATACTGTGTAACCCAGGGCGACGGAAACGTCCGGATCACATCGTGGTGATTGTGCGCGGGCCACCAGGATCTGGAAAGACCTATGTCTCAAAACTCATCAAGGTATGCACATCATTTGGCTTATATATTAGTGGTAATCAATTGTAGTTTGTTTAGAAATTAGATTCCCGTTGCTGTGTTTGGTGTTCCTCCTCATATCCAGGATATGGTTTTCGTCATACTTATTCCTCATATCCGGCATATGATTCCAGTTACAGTTATTCTTCATATATCCGATATATGATTCCAGTCACAGTTATTCCTCATATATCCGGTATATGATTCTGTTATTCCTCATATATCCAGCATATGATTCCAGTCACAGTTATTCCTCATATATCCGGTATACGATTCCAATCACAGTTATTCCTCACATATGATTCCAGTCACTGTTATTCCTCGTATCCGGTATATGATTCCAGTCATAGTTAATCCTTTGTATCCAGCTTGTGACTAGCTGTAGTTATTTATAGTATCCAGGTTATGACTTATGATTCTAGTCGTAGATATTCCTAGTATCTGGCATATGATCCTAGTTGTACTGTGCAGTTGATGGGGAAGTTCCTGTGAGTGGTGTTACAGATGCCTCTGGTTGACCCAGATGGACCAAGGTAGTGTCATGTAATCACAGTCTGTGTTGGTGTTGACAGGAGAAGGAGATGGCCAATGGTGGCGTGTCCCCTCGGATGTAGTGTCTTGTAATCACAGACTGTGTTGACATTGACAGGAGAAGGAGATGGCCAATGGAGGCGTGTCCCCTCGGATGTAGTGTCTTGTAATCACAGTCTGTGTTGGTGTTGACAGGAGAAGGAGATGGCCAATGGTGGCGTGTCCCCGCGGATGTAGTGTCTTGTAATCACAGTCTGTGTTGACATTGACAGGAGAAGGAGATGGCCAATGGTGGCGTGTCCCCTCGGATGTAGTGTCTTGTAATCACAGTCTGTGTTGACATTGACAGGAGAAGGAGATGGCCAATGGTGGCGTGTCCCCGCGGATGTTGTGCCTCGACGACTACTTCATGGTGGACGTGGAGAAAACGGAGAATGACGCGGAGACAGGAAAGATGGTCAAACGCACGGTACGCTCCTGGCTAGTGAAACTAACAGTTAAACCTGTGTGTATTAAAGACAGGCGGTCAGTCCTGAGATTTCATAAATATTGATCATTAATCCGTGTTGTTTGCACCACTGATTACATAGGTAGTTTTTTCTAAACATGTTTATGGTCTGTGGCATTCGTGTTTTGTGTTTGTAAAAGGCACATGGGAGACACATAAAAATTGCTTTGTAGGATATCTGGTAAAGGTTTGAAAGTACTGTAAATATTTTGAGGCATAAGAGTTCATCATTAATTTACTTAACATCTTGATTGTAACTGGCTTTATTGTGTGGGCATGCAACTCAAATTACTGTTACAACTGTACATTAATGTCCGCTAATCACTGCAGAAATGTTTGTATCTGGAACCCCCATACCCTGACAGATCAAAGCGAGTCGATGAGTGTCAAGTAGCTGTCCTGCTGTAGGTCCTGGAGTACCAGTATGATGCTGACATGGACCAGGCCTACCGAGCCAGCTTCCTCAAGAGTTTCCGCCGCCAGATTGATGAGCGCTATTTCAACTTCATCATTGTGGACGCTGTCTTTGACAAGACGGCCTACCTGGAGGAGTTCTGGAGTTACGGCAAGCTGAAGGGTTTCGAGGTGAGTGGGTGGTATAACACTGGGTGGGGGGGGTGTAGGTTTATGGGACGTGAGTCATGTCAGAGTGATGTTGAGTCATGTCGGAGTCGTGTTGAGTCATGTCGTGTGGTGTTGAGTCATGTTGGAGTGATGTTGTAGGTATATGTGGCACATATGTTACTTGTGCATTTCAGCTATAGGTGCAAGTCATGTGGATGGTGTGAATCATGTCAGTATGGTGTTGCAAGTGCACGTGGCAGATGTGAGTCATGTCAGTGTTTTGTTGTAAGTGTATGCAGCAAAGGTGTTAATTGTGTCAGTGTTTTTGTTGAGATATAGGTGTGAATCATACAATTGTGGTTTTGCAAGTGTGTATGGCAGATATGTTAATTATGTGCGTGTGGTGTTGTAGGTGTTGTGTGGCAGTGTAAGAGTTGTTGCAGGTGTTAATTGTGTATGGTGTTGTGTGGCAGTGTAAGAGTTGTTGCAGGTGTTAGTCATGTGTGGTGTTGTGTGGCACAGTTGTCGCAGGTGTTAGTAATGTGTAGTGTTGTAAGAGTTGTCACGTGTTAGTCATGTGTGTGGTGTTGTAGGTGTACGTGGCTGAGCTGCAGGTGGAGGTGACAGTGTGTGCCAAGAGGACACTGCACCACTGGCAGCAGTCAGACATTCAGGCGGTGAGTGGCCATTGCTTCTCCCTTCTTATTCCCTGATGTTTATCCCAAGTTGGGTGTCTTCAAAATCAGTCACTCAGTTTGAAACTATTGCATCCTACTTTAGCGCTATAATTGGTGATGTTTTATTTCCCTGTGTGGGATCTACTTCTAGACACCAAGTTCCCATCAGAAGAATGTTTTTGCTTTGATGACAAGATGCTTTCTCGGTTCCAATGACACAAGTATTTGTGTCCCTATTCTGGGATATATTTGTGTCCTACATGAGTTAGTCATTTACGTAATATGATACATGTATAACTGTCAAAGTGTGACTGTACATTGCGTGATATGATAGGCTGGTGATTTGTTGCGGTTTGTTGGCCTTAGATCGTCGATGGCTGGCAGCCGACTCCCAAACACTGCACCTCCCTCGACATCCGCTCCCTGCTGCAGGAAGTCTCCATCACCGAGGTAAGGCCTCTCTCTCCCCACTCAGACCTCATTCTTAATATCTCATAATCCATTTGCATGCCTTAGACTACAACCTCAGTATGTGGTGTGATTCTTCAGGTAACAGTGTGTTGTTAAAAGACAGTCAAATGACTCATGTTTTAAGGTCTTCCTTAATACTTCTATATAGATAACGGAAGGAAAGATCCACAGTTCTAACAGAAACTATTCTAAGCTAAAAACGTAACCAGAAACATCTGAATATCAGAAGTGTCAAAAATATTACGTGTGCCTTGAATTTGGCATACAAGAAGACCATTTTGCATTGTCTTTGTAAGATTTATTTTTTAGGGGTGCTATTAGAAGACATGGTCGATTTGGCAATAAAGCGTAAGACATTTGTCTTGGAATTATGACAGTTGCCAAATTCAAGGCATACATCCTGTTCGTTCACTTGCTCACTCCGTTCGTTCGTTCGTTCGTTCGTTCGTTCGTTCGTTCGTTCGTTCGTTCGTTCGTTCGTTCGTTCGTTCGTTCGTTCGTTCGTTCGTTCGTTCGTTCGTTCGGTCCTAACTTCCGGGTAATGCCCCACTTGTTGGTTTGTTGAGACACTTAAAGAGACTGTTTGACAGGTGGAAATGGAAGACTCTGTGGCTGAGACTGACGTGGAGACAGTTGCGAAGGACACAACAAAGAAGACTCCCAGTCTTGAGGAAGAGATCAAAGCGGTAGGTTTCCTGCACCACGTGATGGTGGCGCCACCTGTGGGCACAGAAAAGACAGTCGCCGTGCATAGTTCAACTCTGCATAGTCGACTCTGGCGGTTACCAAATAGACACAAAGTAACTTTGTTTTCGCGCCACTGCCATTCTGTGGTGTACAGTGTTTGAGTCGTAACTTGGTGTGGTGAATGTTGTGTGCCCATGTGACTGCTGGAACCAGCTAGTGCAGTGTACGGCATATAGCAAGTACTCTTACATGGGTTTGTCATCATTAGCAAAGGCCTGCTGCCATCCAGTTGTATTGTGCTCCAGTCTGAGGTAGGTGAAGTTAGTCCTCGTGCCATGGTGAGGGCACTAGTTCATTCCTCGTGCCATGGTGAGTTCACCAGACTAGTGCTCGTGCTGTGGTAAGTATACTAGACAAATCCCAGTGCTAAGGTAAGTGTACTAGTCTAGTCCTTGTGCCATGGTAAGTGCACTAGTGCAGTCTTCGTGCCATGTGAGGGAGGCCAGTATCAGCTTGGGTGAGTTTATATTTTGTATTTGTGTTCACGTTGGTATTTAACCACTGATGATGATCGTCTTGATGTCTAGTATATTGTCTACACGTCTGTCGTTGGTAAGTATTACTCATTTGTTGTTATGGTTATATAAATTTGTGTGAGATTACAGTGGCATGAGTAGTTATAAATATGGTGGAGAGAAGCATGTGTGCAAAACATTTGCATAAGAACAAGTCGTAGTGTTGCTGACTATAAAGTTTGATAGGTAACTAGGCTCCTTACAAAAGGTTGTGCCCCTTGTCTAAACTCTTGTGCTAGTTTAAGAATCCCACTCTGGCATTAATAACAACCACTATATCTTTGGACGTGTTGTGCCATTAACTGATGCTATTTGCGTCGGTGAAATGTCTGTAAAATTCCCTATGTGTCCGACTCTGTTTTATATTGGAACCATAATCAAAAAGTCCTGCAGTATGCATACTGTACAAATAAACCATGTTGCCACTTAGAAAGAAAATGTACATTTTATGTGCATATAATGACGCATTGTGTCCAAATAGTTAGTTAACACAGTCTCTGTGTATGTATAAGTAACCGTCCGGTGAGTGTTTAAGTATGCATATGAGCATTCAGATGTGGTTCCCAAAGTAATTATATTTAATTACTTTTAAAATACTATGACTCATTGTTAATAAATGCCCATTGATTTGTAGTTTGTTATTCTCAGTTTGTACCCTTGATGTATATCTGTTACATATATGACATGACCCTGCATCCTCATTGCCCCACCCAGCCCTGCTACAGTATTGTTTGTCTTGGATGTTTTGCAGATATGTTGAAAAGTAGTTTCATGATAACAGAACATCTACAGCCAAATGATGCACTACTGACACTGTCACTCAGCACAAGTCCTGTTTCCCTCACAATTTCTTAATAGTCTTAAGATTAATTAAGATTCATCAACAAACTGTTCAATGACCCCACTTGCCATTTTGTATGGTTCTCAAATGCTGTTCCATTGCCACGTTTTAGAGTAAGTTTAATCAACTGAACTAAGTCCAAACAAAGGCACTGTATTGTTTCAATCGTTACATGTGTGCATTTAATGTTTCACTGTTTGACCCTCTTGTTTAACGTGTAGTCACAGTGCTCATGTTTACTGACTTGTTGTTGTAACTACATTTCTGTAGTAGGTTAAGTGTACATTTGGTACGGTTTATTGAATAAATGATGGTTATTATAACTATTAGTTGTAGTACTATTAATGTAATATTCATGTAAATTAGTTAAGGAGTCCTGCAGATGTGTGAAATCTTTACTGCCGCGTGTGGATGTATGTTTTGAAACGCATAACAACAGAGTTAATTTAAAACCCCAAAGTGTGTGATGTGTGGGTGCGTGTTTGAGTGTGTTATTTGTGTGGTGTGAGTGCTTGTGTGTGTATGGTGTGTGTGTGTGCATTGTATGTGTGTTATGCATGCATGTGTGTGGTGTTTGAATGTGTGTGGTATGTGTGTGTGTTGGAGAATGAACATTCATAATCTGTCAACACTGCAGCAATGAAGGCTTCTAGTTTTTCTGAGTCACCACTAGAGTCATTCTCCCGACATGTCAGTGACATGTTGACATTACATGTGTCATTACACTTAGACCTAGTCCCAGAGACATGTCATCATTATCCCCAAGTTAGATAGTACAACTTCTCAGAGTATCAATGTTGTACTTACATATGACATTGTAGTTACCGACAACCAAATGTTCACTAGTTAGATTCACAACTGATGAATAAACATAACTTCATTAGCACTGAATAACAATTAATACTGTCCACCCAAGGCCTCTGTGAAAGGGTTCTGTTTAAAACCCTTTGGCTGCCCTATATGGGGTTCCTGTTTTATCCAGTCCTGAAGCCAATGTGGTGAAGCACTGGCTATTTTAAAATAGTAAAATTTGATTTATGTCACCAGTACAGAATACTGTACATTTTGCCATAGCATAATATGATATTTACAGCATTGCGAAAACAGCAAAACAATATTTTTACTTATCACGAGTGGCAGAAATGTGCGATAATTAATGTGTGCTGGACCTGACATTTTTACTCACTGTTACAACTACAATGACATATCTACCACTCGTGTTATAATCTGAATGAATTGGGCAAAACTTAGGGTTGACAAGATAAAGAATGTATCTATATGTCATCTAATAAAAAAAAAATTCCCCAGGTAACCAGTTCATCCAACAACTGCGAGATGGATTTGCTGATGTAGTCTGATTGCATTGCAGGTTTCACTGCAGAGATTAATGTTTGAATGTTATTCTGGTATTTAGCGCTTTTTTGCAGTTCTAGAAATTGAAAATCTCTGGCTGACCATGAAGAACAAACAACTAACGGTTTTCTTTTGTCAAGGCAGCTTTGTCAGAAAATGTCTTCATTCCTGATCAAGCAGGTCTCTTTGGTTTAGACATGTTTTACGTTGAATGAAGTAGTACATTTTAAAACGAATTTCGCATACAACTGTATACATGTGTTTCTGTGCATAATCTCAGACTATCTTATTTCCAGGCAGAATTGCATCTCCTTTCCTGACTTCTTGGCTTTTCAGCATTGATGTGAACTTTGTTTTGCCACCGACTTTTGGTTCCATATAAAGCCACTGCCACATGTTGGTGTCTGTATTGAATAATAATTAATGTTTTTTGGTTTTTCAGTTTTTACCCTTCCACAATGATGTTCTCTTGTGTCAATAAAATGTTGGGGTACAGCTTGACTGGGAGGGAAGCATTCACTGTGTTAGGTTATTTCCCAAAGGCTACAGCAGCGTCAGGCGTCATTGCCAGACATTTGCTGTATTTTTTAATCAGATTAATACTGACAAATTGCCTTCTGTCAAAACTATAAGGATAGAAAATAACCAAACCATACACTTGATAATTTACTGGTTTTATCAGCTACAAATCCCCATGACATTATCTCTGTCATGAAGTTCCACATGTACTTTGTGTGATGAGCTGATGTGATTAACTTTGGAATTACAGTACACGGGTATTGGGAAAACATGGCACACACGTGTATCTGGAAAAAATCTGAGACAATCATCTGTTGGGGCTTCCTGTGTACTGCTAGTGTTGATGATTGCAATAGTTTGTTGTTGAAGTTTCTCACATAGACTCTGCAAGTCGCTGTCTAACGTTAGAAGTCTTCTGCGTGCGTTAGGTGTACACACAGAGCAAGTGGGAGATAGAGGCATCCGAGGAACAACTTGGTAAGTCATATCTCTCTTCATTTCGCGTTCGTTTTACGCCGGTTATCAATGTCGCGATTCCTCGTCAGCATTTTGTACTCGGTGCGTCACATTTTTTCATGTCGCGGCGACTTTTTGCTTGAAACGCAGCTTTTTGTCTTCTGGAAAACTGGACGTGGCTAAAATATCATCAGCAGCTTATGCTAGACAATGTAAATGAAATATATTTTAAATGCTGTTATGGTAACAACCAAAGTCTTTTATAACCAGATTTGGTGCTTACGATTGAAGTTGGAATAGATATTTCAGCAGGAAAAAATTATATGGAAAGCGTTTACATGACATCAGCAGAAATGACATCATCAAAGTGACATCAGCAGAAGTGATATCATCAAAGTCACATCAGCAGAAGTCACATCATCAAAGTCACATCATCAGCAGAAGTGATATCATCAAAGTCGGAACAATGACAGAAATCAGTCGGCAGAAATGTTGTGATTAGACATTGGTTAGCTACTGACAGAGATTTCCGAGTCCCACTGAAAGATGGCACTGTGCACACAGAGATAAATTTTGTTCGGTCGCATGTTAGCAAACAATAAATGCATTGTAGTTAGTTACATGTACTAGAAAGACTTATGGCATACGAACAATTTAGGTACTTATTACAGTGTTTGTGCAAGTTATTCCTGGAGTATCATGAACTGTCATGGTTCAATAAACCATCTGTCTGTTTCATTCTTGTGTTTTCTGTGCATCTGTTTTTATCATAGAATAGACACAACTGACAGCTTTTGTCCGTTTATACTGTTCGCGCAATTTTGGACAAATACCGAATCTGCATTTGCACCAGCAATGGAGAATGTTTTGTCGGATGGATGTTGTCAAGGGATGATTTTACACTGTTTGCCAAGTGTGTCACAAGAAGTCACACCCTGATCCTGCCCAGATCTGTTTTTTATTTATTGCCAGTCATGAGATTGCATCCATTCCACTTGGGAGACAACCACAGACGTGTGTTTTCTGATGTGACATTTCATTTTGACAACCACCCGTGCTGATGGTCTTCACAGTTTGGAATTCAGTTTACCTGGTAGTTAGAATTATATTTGAACTGCAATAGTCTGTAATTAATCACCATGCAAATATGAAACATGATTCAGTGAAATGTCATCAAATCACAGATCAAATATTGACATGGCATTTAATAAATAGAATCGTTAGCATTCAGCAGACTTTTGTTGTTTTTTGAAACTATCAGAAGATGCCAGTGTTACATACTATTTATACTATTTGCATGTTGATGCTATTAAAGTATCTGTTAACAATCAATTTACATGGAATACTATTGTGTTTCCATGCGCGCCTTTTTGTGAATTTCACGCGACTTTGAATTTGCGCAGCTGTCGTGTGATAAAGCTTCATCACCCTGCTATCGCGGATCATCAACCAGTTTTTGCGCCTTTTTGAAACGTTACTTGTAGAAGTTGTGAGATGGGATGAGATATATTTGTGGTTGACATTCACAAATTATCTTGTTCTTTTACTCTTGTTCTCTTGCAATCTGCTCAAGAAAGGCCAGGGGATAGGACAGTTTGAGATGTCATAATCAGAATGGATTCTACCATATGTGAGCATTAGCAAGACTAGCTGTGTGCACTGTATAATGAAACGTTTAGAGTTGTTTCTGAACACTGATCCTTTTAGGCTTTCTCGAGCAGTTTGTTATTGCTGTTGGCAAATGGTGGCACTTGTTGACATGTGTGATGACATGTGAGTTGTTATGACTGGTCAGACATACATTGTTTTGTGGTTAACATTATTGTGTCGATTTGTGACGGATATTTGCAAGCAACATTCCACACGCTGCTGTGTTGTGTTGATCGGGTGAATGTGACACGGCTGACTTATCTCTCTGGTGTTTGGTGCCTTACACAGTTTGTGGTGTTGAGATTGACAATGCTATGGTATGGACTGACAGTGTTGTGGCATTGCCCGAGTGTTGTGGTGATGGGACCGGCTGTTTTGTGGTGTTGACTGATGGTGTTGTTCTGTTGACTGACAGTATTATGGTGTTGACTGACAGTGTGGTGGTGATGAGACTGATAGTGTTATGGTGTTGACTGACAGTGTGGTGGTGATGAGACTGATAGTGTTATGGTGTTGACTGGTAGTGTGATGTTGACTGACACTGTTGTTGTGTTGACAGTGTTGTGGTGTTACTGACAGTGTTGTGGTGTTGACTGACAGTGTTGTGGTGTTACTGACAGTGTTGTGGTGTCACTGACAGTGTTGCAGTGTTACTGACAGTGTTGTGGTGTTACTGACAGTGTTGTGGTGTTACTGACAGTGTTGAGGTGTCACTGTCAGTGTTGTGGTGTTACTGACAGTGTTGTGGTGTCACTGACAGTGTTGAGGTGTCACTGTCAGTGTTGTGGTGTTACTGACAGTGTTGTGGTGTCACTGACAGTGTTGCAGTGTTACTGACAGTGTTGTGGTGTTACTGACAGTGTTGAGGTGTCACTGTCAGTGTTGTGGTGTTACTGACAGTGTTGTGGTGTCACTGACAGTGTTGCAGTGTTACTGACAGTGTTGTGGTGTTACTGACAGTGTTGAGGTGTCACTGTCAGTGTTGTGGTGTTACTGACAGTGTTGTGGTGTTGACTGACAGTGTTGTGGTGTCATTGACGGTGTTGTGGTGTTGTGTTACAGACAAGCTGGATGGTATCCGGGCAGCGAAGAAGAAGCAGGAGGAACACCCCCAGCGGCTAGAGGACTACCTGCAGCTGCCGGACGACTACGACTCACGCACCTCACAGCCCGGACAGAAGCGGGTAAGACACTGGCTGTACACAGTCACATGGTCACAGGATCACACGATTGTATATCATCTACTCCTGCAAAATGGTGCTCCACCAGACGCCGTTTTGTTCAGTCTCGTTGTGTTAAGCATAAACATTGTATTTATAATAACAATGACTTCTTTGGTGCCAATATCCTCGAAGATCAAGCTCAGTGGCGCGACAAAGCCAAGGGATTAAGCAAACTCGTAATCGAAAACAATGCGTGAGTCGTCAATTGATGGATGAAGAAGCTAGGAGGCTAAGGGGGATAGGCAGCATTAAAGAGATAGGTTTTTAGACATTGGCGGAATGAAACTATATTACCTTCTGATTTAACACCGGCAGGAAGTGAATTCCACACCGTTGGTGCTGCAACCGAGAAAGCTCGGGTCCCGGCTTTTGTTTTCACCCGAGGGACGTAAAGAGGGTTACTACTGGTTGAGCCTAGCTGTCTGGAATTTCTTGCTGGAGTTAGCATTGAATTTAGATATGCTGGTTGTGTAGATGAGAGTGCTTGATAGGATATTGTACAAATTTTGAAAATGATGCTCTTGAAACTCCCAGTTAAAAGGCTAATGGTTATTATGTTTAACATTTCTTGCAGCGTATTTGCTTGGCAAATATGTTAGAATAGATTAGTAGTTTGTGGAATAGAGCATGATATGTTGAAGACTGTTTCATATGTTGACATGGAAGATTGAAAGGCGTTACCTGTTCAGGTGAGATGATCTGGATGTGTCACCTGTAAAAATGTGCAGTGTGGTTCAGGTGAGATGGCAGTGTCACAGGTGATGGTGAGACCTATGGATATGTACGTGTGAGAAGGTAATGTGTCATCTGTGACTGTGTTCACGTGAGATGATGATAATGTCACCTGTGAATGTGTTCACGTGAGATGATGATGATGTCACTTGTGAATGTGTTCATGTGAGATGATCATGATGATGATGTCACCTGTGAATGTGTTCATATGAGATGGTGATGTCACCTGTGAATGTGTTCAGGTGAGATGGGCTGACATTGAGGAACGGAAGCAGCAGCTGAGAATGAGGGACATTGGCTTTGTTGTTGGGCAAACCAACTGGGCAAAGATGACAGATGACAGCTATGCCCACCGCGCCCTCAATCGCACCAAGTACATATGAGAGGTGAGACATGGGGGTGGACAACTACCAACTGTACAAGAGGGTTCTTGTTCCCTTGTAGGGTGGGGGCCACACTACTAGGGTTATTCCACCCTCTCCATGGCAGTTGGCCTGGAGCTCCATCATGAGGCCTGATGCTTAGCAAACCCATGCAGAGACACGCAGCTCTTCACACTGTAACTCCATATTGACTCTGGTCTTTTTTCACCTGCCATGCTCTCATTGCTCTGCTGTTTCTGATCTCTGATCTGTCAGAGTCATTGTCTTTGTACTCCCCTTGCTGCTGCTTTGCTTTTTCAAAAGCAGTTTTCTTAACAACACCATACATAAGACAATAGAAGCTGTGCCTTTTCTCTGTCCAAAATTAAAATACAAAATATAAGAAACAAGATATATATCCCCATCAAAGCCCATCACGTTGCAAATGTGTAACGGACTCACTAATTACTAACAATTAATCGACGAATGCCCAATTGAGGTTTACCATTTTGGAAACATTTGCCTTATATTAATAGTAATTGCAACACTTCTATACTGCATATATCCTTGAAAATTCAAGCTCAGAGACACAATAAACAAGATCATTTGGTGTATTATTAGTTTAGTGTATAATATTGTTGGTAAGGTAAGCTATATTGTATGTTTGATCCTGTTTGCTACATCAGATAACTAGTATCGTAACAAGTCACTGTATTGACTGAAGCAAACAGCGTCCAGTGTAATCAGTTGGTTTCACTTTCTGTTTCAGAATGTGGAAAGATCATAGCAAATACGACATAGGAAGTTGTCGAAGTCGCATAACAGCAGAGTGAGAGTGTTTACAAAACCATCATGATCTCTGACCTTTCCACACATCACGCACAAAACGACCTGTCATAGTAGACAAGAAACAGAGGCTATTTAAGACATTGTCGAGTGTGGTGTTAGAACTCTGAGCACCTAATGTTTATTGCAAGCTGTTGCAGTTACACTACGAGTTACATCTGTTTTATGTGGTTATTGTCAGTGTCTCGGTACTTTCTAGATGTTTGTTTATAGTTTGCTCCGGTAGTCCGACAATGTCGTACTATTGTGATGTCTGGTTTTAAATCAATGTACATGGACACAACTTGACATGGGAGGGACAGATGGTTCATGGTACCAGCAGCGATATATTCAAAGGGCCATTCAGAAATGACTAATGCCAGAGGAAATAGTGCCGCAACCAAATGCTTCATGCCTACAGTTCTATGTAGCTTGATCACTGACAAATAGATGTATTGTACGAGTCCAATATTTGTTAATGTTGCATTTCCAAGAATTTGTAACTTGCCCGGGCAAAAGTTTTTTTTTAAACTTGGGAGTAACAATACAGTGATAGTGATGGGAAATGGTCAAACTTCAGGTGTTAATCATTTTTGAATGCCCCCCAGGTTGTTTGATTATAATGTGTTGTCTCAAAAGTTGAATGTAGAGTATATAGGTGAAATCAGTTTATCTTCTTGACCTGTTGTATGTAAGCTTGATTTAACCAAGTTAATGTAATTAGTTGAAAGGCCTGTGACTACCGAAGTTTTATTGTTCTATGATGGAATTACAGTAAGTTAAATAAATTAAGGCATATGTTCGACCTGTGTTGCCTGCTTACTTACACTTACAGTGCTGACTGGAACAAATTGACTTTTAAATTAATAAAACCTACAATCAGTTGTTTTTCTATGGGTTTGATACAGGTTTGTTTCAACATTTAATTGATAAAGAAACCCTGAAATTTTGCAGTTCCTTACCAGTCTTGAGGCTTGTGCCTATGAACACTTGTACCGCTGCAGTGACATCAGATTGGTAGGTGGACTACGCAGCAACACAAAGCTTTGAAAAATAAAACGCCTATCGTCAGCATAAAATCTAACTTAGTTCCTTTACAATCACAAGACTGACTAAACATACGTGTTTGTTTACACTTGACATGGGAGGGATGGTAATTTTAATTTAGAACACGTTTCATAAAGAAAGAAAAACTTGGCACATATACAAAAAACAGCAACAGTGTACTCATCAAACAATTATAACACAACTAGATCTGGTGTTACCTACATAAAACAATGCAGTGCACTTGCATATGTTGAACCTCCATTGTAATATGCATACATTAACACAGCTTATGCATGTAAGGTTGCAAACAGCAAGTGGATCTGGATGAAGATGGCTCGCACAGTTCGATTCCCCGTGGCTGACTTGGCGTGCGTATGTGTGTAACCAGTTAATGAACCATAACAAATGAATACAACATATAAAGCAAATAAACACCCAATACAATTTAATAGAAACATTGTTTAACCATAATGAGAAAGCTGAACAACTACTGAGAATTTTGCAAACATGCAAAAATAATTAATGGGACATCTTTCAGTTATTAAAGGCCAAACAACACATTAACGTAATACCTTAGGATACCTTAGCCTTAGGACGGTTTTGATCGTAGGATTCTGTGTTCCTCTGTGATCAGCTCTTCGTTTTCATAATCAATTAATATAAGATCGCGTGTTCCGGTATTATTAGTAATTCTTAACGGTGCTTCAAAGTCATACACAATATCCTGGTTATATCAGAATTTGTCTAGTCGTGTTTTTAATGATTCTAGAGATTTAGCTGTTGCCGCTGTACCATGGAGACTGTTCCATGGTTTGGTAATTCCAATTGGAAATACATTCATCTTAGGTTTAGTTTGGCTCTCTGGGTGAATAAGTTTAGTTTTTTTTTAAATTAAAGTAGCAAAAGTTGAAACTACAGGGCCAAATAATTCAGAACAATCTACTCTACTCTTGTTGCTCTGCAAAGATTCAAACATTGCATTAACATAATCATTACCCATAAAAAATATAATTCGCCTGCTCAGTAACTGATTGAATAGAATAATTCTCCCAATAGTTATTTTATTTAACAAGTATGGATTGACTATACATAATCCTAGCCTGGGCGATGCTGGCTATAATTATTAAAGTTAATGTTTTTGACATGCATCTTTCTATCTGTAATGTCCTGCTTATGAGACTTTTTTCTGATTCTGATGATTTGTAGTACAAAACCCCTACTGGGGCATCACGCACTAGTGACTTATCAAAGACTTATCAAATATACATGAATTAGATAAAACCTATGTTGGCATTGGGTTGAATAAAAAAAAAAATGGACATTAACGCACTGGGCGATAATAGAGAACCTATCAGGTACGGCGTTGTACTCGTATCAAACATAACTGGTGTCAACAATAAGTCACACATGTCTCCATTGACCAAGCAACACAATACTTGAGTGAATTAAGACATGCTATTGTCTGTTAACTTGGCTAACTGAAGGGATTATATAGCGACCTACTGTTTACCGTGCAGCCGCAGGGCACGTTAGTCGTTACGCTGACTAGTTATACATATAATATGCCATAAACTTATAATATTATATGGATCGGTTTGATGTCCGATCGTTTAATGCAGTCATGTACTGCTCATAACGTCACTAATAACAACTAAAATAATATTTCACCAATATGGCGCAGAGTTTTTGTTTATTTTCGCCAAATACCAAATTGTTTTGTTTATTGCGCAATTGGCGATCAGACTATGCCTGGCCTATGCCGGATAGATTTTGCACGCTATAATAAACTAATCGGTGGTTTAGTTCGTTCGTTTCGATTTACTTAGTGTCTTAGTTACTAACAATAAACGATTATTCCGTTATGCTGTATAGTTTTGTGACGCGTACAAGGGCATAATGTGGTTATAATTATTTGACCATAAATGTATCAAATATGGCCGGTACATACCCGTATCATGTGGCAGGTATGACCGTATGTGCATCACTTTTGAAATTTTAACCCGGTAATCATAAATGTTGTCACATACGAAAACAATTACTAAAACTGACACAGTAGAGGATATTGCCATTGGAGTAACTTTTGACTCATCACTTAACTTTGAGGCACGTCAGAAAAACATTAATAAAATGGGGATAATTCGACGCACTTTTGAATATCTAGATACGTGTTTCTTTTCTTGTGCGACCACACATTGAATACGCAAACCAGGTAAGCAGTCCTTATTTAATGAAACACAATTACATTACACAAAATCATTGATATACCGAACGAAGTACAGTATGGGATAGTCTCCAAGTCTGCCACACTCACTGCGCCACAGTCTGTCGTAGACGTAGACGCTCCATCTGTCCAATCATTTAAAGGAAAACTCGATAAAATATGGAAAACCATCCTATAAAAACAAATGTTACTGCACCACTTCTTTTATGGACAGTGTCACCTGATGAACAAAAGGCAGAAATGCCTAACACATTTATGCAAGAAAAGGACATGTAAGAACATGTAAAAAAAATCAGCCACCGTAGAAATTATAGCGTCCCAATAGTGCAAAGGACAATCACTAGATGGCGCAATGATGGCGTTTCGTTAGCCATTGTGCACCTGAGAGCGCGCAAGATTTGTTTTGGAAATGGTTGTTTCAAGTTTGAAAGATAATCTGGTGAAACTTTATTCCCCTCGGTGAGTAGAACTATGGACAATTTGTCAGTGCAAACTAGTGCAAAATCATGGAATTAATAACACATTGACGATCCGACTGGATCACGTTAATACTGATTTCCCCCATTTTCACTCACAGTTTTGGGCAGACGACAGCTCGGAATCAGTGAGGGTTTGGCCTACGGCTAGACTGTACAGAAAAAATCGTCTGCATAAACACAAACTACAATTCCTGGAATAAATTAGTCATTTCTTTCCTACTGACCATTGAGCTCTGAAACCTTTTGGATTATGTAACGCAGTTATTTGTGTTTGTTTGTAACAACTTCTATATTGTTAACCCAATTTCAGATGTTTATTTCCGTGATAACAAATTGCTATTTTAATTAAATTCACAAACTTTATTCCAGAATATTATATCCATAAATCACTATTCCAAATACTTTATAATATTGCATAACCTGATCATCCTTGGCTATTCACTTCCTAAACCTATAAAAAATTCTGATCAACATCTTGCAGGAGAGTTGATGATATAATATATTTATTCAGGATGGCTCAGCTAAATACAGTGCACATTAAAATATACACTAGATTTCTTTTCAGTGAGGTCCTCAGAGTTTACAAATAGCTGTGTTTATATTTGTCACACAGGCTGTGTGACAAACATAAAACTAGCACAATGATTCCTTGGTTTATTGCACAGTAATCTGAACACATTATTATAATATTATTATATCACAAATAATTTCCTAACATAAATATTCAGTCCAATAATTGCGCCATCCATTTGACATAGATCTTCTATATATGTACACGTATATAATTTTGTAATCAAGGCTTCATTGAGGATAAATTCTCTTGTACTATCAAGGCATATCATCTCTGAAAACATCTGTGATAACATGTCAAAAATATTTACATTTATTAACTCTGGGCAGTAGTTAATCAGTTAGCACAAATTCCTGGAATATGATTCCAAATCAGAGGCAACATTCTGTACAGTCTGCCAAGAATTTCTTTAACCATTTGAATTCTCATTAGACAGTATCAGATCACAAATAAAACATTTGGATTTGTATGCGGACTCCCAAATATGAACGACCGAGGAATCCACTGGACTTCCTCAAATTTTCTTTACAAATCTAAGCTTAGCATAATTTGAACACACAGACAGCATATATTTATGATACCATAGATGAGGGAGCCAAGAACACTAAATCATCAGCATACATCAAACAATTAATTTCTGCTGCAAATATTAAGGATATTAGGCATCCTGCATTTACACTATATTAAATTTATCACTGAGATCAACCATATAAACATACATAATGTAATAGAAATTGGGCCAATCTAATTTTTTTATTTTTTTTTTATCTGCATCTTGCCAATCAAGACCAATGTAGCAGATAATAAAAATTTGATGACACTTATTAATTGAAATGGTTGAGAATAATTTTAAGAGGAGGAAAGCACCTCTGAAACCCAAACTATTTATAGGAAACTGAGCCCATACACTTTGTCACCCTTTGGTTTCTCCGAGACAAACCTCACAATAAACATTCTACATACAGATCGAATACATGCAAGAATATAAACATTGCTACCAAATACATGTTTTTTTACTTTAAATATATGGGGCCAGTTTTCCACCAGGTCTTCAAAGTTCATTTAAGCAAAAACAGCATACATTTGCTTAATTAAATACGTATGCAGACATATCCAATCAAAATATATCAATTGTATTCGTTTCTACAGACAAACAGATACAAAGATTGTGATTGGCTGAGGCCGTATCATGGGGGCACGCCAATGGTGAAGTGAGTGTAAACCCTGCAGAATGAGACGCACACGATCAGAGCAGAAAGTACCCAGTGTGCACTGCACCCGGCAGGTGAGGCATCTTGGCAAGCACAGCCACCCCGATGAGTCGCATCACAAGTCTACTGGTGCCGGCAACAAGAGGAGGTGCCAAGCAGAGCAAGAGGCCAAAGGAAGTTCTACTCACAAGAGACTCAACCAACATGGTATGGCTTTTATTAGTCTTTGATATTTTAAGTATGGTACAAAGGTTATCACTACATGATTATCAACAATGTTATTGGTCATATTCAATTAATATAATTATTGGTATAAGAAACAAGATTGTCAACTACCAGGTACTTTCCAGTTAAAATACTTGGAAGCGATACATCACCTACAGATACCGTTTGGAATTTAGATGTTATTAATTTCAACTTTCATCAGTATATTTCACAAGTATACAAATCATGTTTCTATCATATACGCGATTTCTGTCATCGTCGTTTGTCTCTATCTTCTTCTTCACTTTTCCCCACTAGGTGGGGTCAGTGGCCTGAATTCTTGATTTTCTGAATGTTCTGTCCTGGGCATACTCCGGGGTTATCCACAGTTCCTGCACATCCTTTCGGACGCAATCCACCCATCTCCCCCTTGGTCTGCCTCTTGGTCTTTTTCCTGGCACTGTCATGTCAACAATTGCGCTCACTTCGTTGTTTTCTTCCATTCTCTGCATATGTCCATACCAGTGTAGTCTCATCTCTCTGACTTTCTCTTTTATGCTATTCCTGATGTCCATACTCTTTACTTTGTCTCATAGTCTTACACCTTTAATTCTTCTCAACATTCCCATTTCTGTGTTCTTGAGAATCTGTTCTTCTTTGTTTCCAACTGTCCAACATTCTGCTCCATATAGAAGTACTGGTCTAATGATTTTAGTTTCCTTGGCATAATGCTATGTTCAGTATATAATTGTAAATGTTTGTAAACACTATAAATAATGATTGTTATAATAACTTGTTGCAGATGATCACCCAGATTCCATGGCCATATTTTCATTGCATTGTCTAATACAACTTATACAAGCCACCCCTCACTAGTGGTCAACAGGCTAACACAGCCAATGACTCGGATAAGAGGTAAATGGGGATACTGTGTTATATGTTTTTTCATTATTTGTCTATTTTGCAGCACAACATGATGTTGGTGGTGCAAAGGTGAAAGGAAGTGTAGCGGGAGTGTCACAACGACGACGTGCAGGAGAAAGCAGCAGCAATACATCTGACTCGCCAGGGAGCAAGAAGTTGGCTCTGCGTCGGACAGGACAGAGCAGTTCAGAAGAACACAGTGACAGTGTTGATGTCAGACTGGCACAGACAGATGACACCGATTCAGACAGTGACGTCGTTGTCATCAACAAATCATGTCTCTCAGTCAGAGATATGACAAAGACACAGCAAAGGACGGTTGGTGACGGTCATGGATCAAAGCGACATGTGCGCTCACAGAATGGTGTGTTGGACAGTGATGACAACAGTGAGCATGACACCATAGAGGGACAGTTGATATCCAGTGCCAGTGATGTCGATGACAGCAGTGAAGACGCGGAGGTTGTATTTCGGGAATTCCCAGTGGAGAGCAGTAGTGATGTCACATCGGCGTCGTCAACACGTAGGAACCTGAGGGTCATACAGCTGGAGACAGAGCTACGGCAACTGAAGAAGTCATTGAGGGAAACAGTCAGCAAGAAAGTGAGTACTACACTAAAAAAATTAGTTCTGCTATTCAGAAGTAATGATTCTATCTTTTTCACCACCCTGTCAAAGGCCTCTTTTTGACGTGCTTTTCTGTACGTATTCCACACCGCTTGTGTAATCGTGTTGGTGATATCACCATTGAGTGACTCAAATGTGGTCATAATGACAAAAACTGACATGACTCATGAGTTTGCAATCAACAAACTTAATTTGTTGATAGTATTATTGTATTTATTCACAGGTTATTTTGCTAATTGATTTATCTGTGTACATATAATGTACTGTGTGTATATATATATATATATATATATATATATATATATATATATATATGATTTCCATTTTTAAATAATGTTGCCTAGAAGGAAATCGAGGAATGAATTGTGGTTAATTTTATATCTAATTTTAGTTTTGTACTTTGTTGCATGGATTGATTACTGATCTTAGTTTGACGTTAATAATACTTGTTTCTTTCACAGGATGAAGAGATCGGAAGGCTGCAAAATCGCCTCAGATGGAAGGTAGGTGATAATAATAAGTTTTTTCTGAAAATGTATTATAATATTAACAAAAGCTTTATTGTTGCTCATTAAAAATGGCATTCATTTGTATTGTACAACTCTTTTAAAATACAGTGATTTTTATAATAATAGTAGTTGACACCGTCAAATTTTCCTCATCATATATTGCACATCTTGTACCAAGTATTTCTGATGTCTGACATTTCTGATAAAATGTTCACATTTGATATTGTTACACTGGACAAATCAGCCTGCCACAGTCCTCCACTATGATACATACGTACATACATCATACATTCTATCATATTTATTTAGGTTGTGGCAGCAGTTTGCACTACAAATTGACCATGAATTTGCAATGGGCAACTTAGCTACACTGCTTATAATTGGTAAATTGTGGTAATAGCTTTATGAATGATTTTGGACAATCTTTGTTTTATGATTTCCAAATTCCTATAATGGCAAGCTATCCAATAACAATGCTATAACACCACTATTTATATGTAATACTAACGCCTATTACTTTCTAAGCGCTTCGTTGATTTCAAAGTTGATAATGTTTTCTTTTGTGGCATGAATTTTGTAGGATGAACAGTTGGAAGGAATGAATGAGTTAGTTAACAGGAATATGCTGTTGGAGGCGAAACTTAGAGAGAGCGTCGGACAGAAAGAGGTATGTTGACAACCAGTGTTGAGTTTTGTATTGGTATTAAATAAACAAGTAATCATTTGCAAGAAGGATGTTTATTCACTAGTTTACCGCATTTTTACTTGATACTAGCATTCACATAATATCATTTATCAAAAATGTGATGAATTGCTTTATAAACAATCCTTATAAATGTATACAGATTATTCAGTTACATTTTGTATTCTGTGGAAATTATTTTCTTGCCTGAATGATTTTAAGCTAGCCATTCCAGTTTGTGTTATACAATTAAGTCGTTCCTATGTGATATTATGTTTATAGCTAGCAAATTGTTTTGCTGCAGAACGATGAGACCAAGAGGTTGCAGAACATAAAATGGAAGGTAGGTTGTGCCTTGTTCTTCAAAAACGTATTGCAGTGTCTTGAAATCTTAGCTGTTGTTACAGAGGTTTGTCATCACCCTCTATCTTTTCAGCTCTGTTCTAACTTATGTATTTGTCATGGATCGTTTATTTATTTGTTATGACCTACATAATTATTATGTTTCATAATGTTATCTTTGTTATAAGTTTTTATCATGACACCTCTCTGTCCAAAAGGTTATCAGGTGTTCTACAAATAGTTTGTGTACTAACTTACTTGTTCTATTGTGACATGCTCTTTGTAGGATAAGCAGATTGAGGGCATGAATGAACTAAGCAATAGAAACATGGAACTTGAGGCAAGAATCAAGGCGATGCAGGGAGACAAGAAGGTATGTTCACATAGATGTCAGGAACACACATTAACTAGAATAAAAAATGCCCTTCTGACAAGTGACAACTATGCACCATCATATGAGGAAACAAGGGTCACTATTTAATGCAAATAAATCCGATGTTTTAAAGATGAATCAATAAAATTATTTATGTAAGGATTAATTTAACTGGGGTAATATGAAACCTGTATTTACTGACTCCAGTTTGATTTATAAACTAAGATGGCATGTTTATTTTAGGTTATTACTGCTTTGATGATACTTAATTGTTTTGCAGAATGAAGTGATTGAGAGGTTGCAAAATAATCTCAAATACAAGGTAGGTTATACACTAGACTTGTGATGTTGTATAACCACAGTTATGTTGCAATGAAGAGTCAGAATTGTGAGACATTGATTATTACTAATACCCTTACAACTAATATAAAATGTGTCTACCATGCATCTTTAACATTACTCAATGAATGTTAATCATATCCTTTAGATACATGGCTTATGAGCAATTTAGCATTTGCATATGTTGTTATTTATGGCATGTTCATGGCCAACCAACTGGTGAATGTGGCAGCATTGTTACCTTGCTGATAGTGTCGCTGTCATCCACTATCATGGCTAATTATTTCTTTACAAGTACCTAAGACTGGAATGTTCATCTTGCAGTTTGTATTCCCTTTTCATGATGGCAGTTTTAGAAATCAAATGTGTAAACATGCCTCGGTAGTTAATTTAGTACATTACAAACGCGGTTTCTTGCAATTTATGTCTTTAGTGTGTGAATAATTTGTTTTAGATGTACACAGTAGATCTATTTGTGTTATTTTTTATAATTATAAGAATTCACTTTGATCATGCGATTAAATATGATCACTAGTTAACATACGATCTAGATAATATATTTTGTGAAATTGTGAATAGGTGTATGTTATAATGTATTGTATATGTTTCTGCTGTCACATGTAGGATGAACAGATTGAAGGAATGAACGAGTTGATGAACAGGAACATGGAACTGGAGGCGAGGATTAAAGAGATATTGGGAGATAAGAAGGTACTATGGAAGTTGTGATGTTGATTTAAATTATGTAATTCATACTTGAAATGATTCTCATGAACTTATCCCTATTTATACAGTGTGCTGTTGTGATTGTGTTTACGTTGTTATTAAGTTTAAATGTACATTTTACAATGTTGCTTCTTTGAGAGCACCTGATTTTTGTTTTAGACAAAATCTTCTTAACCTAAGTTAATGTTGACTTACACTTCATGTAGGGTGCTCAGTTTACTGTTCAAGTGTTTCAACCCTTTGTCATGATATGAAATGTAGTTAAATTTGTTCACATTGCAAGTGTTTTGTAGTGTGGCCGAGTACTGTTTTTACTAAAGGTAACAATGAAAGCTTTGAGTGGTCCCAGTGACTTGATGCAAAGCTGTAAGATCACTTACATTTGCTACTTAGGCCTACAAGAAGGAAGTGGAGAATGCAGAAAGGGAGCGGACGGAACGAGAAACCAGACAGAAGGTGGCAGAGCAGGAACCAGAATGTAAGACGTCTCACATAGAAATATGGCAGTTGTTGGGCAAATGCAGAGTATTTAAATTAAATTTTCTTTGTATTTCAGCTGTGGTATATTGGGTCACAGGAAGACGGCACAAAATGTGCCATGTGACCACCACGTAACAATACTTTTCCTTTTGTCTGCTTTTTGTACAATGTAATGTTGACATTTGATTGACTGTGACGTCAATGTCTTCATTGAGACCTGTGTTGTTTTATAATTGTGACATTATTCCAATTTGATGAACATGCTTTCAGCAGTATATTGTTTGTTAAATGTTGGTGTGAGTTCCTACTTTCTAAATAGGCAGGTTTTAAACACTCCATCTTGTGTTATCTTATTTGTCTCTTGTGTTATCTTATTTGTCTCATGTTCTGTTGATGTTTCAGCCACAGCGACAGTCAGTAGACGGGCATCCCTCAAGTGTCGAACAACTAACAGTGAGGCCCAAACAAGTAAGGACATGAGTAAGGACACAAGTAAGGACACAAGTAAGGACACAAGTAAGGACACAAGTAAGGACACACATAAGGACACCAGTAAGGACTCGGCTAAGGACTCAAGTAAGGACTCCTCTGCAAAGGGCTCAGCTAAGGATACATGTAGCCCCAGCAAGGTCACAAGGACATCCAACAGGGACAAGGGTAGCCACATACATAAGGACACAAGCACGCCTTCCAAGGACACAAAGGCACCTGGCAAGGACACAGGTACCCCCACACGTAGGTCACAGAAAGGTCTGAGACGCACACGACAGAGAAAGGGCAACAATGAATCAGGTGACATGGATGACATTGACAAGTTATTTATAGACAGCGACGTGGAAGGCAAAGATGTTGACGATAAGGTTGAGCAGAAGGAGAAGACAACGGGAAAAGGGGAGAAGAAGAAAGTTGAGGAGAAACCAAAGGAGAAGGTGGAGAAACAGGGAAAGTCTGCCGGGAAACAGGATGATGTAAGTTTGTATGTCTCACTCTCACTGATCTTTCACATTTAAACATTTCACATTTGAATTAAGGGTTATACAACTAGTTATACAACTAGTTATACAATTAAAAAATGAATGTCGAGGGTTCGGATGCAGAATAAGTTACCTGATTATTACAGTGTTAGATATATGTGGGAAAATAATTCAGTTGTTACAAAAATTATAAAGTGTTATCAAAGTTGTTATGAACATTGCTGTGAAATTGCAAATAATTAGAATTATTTTATATAATAATGAAATTATTATATAATAACAATTATTTTATTGCTAAAACTGTCATGTAATTATAATAGCTGAGAAATGAATTGCGGTATACACAAGCTGGAGATATGAGTCTGATATTGGATTATCTTCTTCTGACACGTATTTTAGTTTAATGTTATTGTTATCAGGAGAAGGAGAAGAAGGAAGAGGAGGAGGAAGAAGACGATGATGACAGTTCCCAGCACAAGGGCCGCAAACACATCCACAAGTTGCTGCCGGGACAGAAACTGCTTGGGGAGACAAAAGCAGCTGCTAAAGCTGAGAAAGTTCGGCGTGAACGTCTGAAGAAAGAACATGAACGAGTACGAGTTATATCGTTATCTACAGGAGGGTTTGATTATGCTTGTCTGAAAGATGGTTATTGGAGCCAGTCTCTGTTACTGTGAATGGAAGTTTCTGGTGAAAATGTATGACTGTTTGTAAGGCAGGCTTAGGACCATTACTGACATGGTTGATTGGTAGATAACTTGAGGGGTCTGTAGAGTTTGCATGTTCTGACCGTTAGCCAGAAAACACCAGTGCTATATATTAGAATGGCATTTCAACATTCTACGTATCTACTAAATAAACAAATTACAATATTGATCTAGAAAGTTAGTGTTACTATGACACAGTTTGTTATGACGTTATTGGCTACATAATTTTCCATAGCCATCCGTTGTCAGTTGTCTAAGTATGCCCACTAACCTGTTGGTGGTGTTATGACAGCTGTTTTACCACCGTCCTATTGTGTGTCCTTGAAGCACCTTGTGGTGACGGAGAAAGACCCAAAGACCAAGCAGACTGTCACCATGCGACTTGTGCTGGCCTTCAAGAAGGGCACAAAGTCACCCCTTGTCGAAGTCAACCAGAGACTCATCAGAAGGATGAAGCCCCACCAGGTTGAAGGTACCCTGCAGTAAACTTGTACACGCAACAGGTCTTAACTTTAGAGTTTGGTAATTTTTCATCAAATCTTAATGATATAGTGTCTGCAACTGTCAGATGACAATTGAAATTAAATGTCAGGAATTAAATGCCAGTCTGTTAATTCTGAATGGAGCTGTAGCATTTTGATAATGCCTTTTTTTACAAATTGGAATATAAATTCCTGTGGAATAATGAAGCTGTTATGACAATTATTATAGAATAGTGAAACACTGCGAGGTGGTGCAACTTGCTGATATGATGAAAAGTGATGTGATGAACTGGTTTATTGTATTATAATTAACTTCATTGGGCCATGAACAATATATTCAATATGGTCTCTATTTGTTAAGTTAGTTCTTTGCTGTTTGGATTTACACGGTGACAACTTTCACACTGGGAACGATGTAATTGCAATAAGTAACAAATTGTATAAATTTGGTGGTGCCCAAAGGTTTGGTAAATCTAAGTGCTTTTGTTGATAATGACTGATCTACTAAGTTGCCCGGCTGGCCGTCAGCTTGACTTGTCCCAGCAGAGGTGAGATGGCAGGTCCTTGGTTGCAGCGATTGAGTTTCTGTGGGACAACCTGATTGAGTCAGTGGACCGCCTCAAGTCAGACGACCCAGGCCAGGGCTGTATCCTCGCACACTGCATGGGACTGGGCAAGACACTGTCTGTAAGCACTCACTTCTGCTTTCTCATAAGCTACACCTCTTGTGGTAATTGTCTGGTTTTAGTTCCAGGTCACTGTTCAAACTTACCTGCACAAACGCACACACAATTCTAATTTATTAAAAATACAACTGTTTCATGGGTTTTTACTTTTACTCTAATTTGAATAGGCTGTTTTTACTTTTACTCTAATTTGAATAGGGTGATACAATTTGTGCTGATGTTTTTCTGTAAACCATTGAAATAGTGCATTGTGATTGTTATTCGTACATGTGGACTCATGTGTTGCTGCAAATGTAATCACCATATAACAATACAACACATGTGTGAGAGAGTGTGAAAGATGTTGGTAAATGGTTGTCGTGGTTTCTATGTTCAGCTGTTTTAGATTATACACACTCAAAAACAATTTGTTTGATACTAAGAAGGATGATATTATCATATAGTTTGCTCGTGTTAATTATTGTGTACTTATAACCGTATGAGAGCAGACAGTTGCATTACATTTATGACCATGATGCGATGGAGTGGTCATCAAATCGTCAGACTTGGTCGATAGATCCTGAGTTAAAACCTTAGATGCAGTGTCGAACCTTTTGGCACGCTTGTTCACTTCACATTGCACCAGTCCACCTAGCTGTACAAGACAGTGATGGATACTTATGTGTGAATGCATGAGTGAACATGAATTAATTACAACAGGGCTGAATACTTCCCAGAACAGATATGTCTGTATTCGGTTGGATGGGGGTAAATTGTAAAGTGCTCTGAGCAAGGATTGGGTACAGCGCTCTGTAAGAACTGACCTCTACTGCTGCAGGTGATAGGTCTGGTGCACACCCTTCTGTGTAGTCGAGTGGTCAGTTTCAAGCGCTGTCTGGTCGTGTGTCCACTCAACACCGTCCTCAACTGGCAGCACGAGTGGCAGAAGTGGCTGGACAAGAAGGACAGACTCACGGTCAGTTGGTCACTTGACAGTGGTCACCGATGTGACAATCCTACCTCAGACAGTGCTCTGTTAATTTGACTACAACAGACACCTAAATTGTACATCGGTAAACTAACATTTTGTTCTTGCCACAGAAAACCCATTCCACATTTTGTCTCCTGTTTCCAACATCAAGCTTTCATTCATGCAGACTCACAAGGTGGATATAGCAATGTTGTTTTGCTACTAATACTCAATGCATTCATAACGATTGAGCTATATTAATAGTAATTATAACTGAATGTTGCCGAACACTGGAAACAACTGGAAGTAGATAAGAGTTATGATACTTTGTCAATATTTTATATGCTACATATGTATTGTAGCAAAGTGTAGCTACTGAACTGCTGTGGTAGATGGTAATTTGACCCATCCTGTAGAGCTATGAAGCTACCGCCACCACCACCACAGCATAGAAGTCTTGTGTATGACAGGTACATGAGTTGGCGAGCTGCAGGAACAACCATGAACGAGTCATCAAGCTACTGAAATGGCAAAAGAGTGGTGGTGTGATGATCATGGGCTACCAGATATTCCGTATTCTCAGCTCATACAGTGGCAGAAGCCAGAAGACCAAGACCATCTTTGCCGAGACACTCATAGATCCAGGCAAGTGTTGAATTTACTCACAGATTCATCAAAGTTTTGTTGCAGACAGCTGTTGATATGTAATTACTGGAAGATGGTGTACAAACTGTTCTAATATTCAAGGTCCCTACATCACGTTCTCTATTGTACACATGAATTGAAGACTTGGTGTACCATCAGTTAGGTTAATGGTCCCGTTCAAAGGTTGATGATCTTCAAATGTTAACATAAAATGTAAATAATATTTTAATTTCTACTTGTTCAAGTACAACATTTCCAATATGTACAGAAATGGTAGTTGAAGATATATGGGCTGACACTTGTTGACAGTTGCGAGCTCAACCGAACAGATGACTGTCTCGGATCTCTGGCCACTGAGAGTTGGCAATGCATGTAAATCGTATACATACTTGAATGATGTCTGCTTTATGACCAGGCCCAGACATCGTGGTGTGTGACGAAGGCCACATTCTGAAGAATGATGCATCGGCCATCTCAAAGAGCATGAACAGGATCCGCACAAAGAAACGTGTGATCCTCACTGGCACCCCACTGCAGAACAACCTCACCGAGTGTAGGCACTTCACTCTTACTCTTCTGTGTACCCTGTGCATGCTCCTTCAGTTTGTGGTGTTCTTAAATGAATGTGAAGACACAATTTCTTATTTTTTTGCTAATGCACAGTTATTTGACAGCTCAGAACAGACTGAAGTATCGCCGATGTCAACCACGACTGTCAACATTGTTGCTGGTTTTCACATTTTCATCCGAATCATCAGACATACTAACTAAACAACTGCAATTTTTGCTCATGATCATCGCTAACATGAATAGTGAACCATCTATGATCCACTGCTGATTTGATTTTGCTAGAAAGTACTGTTTTCCTCTATCGATATATGTAAACTTGGTGTTAAACAATTAGTAAATCTCCTATTTACATCCAGGTATAATGTGACGGAGTTACTGAGAAAGAATAGTGGCATCTAGCGATTATTATACACACTAGTGTAAAACCCCGAAAGATCGGGGTTCGAGATCCATGAGGTTAATACCAATATATGTGTTATGTATTTACTGTCATAACAATCATGATACTTGTCCACAGACCACTGCATGGTGAGCTTTGTGAAGCCGAGTCTGCTGGGCACGAGGCGAGAGTTCAGCAACAGGTTTGTCAACCCCATCACCAACGGGCAGCACTCAGACTCTACCACTGCCGACGTGAGACTGATGAAGAGGCGGGCTCACGTTCTGCACGAGATGCTGGATGGTTGTGTCCAGGTAGTTTGTTTTAACATGTCTTCCTTAGTAATGTGCATGGTCTTGTCACCAAATCATATATGCTCCAGGTTGTATGTGATATTCAGACAGGTCAGAAACAGCCTATGACATCTGATAAATGTCAGTGGATGATTAGATAGAATCAGTGAACACTAAGGAAATATTTGTGTCATTATCAAATGTAACGATCTTGTGGAAAATACTGTTATTACAGCATTTAAAAGCTCTTGCATAAATGCCTATTTATAAGTGTAAACCTTCATTTCAGTTTGAAATGACAAGGACAGATTAGATGGCTGTAAGGTGGATTAGATGGCTGTAAGGTGGATTAGATGGCTGTAAGGTGGATTAGATGGCTGTAAGGTGGATTAGATGGCTGTAAGGTGGATTAGATGGCTGTAAGGTGGATTAGATGGCTGTAAGGTGGATTAGATGGCTGTAAGGTGGATTAGATGGCTGTAAGGTGGATTAGATGGCTGTAAGGTGGATTAGATGGCTGTAAGGTGGATTAGATGGCTGTAAGGTGGATTAGATGGCTGTAAGGTGGATTAGATGGTTGTAAGGTGGATTAGATGGCTGTAAGGTGGATTAGATGGCTGTAAGGTGGATTAGATGGCTGTAAGGTGGATTAGATGGCTGTAAGGTGGATTAGATGGTTGTAAGGTGGATTAGATGGATGTAAGGTGGATTAGATGGCTGTAAGGTGGATTGGATGGCTGTAAGGTGGATTGGATGGCTGTAAGGTGGATTGGATGGTTGTAAGGTGGATTGGATGGTTGTAAGATGGATTAGATGGATGAGTTAAGAGGTCTTTGTAAAAACAGTGACTTCATTCTTGTAATTTTGTTACTTCATTTTGTAAATTTTATTGTCTAAACAAATGTTTTTTTCTTGAGAAATGTCCTGGTGTTGCTAATCTGCTCCCCCTTATCCCCACCACTCCAGAGACGTGACTACTCGGCCCTGACAAAGTTCCTGCCGCCCAAGCACGAGTACGTGATTGCGGTGCGCCTGTCGTCCCTCCAGGTGGCGCTGTACAGGAAGTACCTGGAGCTGCACGTTCAGACGCAGGAGGACGGCAGTGTGGTGAAGGGCGTGAGTCTCTTCTCCGACTACCAGAACCTCATGCGCATCTGGACACACCCCTGGGTGCTTAGGCTCGACGAGATACGCCAGGAAAAGAGGGTGGGTGACATTTGTGATTGTGTAGGGAATTTTCTATTGTTTAACGTAATAAGCCCTGGGTTTCTGAGGGCCTCAACACTATGACTAGACATGTGTTCATATAATGAATCCCTATTGTAAAAACTGTTCAGAAAGGAATTATCTATGTATTGGTGTACATGTCATTGTTGTATGACTAATTGAGACTAATTAGTATATCATTTACATGCAGTAGAACCCCTGACGAACGACCACCCTCATTTACGACCACCCGCGTTTTACGACCGTTTTTTCATTGACGGTATGTCTACGCTATATAAACGACCCCTCACCAACGACCACCCGGCAGACGCGACCAATGACCATGGCAATTTGAATTTTACCCCTGACGAACGACCATCCGATAGGTGGCCAGTACATTTTTTAACCTAAATATCGCAACGAATTCTCATTAAACGCATGACTAACGCGCACAAACGCGCATAAAATAAATCGCCTGATGACCGCCATTCATTTTCGCGATCTTTTACTTTCTAACCAAATTATGAAAACGACATCTAACAGCCGCTAGACTTTCCTCACATATCTTATCTATTTATTAACACACACTATATTATAAAATTTAATCACTTACATTATTGAAACAAATAAAATTCACGAAACAAATTCGCGCAAGAACTCGCCGGCAAGACATCATGGCGGACATGGTCACCGTCGGTGGCTACGCGTAACTCTGTGATTACTGTAATATCCATATTGTGTATGATTAAAGTTTAGAAACTTAGGCTAAGTTTTAGGTTAGTTTAGGATAAAACTGGAATCCAGATTTAGCGACACCGCGATAAAATATCGACGTAACGCCACGGTAATCTACGGCCTTCGCGTAACAGCCGGCGATGTCGACTTGAGTTTAGGACGATGTTGATTTGTAAATTTTATTCTTCACAACAATTTAAATGATTTAATTTAAATTTAAATGTAATTTGAGTTATTAGAGAGGAAGTTTTGCGACTGTAAGAGGTCGTTTTCATGATTAGATCAGAAAGTAAAAGATCGTTTTGCGGCGCTGGAAAGAACAACAAAATGGTGACCATAGTGCGATTACCCAGATAGGCGCCCCCTAGTGTCGATGTTAGTCGTTGTAAGCGCCCCCTAGTGTTGCAAACCCCTCACGAGAGACCACCCCTCTTTTAAGAGGGGTTCCGCTGTATATCAAAAATCCAATATGGCTGACAATATATATGAAAATCGATTTTTTTTTAATCCTCCACAGTTGTAAGCAATTATCTTATCAATTATTGTATCATTGCAAGAGATAAGGTATCTTATATCATACAACATTCATACATCAATTAAGATTAAATTTTATGTCACTGAGAAGTTGATCCTGTCATTCTCAAATCAGGATTGAAGTAGTACATACAGCAAATGTGTAGGAATTTTTCTATTGATTGCATCAGATTACCGTAGTGTTCCACTTAGAAATATGCATTTCAGTCAGAGTTGTAACTGTGTTGTAGGCAGTGTATGAGAGCGATGATGACCCGGATTTGCTGGAGACATCTGAGGAGGAGGAGATGGAGGAAGATGAGGAAGAGGGGGAGGTGACCGTGTCATCAGCAGAGAGCAGTGAGCCCCACAGTGGAAGTGATGACAATGCGGAGACTCGAACCAGCCGCACCAGGTCAAAGTCTTCACTCTTGTCTAAACTTTGTCTGTTAATAAAAAAAATTAATGGTGTTTGTGTTATGATGCACAATTTCCAGTTGCACTGTAGAAGATTCTAATAGCATAATACATTAAATTAGCAAAAATATGAGCACAACAGATAGGAAAGAAAATATGTTAGTCATTATAAAAAGAGAATGTTTTCTTTTTTGTTAGTAGATAAATAAAAAAAGTAACACTTCTATTTAAACATTTATAAATATAGAAGACATTTTATATATGTATACATACATACATACATATATATATATATATATATATATATATATATATATATATATATATATATATAAAGTGTCTTATATTTATGAATATTTACATACAAACCCACACACACACAAGTCATAAATAAATAATTACTTAAACATAATCTTGGGTAGATGAACAAAACATGCTTTTAGCAGTGAAATATTAAAGAAAGTCAAATGTGAAAAGTATTCCACTTTGAACATAAAACTCAAACTTTATGTGTTGTCTTTTAAATCAGTAAAGCTAGAACCGTGTCAGTTGCTGGAGATGGTGTTTATAGCAGTAGAAAAAAAATTATTGACAGGCTCAAATATATGCCAGCTTATGAAATGACTTCTGAAGACACCAGGAGCTTGATGTATAAAATTATGTGCAGAATGTGGCCTCTGTTGGAAACAGGACTTGTTATGAACCAATAAGCTGTAGGGTTATAACCTGCTGACCTTTCACGTGTAGGAAAGGTAAAAAGGTGAGCACTGGTGAGAACGAATCTAAGGAGGAAGAGACTGACTCAGATGCACCAAGTGGAAAGAAGGCAAAGATTGTAGCCGGAGAAGTCATTCGCTCCTGGAAGTCCAGCACAAGAGGTATATAAATACTATACATACATCTGGCGTCGTACACAGTTCATACCAGGCATGGAAATCCTTGAATGGCATGGAATTATATTAGTTGAAATCAAGGCAATGATTACGATATTAAGTTTTCTGAAATAAAATGGCAGACACCTGTAATGTTCGTTATTCATTGGTAATTGTTATTGTGTTTAATTCAGCACACCTCAGCAATAAATGTTCTACATGGATGTTTTATTTACCATTTGAACATGCTCCAGGGTCATATCCTTGAAACAGCCAGTGTTGTTACAGGCTTACTACACAGTGTGGTGGTCAGTGTACTTTCAATTCAACATTTATTAAATACTAAGAACATTATATTAATCCCAAAATTAGATGCTTGGAAAAAGTTTTGCTTTTTAGATATATATTCGACTACAGCATATTATGAATTATTTATACTCACTAGATTCAAAGATGTAGCAATTTAAGGACTGTCACCTCTTAAACTGAAAACGATCTTGTGATTGCAGGGACCAAGTATGACGATGGGTTTGCGTCACTGCAGCAGAAGAAGGAGCTGGCGTGGTGGTCGTCATTTGTCAACGAGGAGCAGCACAAGAACTGTGTGGAGCTCAGCGGCAAACTCGTTCTCCTCTTTCACATTGTCAAGCTCGCCGAACAACTTGGAGACAAAGTGTGGGTGTCTCTTGTTATTAAACAAATAAAGCGACATATTAATGACTATGATATTTTATATTTATTTTATATTATAATTGTACTGTTATATGCTTTTTGAATAGGTTTTTATATTTTAATGTGCTCTTCATTTTTACACGTAAAATTTATCTGGTTTTATATTAAATGCCCAATTGTATTATTTTTAATGTTGATTAAGTGACTATGCAAATTAGTATTTATTTTTTATATGTGTACATGAACCTCCTTTTCATGACACCCAATCACCTAAATTGCTTGTAAAACAAACAACAAACAAATACACTACCCAACACATGCGCACAAGAAGCACTACAAACTCCCCAAGTTTGGGCTGTTTGGAGGAAACCACCTGATGGAGATGTCACTATTTCAGCCTGCTCTTTAGTCAGAGTCTCTTGACCCTTGACCTCATTGAGCAGATTCTCGCCTCCAGAACTGAAGAGATGCAGAAGAAACAAAAAGGGAAAGGCAGCAGAAAGGTACATTATGATAGACTTATTATTTAATCAATGTAATTATGTTTTATATCCTGTTTTTAGCAATATACTGCATGAGGTAAATATAGTATTTTACATTGTCCCAGTCTTCATCAATCTGTAAAGGTTACGCAGGAAGTATTTCATGTAATTGAAAGTGGAATTGGTGTGGCAACATTAAAAGTATTCAGGTATTTTAATTATCCAAAGTCCAAAGATAATCAATGTGCTTGACTTTTACAACTTGTTAATTTATGTATCTTGTTTATATTGTCACAACATGTCTGTGGTTATGTTACCCAGCTCAACATGTCTCTGTTGAAGTTGTCACCCTGCACAACATAGCTGTGTTAATGTTCCCATCCAACACACCATGTCTGTGTGTATGTTGTCATCCAGCCCAACATATTTGTGTGTATGTTGTCATCAAGCCCAACATGTCTGTGTGTATGTTGTCATCAAGCCCAATATATCTGTGTGTATGTTGTCATCCAGCCCAACATATTTGTGTGTATGTTGTCATCAAGCCCAACATGTCTGTGTGTATGTTGTCATCAAGCCCAATATATCTGTGTGTATGTTGTCATCCAGCCCAACATATTTGTATGTATGTTGTCATCAAGCCCAACATGTCTGTGTGTATGTTGTCATCAAGCCCAATATATCTGTGTATATGTTGTCATCCAGCCCAACATGTTTGTGTGTATGTTGTCATCAAGCCCAACATATTTGTTGTATGTTGTCATCAAGCCCAATATATCTGTGTGTATGTTGTCATCAAGCCCAACATATTTGTGTGTATGTTGTCATCAAGTCCAATCTATTTGTTGTCATCAAGCCCAAAAGATGTGTGTGTATGTTGTCATCAAACGCAATCTATTTGACTGTATGTTGTCATCAAACCCAACATATTTGTGTGTATGTTGTCATCCAGCCTAACATATTTGGGTATATGTTCTCATCAAACCCAACACATTTGTGTGGATGTTGTCATCCAGCCCAACATGTCCTTCTATTGACCCATGTGTTCTTCCTTCCCAGGGGGAGAAGGGGGAGATGTGGGTGAAGGAGGAAGATTATCTTCGCATGGACGGATCCACTGATCCACAGCAGCGAAAGCGATTCACCAATGCCTTCAATGATCCAAAGGAAACCAGGTTCTGTCATCTTTTGGTTTGCTTGAAGAAAACATTCTCCAACTGTGCTAAAATAAAGTGTGAATCAATATTTACTAATTATAGCAACACACTCAGTCAATGCTTGCTAATATCATTAGATCAGGAGGCATTCTTAATTGGTTTCTGGGTTATGAATATAATCTGTTATAAGGGTTATTTTTTTTAAGATAAGATAGCTTTATTGCCATGTGTTCACATTGTAGTTACAATAAAACATTGGAATGTGTAATGATATTGGTCGTCGTAATAGTACATTCACATGACAATACATTCACATGCACCAAACAATGATGTTAAAATATACTACTACATTAAATAAAATAAATAAGAACAATCACATAAAAAGGTCCGAATAAAAAATTGCTCATTATAACATCGATAAATAATTGATACGATCTAGTAGAAATATAGTAGCTTAAAATGTAAAATATGAAATAAAAAAAAATATATATAAAATATAATAAATTATGATAAAATATACATACTAAAACTCATCGGAAAGTGGACTATGTGTTTGCTGCGGGTGGGAGAAAATCACTTCTGTTTTGACAGGGCTTGAACGGCTAAGGGGAAAAAGCTAGTACTGAAGCGGTTGGTCCTGGTTTTTATGGATCTGAATCGGCGACTAGATGGGAGAGGTTCAAATAGGTCATGGGCAGGATGGGATGTATCTTGAGAGATGAGAGTCGCTCTTCCTAACAGACGCTGCTGATACAGTATTTCAAGACTGGGAAGGTCTCTGCCAATGATTCGGGAAGCAGTTTTCACAACTCTGTTTAATCTGAGCGTTTCCTTCTGTGTAATCGATCCAAACCATACTGAGATAGAAAATGTCAGAACACTCTCGATTACAGCTCTGTAAAAGTTGAGCATGACCTGTGTGGTCAAACCAAACGATCTTAACCTTCTTAAAAAGTACAGCCGCTGCTGGGCCTTTTTGACAATATTTACAACATTTAGTTCCCATTTAAGATTACTGGAGATTGTTGAACCGAGAAATTTGAAATGTTGGACGATTTCAACTGTCCTGCCATCGATCACTAGAGGCGAGGGTGGAGAAGATTTCTTTCTCCTAAAATCCACAATCATTTCTTTCGTTTTATTTACATTAAGTTCCAGATTGTTATCGCTGCACCAACTGATGGGTTTATTTACTTGGTCCCGATATTCAGATTCATCAGAATTTGTTATAAGCCCTATCACTGTAGTGTCATCGGCAAATTTCAGTATTTTAGTACCTACGTGGCAAGATAAACAATAATGTGTAAAAAGAGAGTATAACATTGGTGACAGAACACAGCCCTGAGGCGTGCCAGTAGATAACGTAACTGATGATGATAAGTTGTCGCCTATTTTTACAACCTGCGGCCTATTTAAAAGAAAATCGAGGATCCACAGACACATGGATTGAGGAACACCGAGACTCTGTATTTTATCGAAAAGTTTTGATGGGATAATCGTGTTAAAAGCAGAGCTAAAATCAACAAAAAGGATCCTAGCGTAAGTATTTGGGCTGTCGAGATGTTTAAGAACGTGAAACAATCCTATGGCGACAGCGTCGTCAACGGATCTATTGTTGCGATATGCAAATTGAAATTGGTCAAGCAATGGATCGATAATTGATTTCAGAAACTGCAGGACCAAGCGCTCGAGTGTCTTCATGACTACAGAAGTCAAGGCAACAGGCCTGTAATCGTTTAAACAAGAGGCTGTAGATTTCTTGGGAACAGGAATGATAGTTGATTTTTTGAAGCAATGAGGGATTTTACATTGGGAAAGAGACACATTGAATATGTCTGTGAATACACTCGACAGCTGGTCGGCACACAGTTTAAGTAGACATGGAGAGATGTTGTCCGGACCGGCAGCTTTTCTGCTATTTAAACGTTGAAACATGCTTCTAACAACATATTCATCCACTGCGAAAGGAGGGAGGGATGAGGAGGGAGTGATACAGGAAGGAGAAGTAGTGTTCAGTTTATCAAACCGGCTATAAAAGTCATTCAATCTGTCAGGAAGATTAGTGTCGGTAGCCGTAGTGTTAGCTCACTAGTCACACAATGTGATAAATTATCAACACCTTTTGTATTATTTTATCAATTAACTTGTGTGTTTATGTATTTTATAATGCAAGTAAACTAACTGTAAATTTAACCTGTTCATTAATTGTAGTAATATCATTAAATATTAGCCAATTGCATGTATATATTTATTTAAATAATAATTTATCATCCATATACACATAAATCTATTTTAATAATTTATCATCCAATTTTAGCTACTATTTGTACATTTATGTAAAGCGCCTGAGAGCCATACTATTGATTCGGGCACTATACAAATAAATTGTATTAGTATTATTATTATTATTATTAATTGGAATGATTCAGATGAAGATTTTGTTAATATTGTGATGTACTATATTTGTACGTAGAACTTACACAATCTGCTTTCTTGCAGACTGCGACTCTTCCTGATCTCGACCCGGGCTGGTGGCCTTGGTATCAACCTGGAGCGCGCCAACCGCGTGATCATCTTTGACGCCTCCTGGAACCCTTCCCACGACATCCAGTCCATATTCCGGGTCTACCGCTTTGGTCAGACCAAACCTGTCTACGTCTACAGGTTCCTTGCTCAGGTAGGCTTCGTCAGAGTACCATCACCCATGTACTGTTAATTATGTTAGCAATTATGTCCTCTGCTAAGTAACATTATTAATTGATAAATTATACTTGTATAAAAAATCACATTACTAAGTCTGACAGTTATTTCCTTGAAACTGATTGTTTCCATTTGGAAGTAATTAGGCTAGCCGTTTCAGTTATATGTGATATAATTTAGCTTATTTTTCTCTACACAGCTGTAAGAAGACATTAAAATAATTGTATACATGCAAATTTTGTTACTATTTGTGAATAAACAAATTATTTGGAGCTTGTATAATATTTATTTAAAAACAAAACCAGGCAAATGCATGTTTTTAATATCCTTAGTGTTCAAGTAATGAAATAAAGCTGATGGTCAACAACTTTGGCAAGTATTTATTATCACTGTGTCACTGTCCAGGGGACGATGGAAGAGAAGATCTACGAGCGACAGGTGACAAAGGAGACACTGTCACAGCGGGTTGTTGACGAGCACCAGATTGACCGTCATTTCACGGCACATGACCTTCAAGAGCTGTACCGGTTCACGCCGGACCAGGTGGACGCACCTGACCGCTCACTCAGACCTACGCCTGTTGTGCCAAAGGTTTGTCTTGGTCAAATCTAGAATATTGTTGTTGTTCTCTACTTGTCCAGATGTCTGGTGTCACGCTGGCCTTGATATATGACATATGTACCAAGTGGCGTGATGCTAGTACGAGATATGTACTAAGTGACACTGTACACATGTAGGATGTGGTGCTAGTATAAGATATGTACTAAGTGACACTACACTTGTAGGATATGGTGCTAGTACAGGATATGTACTAAGTGACACTGTACACCTGTAGGACATGATGCTGGTACGAGATATGTACTAAGTGACACTGTACACATGTAGGATGTGGTGCTAGTATAAGATATGCACTAAGTGACACTACACTTGTAGGATATGGTGCTAATACAGGATATGTACTAAGTGACACTGTACACCTGTAGGACATGATGCTGGTACGAGATATGTACTAAGTGACACTGTACACATGTAGGATGTGGTGCTAGAATAAGATATGTACTAAGTGACACTACACTTGTAGGATATGGTGCTAGTACAGGATATGTACTAAGTGACACTGTACACCTGTAGGACATGATGCTGGTACGAGATATGTACTAAGTGACACTGTACACATGTAGGATGTGGTGCTAGTATAAGATATGTACTAAGTGACACTACACTTGTAGGATATGGTGCTAGTACAGGATATGTACTAAGTGACACTGTACACATGTAGGATGTGGTGCTAGTACAAGACATGTACTAAGTGACACTGTACACTTGTAGGACGTGGTGCTAGTATGAGATATGTACTAAATGACACCGTACACTTGTAGGACGTGGTGCTGTACTAAGTGACACCGTACACTTGTAGGACTTGGTGCTGTACTAAGTGACACTGTACACTTGTAGGACGTGGTGCTGTACTAAGTGACACCGTACACTTGTAGGACGTGGTGCTGTACTAAGTGACAATGTACACTTGTAGGACGTGGTGCTGTACTAAGTGACAATGTACACTTGTAGGATGTGGTGCTGTACTAAGTGACACTGTACACTTGTAGGACATGGTGCTGTACTAAGTGACACTGTACACTTGTAGGACGTGGTGCTGTACTAAGTGACAATGTACACTTGTAGGACGTGGTGCTGTACTAAGTGACACTGTACACTTGTAGGACGTGGTGCTGGCGGAGTTGTTGTCGGGCAGTAGGGAGTGGATTGTGCAGTATCACGAGCACGACTCGCTGCTGGTGAATCACCCAGAGGAGGACCTGAGTGAGGAGGAGAGACAGGCCGCCTGGGACGAGTACGAGAAGGAGAAACAGGGTCTCTACTCCTACCCCAACATGGTGATGGGCTTCACAGGCATGACCGGCAGACCTCCCGTTGTTGGGCCGTCCATGGGGCCATCCATAGGGCCGGGCATTGGCCCCCTGCAAATCGGTCAACCACCTACAGCAGCATTAGCAAGTAATTGTTTGTGTGTGTGTTTGTGGCTAAATTTGCCAATCTAAATGTGTATATCATGTGCGAAGTTAAACTGTTGGTTCGTTGCATTTCCCCTGTTTATGTATTTTAGAATATTACAGTAAATTTTACGTTTTTCTTTCAGTAATTCCAAGTATCCACTACTCCTGGTGGCAGTCAGTCTGACAAAGACAACTAACAGCTACAGAAATATAAAGACAAAATTTATGTTTGTTACCATTTTATTTGTATATAATAAGCAATTAGCTGTGTTATGTTTTCTTCAGATGTTGTGCATGTAACATTAGTTAGATAGCATCACAGAGGTGGTCTTTGACTGTGAATTATCTAGCCTGGATGTTTAGCATTAGTTAGACAGGGTGTGGTTATTGACAGTGATCTAGCCTGTACGTTTATATAATAATGTCTAGATTGACAGAACAGAATGGTCACCGGCATTTGTTGTCAAGATGTGACGTGTTTGTTGTTTCTGCAGACACGACCATGCAGCTCTTAACCACGCAGCACCCGAAGCTGAACTTCCAGATTGCACAACTGCCAAGGGTGGTACAGGAGATTCTCAAATACGTAAGTGGTTACGCCACTGAGCAGTGTCAGTCATTCACTGCCGACTTTGTCAAACCTTTCCCCTTCACATGTGACAGGTGTCCAGTTGTGATCTGGAACGGTGGCAGTCTGGCTAAGTAGTGGCACAATTTAAAACCATATCAGTCTCTTGTCAGGAGTATGTGATTCTCCGACTGCGACCAATCACAAGAATTGAGGAATAATACTAATATAAACAATCAGTATGTCCAGATAAAATAATTGCAGAAAAGCAGTATCTAAAATATAAAACCAGGACCCGATCATCACATGATGCCACTATTTCAACATAACACTAGTCAAAATGCCGACTTTAATGTGATTCACAGCTGCTATGGTAAAAGTAGCCTTTCTGATCACATTTACATGCGTTTACATTAGTGTAATGTGTAAAAGCGCTTTGAGCAGTCCTATGGACTGGATACTGCGCTATATAAAAACTTACTTTTTTTTTTTTAATATGTGGCGTAATGTTCAACAGGAATGAATACGTATGAATTATTACATGAAACAAGAAATTGCTAAACATTAGTAGGATATAAACGGATTTGTTGTTCAGCATAAACTTGACAACTTTTCTACATGATGAGGTAGAACATGGCTTTATGGTGATCTCTCAGATGACAGGCTGAGGAAGGAGTATTTTATGAGCTTCTTATGTGAGCAAAGCTGATGTACATGAAAACAAACCATCTTATCTCATAAAACTAAAACAACTTCTGTAATATTACTCATATTCATAAACACAGGATAACATTGCGTGAATTAATTTGTCTAATAATAGAAGAATGGATTTTTCTTTGTGCATCTTAACGTGTGTTATTTTTCCAATCTACACCTGTTTCTTATTGACACTGTTCTCAGTCAAAACATGATGCGTTGCTGTTGAAACATTTCAGAATCCCAACATCACAGCCCAGGAGTTGCAGTCTCGACTACAAGCGTTCCTTGGCATGAATGCGAGGTATTCCGTGCCTGGACACGCCATGGTAGGTACAACATGTAGCAGGTGCATGACTCACGGGTAGTCCATGTTTCAGATAGCTTGTAAACAATGATAGCATCAGTATAATCTTTTGGTGAACATTTACCATCACATTGAAATTATTGCCAAATTCATACATGCAGATACAACTGTTATCGTTTTTACTAAATAGTTACTATTTTTCCTAAAACCAAGCAGGATTGTAGCCAAACCCTGAAGAGGCAGTTATGTAGATTGGCTCTATTTGGGTAAAAACGTACATTGTACCATTGTACATTAAAACCAATAGGCAGAGTTGTAATACATCTGTACAATTCACAGAAAAATGGTGACATGATACCAGGGCAAGTGATGAGTATAAAAATATCCCGCACGGTAGGTATCAACAATCAGGTGTTATATACTCATTTTTGGTAATTAACTGTGACTAAAGAATGTTGGTCTGTTTACTAATCTAGAATTAAGTTATCTAGATAAGTTTGTTGGTATCGCTATTAGAATGACACCATTGTACTTATAATTTTGTTGATTTGTGGAATTCTTTAAAAGAATCGCAACTTGTACTAACCTGGTAATAAGACACGTGGGTGGTATGATGAATGTCTTACTGGAAGTTTGTCAAAATTATTGTTGGGTCGTTCAGTTTCAGTGAGTTTAAATAATTGCAGCTTATCACCATCGTTACTTGAACTAAAAAATGCTCAAATATACACATGAAAACACATTTAAATGTTTCGTAGACAACACATTTTTATATAATGTTGAGGTATAAAATCACAAGGATTCTCGTCTGCTGCATGACTTTGCGGCTCGCACCTGGAAGATAGCCTGGCTCAGAAGCTGCCTTTTGAAGATTATTGTTACATGGCAAGGCAGGCATATAGTCATGAATTAAACCATCATCAATTTATCAATATTCTAAATTCTTACTTAAAGTTTATTAGAAAGTGTGAGAGCCAAGCAGCATGTCTACCCTGGTTAAGGATAAAGATAAACCACAGCAAACGTCTTATTTCTGTTTATTTTGTGTGTGCATGTTTCAGTATATATTGTTTTCTTATTATATATGTAGATATATATATATATATATATATGATATTTTCATAGTTATTATAACTTTTTTGCAAGATATGGACTTTAAATATAAAGCTATTCGAACAAAACCTGTTTTCAGAAACTTATAGTAAATATGTATGACACAGCAGCCAAATAAGATGTGAAATTGTGCATATTTCAGGGCCCTTCGTCAAGCCAGGGTGCGACGATATCGCAGCCCATGGTGGATGGCCGCAGTCTGCTGTCAACTGTCACCAAGAGCTCCGCCCCCAGCAGTGGCGCAGGACCGTCAGGCATGATTGTCACACCGAGGATGTTTCTACCAGGGACCAGTCTTGTCAACCTCCCGTCCCGCCTACCTGCCCCAGGAAATGTGCCAGCCATGGCACAGCAGAAATAAACTACACATCCCATGTGGCTAAGATACATCAGGGATACTGCTGATTAGGCCTGCCAGAATAATACCCACGTTTCCAGATATATCTATCCTGTTTATTGCAGCCAATCCTAACTATTTATAACATGACAAAGAAAATATGCCAACTCTAATATGTGACAAGTGAAAATACTGCATTCATTTTAGCCATTTGTAAATCCAGCCACAATGAAAATCAGAAATATTTGCTGCCTGACCCAATAGTCAGCTTTCAAAATACTACCTCCTTTTTTTTTTTTTATAAATAATTATACGTGATTTTCACAAAATATTCTTAAGAAAATACTATAATACCTACCCTCTTATATTCCTCAGGAAAAATAATGAAACAGCATCTGTTCTGCCAACATATCGTCAGATTTGAAAGCTTGTAACAGGAATCATGGGCATTAATTCTGGAAGGAGTTAAATGGCACTTGAAGGAATGAATCCTTCCTGTGTAAGGTTTTGTGTTAAAACATTGTAGACATTTACTTCTATGGAATGTGTTATTTAACCTATTGTTTGTAACTTTCATCAGATCATCATAGTTGTAAAGCTACTATACCAATTATAGTATAATTTAACTTACTTTGGGGCTTAATTGTCTCGACCCGTCAGCTACGGGTATAAATAATTCTTGGAGCCATGAACAATATATTCAGTACTATACCAATGTATAGTGAGTGGTCTGAATTTGTTGGTAAAGAAAACAAAGTTGTAAAATTTGACAAAAACCTTTGAATTTATTTTATTTATGTTTTTAAACAATATAATTGTTTAACAATTATAAATAATGTATAATATTGGGAGATTTATTTAGCAAGATTATCCATCCATGCTTTAGAAGCAGTAGCATTTTAATAATTATTTTAATGTGGATTTAATTTATATTTAGTTTGAGAACGTATGTGTGCCAGACGTTGGACAATACCTAATACTTTGGGTGTTTAAATTCTTGTTTGTGTGTTTACGTAGATGTAACATATATTTAAGGTTGTGTAAATAGATTGTACATATGCAGTTTTCTTCTGTGAATGTATTATTAACAAATATTTGACTAGCCTTAATGGTTAGCATGTAAGTCTTATGGGTTTCTTGAAACAAGCACAGGATATATTAGCCTAGCCTTTTGTACATTTTGAACAAGGCTTTTTTGTATTATGGGACACAGCCCATATTTGTCAAGCATTATGCTGATCATAAATTGTACAACATGTCCGAAGAGTGACTCTTGAATATTTTGTTTCTGTAAAGTAAGTAGCACTAAAGTTTCAAGATCCAGTCAAGTTCCTTATGAGCATGACATTGCAAATAAGCAGATATAGATAGACGTAAGGGTTCATTTGTAATCTTTCATACATCAGTTCACCCCTTGCAGGTGTACCCCACTCAGGGTTGGCATATACAGTATATCCACAGTCAGTCTTCTCCTAGATATGTTATTTATTTTATGCCTATTATCCATGACAGACTAATCAATAGATGCCATCGTATAATCTTGTATAATCTTAGTAATTAAATATGAATAGCTGATCAGTTTATGGGGCATATCAACACCAAAATATTTGACACTACGAAACTGATATAATTTAAGATCATTCACTCTTCCAGCCACCACTTGAATAAGTGGTACAGTACCGTCATTTGTGAATATATACCTAGCTCTTCATCCAGTAATAACATGCATTATAATGACTACACATGCATATTCATGCTGATATAGTGTTGGTCAAGTTAGATTATATATTCTTTCATCAACATCCTTGTGAACTGCGGTCAGAAATATACCGTGTTTTGGGATAAATCAAGCATATGCTAACCATCTTCTCTTCATCAGGTCAAACCAATGTCTTTTGTATCAGATATCTTCGTTTTGAAGTTGCCCTTTAGTAGCAACTTTTGCATGTGTTGTCACAATTCTAAAAATAGATCGAACCATTTGTGCATAACACATATTTTAGATGTTAATTCTGTGATGCTGAAATTGGTATTCAGGACTCTGTTTAGAAAAGTACTTTAAATGCCTGTTGATTAGTTTGGTGGATCTTAGTTGAATAATTAGAGCAGAGCTGTTTAAACAACATATTTTTGTCACAGGGCAGCTGAAACTGGAGGTGGGGTTTCAAGTTATATGAAAGTAGTGGTTGCAGGGAATATGGAGTAACTCCAGCCAACATGAGTTCTATGTGAAACATTGACCTTGTTTGATGTGTTATACAGCGTATGTAGATGTAGTACTATGTACAGCAGTTTGTAAAGCGAACAAGTATGTGAATAATGTGTGTCAGTGTAATGCAGCTAACAGTTCTTTCTCTGCAAAGAGTAACCGAGATTGGGAAAATGTGGTATTGAACATAATTGTTGGTGCAGCATAATTTAGATCAACTCTACACAGTAATTTAGTGTAAACATGTGGTTATTTATTAGATAATGTTGACAGTGACTTTTTAAAGGAATGCCATTGATGTTTAACGTCCATCTAAGGATGATATAGTGTGTTGGTTTGGTAAAATGTTCATACTCAATTTAAGTAATTCTGTATAGCAGTTTTCAGCTGTTGGAAATATTACAGTGTACATGTAGTACAGATGAAAAGATGTAATTAGTAAATGTGAACTACCAGGGGTACCTGTAAGATATGCACACTTGTCAGATATGTGAATTTATTTTATTTGTATCAGAATTACATGTAAAATGTGCATAATTGTTCAGTCCCACAAAGTACTGTATGAAAATTAATGATATTTTCTACAGTGGGTGTTGTAACCGTTTGATACATATATGGTAAAACATGTGTCAAGTGAGACTTTGGTTGTGACTTGGGTGTGTGACTGTTTGTGTTTTATGGTTCTAGTTCCCTGTTGGATGGAAGCAGCTGTGTGTGTAGAGAGAGTTGAATTTTGGCAGCAGTAAAATTTATGTATAGAAAATGTTAATAGTTAAAACATTATTAGATGAAGGTTACATCAGAACTGACTCGTAATAAAACAGTTGAAAACTTTCCTTTTCCTTTTCATTGGATTAGTATTATACAATCTTTATATAACACCCTGTACCATTACATCAATTTAGCAAAGTGAATGTGACATCAAAATAATAATATACTTTTTGTGTAATATCCTTGGACAATAAAAAACTAGAATTGTGAGGTGTTGTATAATAATAATAACTTACAGCATTTCTCCACACCATACATTTGGCAGTTAGTTGCTATCATTCAGAGGCACATCACAGTAGTAAAACATGGTCATCATATAACTCGCAAGAGTAATCATTACAGAAAGAGGCTGCTGTAGACAAGGTGGAAATTAACTTTGAACAAATATTTTTGTTATGTCTTATTTATGAAAGGTAACCATTGCGTTGATCAGGATTTGTAAGGACGCAAATTGAGAGGATCCCATCTACGAATAAGGTCAAGATGAAAGATTTGAGTACAACCACTACTTCATAATTATAATTTTTACAACTGTTTTACATAATTGGATTATGGCTTTTCTGTGAAATAACACTGCAATCGAGTACAATAAATATTTATAATAGTTTCGTTGAATTGGGAATATTATTATTTTTAATTGGTCCCAAGGATATGTGGGAAAGAACATCTAGGCCTAGGGGACACTAAGATGACAGGATACACCTAGAGGCAGATTGAAACAAAAGCCCAGGACAGACAACTTCGGAGAACTGAGGACCCTGGAGGGACGATGGGTATAAGTATAAGTATGGCGATGAAAGCAATGTAAAAAGTCACATAGTATATATACAGTATATATATATATATATATATATATATATATAATACTGTACAGAACAGCTAGGATGCTTCAACCATGGCCGTGGTCAGCTATGCATGACCAAAGGAGCCTACTACTATAATTGTATATATATATTATATATATATATAAGGCTTCCGATATAATAATTACAACGGCAATGCAAGTTTTATAGTTGTTCTGAACGTTAACTGATTGCGTTTGTAAGAACATAAAATGCGGTAGTACGGGTAGTTTAACACCGTGAGCATTTGTATGATTACTTTGCTTCTTTGTGTGACGTCACGAAACTGAAAATGGCGAAAAAGGACTAGGAACTGTCAGCAGTTTACGCAAGGCATCACCTGGCGTTATTTGACGTTTGCCATGACGCAGACATTTCTTGACAGAATACTTCAAACGCGATATATGAGGCAGTATTTCTAAGGACGGTAGAAATAGCTTGTGTGCATTACACCTGCACTAAGATTGTAATTAGAACTCGGGAGTAGCGACTCCGTACAACTCTGTCTATGTTCTGTTGCTTGTCAAGTTCTGCATTTGCCTTGGCTTAGGCTTAATATGGCTTCAGTGAACTTTACCTTTCCACGCGCGGCAAATGCCATTCGTTGCTCGGCGAATGCTGGAATGGCAGTTCCTGTCTGACCTGTGCCAGGTACACAAACATGATCAGTGAGGTAGGCTTCTGAATCCACACAAGTTACACAGTAAACAATGTCAATATTCAACTTCGTCTTCGACACCCTGGGGAATCCACACCCTGACTCCCTGAGTTACTGTCGGTGACAGTGACAACACTGCAATCAACACAGACGGTATCATATCACTGCTTACAATACACGACACTCAACAAAACAACCCATTACGTTAACACCACTTATAAATGTGGTCTTACAAATGTAGTCTTAGCGTAGTGAATTTGCATGGTCAGTCTTAATTACTGATGCATATTTGTTGTATATTACAAATCTTAAGGTTAAGCATAACAGGGCCTCTTCTGTTTGGACAGTGCGCAAATGTCAAAACATTTCTATTTAATTTCTACCTTCATTTTGTTGGATAATATTTCTAATAAAGTACAATTAAAAATTTGGAGTTAGTGGTGTTAACGTAATGAGTTATCATCTAAAGTTCTGTCACAGCTGACCAAAATGTAAACATAGAATTGCTGGGCCGGTAACTGAACATTTTGATTGTATTATATATATCCATTGACAACTCACGCATTGCTTTCAATTACGAGTTTGCTTAATCCCTTGGTTTTGTCGCGCCACTGAGCTTGATCTTTGAGGATATTGGCGCAAAAGAAATCATCATTATTATTATTATCCTGTCACCTTGCCAAAGCAGCCATAGCCAATTTTGCGCTATCCCATCAGGAGTATCTTGTCAATTTTGATATGAATTTGTATCACTTTGGACTATCAACATTTTTTGAAATATTTTTCAAATGTTGTGTTTGTCATGTTATTTTGCTTAATTCTGGACCATATGACTACCACATATATATGAGGACTACCAGTAATTTTGGAGTTATTTCTACCCCTGACTGTGTTGCAGGTGAAGCAAGACCTAAATGTTTGAGGATAACGCAAGTCACAAGCGCCGTCGCAGGGACGACATGTCTGATGCGGGAGAGCACGACCCTAGTGTGCCCGCTCCACCTCCCGCTGAGAACCCCCAGCATGGCATGCGGGTGCTGTATGGACTGAGTAGGCTGAAGCATGAGGGAATTCTCTGTGACATCACCCTCATTGCTGAAGGTATGCACATCTCAATTCACTTTGCATTTATTTAACTGACAATAGGCCTTGCTTGATATTATGGTTTTGTATCCACTGGCCCAGCGGAGTATTTATGATGTTAAGTATTTATTATATAAATTAAAAATGCTGCTTAATTAATCTTCAGCAGCCAAACATCTGCTGTATGAGAAAGCGTAGAATTGGGGTTGTTTTTGGTGGTTTCTGGGTCCCACATGTATTTCGCTTAGATAGTTAATTATTGACATTCCCATCGACAGCTGTGTATGATTCATCTTTATTTATAAGGGGAATTGCCTTTAGCTAGCTAGGTTGACAACAGTGCCCATTGTCTCGTCTTTACTATATTTACATTTTAACTACTACATATGTTATTAAAGGGCATTGCCATTTTTCACACACATTCAATGACTTTTGCTACATAAACCATAGCGATGTGCAGCAGATTCCAATACAGATATCCTATACAGCTCTATTGATTAGGCGAGGAGCCAGTGAGTAAAATAACCATTGTACAGATTTAGAATATTCGGTGGAGATACTGCAAAATAGTATAATCAGTGTCGTGAGCAACCGGGATTGTCTTGTTGCCAGACGTGAGGTACGAGGTGCACAAGGTGATCCTTGTGGCGTGCTCCGACTACTTCCGGTCGATGTTCACGAGTGGGATGCGCGAGAGCAACCAGAGTGAGATAGAGCTGAAGGGGGTGTCGAGTAAGGGGCTCGAGAAGACACTAGAAATCATCTACACATCGACGACGACGCTAGAGGGAGACGACATCTTCGACGTTATCGCCGCAGCAACGCACCTGCAGGTGGCCACTGGTTTGTTGTTTTATGCGGTTGTGTCTTTGATTTTGTCCTGATAGATGATGATAATGAGGAGTTATAATAAGAAAATACATATTTCGGTATGATAAACAATTAATGATGTTCCACTCAGGTGATCTATACAGTCTTATAGATAAATGTGTATTCATAATCATATCAACGATAATTATTATAGAAACTAGTCAATGAAAAAAATTAATTAAAAAAATTGTAACTAATTCTGAGCTGCAAATATAAATATTTGCATTTAAAAATTACACTACAGCAATGTGCCCCTTTTTACACGTTTGTGAAATGTTTACTTGCTTTAAGGCGGTTTTTTTTAGATGTCATATTTACGTATATAATTGATTTTATAACCATTTTAGAGAATCCGGATGATGTTAAAGTATATAGTCTATGCAGAAAACTTGCTTAATATCGATGTTGTTTTAACCCAAACTTCTTCTTGCAGGCGACACCTGTGATTGAATTCTGTGAAAGAAACTTCCTGAGCGGGATGACAACACAGAACTTCTACGACTTCATCAGCACCGCCAGACTGTACAACATGGACAGTGTGCTCAAACAGATCGACCAGTTCATAGGTAGTAGTAGTTTTTAGGTACCCATAGACAGTACTCAAATAGACCGACCAGTTCATAGGTACACATTCACTCTAGTACAGTAAGTACAAATTGGATTTCTTATAGAATAATTATGTAAAGTTCTTCATTGCCTTCCAGGAGAGAACATTCTACAGATTGCCCGAGACAACACGTTGCCCCTCCTCACATATGACCAGATTGAGGCGTGCTTCCAGTCAAGTGCACTACAGCTTCGTGAGATTGACATCTTCATGGTGGCGTGGGAGTGGCTGAGACAAGACCCCACCAACACACACGAGGAATACGTCATCCCACTCATCAGCCTCATCCGCTTCCCACTCATCAGTCCCACCGACCTCGTCACCAAGGTCTGTCTACAATGTCACTTCCCTCTCATCAGTCACACCGACCTTGTCACCAAGGTGTGTCTACAATCTCACTTCCTTCTCATCAATCACAACACACTCGCCTTGTCATCAAGATCGCTACGTTCCCACTTCCATCTCACCAGTTCCACGAACCATATCGCCTGTCTACAATCTCACACAATTTTCACATGTCAGGGTAGTAGGTAATATCTGGCAGGCCGGTAGATTTAGTACACAGTGTTCAGCAATTTGCTAAATCACAGAATCAGTTAGTAGTGCTTTGTCCTGACATGTTCTTGCTGGTTGTAATTCTGACTGTAGGAAGGAAACTCAAGGAGATCACCATAATTACCAGTCAGATCACTCCATTGTAGTAGCATGTAGAACTTCTATTTCCTGCACTGTGCCTGTATCATTAGTCACACGTGGCTGTAGCACACAACAAACATAAAGAATGGCAGCAAAATAAAGGGCCCTGAATAAAATAAATAACTCTACATGGCCCCCTCTACATAACCACTTTTGTTTTTTAAAAGACATGGCAGATCAGAAGCTACTGTTCCTTGGAGTCAAATGAATATACACAGAAAAACAAACAGAAAGATGCCTCAAAGGAGATCCACATGCAGTGCTCCAGAGTGAGAGTACTAATATGTTTTTTTGTTCCCCTCATGCAATACATGTGTATGTGTTTGTTGCAGGTGCAGACCATCAAGCTGATGATGTCGATGGCTGAGCTGCGTCAGATGGTGCTGGCCGCCCTCAACTACCACGTGATGCCGCACAGACAACCGCTGCATCAACACATCGACTCGCAACTCCGCTGCTGTCGCAAGCAGCTCGTCAGTATTGGAGGGCGAGAGATCCACCCACACCCCGGCCTCCATGACGAGGTCTATGTCTACAGTAGTGTCGGTGATAGTGACTTTGGCACGACGATGATGGCGGCGCCGTGTCGACGTCACCTTGCGACGCTACCAAACGCCCTCAGTCACATGCAGGTGGTCGTCTTCAGTAACTTCCTCTACATCCTCGGGGGGTGTACGACGCAGTGTGCCCATGGCGAGTCGGCTGTCAATCTGGTGCTCCGCTATGACCCTCGTTTCAACACGTGGCTGCAGGTAAAGATTTTTTTAAAGATTCAAAAAACTTTATTGTCCGTTTAAAAACATATTAAAAACGGAAATTTTTCTTCAGTCACACATAAAATGACAGTAATAAAAACATTGGTGAATCATATAGGGCCTACAGTTGTCAATACACAATAAAATAAAAATAGCTACTAAGATATATAAATAAATAAGCATGTATAATTTCATAAAATGGGTCTCTGATAGGAGACAATAACATTAGTTATAACATAATACTAAAATTGATAAATAAAATAATAATAATAAAATACAATATTTATATAGCGCCATAATTACACGGTGCTCTATGGCGCTTTACAGTACAATAATAAATCTACATAGAAATTAAAACATTACAATATTTAATTAAATCATTTAAAAGCTAAACAACAATAGTCGTAAATTTAATTAAAGAGTAAAAATACAATTCTATAATGCAATGAATAATTAAGTAATATATTACATAAAAACTATCAAATAATAATAATAAACAAATAAATATATAGAATTAAGGGGAATAAAAAAGAGTAAGATTACGGATAAAACGTACATTCATGGCATTAAAATAAATGAACTAGTAAGAATAAATATCAAGTGCTATTGAAACGGTTGATAAGTCGATTTGTTGTCTACGTATTGCTGCCGGAACAGAAATGTCTTCAATTGCCTTTGAAATTTGATGCAGGTATCACTATTTCTAATGTTGACAGGCAAACTGTTCCATAGCGTCGCCGCTGCTTTCGTAAAAGTTCCGTCTCCACATGTTACAGTCCTGGTTCGTTACAGGTGGCGCCACTGAGGTGCAAGCGTGCGTACTTCTTCGCCGGCGTCGTCGGCTCAAAGATCTACGCGGTCGGCGGGAAGTTCCGAGAGGGGAGTCTGGCGTCGAACGAAGCGTACAACCCCGAAACGAATACGTGGGACTTGATACCATCACTCGTGGCACCGTACCACGCCCACGCGGGCACCGTCCACCTCCACAACATCTACATCTCCGGCGGCTACAGCAGTAATCACTTCACAGCCGATCTACAGAGGTTCGACACGCTGGCTCAGCGGTGGGATGACATGTCGCCCATGTTGACGCCGCGGGGCTGGCACGTCATGTGCACGGCGCCCAACAACAAACTGTTTGTGTACGGCGGGTGTAACCTCAACGCCAACCAACAAGCTCTACCTGTGCTGCAATCCGAGTGCTATGACCCGGCCACGGACCAATGGTCGCTGATAGCACCACTCGCCACGTCCCACAAGGAGGCTGCGTGTGTCGTCCACCAGGACCACATCTACGTCATCGGCGGCTACAACGTGCAGACGAAACAGGGACAAAAGATGGCGTCGTGCTACGACCTGTACTCGGGAATATGGGACACGTTAGGCACGCTGCAAGAAAGCAAGACCGGTGTTGGTTACTGTGTGCTCGACATTCCTACGTACAACCTCAGTGACGTCATCAGCTGATTACGTCCCTGTTGATTGTACTTGACTTGAGTGTTTTACATTTGCTATAAGCATGTGCAGTTACGCAATATTGCCTGGTGCCAAGCTAACAAAGTCCTGACATATTCTAACGAAACTGCAGAATGTCGATGCAGCTTGTGGAGCCTCTGTCCTCTGACAGTTCCTGTCCAAACCTGCCAATAAAAATTACCTTTACACAATTCCAAAACAAAACAAAAAAATGTAAAATGTCTAAGCAGAAACCGTGTTTTCTATGTCAACACTGAAGGTAAACAAAACCAAGACACGTGTTCATACAGCCAGCTAGCCAACGACACCTGCTCACTCGGACTATTTGTATGAGGATGAACTGTTGCTGTACAGAATGCTTTGTTTTCAAGAAGTATAGTGTACTTATCTAAGACTGCCATTAAATGATTAACAATGGTATTTTATACGTATTTGCGTATTTGCCTTAGATGATATGGCTTGTCCTACAGTTAGAACTGTTTAAATACACAAATTGGTGACATAATTGTGAAGGCAAAATGGATACTGTGCATCCATTTTGTGATTTACCAAACTTTCTGTCTTGGTGTGCCTCTAAGCTTGGTTTCCAGGATCAAAATAAATTAAATTATTTTTATTACATTGCATAAAATAATTGCTTTACAATATTTACTGTATTGAGTAATCAAATTTCTAGTATAGAGTATACTATGTGAAGGACCCAGGACCAATGAACTTGTATATGTGCCGAAAATACGTCAAGCCTAATTCGTAAACTGGTTTCATTAACCGTGAGTCTGTGATTACCACTTGAAGACAGTGAAACTCAAAACAAATGTACAATATATTTAATATCATCTTCCTACTAATTTACAAACTCTACAGCCTCCACAGTCGAGGAGCTCTGTGCGTCTCGGTGTACTGGCCTGTGCCTTTCTCCTCAAACAATTCAGATCCCTGATTACTGCAAACCGCAGATACAGCTCCTGAGAACAGTTCATTACAGACATCTTTAAACATATTTAATGACACACAGTATGAGTTGGTGACATGAATGAAAGTACCACAAATGTCCACGTCACACTGGCGAGTTGGTGACACAATCTGACACGCATAAAATATATCACTGACAACAAAACAGAATGTCACACACGTCACCAACAATATGACACATTACGTCCACTCAGGTGACAAAGCACAATCACACCACTGACATGTCATCACTGACAGGACAGTGTCATTGTCGAGGTGGTGCTATAAAGATGCAGCGTCGGCGTCACTGTTGACATCTGTCTGGACGTTGTTTCTCAGCATCTGGCGCTCCACGAGTTTCTTGAACTGACCGTCCGGCAAGGTCATCAGTTTCTCATAGCTGCCCAGTTCAACCACTTGGCCACAGTCCAGCACGGCGATCTGGTCAGCGTTTTTGATAGTGGACAGCCGGTGGGCGATGGTGATGACAGTACGGCCAGCCATGACACGCTCCAATGCCTCCTGGACCAGATGCTCACTCTCAGCGTCAAGGGCACTGTCAACAGAACATGACATGTCAGTGTGTCAAGACAATTGTCAACAGAACATCATGTCATACTTTGGGTGACTTCTATAACAGTGAGCATTTTTAGTCTTAGTTTACATTTTAATTATATTTTATAATACCAAATTATTATTTGCAGTTTATTTATTGACTGAATTTCCTGTAACATTTTGTAACGTCAATCTTTCGGTATAAATGATCCTGTTATCAATGATGCAAAGATACTTTTCCTGATTTGCCCATCAAGGGAGGTAGAACATTATGCAGAACCTAGTGTTTGTTAATTTGTTTGGATAATTGCAATAATGTCCAAAATGCAAACAGTTTATAACAAATAATGTGAATTCAAATGTTATCTACAGTGAACACGTGCATCATCATCTGGACTGTATGCCTTTGTAAAAAAATTACAATGTGCTGCTAAATTTGACACGTAAATATTATTACCATGTTATAAGTTTAAATAAAAGTGAGAAGCATATATAACATAATTGTCAAACTTTTCCGATGTGTACAAACTGTATGTTGGGACAGGGGTCAGGGGTTTATGCACATGTAAAACACTGCTGTAGTCTACTTGCTATTGTGTGTACGTATTAGTCGCAACAATCAATATGTTTACAGTACTGACTGAGGAGGGGGTCATGACAAAATAAACTCTTTGTACACTTCCAAAAATGTATAACATTATGAACAACACGTAACATCAACTTGTTTTAGGTTGGATGTAAAACATATGACTAGCTGTTCCGTCTATTTGTTACACTAGTATATTCAGCATTGTACTAACCTGGTGGCTTCATCGAAAAGAAGAATCTTTGGATTCTGGAAAATAATGGAGTAAATGAGTAAATGGAGTAAAGTTTGCATTAATTTCACAGGAAACAGCAACCCATGTGCAGAAGTCCTAACTGAATGTCAAAGGTCACATTTAAATCACAATATCACAATACAGTTCATGAAAAAGGCTCAAGTTGTCAGGTAACCTTTTCTGCACCCAAAACTGTAGATGATAGTTTACTCATCAACAATTGATAACAGGGTTGGAAAATTATTCATCATTAGCTTTGTTATTTTTTATTTTTTAAGAGATATTGATACTTGTTTAAATCAAACTGATTTGTATTGTGAAGCCATCTAATATGTCTAATACAAGTGAATTTCCAACATCGTTTAGTAATTACTTTTGTAATGTAAGAATAAATATAACTCACCTTAATTATTGCTCTTGCTATGGCTATCCTTTGCTTCTGTCCACCTGGTAAAAGAAATCATTTCCACATAAATTTAGTCCTAATATTTGATTAGTTTTCTTGCAACAATTGTTTCGACTTACTTATAAAACTGTACTTATAAAACTACGTTCAACATATTGTTTACTGCACTTCTATTAGAAAGCAAAGACGTATGCATGTAATTTCACTGGCGTGCTGGTCACCCAGTTTCACTCCTGATATTATCAGCACTGCATGATGGCCACCTTAAAAGAAATTGTGTTTTGAGCTCATGTGAAATGTTGGTTGTCTCTGGCCACTAGTTTCACAGAAATGTTATACACTGGTACACAGTGTATTATATATTAACAGAATGACAGAATGAGTGTCACAAGAAGCGAAGCAGACATGTATATATCGGACATCACTCCTCGTTCTCTGATGTCACCACCCCCTACCTGACATCACTCCTCGTTCTCTGATGTCACCACCCCCTACCTGACATCACTCCTCGTTCTCTGATGTCACCACCCCCTACCTAACATCACTCCTCGTTCTCTGATGTCACCACCTCCTACCTGACATCACTCCTCGTTCTCTGATGTCACCACCCCCTACCTAACATCACTCCTCGTTCTCTGATGTCACCACCCCCTACCTGACATCACTCCTCGTTCTCTGATGTCACCACCCCCTACCTAACATCACTCCTCGTTCTCTGATGTCACCACCCCCTACCTAACATCACTCCTCGTTCTCTGATGTCACCACCCCCTACCTGACATCACTCCTCGTTCTCTGATGTCACCACCCCCTACCTAACATCACTCCTCGTTCTCTGATGTCACCACCCCCTACCTAACATCACTCCTCGTTCTCTGATATCACCACCCCCTACCTAACATCACTCCTCGTTCTCTGATGTCACCACCCCCTACCTAACATCACTCCTCATTCTCTGATGTCACCACCCCCTACCTAACATCACTCCTCGTTCTCTGATGTCACCACCCCCTACCTAACATCACTCCTCGTTCTCTGATATCACCACCCCCTACCTGACATCACTCCTCGTTCTCTGATGTCACCACCCCCTACCTAACATCAGTCCTCATTCTCTGATATCACCACCCCCTACCTAACATCACTCCTCGTTCTCTGATATCACCACCCCCTACCTGACATCACTCCTCGTTCTCTGATATCACCACCCCCTACCTAACATCACTCCTCGTTCTCTGATATCACCACCCCCTACCTGACATCACTCCTCGTTCTCTGATATCACCACCCCCTACCTAACATCACTCCTCGTTCTCTGATATCACCACCCCCTACCTGACATCACTCCTCGTTCTCTGATATCACCACCCCCTACCTAACATCACTCCTCGTTCTCTGATGTCACCACCCCCTACCTAACATCACTCCTCATTCTCTGATATCACCACCACCTAACTGACAACACCATTTTGTATTCCCTGATATCATCACCCCTACCTGATATCACTGCCCCATAACTGACAAAATTACTGCATTCCCTGATATAATTGCCACCTGACAACATCACTCCTCACTCCCTGATATCATCACCCCCTACCTGACAACATCACTCCTAACTCCCTGATATCATCACCCCCTACATGACAACATCACTCCTCACTCCCTGATATCATCACCCCCTACCTGACAACATCACTCCTCACTCCCTGATATCATCACCCCCTACCTGACAACATCACTCCTCACTCCCTGATATCATCACCCCCTACCTGACATCACTCCTCACTCCCTGATATCATCACCCCCTACCTGACAACATCACTCCTCACTCCCTGATATCATCACCCCCTACCTGACAACATCACTCCTCACTCCCTGATATCATCACCCCCTACCTGACATCACTCCTCACTCCCTGATATCATCACCCCCTACCTGACAACATCACTCCTCACTCCCTGATATCATCACCCCCTACCTGACAACATCACCCCGCGTTCCCCGACCAATGTGTCAAAGCCCTGAGGGAAGTACTGGATGAAGTTGTAAGCGTTGGCCATCTGTGCCGCGTGCTTCACTTCCTCCTCCGTCACCAGCTCCGGCTCCAGTGCTCCGTACTTAATGTTGTCAGCGATCGAACACGAAAACAGCGTCGGCTCCTGAAAATGTATTTATTTATTAATGAAATCAGTAATAAATTAATTAAATCAGTATCACTGTAAACGTTGTTTTGTGTAAGTTGATAAGAAATGTAAATGATAAGCAAGGATTAACAATACAACTTTCACACAAGTCTTGTTTTCTACAACAGTTTAATTATGAATGAGTTTATTCAAAATATTGTCAACAATAATGACAGGACAAACACGCAAATTTAACTAGAAAACTACAAGTGAGTTAAATTTTTGCTGAGCTAAATGATTTCTTAACTATTGAATATTAACAATGGTTACACTGTATTGATACATATTAATTAAGCTTAATTAAATTTAAAGACTTCCATCTTACCAGTTAAAAACACGACAAAAACATACAATGAAATGTATTAAAATTTAAAACTATTACATGTTTACATAAAATGTTTGATGATTTGTAAATTATTAAATATGCACAATGACAATGGAATAAAACAATATATTAAATGTTTTATTTTCAGAAATCAACCTCATTCTCGATATATGAAATAAAAGAGAGGAACATGTAGAATGAGACATCCCAGTGACTGTGACCTGTGACCTTTGACCCACCTGGTTGACGAGGCCCATGTTACTGCGCAGCCAGGACGGACTGAGTGCACGTGTACTTGTGCCGTCAACACACACCTCACCTACAGCAACCAGAGGCACGTCTCATCCACAGGAACACACGCTTACACTTCTATCAGGTACTCTCTCTCACCACCTCCCTCCCCTCACCCTTGCTCCCCTCTCTCTCCCTCCCTCCCCTTTCCATCTCTCCCCTCACCCTTCTCCCTCCCTTGCCTTACCCTTGCTCCCCCTCTCCCCCCTGCCTCCCTCCCTCCCCTCACCCTTGCTCCCCTCTCCTTCCCTTGCTCCCCTCTCCCCCTGTCTCCCTCCCTCCCCTCTCTCTCCCTCCCTTCCCTCCCCTCACCCTCCCCTCTCCTACCTCCCCCCTCCCTCCCTCTCTCCCTCCTTCTTTCTCTCTAGCTAATATAAATTTACAAATTACCCAGTATAAATTATGATTTCGTCCTTGGTAGCCTTTGAAGCTTCAGGGCGTCTTTCATAGTGGGTTTATTGTTTACCCTAATTGTGGGACGTTAAAAACATCTATCAATTTCTATCATTAGAAATATTCATTAAAATATTCACATACACTGCAGATATATTTAGTTTGGCATTTGTGCATGCCACTCCACTGAATTTCATATTCAATGCTGTGTGCCAATCAATTGTTTCCATATGCATCTGACAGTAACACTGATGCTTGTTTTAAAAGTAATGACAACTAACAGAGCAATGGATACTGACAGTATAAAGTGGTAAAACAGTGGTGTAATCATTTATAAATTATTACAATATTTAAATAATTACAATACACTGTATATACAGTGTACACCTGTAACTGAAACCAAGCTCAACACTGATATAAAATAATTTACCAAATACACAAATTTTCATTCAAAATGTACACATTCTCAGTTTATATTTTATGTCTTCAAAGGGGTTCCTTAAACCCTGTTTACCTAAGTCGGGGTCATAGTAGCGCAGCAAGAGGGCAGCCAGGGTCGACTTCCCTGACCCGCTTGACCCCACAATGGCCGTCACTGACCCCTGGGGAACACACAGACTGAGGCCATTGAATATGTGCGTGTCAGGTCGCTGGGGGTAACTGAAGTAGAGGTCGCGGAACTCAATGTTACCCTTCATGGGCATGTCAGGAATAATACCATCTGAAACAGGATAGATGTACAATAACAACATACCAATGTACAATAACAACACACCAATGTACAATAACAACACACCAATGTACAATAACAACACACCAATGTACAATAACAACACACCAATGTACAATAACAACACACCAATGTACAATAACAACACCCCAATGTACAACAATAACACACCAATGTACAATAACAACACATCAATGTACAATAACAACACACCAATGTACAATAACAACACACCAATGTACAATAACAACACTCCAATGCTGACGTGGACATGAGGACGTCTTTGTCACTTTCCAGTAATCTGTAATGGCTGTGACATAAAGTATGACAGAGACAGCTGATATACTTCTAACAGTATTATCTGCTAACATCCAGAAAAATCTAACTAAATTAGGAAAGTGCATAGCTTTATGCAGACACCGGACAGGTATAAATATAGGTGGACGGGTAAAAATAGGAGCAAAAAGTCTTCCTAAACCATAGATATTGTCAGTTATGCCTCAAACGTGAGTGTAAATGGTGTCACATGTGTGTTTGTAGTCCATTTTACGTCATCACATTTAAGCTTTGTAAACTAACTTAACAGTTAACATCCACGTGTCCACCAAAACATGTGTGACTGTCAATAATCTGGTCCTGCATAAAGTCCTGGGAGAGTGTTATTCTCTTTTTTACTGTTAACAGGATTCATTTCTTAGGTGTTTTCCTTTTTTGTTGTTTATTCCATTAGGTGGAGAACTACCATCTCAACCATTCTCCACTTCCCCGTTCTCCTTCCCCCTCCCAAACTGTCAAATAGCTGTGACCGGGTAAATTTCTTTTTAAATATACAAAGCACTGAATAGAATCCAGAGATATTAACCTGACAATTTCACTAGCATTTCTCAATGATGCCTATTAATGTGTACAGTAATGACTGAGTAACCACTGAGCCTCCAGACCTGTGAGAGGGATAGACGGCTGACTGTCAATCAATTGCCACACTCTAGTGCTGGCTCCCAGGCCACGCATCAACTCCGTGTAGAACGTACTCAGACCTACAACACAACACTCACATCACTCTCCGTCGTAGAACAAGTATTGTCATCAAATATAAATAAAATTAATTATCTCTCATGAAACTGTTTTGTTTTTCCGTATATTTCGGCTGTCTATCACAGCCTTCTTCAGGAACTCCTGCCAGTCATGCTACAGCTTGTGTCACATGATGCAAGTCATGTGACACAACCGGGAACTTCAGTCCACTGAAGAAGGCTGTGAGAGACAGTCGAAATATACGGAAAAACAAAAACGTTTCTTGAGAAGTAATTCATTTTATTTATAACATGAACCAAGAAACCAGACCTTTAGATTCGAATATACTGTCATCGACTTAAACACAACATGAACTAAGTCACGAAATAAGTCATTATAGGTGAAACTGCATATAACTTAAGATGGTTGTCAGGGGTCGAAATTGAGAAATGTAACCATTTACCCGGGGGATTTGTAACCTTAATATGTATGTTACTCACCCCCATAAAAAATCACTAGCCCCCATTTACAAGTGTATGTGGACATCGCCGAAATGCAAACTTTTTAATGGAAGTTCATCTGTTGACCTGCAATGTTTCTTATACATAAACATGTCATAAACAAATAAATGACAATAACATAGTCATACAAATAGAAAATAGCTACTCATTTGGTGGCTTAGTGGTAGCCAAAGGTTACTCACCCCAAACGTTTCTACTCACCTCAGGTGAGTGGGTGAGTGCTAACTTCAATTCCCGGTGTTGTGATTAGTGTTAAATGTGAAATTTTGCTGTGTTTTTGGCACTTTATTGTATGGTTGTATATAGACACAGAGCAACTGACATATGGTGTTTTGACTAAATTGTGTATTTAATCTGTTATAAAACAATTTTTTTTTATATATATGTACAATTTTTTGTACATAAGTAAAACAGTTCTTCCACTATGAGTGACGGTGACAACAATTAAGCTATCGATAATGACTGAATAAATATGAGCCAACTTTACCTCCGATTGAAACTCCGACAAACGCAGCATACATGAGGAAGGAAGACATTTCTCCAACAGTGATCACTGACTCACTCATCATTAGCCCTCCATAGTAGAAGACAGAGAGGACAACGATGTTGCCCGACAGACCCGTCTACAAACACAGTCACACACAGTTACTGTCATCATGTAACTTCATCCTAACTATCTTCACAGACACAATTTTCCTTAAGTGACTGTTGTTTTGAATAAAAGTAAAATGCAAAAGAAAATAAAGTTGGTGTTGGTTTATTTCTCTTATGCCTGCTTGCTGGAGTGTTGGCAAGTTTAAAGAAGACACTGGGGAGGAGTAGGTTGAAACGGGCTGGACATGTGGAAAGACTGGCAGATGAAAAATAGGCACAAAAAGCACTGAAAATTGTGGGAAATAAGAAGCAGGGAAAGCCAAGAATGAGACCCAAAAAAAATTGCTGAACCATTTCTCCATACTGTATAGGTATATCATAGTCTGAAAAATATACAATTAATTATACCATCATTATTACAATTAAAAACAATCGCGAAAATACATGTTTCAGTGAAAGAATATGTTGCCACAACTTGCGCATAACCACGTCAGTTATTTTGTAAATATTTTGTTCATACAGCAGATGTCTGGAAAGAAAGAAATGCAATGAGTGGGATGTCTTACAGTTCCCCAGAAGATGCCGCGTGCGAGAGCTTCCTTGTAGGAGAGTTGGAGGACCTGGTCTATCTGCTGGTTGTATGCGTTCTGCTCCCTCTCCTCCTGCACGAATGCACGCACCGTGCGCATGTTGGACAGGCGCTCCTCCGCCACCTGTCACACAGACAGTCAGACACTAATCATAAATTGTCAGCGGTTCCATGCTCCAGTGCCTGTCCCCGTTTCTGATTACGCCAAATGATTTTGTTTGTTGTGCATCTGAGGTTGAACTGTCAAGGATACAGGCGCTATAGAAATTTTACGACTATTATTATTATTAACTTACTTCACAATAAAAAATGTTGAAGGACGTCCAGGATGATATAGGCTACATCACACATGGCTCTCGTTAGTTAATGCAACCATTGCTTTTATAGGCAGTATATTTTTAGGCATTAGGCACTAACTTACTTGGTATCAGAAATAATAATTTTTAGCATTTATTATGTGCTATGAATTTATATACAAAACATGCTCAAAAGTGCTTATTAAGTAAAATATGGGTCATGATAAATTTATAAATATTAATATGCAGTACTCTGAAATACCTTTCCCACAAGAAGACGATTCAAATTTTGCAGGATCTGAATTAACAAATTAACAAGACCCCCACCGCACAAACGTAACTCGTCTGGCAATTTCCGGCACACCACACTGTGGGTTAAAGATTAAACAAATATACGTCCTGCTGATGAGAGTTCACGGGCCACTGCGCTTTATGCAGAAACCCGTCCACCCATCATTTGGATGGGTAAAAACGAATATGGACGGGTAGAAATATGGGTGGACGGGTAAAAAATAAGTCTTCCAAAACCATAGATATTGTTAGTTATGCCTTGAAAGTGAGTGTAAATAGTGTGTCACATGTACATGTGTGTTTGTAGTCCTTTCCAGGTAAAAAAAATACATTTAAAGTTTGTGAACTGGCTTAACAGTTAACATCCACATGTCCACCAAAACATGTGTGACTAACAATAATTTGATCCTGCATAAAGCCCTGACTGGCCACAGACCTGGGTGGAGGCAGCGAGAGAATCCTGTACGGCCCGCGTGATCTTCTGCACATAGCGACCGTAATACCGTGACACCAGCGCAATGGGGGGCACGATACTCAGGGCAATCATTGCCAACTTGGGTGACATATAAACCTGAAGCACACGACAACAAAATTAATACGGCAATATGCTATGTTGAATTCTAGGCACTTCTGTAACAGTGCAATACTAATCTTTTTGTTGCTATTCTATAACTGCATAGGTAAAATAAATTGATGAGCAAAAGCAAGAATTAAGCTGGATAATTTCAGATAAAAAAATAATACATAATCTTTTTTAATTGGATGTCTATCAAAATTAATTATAAAATAGTTCTACTAATTCAAGCATTTAGACAATTGACAATTGTAATTATTGAACAACTTTGGTACATCATAATACCTACCATCATAGAGATGCCACCCAGAGCCTGTGTCACTGACCGGAGACCGTCCGAGATGTTCATAGTGACCGACTGACCAACCAGACTTGTGTCCGTCGATAGACGATTTATTAATTCACCCGTCTTTGTCTTGTCAAAAAAGGCAATGTCTTGCTTGATGATGGAACCAAACAATTTTTCACGCATTTTCTTCACAATCCTGTTACCTGGAACACGTGTATGTACACTTATTGTAAGGAACCATTCTTGTACAGTGAGACAAGAGTTCTCAGAACTGCTCAAACGCCTTAGAAACCGACATTGACAGGCCTGTTCGTTCAAATGTACAATCTCTCTTCGTGCTTCAGTTACTGCAGGAAGAATATTAAATTCCATCATTACTTGTTGTCAATTCAACAGTTTAGTGATCTGACGTACTGGGTAATGTGTAGTGGACAAAATGGCCAACATTTTGAAACAGCATCTATATGCTATTGCATTTGTTAAGAGCTTCGCTGATAAACTTACTTGACTTCCTGCTAACAGAACGCTGAACTCTAGTGAACAATGTATAAAGTATTCACAAGTACACATAAAAATCAGTATTTAATCAACTACCATTAATTCTGCAAATAACGTTATAATGATGATTGTTTGAACGAGATGTTTGCTGTTTAATACACATCTTGGGAACCATGGAACAAACATCCAATTTTACTGCTTGAAAAGTATTCGCTACATAAAATTATGCAGGGTTTCTCCTAAAGATTAATTTGACTGAACCAACATGTCTTCCTGATGGAACTGACATACCTGAAATTTGCATAAGGTAGACACGACCAAAATTGGCTATTGCACCAACGATGAAAACCCCGAGAAGCACCTTGCAGAACGTCTTCAACCTTGGCACCATGGCCGCCTGTTCATCAGGGGTGTAGATGATGTCAATGACACGCCCAATGCCAAATGGGACGGCCAGTGTCACTGTACTTGACACGAACAATAACGTGATGGCACCTAGGAAGCAGAAATATATTTGACGATGACCTGCAAGCTCACGCCAGGCAGAATTAAGAGGGGTCAGAATTTATCACATGGGTACGTGGAGAATCTAAGTATGTGTTCTCGATAAAGGCGCACATTTTTTTCCAAGATATTTATAATTTTGTTCACCGTTATCATCTCAAGGCGTGACCGTGGATTTTTTTTATTTTAAAGATCAAAGTGTACTCCTAATAATATTCACAATGTAATAAATGTTATAAAATGTATAGCACTTTTACAAATAACCCAGATAGCAGGCAAACATTAATGTGACATTTGATTTTGGTTACGGTTCTAGATCTCAATACAGCCATAGGCTGAAATGGTAGTTTTTGTTTTGGTTAGAAACAAAACATTAAAGGCCTTCGATCATTAAATGAATGTTCATTAAAAAATCAGCAGAATACCTTTAAACCAATGTTCGCTTTAAGTGTTGAACCAACGTTTATGTAAATATTACGTTAATGTTAGGTTAACATTTGCATGCTATGTGGAAAGATTGGGAAACAATATACGAAGCCAACAATATATCTCACCTGCCAACCTCCATTTCTCATCTTTGGCTAGAGATAACAGTCGTCTGAATTCAGGTAACTGCGATGTCTTTGCTGTTTTCTTCACGCCCTTTCCAACTGCGTTTGCTGCTACATCGCTCCCACCTTTTGTGCTGTACAACCTGAATATCTGTCTGCTTCCTATCCGAACCACACAAAACGTCCTGCCACCGTGCTGTGCAATGCGGCTGATTGACGAAAGATGTGTCGCCTTTGACAGCCCTGACAGAGTACTTGCACATCTTGAGCATAAGGTCTTACCGCCAGCACTGGCCATATGGTGTGAAAACAAGCCGCCTGCTTTGGTCAAGTTTGTCCATAACGAAGTTTCGTTGGTACCGCTCAGTGACAATGTCAGTGTTTGCGGTACTCGGGGCAGTCGACGCGTCACCGACCGAAATGTTGCATAAGCCATGCCTGCAACAGGAACGGAAAAGTACACTAAAGCGTGGGGTTAACGTCGTATTTGGGTGCGACCAAAGGTGCAGTCTATAACAAGTGTCAAGGATTAGATTGGATCTGGACACGGCGGCGTGTCACAGTGACACTGGACAGGTGGCTAACATCACGCACTCGGAATTGTTTACACTACATTTACGACGTCTGATTAGTTGTATACCTAGCATTATCAATTTACGATAACATGGCCATCTTATAAACTTGACAAGCACAACATATGCAACAGCAAGAAACCGATGGAACCGTTACCTGGTCAATGGGTCACTCCCAGCGCCTGTCAAACTTTGGACGCTAACATCTACAGGTTACAGGGTCAAGGTTCTGGATTTACGGCCGATTTACAACGTAGCGCCACCGTGTGACTTCAGCGATCACTAAAATAGATTCGCGGCTCCGCCAGCGACCAGGCAGCACATTACGTCATGAAAACATATAACCACACTTTCGTTATCGTTACGGTTCCCTTTTCCAGTAGCTAGAGGTTTTATAATCACAATCAAGTGTTTCCTTGTGCTGAGCACGATGTGTCGTGGGGCTACTTCGGTAAGTGTGTGTAGTTTTTTTCACTTTTCCCAGTTTGACTTTGTGGCAAACTGGAAACTACACTGACAGACCATTGACAGCTATATATAGTCACACTGTTTTTTAAATAATAATTATCATTTCATCAAAGCAGGTATATAAATACATGAAGATGTAAACGAAAGCATATTAACAATATATTGGCAACATTATTACAAAGTTATGTAGAGGTTTTATGTAATTAACATGTTAATTACCTGCTAATTATAACCTACAGGTAAAGCATTAGCCATACTTTGCTGGAATGGTGCCGAGACTATATAAATATAATACTGTTTCTGGCAGGAAATTCCAAATGTCCCAATTAACTCTCTGACGCTAACTAAATGAGTCTAGCCCCTTATTTCCCCATTTCTCCGACATGTAAACAGTTTCATTGAGTGCATGGCCCCGCGTAATTGTTTTTCCAGGCAGACATTGGAAAAACCAGGAAGTCAGATTTGACTATACACCTTCAGTATGCAAATCAAAGAATGGTACATAGACAATCCCGCCTGAAAACCGAAGAGAATATGTGTCTATGTATATGTACTGTTATATAAGTCTAAATAACAGACATATTGTGCTAGGACATGAAGGGTGTTTTGTGTGGGAACCATCTATAATAAACAATCTCTTTAATCCACCCATTTTGTTTATCCAACTAAAAACCTGGACAACCAAACTGTGTTGATAAATGAGACTTGACTGTGTATGTAATCAATGTGATACATACACAATGTACGTGGTTGAACTGTATAGTTATAGACCTACCAGTAGAGTGCAGTGGCTCAGGGGTAGAGCTTCAGACTCTCGCCTAAGAGGACCCAGGTTCAAATCCTGTGCTGTGGTGCTAAAACCTTAAGCAAGTTTTTTCACTCTACATTCATCCATTTCACTCAGCTGTATAAATGAGTAACTGGCTATAAACAGTGGTGGATATGTGTATGTGCAATCTTCGCGTATTAATTCTAGCATGTGGCTGGATGCTTCCCAGAGAAGTTGAGATGGTGTCTGATTGAACAGGTCTGTCAGGGAAGTAAGGTGTAAAGTACGCTAAGCAATCCTGAGGATTGGATACTGCACTATAGAAGAACTTACCTTTTTTACCATATTTTAAGAACATGATCAGCAACTGAACATTTGGAATATGACTCAGTAACAACAATTATTGAGTTTTGGCACCTGACCAAAAGTGTTGTACATGTTTAAAACACAATTATTGTATAAATTTCCATACTGTTCATATATGCTCCAGATATAAGGATTAATGCATAGGATGCGTTAGGGTAAGTTTCTTATACAGGCCTGTAATAAAGATTGTAACTTTAACACAGTGCACAGTACTTAATATAGTTATAGTTCATTGAGACTTCATTCATCTGAGAATACAACTCTTTTCCTGTTTCCTTGTTTTAGTCAGATTAACCCTGTTTTTTCTGGAATATCTGTAGCTATTTCATGTTTAGACCAAGAACCAGGAAGTCATGTTGCTGTTTGATGTAGTCTGGTGTTTGGTTGGATTTTCAAGCCAGTACACTCACAGAATCTTCCTGGCAGGTGATGTGGTAGCTATAGAGGCTACTGGTGTCATGTGTCAGTATTCTGACCCAGAGAGGATCACACTGAGGACTTTACTCTGGCTGGCTCTTAGTTTGGTCGGCTGTGAGTACAGCTGATGGTCTACGTAGATGTTCCATTATATATTTACAAATACCAGACAGTCTTTACCCGTGGCTACGACCTACAGCTGTACTGTTAAGAAAAGAGTATTGGTTTAGTTTACATTGGCTGCTTTTTATGTTTTACCAGGATGCATAGGTCCCGCAACAAACGCTGATAATGGCAGGACGCCAGCAGCCAGAGGGAGCTGAAAGTGACCCAACGTACAGCGACGCAGAGTCAGAAGATTCGGTCACTCACAACGCGCTTACACGTAACACAGCCACACCCAATACACCTACAGTCAACACAGCCATACCCAACATGGCCACACGCAACACAGCTGCACGCAACACAGCTACACGCAACACACCTCCAGTGAATGAGGCCACACACAACACAGCTACACACAACATATCTACACGGAACACAGCTACACGCATCACAGCCACACGCAACATAGCTACACGCAACACAGTTACACGCAATGCACCTACACCCAACACAGCTACACGCAACACAGTTACACGCAACGCACCTACACCCAACACAGCTACACGCAACACAGTTACACGCAACACAGCTACACGCAACACAGTTACACGCAATACAACTACACCCAACACAGCTATGCGAACCACACGCAGACGCAACACAGCAAATTCTGGAAACGTACGCTTACCAGCACCACAGACGAATGAGGAAGACACTCAACTCAAAAGACCAGTCGTCTGCGAATGTGCAGGTATTAACTTTTATACACACATTGGAACCTTGTTAATGCAAATATTCGCCGTTCATGTGTCCATGAACGGTGTTAAATGGTGTTAATGAACTTTTTTCCTAGTTTCCTGTTACGGAATATATTGTTCATTGCTCAAAGATATGGTTATGTTGTAAGAAATTAACTGACTTTGGAGCATATCTTTTGAAACATACAACATTTCGACCCATCATATTCAGGTCTTGGTTACGTACTGGTGTCACATATTATTTAACTCTCCTATTCACTCTGTTCATGGCCCGTTTTGGTCAAGCTTTTCTGTACATTTTTCAGTTTGTTTCAACACCTAGTGACCTTTTGTGATGTGACTGAAGTATGAGCCACTGGCATATAACACAATGCATGTCTGTTTCATGTATATAGTACCTGGAATTACAATCCCAAAATGTAATATTTTATCATATCACTGTAATGATAATATTCTTACCTACAAACTTGTGCAGGATTACCATGTTTGGCATCAGTTCATAGACACCGACTACATACCAACAAATTGAAAGATTCATTCCATGTAGTATTTGACAGTGAACAGATTGTTCCTTTAATCAAGTTTTATGAGGTTTCAAGGAATTTTAAAACAACAAAATCTGCAGTAACATAATAGTACTTGCATACTGGATAGACACAGAGGAGTGAGTGAATTGTACACTTCAGTATTGAGTAACCATATTCATAGACTCCGTATGTCTTTAGCATGCCACTTGGTCAATAATTCAAATGCATCTTATGTGTATTATTTACCTTAACAACTGTCCGAAAACTAACTACACATGCACAAACACATGTACCCAGTATTCACACCAAAGAGACTGCAGCCATCTAGCACATAAACAATTTGAACATGAAAGTCAAAACTATTGCAATTCACAACCTCATTGGCTTTGTAAGAGATATTATCTATTTCTTATTTATCATGGAAGTTAATCATTTTGAATTTTGTGTGACTGTTTTTTGATAGTTGTAATGTTGTTATTTCAGCATGTGAACATGAAGAACCTCTTTCAATAACCGTATGTATACAATATCATGACCTACTGCATCTGTTTGTATATTTTCTAAAACAATTTATGTTTGACACAGATGCCAGAACTAAGGGGATTTGTAGGTGGAGTCTGAAATATTTTGGTTGAGGGACAGGAGATTTGATTAACTCCAGGGTCAGGGGGCAAAGTTGAATAGCTTGGAGAGTTTCAGTGGAAGTGCAGTTGCATGTTTTATTGAGTTAAATGAGTATGTTTTGTGAGCTATAGCCTCCCTTCTCATAGTCAACATTTTATGTCTGTGTCAATATTTGAAGAAGTTGTTATAGGTATTTGTATACATTATTATTGCATAGTTGTTGTAAATTAAGTAGATCAGCAATTTTGCTTTGAAATTCATGGTGTTAACGTATTAAATGTATTAACAATTATTTAATTAATAAAAAAATTTACTTGACATAAAACACATTTCAAATTCTAGGAGTGTAATTTTCAGTTTGAAACATGTTGACTTTTTGGTTTTATATTACATAACCGTATTTAATTTTATATTACGTAATAGTAAATAATTTTACTTTTAGGTAAATTGCATTGTTTTTGTTCCAGTTTCCACCATCTTCTCCTGGTTCAACTCAACTGGAAGGTAATCAACACCACATACCATTCCATGGCATTTAAAAACTAAATTGTGTTGATGAGATCTTTGTATTTCCAATAGAAGTAGAAAATATCACAGGAAAGGTCACAATTTTAAATTGAGAATTCTTTATGTTGATATTGTAAGAGGAAATGTGAAAATATTTGGGTAAATATCCATTTTAATAATAAAAAATAACTTAAATATAACAATGACGCAATACAGACACATCTTGCTTATGCTCAAGTGTCAAGGCCACTCAGTGGAATGTGAAAGGCATTATGGGAGGCAGGCATATATTGCATAAACACAAGGGAAAAGTACTTATTAACAGCTGAATTTTGGTGTGGTGATAGACATGTAGTTCTGTCCCTCCCAGTAAATCCAAAATATTCCTGAGACAGAAACTCAATTAATTCAAACTGTACATGACAAAAGCAAATCCCTTGATGAAAAGAAATCTATAGACATGGCCATTCTAGACTTCACTAAAGCATCCAATAAAGTTCCACATAAATGACTAACCCACAAACTAAAATACTATGGCACCACAAGCCAAATATCATCATGGATAGAAAGCTTCCTTGCAGAAAGAACTCAACAGGTTGTGATGAGTGGATCAACATCCAGACCAATTCAAGTTACCTCTGGGGTACCACAGGGAACCTACTTTTCTTACTTTACAAATATAACCTACCCTGTAATCTCACTTCAAATGTTCGCCTGTTTGCAGATGACTGCCTATTATATTCACTAATTAAATCAGACAAAGACACTTCTCTCCTCCAAAATGATCTACTCAAACATAAAAAATGGCAAAACACCTGGCTTATGAAATTCAACCGCACCAAATGTTTTACAATGGCCGACCCCAAATCTCTAAACCTTCTGTGGTCAAAAACGTAATTCTGTTGAATAGCATTGTTATCTTGGCATATAAATATCAAAAACATTAAACTGCACTGCATTAAATGAACTGCATTAAACTTTCTAGCGACTGAGTTGCACAATGCAACTCAGTCGCTAGAAAACCACAACAGAAACTAGGAATCATTAGGAGAAATAAAAAGCCCAACCCACATTAAGTCTGTAGCCTACACAACCCTTGTCCACCCAAAGCAAAACGTAATTAGTATAGTCTTTTTTGTATAATTATGAATTCTCTTGTGACTGTGACTTTTATTCCTGGCTAGAACTGTGACCTTATTCCCATGACTTTTATGTGCATCTTTTTTTCCGGCCACCAAATTAACATCATGAAAATAGTCACTACTTGTTTGATGTTAATTAGTGAAAATATGTAGACATTATGTTGATAAATATGAAAGAAAAATGGCAACTTTCCATGGGAACAATGTACAAAGTTGGCCAGGCATTTCTTTCTGCATTCTGTATTCCAATCTAACTTCATTTACAAATGTAAATTGTTTCTAGTATATTTCTAAAACCTGCGTGGCATCTTAATTGTCTCTATGATTATTGACATGCTAAAGAGATATGTAAGACGATAAGTTTTGTCTGTTATTTCAAATCTATTGTGATGATATAATATATCATTGTTAGGAGGACCACATTGGAAATAAATGATAAATGTACTTCTGTGTGCTTTCATGTGCTGTCCTCAGTATTATATATATATATATATATATATATATATATATATATATATATATATATTGTTGTTCATGTGTTATCCTCAGTATTATATATATATATATTATATATAATATATATAATATATATAGTATATATAATATATATATATATAATATATATATTATATATTATATATATATATATATATAATATATATATAATATATATATATATTTCTGTTTTGTTTACTTTTGCATTTTAATATGTTTATTTGAATGTATATAATGTTTACCAAATAAACTCAATCAATCAATTAGATATGCATTACCTTATGAATGATACCTGTGTATCAGAGGATCATAAAAACTATGGGCGTCAAAACCACAACATATGTACCAAAGTTCTACATAATTTCAGTAGAGTGGTTTTTATTCTATCCAACTATTCCGTCATATTTTGTATTGCTTTGTTGTCTGTGCAGTTAGCACTTAGCATTTAGAAGATCCAGTTTCTGATGAGTGCTCTTATTGTGTCTGTATCTGCTGTTGCTTCAGCCGTGCCTGTGCCTGCTGCCTCCCCTCCCCAGACTAACCTGGTGGATGTAAGTATCAAAGGGTTAACATTTGTTTAAACTGTTAATGCACTGTATACGTAACATCAGAGATAAACAGATTATAGTCAATAGATGCTAATGCAATGTAATAAAAACTGTATATAATAATGTATTGTTAACGTGATAACTGACAAAAACCATAAGCTTATTACACCACTATAGGGGTGCCAAAGCATTTTGGGAAATTATAATCATCTGCGCAGCGTAGATTAAAAGGTGCTCACTGTGGCTGCAGATATAACTGTTTCAGTTAGTCTTTTTCATTCATTTACTGTTCTATTAACAAATCTATTAGCATAAACTCGAGTGTTAGCTGGCATTTGAATAAATCGTTCTCAGTGGCCATGAATGTTGTTAGTTGAGTGAGCTATGTGACTTTGCAAATGGAAGTTTTTTTTCATGTAGTGGTTTATGCAATAATGCTAGGTGGCTGACTTTGGGATATTCTAGGGACTCCCACTTCAGAGTGTTCATCATTATTGTTACATTACTTTCCCGACTGTTATTACATATTACAAATCTTCATCTTCATAATATACCATTAAAATACTGATACACCATGTTTCTAATTTTAAATTTGTAACTGATTTGCAGCAACTAGGAAATGCGTCTTCCGTCAATCACCCAATCCAGCAAGGTACAATCAAAATGTCATCACATTAAAGGAGTATTTTTAATTTATCTTGTATTCAGAATTGTTTGTTACCATAATATTTATTTCAGTGAATGTATGTGAATATATATTCTGCATAATATAAAATTGCAAAATGTGTATATTTGTTGATATTATTAATATTATATTTGTGTAAATACCATTTGATAAACATTTCTGTGTTATACATTGATACTACATTATACTATATAATGTTGTTAAATTCTGTTGTTAGCAACACTTTCATTTAGAATTATGCAATGTATTAAAAATAACATTTCCAACTTTTTCACTTTATAGGCAGTTAGCGGGGTATATGTCATGACAATGATGGCTTGTTTATAGGGATAAGTAAAGATTACAACAAAAAGGATTGAGTGTTCTTACCTGTTAGCATGTAGTATTTTTAATTTCCATTAACAAGATGGTCTCAGGTTAAAATAACAGGATCTGCTTAATGTTGAACAACAGCGTTTTGAGAACATCCCTAACTACTTCTGTCCTTTCCCAGGTACGGTTCACAGCAGTGGAACTGCCGGGACAGCCTTGCCGGGTGGGAGTACACCAGTTGGACCTCCATCCCACATCCCTCCTGACAACATGATGTTACTGAAAGACGTCAGCATGGAGTACCTCCATCAGCTCAATACCCTTCTTGTTCCATCACGCACACTTATTCGCAACTGGACGTTCATCGCCAACCGCCATGGCATCCCCTATGCGGAGATACAACTTCTAGAACATTCCCACCGCCACAATACGCTGATAGCAATGCTTCAACTTCCCCAGTTTTTCAACTATACCGTTGGAGAATTCAAGGAAGATATGCAACGTTTCCAACGACTAGATGCTTTAGAAGTTATTTCAAAATGATGCAGTCGCTGTCACGACAAAGGAATGAAACTGAATAAATAACAAATGAACAGTCTGTGTTTGGAACTGAATAAATAACAAATGAACAGTCTGTGTTACAATTTTATACACGGATCTGTTACAAACTGGAAGATGACCTACTGTTAGTTTGTGAGCAGTTGTAAAATGTTTTGAGCTGATTTTGCTGAGACATTCTGCATTCTGTTATAATATAGATCCTTGTTTCAGATTTGTCATGTATTTAATACATACAACAGTTATGCAGTACCAGATACATGCATTTGAATGTAAATTATATAGATTAATGTGTAAGTTATATGCTGGTTTTCTGTGTAACACACAGCAATAGTTATGCATTAATTGTATTATTGTCTGAATCAGGATTCACTTTAGAATCAATGGTGCTTTTATTCGTGGTTTATTTAATGTATCTTTCCACCATAATGATTAATAATGGTTATAGTGCCTTGTTGTAGATAATTTTTGACATCTTGTGTTTTTTAGTAGAGGCCTGTATGATATACTGTATTGTCATGTTTAGCATGTGATTGGTCAATAACTAATATGTAACACTATATGTGATAATATAAAGGTTAAAATAAAATGCACCATTGATGCTTGAGATGAAATTAAATGGTCGAATTACGTCACACTGATTATGTGGACATAACAGTATAATGATAATTATGTGTTCACGAAGTGTGACACTGATAAGCTAACATGTATTATGAATTAAAACGTGTCTTTGTATGTAATATTTATACTAACCACAATAGTTTTTATGTATACAACTATTTTACTGTGTCTATATTTGTTTGTTTGCGTGTATATCCCACATATCTTTGCCTGTTTTATATGTATAGGGCTGAATGTTCTACCTGTTCGACTGAGGGCCCTTTCAAGTGGTGCAGTTAGATTTATATTATTTTTAGAATTATAGAGTTATGCTTATGTGTGTAATATATAGAGTGTATTTCAGTGCAATTGATTGGTGGATGGATCACATTTAAGATTTTCCAGTGCACAAGATGGATTACAGTGTATAACATCGATATCCATTACCAATTGGCACAGATTTAGTTTTAGAAAGATGATGTATTTTTCACGGGTTAGTATCAGATATTTTTTATTTACTGCAAATATTTGTATCTCAGCATGTAGCTATCATATTTTATGCAGAGATGGAGTAAACGTATTCTGTACTCGTACTTTCTGAGTAATCATACTTGAGTACATTACCAAAGTAATCAAACTCATGATTACTTGTCACGATTACGTTTTTTTTCAAATGAACAGTTGCAAGCAAATATGTTAGACAGATAGAAATGGCATCTCTTAACATCTTGCTTTGTCATTTTATAAGTCATGCCACAGCCCCACCTGTATTGTTTGCTCTGTCAATACGATGTGAATGAAAACAAATTCATTTGACTGTCCTTGTATGCATGAGAATATAATTAACAGAAACATGACAAATCTCTCAGCTCTTCACTCAGTGGCAAGAGGTGCTGAATGATGTCTGAAGTTGAACTACAAAACGGATACACATTTGTGTTATATTCCACCAACAGATCTTATTTCTTTATTGACAGACTAGATCATGAGTCATACAATACTGATTTACTGAATAGTATTATATTCTGCTGGTTCGATACTCAAATATCTATTAAAATATTGCAATATTTCTGTTAGTTCAATTTGTTCATCTTGATACTTCATTGACATAATTGAATATTGAACCACCACTAAATTGGGGTTTTGTTACAGTATCATTATGATACCTTTAATTTGTAGTACCATGATATATGGATTCCTTGAGTATCAATCCAGTATTAAATGATTCATTCAATACCTGATGAAGTACATCGTACTCGTGCATCTTCATAGTAATCGTACCTACACTCTATTACATTTGTAGTATAACCACTCCATCTCTGATTCTGTCTATGTCATATAGTTTAGATAAACTACATACCGGGTAATTTGTATTACTCAGTTGACTTTGTTTTCTAAATGTCACAATAATCGTTCTTGACCGTAATCGGAGTCACGATCCACCAACACGCAACAGAGTATCTGGTAACACAAGACCCAGGAGTGTGCCGCCGAAGAAACAGTCAGTATGTGTAACTGGCCGACCCGGGTGGACAGTATTCTACTGCCACAAACGACTAACATCAGCACTACCTCTTTTGCACCACCAAACACTGTCAAGACATCAGTGACGGCAAATGACAGTAGTTTTATACTGTCGACATTGACAATCGCTTGGACTTTGAGAGGGTCGAGACGGAAACGCATGACAACGACACTAATAAACTAGCGTTCACGATGATGATGATGTAAAACCGCAGGGAACCAGTGAAGTTGGTGACACTGAAAAAGACAAAGATCGTATTCTGCAAGATGAAAACCCAAGCGCTGACTCCACGTGTGTTGATAGACTGAGAGCGTTCGATGACGATGACAATGACAAGTCGCCGGCCAAAGATCGAGATGAGGAAGCAGGTGTTGTAGGACACAGTCGACCAACCACTCAAAGAGTCTGGCTCTGTAAAGGGACGCCTTCGGACAGGTCTCTTTAGTCTCTACATAAAGACTACTAACGTGAAAAGTATATTCCTGGAACCGCAAGTCACGACAGACAGAGCCAATTATATAAGACACATAAATCCATGCAAAAAAGACCGGGAGGATAACATTGCAGAGAAGGAAACAATGGATGTATAACAAGGCAACGTTCGTTGATTTATTCACTAACTTCTCAGAGGCACACTCGGCACAGCCAGATGATGTAAAGAGTGTTGGCGACACAGAGAGTCAGACAAGTGTTGTGACAACTACTTCATCAGAGCACAATGTCACAGACGTGTCAAGTAGTGACTCGGTTCCAGAAAAAAGCGCTGCTGACCCAATGTCGGTGTCACCAGATAAACCAACAGTGACGATCGTCAGTGGCAGTCATGCACAAGGGTGTTGATGACAGTTGTAGCTTCCGACTGATGAATACTAGACAAATCAGGTCATACATACCTTGTGTTATACCTTTCTTATCTTAAATGTCCGATTTAATATTGAGTTTACCACGCTGTCATAGACATATAGCGATTTACGTAGTGCAGATAATAGACACAATTTTAGGCCGTATGTGTCTTTTACGGGATTGGCATTTTACATGGTTGTACGTTGCGTTGTGGTTTCGATAAGCACGTGTATCTGACAAGTTGTCTAAATGCACATAATCATAACACATGTATACGTTTGCCACAAACAGGTTGTACCGCGCAGAAAAATTGCATTCTTCGTTATAGTCAAGATCGCCAAACACAAGTACTTGACGCTAATGCCATGGCAACCACCATAATAATCGATTAACCATAATAACCAACTGAAATGCCCTCATAACAACATAACCGAGACCTACCACATCAACAACAAAACCAGCAAAGGAAACACAAATTCTATCACGTCACACTACATATACAGTCCCATCTGGAAGACCATCGCACAGCTAAAATGTCTGAGATCAAACAGTTCAACTGGATTACCTACCACTCCACCACAATACAGACCCAGGTCAAATAAGACAGCATCAACATTCACCCTACTTTTATGCATAATCCTGGAGATCCAGGAGACATCCAATTAAATCCAGGCCCCATCTCCGAAATTCAGACCACTAATCATGTTGACCCTACACAACTTAACAGCTTCATTGACAGAACAAACACAAATAACACATCCCAAACTAGTGATCTAACTTTTGGACCGAACCCCCAAAACACTTCAACCCCTGAACGTAGGAAGAAACCAAACGAAACACACTTAATGCAATTCTGATCAACACCAACAGTGTCAAAAGTATCCCTAAGATAACCCAATTAAAAACAACCATCCAGTCAAATAGTTCAGACATCATGTTCCTAGTTGAAACCAAAATAGACGAAAACTACCTTACCTACTCAAGACAGAAGCATCCATGGAGGTGGTGTCCTCATAGCCTTTCGAGATGACGTTGTTGCCGAGCCACTTACCAACCTAAACTCAAACTGTGAAATAGTATGGATAAAAATTCATTTTACACGAAATAAATCCATTTATTTTGCCTCCTATTATCGACCCCCTAATTACCATTTCCAATCGCTTGAAGCCTTGCACGAATCTCTGACAAAACTATATAGAACACATAAAACCCCACCAAATGTAGTCATAGCTGGAGACTTCAACCTTCCCGATATCAACTGGAGTAAACAGCAAATCACTAACAACAGAACAGCCAGCAAACACAACAAACTTCTAGAAATCATTAATGAATTTGGCCTGCAAAACATGATGAACAATCCCACACGAATTGATTCTGGCAACATCCTTGACCTTATACTCACCTCAAACCCATCAATAATCGTAAATACTCACACCACCCCTGGCATGAGTAACCATGAAAGCTGTGACCTTTAATGTAAACCTAAACCCTGTCCGTAACAGCAAACCACCACACAAAATCTTCCAATATAAATCTGCAAACTGGGATCAACTTAAGGATGATATAAATCAACTAACAACAACATACTTCCACCTGAACCCAAACTCAAAAGACATCAGCGAAAATTGGAATTTCTTCAGGAATAATCTTACTTCGTTAGTTGACTGCAATATTCCTAGCCGAAATACCAAAGCAAAAGTGCACCTCCCCTGGATTACACGTGAAATAATAAGAATGCAAAGAAAACGCAACAAAAGCCACAAAAAGGCAAAACAAACTTGGCGTAACAGAGACTGGGAAAGGTTTAGAGAACTCAGAAGACAAGCCAGTAAAGCTGCAGCCAAATCCTACACACACTACCTAAATAATCACATTGGAGAAAGTCTAAAAACAAACCCAAAACAATTCTGGTCATTTATCAAAGCAAACAAACGAGAATGCACTGGCATCCCTACATTACAAATAAATGGCCAAATAATCACAAATGATCGCGATAAGGCAAATACCCTTAACAACCAATTCAGCTCCGTGTTTACCCAAGAAATCTACCCCATCCCCCAATTGGCTCCACCCGTCTACCCCGATATCCCCTTCCTCGAAATTGGGATGGACGGAGTAGTAATTGAAAAACCTAAATCATAATAAAGCTACAGGCCCAGATGAACTACCTGCTAGAGTCCTCAAAGAGACTGCAGCAGAAATAGCCCCAATTATCACACACATTTTTCAGCAGTCATATAACACTTCCAAACTTCCAGATGACTGGCTCCAGGCACTAGTAACACCAATACACAAAAAGAACCTCAAATCAGACCCTGCCAATTACAGACCCATTTCATTAACATGTATCCTCTGTAAAGTTATGGAGCACATTATCCTTAGCAACATGTGGAAACACTTACACAAACACAACATCATACTCCACTTCCAACACGGTTTCCATTCAGGGCTGTCTTGTGAGTCCCAACTCATCGAGACAGTCCATGACTGGATAACAGCTATAGATGATAACAAGACACAGATAGATGTCATCCTGCTTGATTTCGCCAAAGCATTTGACAAAGTCCCTCATAAACGCCTCTTATCAAAATTAGCCTTCTATGGAATAACTGGAAACAACAAAAACTGGATAAAATCATTTCTTTCACACCGTAAACAGAGAGTTTCAATCAATGGATCCCTATCGGATAACATATCATAATAATATAATAATAATAGTAACTTCTTTTGCGCCAATATCCTCGAAAATCAAGCTCAGTGGCGCGACAAAACCAGGGTATTAATCAATCTCATAATCGAAAGCAATGCGTGAGTCGTCAACGGATGGATGGAAAAGCTAGGAGGCTAAGGAGGATAGGCAGCATTAAAGAGATATGTTTTTAGATGTCGGCGGAATGAAACTATATTACCTTGTGATTTAACACTGGCAGGAAGCGAATTCCACACCGTTGGTGCGGCAACCGAGAAAGCTCGGGTCCCGGCTTTCGTTTTCACCCGAGGGATGTAAAGAGGGTTACTACTGGTTGAGCGTAGCTGTCTGGAATTTCGTGTTGGAGTTAGCATTGAATTTAGATATGCTGGTTGAGTAGATGAGAATGCTTGATAGGCTATTGTACAAATTTTGAAAATGATGCGATAGTGCACAGGTAGCCAAATGCAGTGATTTTAGAAGCGGCACTGAGCGAGAAAAACGAGGAGAACGCGTGACTACCCTTGCTAAACAATTTTGGACACGCTGAAGTTTTGCTATGTCCTTGTTTGCGGTATTGTAAAGGAGGGAATTGCAGTAGTCGAGTCTGCTGCTTACTAGAGCTGTGGCGATGGTTTTAGCAACGGAATGTGATAAAAACCGGCGGATACGGCGAATGCGTTACATCTGGAGTACCACAGGGCTCAGTTCTAGGACCAGTTCTTTTTCTACTATATATAAATAATGGATAAACAACAACATTCAATCTCCAATACGGCTCTTTGCTGATGACAGCATCATCTATCGCAAAATTAAATCTGAAACAGATAACAACATCCTCCAATCCGACCTGATCCAACTACAATCATGGTCCAACAAATGGCAAATGGAGTTTAACATCCCCAAATGTATGCATCTCCCAATAACAAACAAAACAAAACCCAGACTACATTCGTATTCCCTCTGTGGTGTGCCACTCTCCACTGTCTCCAGCCACCCATATCTTGGAATAAAATTAGATACTAAACTAACCTGGACGAATCATATCACTGACATAACTTCCAAATCTTCAAAAGTCTTAGGTATGATCCAACGAAACCCTCGGTCCATGCAAACCTAATGTAAAAGAAACTGCCTATAACATGCTAGTCCGACCAAAACTTGAATATGCCTCTCCTATATGGAATCCACACACCACTATCCAAATCAAACATCTTGAAAAGGTACAGCACTGTGCAGCCAGATTTGTTAAAAACGACCATCGACGCCAAACAATCATAACAGACCTAATAGCCACCCTTGGATGGCCCACTCTTGAGCGACGCAGGATTATCAAACAAGCCATGAAATTTTACAACATTTTAAATAACATAATCAACATCACACCACCACCGGGCCTATTAAAACCATCAAAAAACCGTGGCCATTACATAGCCACCAGGTGCCGCATCAACACTTCAGCGTTCTCCTTTGGGAACAGTTCGATTATTACAACCAAAAACAAAACAAAGTCCTAGATGTTAACATGGAGAATATGGACTTCCTACCCCCAACTGCCCCCAGCCTCGTTACCGCGCGCGAGACTTACGCGCCCTATAGGGCCTGAAAGTGGGTGTGAGGGACTTAAAAAGTGCTGCCACTTCACGGAGCCTGGGTAACCGAGGCTACCAGTTAACTGGCCCCAATAATAGAAGAAGAAAAAACGTTTTGAAAAGGCCTTAATATATCAGGCCAGTTAACTGGAAGATCTTACTAATGATACGGATTCTTACACAATTTTAGGTCAAAAATACGGATTGCCATCCCCAAAATGTGGCAAGTCTGTGAATTGTAGTGTAGATGTTTTCCAGGAATATACACACTATATTACAGTTTCAACACCATTCGTTGTACTCGAGTAAGTAAAAGTTTTATTTCTTGTTAGTAAGGTTCATGTCTCGTGGTAAGTCGTGATTTTTAATGGGCCAAACATTAAGTGTGACACTGTTAATTTCTATATTGAATAAAATATATAAAGTAAAAAATGTAAAGAACAATAGGCCTACAGTTCACATATGTAACAACAATAGCATAAGCCATGGCATAAATACATTTAACGGTATTTGCACCCTCTGCACCTTCTAACAATAACAGCCAAACAGGCATGCACGAACTGTTTACCTGTAGCCTGTAGGCTGTTACATTCTCGTTATCTCTTACTCTTAGGCTTTGCCTTTGGCTTTGCCTTAGGCTTAGCCTAGCCTCAGGCTAGGGCCTAGGCCCGGCCTAGCCTAGGGCTAGGCGCTTAGCCTTAGCAAAACATCTTCTATAATCTAGCTGAGCATATCGTGATAGTGTAGCTCTGGAGTAACGAGTGCGCGTGATGCATAAGCAATAAGGAATTACATGCCATTCCTGTCTGTTATATAAACAATAAGGAGTTAAATCTCATTCCTGCTCTTATACTCTGATCGAATAGTAGTGCTGTGATTGTGAACTATTTCGTTGCTACTCCAAAACGAGGCTTGTTGTGCCCGTAGTTGTGGAGCGCCTAACGTCTTTGACAAGATGTGATCTTTCATGATGTTAATGTAAAGGTATGTTTTACAATAAACTGTTTGGTAGACAAATACACGTGCATGTTTACATCTGCTGTGCAAAATGTTGTCATAAGTAAAGGAATATGCCGTTTAAAAATTCTAAACTGACGTTTTTTGTAAACACAGTCATACTCATACTAAGCTCGCGCCAAACGGAAACACTCAGACTCAGTTGCTGTCTCACCGTCATCGCAATCATCAGTGTGCAAAAAAAACGCACGGATTCACTGGACACACACCAGAGAATGTCGTTATCTTTCCGGCTGTGATGATTAGTGTGAACAGTTGCTTACAATTCCATCCGATAATTTGAAATATTTTTGTTGTTTACACAATAACGGATTATGCCGGACTGAAGTCACGTGATCAGTGTTTCACAAAACCGTAATTAAAGACACATTTTGTTGCATGTTTGTACACGAAGTTTTCTCACACTGTCACAGTGTCCGCTACAGCAAACTAAATATGTATTTAATATGAGATCCAGCGGTATAATCAAAATCACGGAGATAGTAACCAATTATTATTGGCTTTAAAAAAGTCATTACTATTATTATTATTATTAATAAATTATATTAAAGTGTAACATAAACCAGAATATTCGGGGCAGGCCGTTGGCGTATTGTAATACGTTGTATATTTATAGTCTCGCAATGTTTCACGTGATATACAAACAAGGTGCATAGACATAGCCATAGCATAGGCGTAGATGGAACCCATGATTTTGACCGAAGACTAGATTTAGATTTCTCATAATTTCTTTCCACGGCAATGAATATTTAAGAATTAGAATATACCGTTATTACGGAGATTTGCTTAAAACGTCATTCCATAAATTAAAAATAAAATATATATAAAAATAAAGCAGGTACAATTAAAATTGTGTAGAACATGACTCTAATATTACGAAAATCTGTTTTCTCTGTTTTAGAATACAGTGCTTAATCTCTCAGACAGAAAGGGTAACATGGACGTATGGCTGTTGTTTCAGTGTATGCAAATTGTATTATTGTATGCCAAGCTCTCGTATGCAGGTATTTGTATAAGCTCAAGAGAAACATAACACGAATAGAGGTACCGGGTAATTCTTTATCATGTTAAATACGTATCGATTACGTGATCCAAATATACACATAGTATAACATTTATTTAGATGCATACATAAAAATACAATTTCCGGTAACTGTCTCCAATCCCTGCTACCCATATCCAGTCATTTGTACTGAAATATGACACTTGTAAGCATATTTCGGAACACTGACAAATGAGCTACCGCTAAATCACTTATCCACATCACCCCCCCCCCCACACACACACACACACACACACACACACACACACACACACACACACACACACACACACACACACACACACACACACACACACACACACACACACACACACACACACACACACACACACACACACACACACACACACACACACACACACACACACACACACACACACACACACACACACACACACACACACACACACACACACACACACACACACACACACACACACACACACACACACACACACACACACACACACACACACACACACACACACACACACACACACACACACACACACACACACACACACACACACACACACACACACACACACACACACACACACACACACACACACACACACACACACACACACACACACACACACACACACACACACACACACACACACACACACACACACACACACACACACACACACACACACACACACACACACACACACACACACACACACACACACACACACACACACACACACACACACACACACACACACACACACACACAGTGAGCAATACCTTATTCGTCCAGCTCATCCATTAATAATGCAAAATATAGCAGCTGATAAGATTGCTTATTGGGATAAGTAACACAATATTTTTGATACGTTAATTGTATCCGTTTGTAGCGCCACATCTTTCAAACCTATTTGTTGGAAACATACGTTGAAAGTGTGCGTGTGTGCGTGTGTGCCTGCAAGCGTGTGTGCGTATGCGAGCCCGTATGCGTATACAATTGTGCTGAGTCAAATGTGACGTCGTAATATGTGGATTTTAATTTGGTGTGATCTGTGTTTTGTACTGGTGCCAGCTGGCGAGTATAAACATTAAACATTTCACTGAAAACTACCTAAGAAACACGGATTATAGACGTCGTTGTCCACATGCTCTGTGATTCATACTTGTTAAATATATGTATGTATGTATAGTATGTGATAACAAAAGTGTTGGTGTATGTATGTTACATGAAGGGAGTAGAGGTGCATGCAGATGGAAACTATGCCAGAATGGAGGTACTTGCCACCATCGAAGCGGGTTTCGATGTTCTTGCCCTTTCGCTTTCGGGGGAAGGAGGTGCATGCGTGGGTATTAGTTTTGTTAAATTGCCGACTCTATAACAAGGGTTAACGTTACCCATTGATGAATCTACATAACAAAATCGATACACATATCGGATATCTAACAGCATACCTTAAGCAAATCTGAATTTAGGCGTTACATTAAGTAAATCTGCATTTAGGCGCCTCATCATTTGAAGTGTCACGACATCTGCAAGTGACTGCAGCATATCATGCCATTAAAGTGTACAGAAAACACACCATTAGAAAGTAGCTTGCGACATTGTTTCCATGTAACGTGTTGTGGCATTTAACAATATATTGACATCGGAATGCTAATGCCAATGTTATATTTAACTTAAGCATGTTAAGCAACGGACGTCAAGCGCAAATACACCAATGGAATCATGCTATTTTCACGTGGCTCACGTAAAAAGATAACCAAACCTTGCTGTGTATTATCCCAGAACACAATATATGGACGAATAGTCTTCGCGCATTAAATGAGGATATAGTTCATGAATGTTAAGTATATTAAGTTCCTGGTGCAAGACATTGGCACTATCACAACGGTTATCATTTGCCAGGGTTTAAGTAGTATATTTTAGTAATTTGTTTAAGTTGGTTTTATACGCTAACATATAATTCAATTTCAAAATTGATGTGGGGAAATACCTAGGCATAACATAGTTGCCTTACCATATCAGGATTTATGAACGAGCCCATATGATATAATACACCTGGTAGCTTAGACAGCTTTGAACAAAGTTCCGTAACATGTTCCGACGTTGACAGTTTGCAGTCTAGATAAATACCAAGATTTTTGGAAGAGTTAGCCGTTTCAGTGAATTTGCCCTGCAACAGCAATGGCATGACATCAAGTCCTACGTGTTTACCAAAACATGTGTAGCACTCAGATTTAGATTATATCGCAACCAGACGCTAAGCGTATCTAACTTCTTACACACAGTCTCACTGCCGCCCAGTCCACTAGTGAACAAATTAGTATCACCAGCAAACAAACGCAAACATACTTAGTTCAGAGCCCGAGAGATATCACTGATATGTAACAGAAACAGCAGTCAACCAAAGTCACTTACGTAATGATCCTTTAGATGTTCTGTCATTTTCTTATTGTATGCATGTTGCAATAATAGTGACTTTGTCATACCCCCCAAAGACAATACTCCTACGGATAAAGCGTGACGTTACAGTAGCGCTGTGGTGCGGTTGCTAGAGTTTCGGACTCCCGATGAAGAGAACCCGAGTTCGAATCAAGTTCGTTCACTCCATATTGAAAACTGTACAGATAGTGGTTTGGAATCGTATAAAGCAATCAAACAAACATAATCGGTAAATATAAAAATAGATGATATAATACGGAATTCCAGGCTGACAGCGGAGCCAAGTAAGACTGTTGCCATCCAATTGAAAGAAAGCATGATAATACATTTGGATGAGTGCTTATTAATAAAACTGGCCGATGTCAACCTGCTGCGGTTCATAATCAGTGGTAGTAGTTGGAATAGTATTCGCACATTAATGGCAGCGTGGGTGGATGTTTCCCAGCGAAGTCGACATGGTGTTTGATTGAACATAATATGGGAGTGAATAATAATAATAACTATTTATACACTCATTTCCAAAGTACAACTCTGTTCTATGGTGTTAACAGTGTTTAAAAATAGTAATACTCATGTACTGATTAACAGAGGTACTGAAATGTGTGCGAGCGAGAGGATGTAGGGTGTGATGAGCGAGGGGATGTAGGGTGTGATGAGCGAGAGGATGTAGGGTGTGATGAGCGAGAGGATGTAGGGTGTGATGAACGAAAGGATGTAGGGTGTGATGAACGAAAGGATGTAGGGTGTGATGAGCGAGAGGATGTAGGGTGTGATGAGCGAGAGGATGTAGAGTGATGAGCGAGAGGATGTAGGGTGTGATGAGCGAGAGGATGTAGGATGTGATGAGCGAGAGGATGTAGGGTGTTGATGAGCGAGAGGATGTAGAGTGATGAGCGAGAGGATGTAGAGTATGATGAGCGAGAGGATGTAGGGTGTGATGAACGAGAGGATGTAGGGTGTGATGAACGAGAGGATGTAGGGTGTGATGAGCGAGAGGATGTAGGGTGTGATGAGCGAGAGGATGTAGGGTGTGATGAGCGAGAGGATGTAGGGTGTGATGAACGAGAGGATGTAGGGTGTGATGAACGAGAGGATGTAGGGTGTGATGAACGAGGGAATGTAGAACAGCATCCGGTTGTGAACGGCATGAAGCTAACTTTCCTTTCATTCAATGATTTTATTATAATGCAGTAGTAAGTAATGTTTGAACTAAGACATTTCTCAAATAAAAAATTAATATTTCGTTCATCACTTTATGCGCTATATGTCATATATACCTTACTATGTAAACATTTCGTTTAATTTTTTTTTAATGCATGGTAAATGCTGTAGAATACCTCGGTAGTGACGGTATTAAATCTTAGCCTGTTATTGTACCTCAACAACTTTCCATTCCTTGGTTTTCGTAATGGAGTTGACAAAAGTATGACTTACTCATTCTGTCGCCGGATGTATTCGTAATTATACGATCCACTATCAATCTACCAGTCAATCAGTGGCTGTATAAAATGGTATGCAATATAATGACAACTAATACCGTTGTGTAGCGAAGTGTACTTAAACAAACAAAATATTGTTTAGCTTATTGGTTGTTATAATGTTATGTTAGTTAAACAAAAGAAAGTCATATTTCGCAAAGCATTCGACGACATGCCATTTACATTAGTTTGATCAACCTTTGTGTATCTTTCTTTTCAGACAAGAATCTGGCTGTGGAAGGGAAAGCATTTGAGAATCATCTCTATAGGCATTACAAAGACAAAATGTCTCGGACTATAGATGGCAATTATGCACGTAAAATTGATCCCTCATGTCCAGGCTCATACTCGGCGAACGATGTATGGTACAGAGTAGAATTTCGCAGGCTTGTTGAAGTATATGCAGTAAAATATTGGCGTGGTAAGTTTGAGATATATAGCAAAGACACCGGTTTTTCAGATGTTAATGTAAATAAAGAATATAGTTATGTGATATGATTCCCATGGGGAAAATTACTACTAAATCTCGATCAGAGTCAATGATCCTTTCAAAATGATCTACATAACATCTATATATGTCGATATAAATATATATAGGTGAGTGTATTTAATATTGTACCAATTTGAAAAAGGTCCCTAACTTTCTAAAAGATATATTTTACAGTGTTGCGTTCTTGAGTAGGCATTTTAAGTAGAGATAATAAAGCCTTTCGCAAATCGGATTGTTTCGTAGTTATGCGAGTTTAAAAGATACCACCTGGAAACCCCATGAAAGGAAAATACCTAGAGGAAGATCGGCAAGACGTTGGAGAGACGACTACTGGAAGGGTACCATCTGGCAGAGGATAGCGCAAGATATCATCATTATCAACCACGGGACACTATGGCTGCACAAAGATGATGATAATGATATATATATATATATCATATATATATATATCATATATATCATATATATATATATATCATCATCATTGTGCAGCCATAGACACTATGGCTGCACAATGATGATGATAATGATATATAATTATATATATATGATGATCTATATACATATCATCATATATATTATATATGATATATATATATCATATATATATATATATATATATATATATATATATCATCATCATCATCATTGTGCAGCCATAGTGCCCCATGGTTGGGCGAGAAGGCCTCAGGACGCTTCCACATCTGCCTATCTTGCGCTATCCTCTGCTAGATGGTAGCCTTCCATTAGTCGTCTAGTTCGTATGTATATAAGTCATAACGTCGACGCCTTGAAATCGCCTATTATTTTATATATATATATATATATATATATATATATATATATATATATATATATATATATATATATATATATATATATATATATATATATATATATATATATATCAAATAATAGGCGATTCCAAGGCGTCGACGTTATGACTTTGGTTTATGTAATTGTTACAGCTGAATATCCATGACAAAACAGAGCACGTCCTTGATAAAAAAAAACATACAATGCTCAATGAAGGGCCAATCAAATATCTCTCATTATAGTGCATATAAATTGTGTGGAGTTATGCAAGTGTGCTACGTAGTTGCATTTATGATGAACGTTTTCGAGAATTCAATAGATTAACAACGTAAAACCTTCTAAAGAATTACCTTATTTTGTATCAATTAAATTATCTCAAACGTGTCAAACGCTGGCTGAGTGGTCTCTTTACACCGTTGTAGTCGATGACACAGGTATTGTGATAGATGGTTCCACATTGGTGTTCTGTCGGATGCATTTCCACTGAACAGAGGGTACTGGGCGCTTTGCAGATTTATGGTACAAGTGCATTCCCTTCTACGTACAGTAATCTTAACATGGGTCGGCTTGAGTTTGTTGTTTGAACACTGCTGTTGTTCGCATAGTGTCTATTCACACTAAGCGGTCGAACAGCAAACGTTCACTTTGGATATCCACAGGAGATTGTGGACATGCGCAAGTTCTGCTTTCCTGCTTTTCAATTGTGGTAACATAGTGCTGTACCCTGTAAAGCAAAGTGCATACGACGGATCGTTTATGAGTTAGAGTCTGGTGTGAAATGAACTTGAGGCACTGGTCAGGGTGTGTAGGCTTCCGGTATATGGTTAGCTTCGTGGATCATTCGTCGTGAATGTGGATGCATAAATCTGGGAAATGAAGTTTGCCGTCTTTCTCGGGTTCGATGGTGATGCTGTTGATGTGTGCAATGAACTCTACCATATCCTATTCGTCTAATAACGTGAATGGCTAAAAAAGCAACAGTGGTGGATGTAGAGGTGTTGCAGAGATGTAGCAATTAGCTACTAGTACTAGGGCGATATAGGTGACCCCATGGCTGCACCATGTGCTTGCTGATAGTATACGCCGTCGTATACGAAGTAGGTGGTATTCAAATAGAAGTCAAGGAGCACCATTATCTGTGGGATGCAAACTATGAATCATCCGAATATGGCGTATTATTGGTCATTTAAAAAAAAAACATACAATAACATTTTGAAAAAGGTTTTCGCAGAGCATGTTTTGAGAAATATTTTAATAATTTTAAATTTGATAACAAAAACACGTAAAACAATAAATGAAATTATGTCTAGACATAAATCTAATAAATCCTTTATTAAATATTTTAAAGACTGACTCAATGGTGACACAGATAAGTCAGAAATTGTAAATAAATTCAATGCATTTGTTTTACTAAAATACGTAGTAATCTGGCAAATAATATCAAATATAAAGGCACTCGTGGACATACATGTTATCTAAATATAATAGTAGACAGTAATTTCGCATTTAAATACGTTAAAGAAGATATCATAAACAGTACAACAAAGGTGGCTGTGGATTTGATGGTCTCTCCACTAAATTTGGAAACGATTCTTGAACAAGCACTAACCAAATCTTTAACTTCAGTAGCAAAGCAAGTATTAATCGCAGGAATACTCTCTGATAAACTAAACATTGCAAAGATAATACCAGTCTATGAAAAGGTGACCCAATAGTATTCAGTAATTATAGTCCCATATCACTTCTACCAGCTATTTCAAAAGTATTGACACATTTGTTTGGAACAATTATCATCTTACTTAAAAGACACTAAGCTTTTGTTTGATCATCAACTGAATAAGACAGACCTATTAATATTTATCTATCTTTCCAAGGCCTTTGATGCCATTGATCGTACAATTTTAATTGATAAATTGAAATATTATGGTCCCTACCGGATCTTCTCAACATTCAAATGACGTTTTAGGGCAATTGCATGTATGTTCATAAGGCATCACTAACCACTAATAAAATAAAACAATAAACTCCTAACATAGTTCCGGAAGCTTATAGCACGTGGCCCCAATGAGAACCAAAACGAACAGGCGTAGGTATGCCAAAAATAAAAAAAAATAGGCCCTACTAGCATGGAGAGGTATGATGTCCGCAAATTAAAAAACTTCTGCCAAATCATGTAACTGTCAAGTTATAGACCATGAAGTTCAATCTAGTCCGTTGCTTTTTGCAACTGGTACAATATTAAACAAACTCACCCATATTGTGTACCTTTACTTGCAGTTATTATATAGATCGGGTCGAACACCGTTCTCTTATTCAGATGGTGGCAACTGACCTTACCGCACGTGATCACAGTACGTTTAATTCCAGGTATGGGTGTGCCGCCCAAATTCAAGGTTGAAGTAGGTCCTTATCAAAGGAAGTACCAATTATGCGGAACCGTGTCAAGGTTTTTAGGGAATGAGATACATGATATCACGTGTCAATCTAGTTTGAAAGGTCGCGGAGTGAAGATTACAACTCTCCGACGTGGCTCTATATATGTGTGTCAAGTGGCTATCTATGCTGAACACGGTTAGTTTCTAGTGCTAGTTGTTTCTAATTCAATGTGAACATCTCTAAGTAATGTATTTACACATTTTTGTCACTGTGCTTGTGTTAGTAATATCGCCTGTACCATTAATTTATATCCGCAATCCATTACAAACATGACAAACATGGCGGTAGAAACCTTGTTAAAATGTTTTGCGTTAACGAATATTGATATCGCATGTCAACCTAGTTTGAGAGGTCGCGGCGTTAGTATTACATTTGCTCAATACGGTCATTTCTCTGTGTCAGATGGTTATCTATGCTGAATACGGTTAGTTTCTATTGCATTCATATAATTCAGTGTGAACGTCTTTAAGTAAACCTGATATGTTTACGCATTTTCATCACTGTACTCGCTTTAGTAACAGGGTTTGTGCCATTAATATATACTGGCTTTCCAATACGATTTAAAATAATTTTACGCAACTGTGTAATGTAAGGTGTTTTGAAGATTTAACAAAATGTATGTGTTAACTATGTGTATACGAATGTATACAAATAGCATATTACCGTGTACAGTATCCATCGGTCGTGTTGTTATCAATATTAACTCTTGTTGATTTCTGTTCCGACCATCTAGCAAGTGTACACTCTTCTCTGGTGCTGTTTGAAATAAAGTATTTGTGATTAGCAGCTAATTATCTGTGACAAACTCAACAAACTCAGCCAGTCAGAACTATCGTACCATCAGCCTCATCAGCCACTCGATCAAAATTATGCTGAAGATCTTGCTGAACCGACTGAAGCCGCAAGCGGAAATGATCATCGCTGAGGAACAAGCAGGCTTCAGACCAGGGCGCAGCACAACAGAGCAGATCTTTAACCTTAGGATACTGTGCGAGAAGTACCTCCAACACCAGCAAGACCTCTACCATGTCTTCTTGAACTTCAAGAAGGCGTTCGACGGGATATGGCATGCAGCACTATGGGCCACCATAGGCAGCGACCATAATCCCTGTTTTGAAATAGCTCAAGGTGAAACATGTGAACGACGACCGCCCTGGTTCTTAAAGGACAAAAAAAGGCTACGGCTTCGTGTCATACACCTAATAGAGTTTATACAAAGTAACAATTTCCACATATACTCAATTTTTTAACGTCAGCGGTTTACTCAGAATGTGACTTTAAAGTCTAAAATTCTAACGAAATCCACGATGGTCTAGACGCCGCCATAGGTAAAGAGTTAATTTGGCTTGGCCATTCAGCGCGCGGCATTCTATATCTCGGACAGCTTCCGGCGACGCTGTTAAGGGTCAACAACTTCGAGTCTTCGACAGTTCGTTCAGTTGGCGTGACATCTAGCAGCTGCTTATAGACGTATATCTAAATCTGTGGTTAAATATATGGTAAACTTGAGTAATTATGCCTTTGTGTTCGGCATACGGTTGCAATAATAATTGAAACAACCGGTAGTATTGAAGCAATGGATTCACGTTGGTGATTTGCGGGCGTACTGTTTGGCACTTTGCTCGGTCCATTTTGAGAAATGCTTTGATGTAGACATGTATCATCAGTTGATGGGATGATTTCAGCGATAACAATAATAGACAACTTTATATTTACCGTCATCAGCATGTTACGCGTGTTGCCGAGTTGCAGCCATTTCATGACAACAGCCAAACCCTATGCAGGGAATCTCCGTGGAGAGCGCCTCGATCACCGTCGTGACGTCATTCTTCGTCTAAGATGGGGTAGCGCATAGAATTTGGATGGCTGGGTGTTAAAAAAGATTTTTCTGGTAAACCGCTGGCGTTAAAAAATTGAGTATATGTGGAAATTGTTACTTTATATTAACTCTATTAGGTGTATGCCACGTAAAAGTTAACTTTGTTTGTCCTTTAAGTATCTGAAGTCGCTTCCCAACTCCAACAGGATTCTCCACTCCAGTTGGTCTGCATGGAAGACAGAACAACGAATGACGCTGTTGCCTTTGTGCTTCAATTCGTCTTTCAGCACTTGGAGTCTCCGAACTGGTATGCATGCATCCGGTTCGAGATTACAGTTCCGCGTTCAACGCGGTCATCCCACAGCAACTGTTTAATAAGCTACGTCTGCTCTCAGAACTCAGGTTCTCAACATGAGTGGCATTATGGCCAACATTATCATTTAGAACATTAGAACTTTCCAGAGATATGTCATTTCCAGGTTTCTGTACTTCCTCTTTACGAATGACTGTGTATCCCAACACTCCTACATACAGCTTGTAAAGTTCGCAGATTTTACCACAGTGGAAGGGCTGATGACGAACCCAGATGAGTCCGAATACCGCCATGAAGTGAACAGGCTGGTGTCGAGATATGACGATAACCGCCTTTAAATTGAATACGTTCAATACGAACGAGATGATCGTTGATTTAAAGAGGGGAAAAACCCAGTTGCTCTCGTTATTTTTAATTGTCAACTTATCGAAATGGTGGACTGTTTCAAATTGCTGGGCACAATAATCTCTGGTGATTAGGGATGAAAAACAAACACAGATGCAGTCGTGAAGAAAGCTCAGCCTATAGCGCCAACTACAGAAGTTCGGACTGAGATTCTTGTTCAGTTCTATCGATCTGCTATTGAGAGTATCATGGCATTATCAGTATGTATGTGGTTCGGCATCATCAGTCAGAGGTGCAGGCTTGACATAGTGGTGAAAAGCTCTTCCAAAAATTGTCGGTGAACTCACCGTTTTAACAGCAAAATACAATGACATATCCAAAAATGAGCTGACAATACTATTTGTGACCAGACTAATCCCGCTCAACATCCGTTCGAATTATTACCGTCAGGCAAGCGTTTCAGATGAACCAGTACGAAAACAAAATCGCTTTGGAAATAGTTTTTATCCTCATGCCGTAGCAGCCTTGTTAGGAATGAAATATATAACATATCGGTAGAGACCTTGTGATGTTAACGTGTCAGTTTTGTAGAGCGCAGTGGCTCAGGGGTAGAGCTTCGGACTCTCGACTACGAGAACCCGGGTTCGAATCCTGGCTGCGGCGTTAAAACCTTGGGCAAGTTTTTCACTGTACATTGCTCCAGTTCACTCAGCTGAATTAAATGAGTACCTGGCTATAGACAGTGGTGGATATGTGTACGAGCAGCCTTCGCGCATTAATTGTAGCATATGGCTGGATGCTTCCCAGAGAAGCCGAGATGGTGTCTGAGTGAACAGGTCTGTCAGGGAAGTAAAGTGTAAAGCGCTTTGAACGGTCCTGAGGATTGGATATTGCGCTATATAAGAACTGCCTTTACTTTTTTCATCATTTTGGCTGGCTTGCTCTTTTTCTTACGCTGGAAGGTTTAGCTGGGCCGCATGCGTGTATGTGTTCTCGAATGGCAGACTGATATAGTTGAACCATCTTCTTTTTTGTGTGAAATATTCGCTTTAACATAATCATTTAAAAACATGTAATTTATAAATTTAAAGAATATGTTAGGCATAGTATTTATAATTCAAACACCAGAATACATTCCTGTTTGACATGTAACGTACATTGCATATTGAACATGGCGAATACAGCTTTATCGCTGTCATACCTTGTCACATGATAAATAAGACCAACTTCGTGTAGTTTACGAACCGTGTGACACGTGGCCCTGCCAGAACGGCGGAGATTGTGAGAATGATGGGAAACGATACAAGTGCAGGTGCAAAGATCACTTTACTGGAACCAATTGTGAAAGTAAGAGTTACACTTGTATCGATGTATTATGTACATAACATAAGACAACACTATAACCACAACACGCCCGCACGCCCGCACGCCCGCACGCACGCACGCACACACGCACGCACACACACACACACACACACACACACACACACACACACACGACACATACACAACAATGTAGCTGAATGAGATTGTAACTGCGCAAATAGTTCGTGTAAGATGTTAATTAAGATGTTAGCTTTACGTTATGACCAATGACAACAATATTTCACGGATATTTCATAGTGTATTTGCATGTTGGAGTCCTATGTACTACAATTTCATCGAGTCTCAACTTACACGGACGCACGCACGCCTGCACGTACAAATTCATGCACTATCGGAAGCAAGTTTTGTATTATCTGTTCGTAATAGTATAGTAAACAACGGTTTACGTCATTTTCACGGGAGCTGAGTTAAATATCAGTAGTGGCACAAATGACACATTCCAGGCTGTTTACGGATTCGTATTTGTTTCAGAGACAAGGACGAATTGGGCACTTAAATATAAAAGAGCTGATCAGAGTAAAAGCTACAACAACCGCGATGTGACCGACCCTGCAACAAATGCTGTAGACGGTAATACTGATGGCATATTAGACCATCACAGCTGCTCATATGCTGCACATACATCGCTTGGCACTTTTTGGAGAGTAGTGTTCGGGAACAAGAGACTAATCCAAGTGGATGGGGTCGTAATAACAACCAGGACCGACTGTTGTGGTGAGTTGTAAAGTAGTTCTAAGATTATAATTTCTCGTCATTCATCTATTGTTTGGCGAATCACTAAAGCGACAATTGTCTTCAACTAATCTAAATGTCCTTGAGTAATACTTGTGTCATTAAGGCGAGAGTGCCAGCTCCTTGGTTTAATGTTTTCCATTTAATATTACGTTCTTATACATTTTAGGTTGGATGATGACAGATTTGTCCATTCGAGTTGGCCCAGGTAGTGACGGCCGTCATAGTTATGTGCGGTGGTGGACATGCGGAACGTTCACACGAGAGGTTATCACCGGCGAAACCTTATACATTCCATGTGTACGCAAGTCGAGAGGACGGAGTGTGGTGATCAGAACAAGCGATAACATTCTTGTCTTGTGTGAAGTGGCCGTTTATGGCAAACAAGGTTAGTATGAGATACGAGGTCATGCAAGTTAAGGCAATTGAAAACCCTAGGGTTTGCCTGGGCTTATAGCATTTCATCGCATACATATTACACATACTTTTGTTGTGTATTTAATTTATAATAATTATACGTAACGTTGCAAAGATACTTTTCGAACATCAGCAATGAAAACCCATATTAGGGAAAAATATACAGATGTCATCATCGAGTACGATGGACAGGAGACAGAATAGGAGGAAGGAAGGAGGGGCGCAGAGGAGAGAGAGATAGAGAAAAAACAAACTAGAAGACTATAATTTATTTATCTAGTTAATTTATTTAGTCGACATCTTGTTCAATGTTAAGTGACTTGTAAGGAATGGGTGGTAAGCCTAACCTAACATAGTGCTCATGAATGTTTTACAGTCTACGACGGCTGTGGCCGCGGACAGAGTTGTCAGAATGGAGGCTCTTGCGACAGACTGAGGAGAGGTTACAAGTGTTGGTGTACTGATGAGTTCACGGGCACCCGTTGCGAAGGTAAGCGTATACGCACACGCTCACACGCTCGCAAGCATGTACAGCGTCACCTCAGCACACAACATATGCATTTTCAAACATAGCATGCATCTTCAATTTTCGACTGTATATGAAAACACTAGTTGGATCTAAATAATTCGAATAATCTCTCAACTGTATTCTGATCTGTATACAATCATATAGGTAATGATTGGTAACGTTACGGCGCTATCTTTGCCTTATCTGTCAGCCGCATTTGATACTTGGATCGTTTGTCTTTATTGTATGGTGTACATATTACAACTTTAAATTGGTTTACATCTGATCTAAATGGTAGACTCCAGGAGGTTACGATTGGGCATTGTTTTTCGTGACCACTCGCTATTTCATGTGGTGTTCCTCAGGGTACAGTTTTGGAACCGTTACTCTTTACACTGTACACAACTCCATTGAGTTCAGTTATTAACAGTCATCACTTGCATCACCTTCTTTATGCAGACGATAGTCATATGCATATATCTTTGGCTACTCCTGAACCAAATTAGTCCTTGCATTAGATTTAACATGTTCTCTATGATACTTTCTTTTGGATGCTTGAGAGTAGGTTAAAGTTATTTCAGAAGTAGGAAAACAGAGGATTTAAAAAAAATGTAATGTATGTGTTATTTGCTGATTTTAGCATATGTTCACTGAGTGGATTGGGGGGATTTTATTTCGCACGTTTTAACTGTATGTTTACTTGTCCCCCATTTTGTTTGACACTTTAGCGTGGTTGATACGCAAAATAGTTCTTCGATCTATGATTCGGGGGCAATTGTTTGAAATTATATTTAGATGCGGGTATAGTGGTTTTAGTATATTATTTCGACCGCTAATGTGGGATATTGACAATATTTATAGTTTGAGAAATCAGCTATAACGTGAAGCATAAAATATAGACAACACCTGACGCATGCGCACTCCCTGAATTAGCGCCGGTGACTGCACTTTTCCCAAAGTATATACATTATTATCGTTATTGAAAGAAACACGGGTATTTTAACGAAACGTGTTATTCATGGGTTTGTTCGCGGTTTTATAGTAATGCATTTGATTGCAATTTCCTTTGTAGTTTACAAACGTTGCATTCCAACCCCGTGTCAAAATGGTGGTACGTGCAGGAAGTTTAAGAAGGACTACAAATGTTACTGCACAAGTGCTTACAGAGGAAGCTACTGCGAAAGTAGGTTTTGCTCTTTTGTTAAATATAAAATCACTGTATCCTTGAATTAGTATTATTATATCCTTTCATCCTTTTCCATGTTCAACTATTAAAAAAACGTTTTATGAATTAGAAATACCTCATGTTATGCTACATAACTCGCCTTTTCCGAATAACCATGTTTTTGCCGTGCTTTCGAGATGCCGAGATGTGACGCCATAGTTACCAGCTCTAATCACAACACACAGCGCCCTCACACAGATGGTATGAAAACTTAACACATATACTGTTAAACGACGAGACGTCCGAGATTGAGCGAGATCTATGCGCGTTTTATTCCATCGGAGGGTGGGGGGTGTGAGGAGTGACACAGCTCCTATCTAATAGCTCTGCTACAGCTTTCCATGTATTCAGAATACGTTCACGAGGTTGGATTTTCGGTAGAAAAACGAGCGTCAGAATGAATTGTTATGCAATATTCCAATGTATTAAAAACACTAGTCCCCTAGAACAACACACAAATATCTTGGCAGTGTATGTGTGCCGGCACAATGTAATTTAACAATTGCCGTTTCTGCGTGTCATCTGTCACCCCAGACGCACCCACCTATTCTATAGTTCAAACGATCGTAGCCATCGCTCCCATCGTTGACACAAACTGCTGGAGTTTCCGTGAACGTCAAACGTTGACACTCCACCGACTTGAAGTGCCACCGCCATGGTTCGGCGTTATCTCGTCGCCAATGTTTTGTTTTATGGGTGGATTGACACGAAGGAAGAGACAGAAAAAGGAGTAATTGAACAGCCGATACATCAGGTATTGGCTTCTTGCTAACCACTCACGTACACGTGCATGTGAAACACCTAATGTCAATCTTGTTAATAGTACCTTCAGCACTTAGCACTTACCCAAACCTAAACACTAACCCTAAACCTAACCCTAACCTTATTCCACACAAGAGCAACCAAAAATGGTCATTTATACGTGAGTGATTAGCAAGACGCCACTGCCGATAAATCACTCTTCTTTATTCACTCTTAAGCCGACTTCGATTGGCCTACTCCGGTTACTCGCGTAACCCTAACGTGGTATCCGGTTTACGCTGCGCACGCAGTATCACGAGAATAATCCAACTGAACAGCGATGATCGTGATCATGGAGATAAACCCCTTATGTAAATAAGTTAAATACAGTAATCAGTTGTTCAGTGTGTACATTGTTATGTTCATCTTCTTGGTTTAAAATTATAATTCATAGAATGTGATGACTTTAATCCATATTTAAATAAGTATGTCGTGTAATGTTTAGTTAATTTCTTGTGCAACACGGACCTAGGTTCCCTATTAGCTGTCACTGATAATGACGTCAGTTACTCGAGTGAATCCTCTCCTAACCGCGATTGCCTGAGGTAGCGGCCTTGAAGGCCGACTTCGATTGAGCTACGCGAGTAACTCGAGTAACGGGATTACCCATCGAACATCCAAAATCACTTGCTCACGTGACCCTTCTTGACATAGATAAACAAGGTCAATATTCAAGGCCACTACCCAAGACAATCGCGGTTTGGAGAGGATTCACTCGAGTAACTACATCATGAGGAGTGACAGGCAATTGGGAAAGTGGGCCCCTACTGCACGATGAATTAATTAAACATTAAACAATTCAATTTCACTGGCCCTACGTTGTTTTTCAGGGTTTTATGTTTGTTTTCGATTGCAGACAATTTGTTTTCAAACTGATTTTATCGCCCATGCATAATTAGTATTTGTATTAAAGAGATACTCCAGCCAGTGAGAGATCCACAGCATTTACTTACATCTGTATAATATGTTGGTTGTGCATAGTAATTGTGCACAAAGAACATTAGTAAACAATTAATTATAGTATAATTGTACCAGAAACATGTTGGATTCAGGGCGCTGCCATCTTGAGACTTATACGCCCGTGACGTAAACCGCTTACGTCACTGGCGCATGCACGTTCGAACATCCTACGTGTGTCCAATGATATTTGATGTACCCAGTACGTCGCGGATTGCTTACGTCACAATCACAATTATTAGCGAAGATTCCGCCAGTCCTTGCCTTTTTTAACAATGCGCCAGTGGCATAAACGATTTGACTGATGCCTTAACCACACCATACCTAGAACGTAGACCCCGGAGACATTTGCTGACATTTGACGTATTGCCTTGCAACCTGTGGAGGGCGGGTGTGGACGGCCTCGCAAACCTTATAAGTCAAAGTTTTGCGATATTTTGAAAATTCTCCTGTTGAATCTTTGAAATCGCTAGACGACAGTGTGGACGGCATCGTACACAGCTAGACGATAATATGGACAGATTCGTCGCAAGTCGCCGCAAAACGTAAGTCCCCTAGAGGAATTCCGAAAACGCTTCAGCCAATCAGCGTGCGAGTATCGAATGACACAATAGTTGTAGTTTTCCTTTGGTACACACCAGATGGCGTCTCGTAACTCACTCAGGGCGTAGATCGCAGTTGCTTTTGTCTGCGACGCGGTGTGGACACCCTTCGTCGTACATCGGAACCAGTGTGGACCGGGCATTAGTCACTGGCGCATAAGTCTCAAGATGGCAGCGCCCTGAATCTAAGATAGCATGTTTTTGATACCATTAAACTATAGCTAATTGTTTATTAACGATCTTTGTGCACAATTACTAGGCACAACCAGTATAGTATAGTTATGCAAGTTAATACTGTGAACCACTCACTGACTGGAGTATCCCTTTAATATAGCCATTTACCTCTCTTTGACATGAAGTGCAGTACCAACTAATTTGCTAATGTTCATCGCTGATTAATAGTTGGTACAACGCATCGGAGATGTCCTAGTGCTCGGTATGATACCATCCCTTACACATGTCACGTTCTATGTCTTGTACTTTGTCCTTAATGTCTAGGGTGCAGTCAGGGCAGTCACTTTGTCTAGAACTTTAACTTGATCTCTAGCAACATCCTGTTTCTTGTTTGTTTTTATGCTGTTGTTTATATAATTGTTCTTTGATTATAAACTTCTTCATAGTAATCTTTATTTATGTCTGTGTTAGCACTGGTGTGCCACAGATTGCCTTACTTGCTAATACATACAATTTGATAAAAATGTATGCTAAACTGAAGAAAACACACAAACAGGTAGCTAGGCAGATAAGATAGGTAAACTCTGTATGTTAGCCATATCCCGACTCAGGTCTTGTAAGCCCTCGAAGTTACAGTGGTGATAATGGTACACCTGGAGAAAGACCTGATAGTTCAGAAATGGGAAAACAGGGGATGAAGTTTTAAGAATATAATATAATATAATATAATAATATAATATAATAATATAATATAATATAATATAATATAATATAATATAATATAATATAATATAATATAATATAATATAATATAATATAATATAATATAATATAATATAATATAATATAATATAATATAATATATTATAATATAGCATGGCATGGCATGGCATGGCATGGCATGGCATGGCATGGCATGGCATGGCATGGCATGGCATGGCATGGCATGGCATGGCATGGCATGGCATGGCATGGCATGGCATGGCATGGCATGGCATGGCATGGCATGGCATGGCATGGCATGGCATGGCATGGCATGGCATGGCATGGCATGGCATGGCATGGCATGGCATGGCATGGCATGGCATGGCATGGCATGGCATGGCATGGCATGGCATGGCATGGCATGGCATGGCATGGCATGGCATGGCATGGCATGGCATGGCATGGCATGGCATGGCATGGCATGGCATGGCATGGCATGGCATGGCATGGCATGGCATGGCATGGCATGGCATGGCATGGCATGGCATGGCATGGCATGGCATGGCATGGCATGGCATGGCATGGCATGGCATGGCATGGCATGGCATGGCATGGCATGGCATGGCATGGCATGGCATGGCATGGCATGGCATGGCATGGCATAACATAACATAACATAACATAACATAATATAATATAAATGTTGTTATGTATGTATATTAGCATATGTTTACTGACATTATTGGGGGATGATTTGATTCCGCGCATTTTGTTTGGACATTTTTATTTCGATCTATGATTTGGGATTACTTGATTGAAACGATATCTAGATGCCGGTATAGTGGTTGTAATATACTTGCTCATCCGCTAATATTGGCTAATGGCAACCGTTATAATTTGAGAAATAATCTAAAATGTGAAGCATAAAAAGACAGACGCATGTGCACTACTTTTCCCTCATGCATATACATTATTATCTTTACTGAAAGAAACATGGCACATTAATCAAAGGTGTGATTCATAGGTTTGATCGAATAATATAGTAATGCTTTTGAATGCAATTTCTTTTGTAGTTGGCAAACATTGCAATCCTAACCCGTGTCAAAATAGCGGTACATGCAGCCAGTCTAACTCGGACTACAAATGTTCTTGCCCAAGTGCTTATGGAGGAACCCGCTGCGAAAGTAGGTTTTGCTCTAAGTACGTACACATTGTTAAACGAAACAAAATGACTGCATCCTTTATTTCCATGTTCACCATATTACAACATCTCAAACATAAAAACATATATATAAATACCACATGTAACTCGCCTTTTTCGAATAAACACATTTTTGCCTCGCTTTCGAGATGCCGTGATGTGACGTCATAGTTGATTGCCATATCTTTTGTAGTTTACAAACTTTGTGTTCCAAATCCATGTAAAAATGGCGGCACGTGTAGGAAGTATACTTTGGACTTTAAAATGGACTACAGATGTCATTGCACAAGTGCTTATCGTGGAACCCGCTGCGAAAGTAGGTTTTGCTCTATGTACACGTTCTTAAACGAAATTAAATCACTGTATTATCTAATCACGAATACTATAGCTTTCCGTGTATTCAGAGCATTACAGCAACACACATTTACATTACAGTTCCACATGAGTCCAATTTAGTTAGACTATATTTCTTCCACAGTCTATTTTTTCTTTTGATTTTACCCATCTAGTAGTACTGGGTATCTTTGCTTGTTTCAAATCTCCCCATCTTTGGTGTACATCGTTCTTCTTCTTCTCTAACTTTCGAAGTAACGATATCCCTTCGGGCGACCACATCTCCGTCACGATTTGCAAATTCGGCGTCCCAATGAACGTTCAACACGACCTCCATTTTGGAGTTGTCCCCATAATAATAATAACTGTAAAACGTATATAGCGCCCATAGCTTTATTATATTTGTAACACGTTTTTTGTTTGTTCATGAATTGGCTTGGAATTGATAATCCCCTTGAGGACGGGGTGGTCAGCTTTTTTCTAATGTTACGGCAGTTTCATTTAATACGTTTTTGGAATCTTCAGCGCTGATTATAAGGTCAAGAAGCGATGACTCAGTTGTTTCTCTTCCTCAAATGGGCTGTGTAATATGTTGAATAAGATAACAGTCTTGAAGCAATTTCAATAAACGTACACATGTTTGTTTCTTTTATAGTTGGTACTGTTGTAGACATTTCCTTCCTATAAAACTTTGGGTAATTGAAGTAAGTCTCCAAGTAGAAGAACATGTGAATGTTTTTAGTAGTTTGTTAAGGTTACTATTGTTTTCATTGGTGCTGCTAGGGCTTATATAAAAGTAGCCTACGAGAAGCGTATCCTCCCTTTTCCGTTTCAAGGTGCAAAACAGTGCTTCATTACACTCAACATCAAATAGCAATGAATTATAGATCAACCCTCTATACGTTTATTTTCAGTCATATTTTCGGTTTCCATAGAATACCCTTCCAGATTGTATCTCTGCATGCCAAGTTGTCTTTGGATTAGGGTTTAATTCTGATATCACTATCACACTTGGTGGAGTGGTTTTTATTTTACATTTAAGTTCAGTTAGTTTTTCTTTTTCCATAGATCATCATTTTAGTACCTTACACTTATTTATCCCGCACTTGTGCGAGAGTTTGGTTGGTTATTTCGCTCTCTTTTCCCTTGATGATTTGCCTTTGTACTGATCGACCTCTTACAAGGTAGGTAGACACAATTTGATATATTATTCTGCAGTGTTTTCCCCCTGCCTTCTTCAACAATGGTCGCCCATTCTCTCTGTCCTCCCTGCTCATGTCATATTTATTTATCATTTTACCGAACGGTGCACCATTGTTGTTCAGTTTATGTAGGGTTTTCATTACTAAAGCTTTTTTGTCTTCATTAGAACATATTACAAGTAGGGACCGGCTTCTTGTTTCTTCTGTCGCGGTCTCATTTCTAGATTTGCTCCTTAGTATTCGTACTTGAAGGTCCTCCGGCTGTTATTTCCTATGTGTAGTGTGTCCTGTCGTGGATTGAATAGTTGTGGGGAGCGGTGGTCGCGCGGTAGAGCGCCGGACTGTCAAACGAGGGGACGGTGGTTCAAACCCACCTCCCGCCGTTTCGAAACTTAGCCAAATTCGTTCACCCCACCCTGCCGGTCGTCCGTTTTAACTGGTGTCTATGCCAGAGGAAATAAAAGGTCCCACTCAGGGGGTAAATGTGTAACCTGTAGTGGACTCACTAATTTTAGAGAAGAACAACTCCTGCGTTAGGTGAGACCACCTGAGACTTGAGTTTGCTTATATGATGCTGGCCACGTTATATGACCTTCATACTACTATGTTTTTCATTATACTCATTCTGTCATTTACCTTGGTGCGCACAGTGCCAACTACGTCTTCTTTACATATGGCTGGTAGTATTTGATTTGCATCTAATAATTTACGGGTAGCCTGAGATTGAAGATCTGACGCTTTGGCGATTGCCTCTTCAATTTCACTGACCCTGTTATTTAGGGCTTTATGCTTGTTTTTGATTGCAGACAATTTGTTTTCAAACGGATTGTATCGCTCTTGCATAATTAGTATTTGTACCAATATAGCCATTTAACCTTCTTTGGCATGAAGTGCAGTACCAACTAATTTGCTAATGTACATCGCTGATTAATACTTGGTACAACGTATCAGATATATGATGCCATCTCTTACACATGTCACATTCTATATATTTTACAATGTCCTTAAGTTCTAGGGTGCAGTCAGGGTAAACACTTGTATCTTGATCTCTAGCAACCTGCAGGTTTTGTTTGTTTCATGTTTTCTTTTTACAACTGTTCTTTGATGTTGAACTTCCTCATAGCGATCTTTATAACTGTGTTAGCACTGTGTGCCACCATGCAGTTGCCTTACTTGCTAATTCATACAATTATATAAAAATGTATGCTAAACTGAAGAAAACACGCAACCAGTTAGAGAGACGTATAATATATGTGAAATATGTATGTATGACTCAGGGTTTGAAATCCCCTGAAGACACAGGAGTGATAATGGTACATCCGAAGAAAGACCTGTTAGTTCAGAAATGGGGGAATTAAAAGGGATGAAGCTTTAAGAATATATATATATATATATATATATATATATATATATATATATATATATATATATATATATTATTTTCATATGTTTACCATTTTATTGGGGAGTGATTATTATTTCGCGCGCTTTAACTGTTTGCTGTCCGCCATTTTTTTGGAAAATGTTATGCAGAATAATGTTTAGACCTACGATTTGTGAGCAATTGATTAAAACTATATCTAAATGCCTGCATAGTGATTATAGTATATTTATTTCTCCGCTAATGTGGGATATTGACAATCGTTATAATTTGAGAAATCATCTAAAACGTGAAGCGTATAAAGACATAATATAACATCTGACGCATGAGAACTCTTTGAATTAGCGCAGGTAACTGCATTTCCCCCAAGCATATACTTTATGATTGTTATTGAAAGAAACGTGGGCACATTAGCCAAAAGTGTGATTCATGGGTTTGTTCGACGAATATAGTAATGCATTTGATTGCAATTTCTGTTGTAGTTTATAAACATTGCAATCCTAACCCGTGTCAAAATGGCGGTACGTGCAGGAAATTCAACATGCATTACAAATGTTATTGCAGAAGTGATTATGAAGGAACCCGCTGCGAAAGTAAGTTTAGCTCTACGCACACGTTGCTAAACGAATTACTGACAATCATTGTATGCTTGATTTCGTATTATATTACATCCTATCATTTATTACCGTATTCACCATATACAAATAAAAAATTTATAAATTAGAAATATGACATGTTATGCTATGTCACTCGTGTTTTTCGAAGAGACATATTTTTGTCGCGATTTCGAAATCTCCAGATGTGACACTATAGTTGTCAGCTCGAATCACGTATACTATTGGTTTCCATGTATTCAGAGCACGTTTCTAAGGTTAGCGTTTGGGTTGAACTGAGTGTCAGAATGAATTGTTTTACGATAATATTATATCTATGTATTAAAACCACTAGTCACCTTGGAGACACACACAATTATCTTACAGTTCAACACGAATCAAGGTTTATGATCAAGACAATTTAATGGTTATAAAATATATGAATTTGGTATTTTATGCCAATTAGACACGTTTGTTGAAATATAGTAATACTAATAATAACTGCAAATTTATCTATATCGCCTAAATCAATACAAAATAAATATAACGTAATAGTCATTCTTTGGAATGCTATTTTAAATGCTCTAACTATAATTTGCGAATGCCGGAATTTGTGGGTAGCATGCTAATAAAAAATACAGTGTGCAGGGGTCCTTAGGTGTCGCATTTAACTAAAACACTCTCAGGGAAAGAACCCGCAGAAACTCCGCACCCTTGAGATGCTGTACAAAAAAACTACTGCACCCAATCCTCCCCTGTATTTGAATTGAAACATTCATAAATGAGTTCCACATAAAAAACCAAGATGGCCGCCATAATATTATATACCTTTGGAAAAAATAACACTGGCTTTTAGATTAAGCAGATCATATAACCTTTAAAAATGTATAGAGTTGCACATCTAACAAAATAACTGAAGTCCAACTATTAACATAAGTTTTGCATTATTTGCAGTATATATATATTGTAAAATGTCTACTGCTAGGTTAATAATTGATATCACGATAAATGTCTTTTAGGTCGCATTCAGTGGTGTTTACCGTCCACCATTACATGTGCTGACGGCGACTCACTGGGAGTCGATGGGACCTTTATATCTTGTTCTGATTGTCACAAGTATGTGGTAATAAAACAAGGAAGAGTTACACAGAAATCATGTCCTTATTTCATAGAATGGGGATTCAATTCACATACCAAGAAATGTTTTTACAGATCGCCTCACTGCATCCAATGCAACGGTGGGTTACTTACCTTGTTCACAGCAATTTCTATCTCAAATAAGATGATTACATACCACAACGAATATACAGAAAGATGCACCATTTACACTAAATATCGGTCGAAAAGTGAAGCCAATGCAATTGGGGACGCACCTGGCGGCTGTCTATGTGAACAACACACTTTACAATGCTACATCCCATATATATATATATATATATATATATATATATATATATATATATATATATATATGCATATGTATGTATGTATGTATGTATGTATGCATGCATGTATATATACAGTATATATATATATATATACAGTATATATATATATATATATATATATATATATATATATATATATATATATATATATATATATATATATTATAGAGTGCGGTGGCCGAGTGGTTAGAGTGCCGGACTTCCAACGATCGGTGATTCGGTACTGATACAGCCACCGTGTCGAAACGTGGGCAATATCGTTCAGCCTATATTGCATCCTCCTTCCAACCCGCACTGGCCAGCGTGGAAGGCCAACAACACCAGCAAGCAAAGCACCATGGCCCCCAGTCCCCAGGTGCACCGAAAGAGTCTAAGACCAAGGAGGCGGCTCTGGTCAACTAAGACTACGTACAGGAGGTGCTAGGAATCGCTGGGTCAAAAAGAGTCGCCGTATAATACAGCGTTACAAACTAGATATAGTGCAAGTAAATGCACCAAAACCATCATACTCAGAAGACGCCATAAATAGCTTCTACAACGACATCGACAAGACTTTAGGGAAACCAGCCCACTTCACGATAGTGACGGGAGACTTCAATACACAAATAGGGAAAAGAACAAACCGTATGGAAAAAGCAACGAGTAAATTTGGGCTCGAGTTGAAAATCTAAAGAGGCGACACCTTAGTAGAATGGGCTACATCAGGAAAGTACAACATCATGAATACAATATTCCAGAGGAAAGCAGGGAGGAGATGGACGTGGAAAAGCCCAAGCGGTGTAACGAAGACCGAAATTGACTACATCGTAACAAACAAGCCAGACATCGCCTCAGACGTAACAGTCATCAAACAAGTCAACATTCGAGGTGACCACAGAATGGGTATGAGCAACATCAAACTGAACGTAGACGTGGAAGGCAAACAGTTGATGACCAAGAAGCCAACAAGAGTAGATACCACACAAATAGGTCAAAGAAGGTCGAATTCTAACTCGAATTGAGAAACGGATTCGAGATAATACAAGAACTAGACAACATAGACACCATGAGCATATATGATCCAACAAAGTGCGTCAATATTAGCCAAGACAATCAACAAACTACTGAAATCAAGGATATCGTCACCAACACGAGCCATAATGACAAAACGACGAGAAACGGTGGGAAACGACGAAGATAAACAACAAATAGAGTACGCAGACATTTACAAACCTTCAAAAAGAAGGCAAAAGAGGATATGAGAAAATACAACCATGAGATGAGATCACTAGTGGGTAAATGCTTCAAGGATGAAGCAGGACTGGGGTAATATGAATGGGAGTGGGCCTACTACAAGGTAAATGCTTCGCAGCTAAAACACGTATGTGACACGAGCCCCCCTCCCGCCCCCCGCCTCTCTTTTAAGACACGAGCTAAAGTAAGGAGACAAGCCCCCGCCCCCTACCCCCTCCCCCCGCCCACCTCCTTCCGACCGTCCCCAGTCCAGCCGACGTTCTCTTCCTTCTCTTCTCGCTACCATTGGATGAATGCCCACCCTTCCCCCGATTTTGCCGCATGTTTGCCTATTTTCCACCCCAAATCAAAATTATGCGATCTCGCCCCTGCCTGAAACGAAATGATGGTGACGCTCTAACGTAGAGCAATCCACTTTTCGACTCCGCGGCAAAACGGAAGAGATACACAGACGGCGAATAATGAGGAGATTGAGATGTACAACAGTACAACACACGTTTGACATCAGGATAGAGTGGATGATGAGTGTGGGGAACTTTGAAGTACTGAACTGCGTCTGAATTGCTGTGAGGAAGATACCATGTAGGCGTCACTGGAGTCTACAATTTTGCTCAACCCTTGAAATCAGCCTCACTTCATTTTGATACCGGGCGTGACTGTGAGATGTCTTGTCACGATATCCTGTCGAGTAAAGAATCTTGGATGAACCGGTTGGTTGCAGCAGCACGGAGATAAATAGTTCGCGGTGCCAGCTGGCAAAAGTCGCTGTTACCTGTCACTGAGTCGAGGGTTCCCAAGGAATATTCGACATGCGATGTGACCGTCGGTGGTGAGGAACGTTCTGTAGTGGCGCAATTTCAGCCGGAAATATGAATGAACGGGGAAGGCAGAGGACGGCGGCTGGACTGGGGACGGTCGGAAGGAGGTGGGCGGAGGGAGGGGGTAGGGGGCGGGCGAGAGGGCTTGTCTCCTTACCTGAGCTCGTGTCTTAAGAGAGGTGGGGCGGGAGGGGGGGGGGCTCGTGTCTCATACGTGTTTTAGCTGCGAAGCATTTACCCTGTAGTAGTCCCACTCCCATTCATATTACCCCAGTCCTGCTTCATCCTTGAAGCATTTACCCACTAGTTTTATTCCTTTACCCGCGAAGCCAACATCTGTACATGCAATAGTTGCTGCATGACCTGAAATAATATCAGTGACAGGCACTTGTTTGATCTCATTTGTCATTTAAAAACTAAAGGCGGATTCGTGATCAGCGAGTGAAACTACGTCTGGTAAGTCTTTTACAGCAGCCGAAAGGTAATAAATAACGGAAATCCCGCTATGAAACATGTCAATGTTGAGTAAGATTACAAAATCATTGAATCTCGCTCGTGGATGGAGCTATCGCAAAAGTAAGGACAGATGTGGACCCAGTGAGAAAAACTAGGTCGGATAGGCTCTTTATACCATCCAATATTACGACACAGCGAAAGTCGAAAGTTTGAAACATCGAAAACTATAGGGATTTCCTTGTAATGCTGTTACGCCATCTTGTGGATAGGGGTATTCATTATAACGGTAAAGCTCCGCGATGTGGCGCCACTACACGAGTTTCCCCGTCTTGAACGTTCATTAAGAAAGTTTGAAACATCGAAAACTCGAGTTAAGGGACGAAAATCAAAAATCGACGATTTTGCGTATTCGAGGCTTGATCTGGGCTTTCCAAAATGGTATAGCACATGTCTGTAGCTATTCCCAATCGCTGGATCAATTCGGATTCACCTTAGTGTTTAGGAAACTCTTAGCCATTCATATTAGGAAGGGTACTGCCGTACCCTTGCTGATACGAGAAATGATCATGACATCAAAGAACCTGAGAAAAGTCTGAAGAACGCAGAAGCTAGGCCAAGACAGACTGATCACACTCATAGAAAAGCAGTATAGAGAAATCCATGATCAAGATAAGATCGTAGAACGAATTTAGGAATTCGACACCGAGCTATACGACAGTGAACAGTGTACCACAATCCACACTGACCCAAAAGAGGTACATGAGATAACATCATGGGAGGTGGAAGCAGCACTACACGATATGAACAATGGTACAACAACAGGCGATTCTGACTCTACATAAATATCATCTACAGTGAATCCGTTCGAGAACCTATCAACATGGAACAAGAAAAACAAGAAACACAGATGAAACGTCAACTTAAATTACCACAATAATTCCTACCTAGACATTTCCCTAATTTATTCAATTAACATCGCGCACGCACACTCGCTCACCTGGACGCACGCATTCAATACAAACAGACAGACAAAACACAATCACACCTAACACCAGCGTACGTAAACCCAAATAATAAAACTGCAATTATAAGAAAACTATCTGCATACAGTTGCATACTCGTAAGTGGCATTATTATGTATACAATGTTAGAGAAACACACTAAATTATATCGTAGCTACGTCTCGTAAAATATTTGAGTACCTGTCATTTCCTTCCTACAGGGGCCCCGGGGAATTCGTAAAAGTATAAATCTACGAACCATCCGAACGCATCGCTAGTATACCTCCACAGTTTCAGTCACACACGTGTAAAATGGATAGAGTCGATGTACAAAACAACAGAGGCTCAAACTTTGTGTTATACTATATCCTCTATCAGCTGTATGCAATGTATTATTCAGTGATGCTACTGTCTACAGCTCCTTGCAAATTCTCGCCGTGTACGAACGGTGGGACCTGCAAACCATTTGGAACAGAATACGAATGCAAATGTACAAAGGGTAGACTCGGTGAATACTGTCAATGTACGTATCTTTGTTGTTTCCCTTGTCCTACGAATAGGTGAACATACTTTTGATAAAAGCAAAACAGTTGGCTCAAGGGTTCTATATAAGTACGGAATAGCGTGGCACAAAATAATTTTTGTAATCAACCACGTATACGACCATGACAAATGAGGATGGGTGAGAAAACAATTGTGTTACATTTCATAGAAATCCATTGAGAGGAAAATATCTTTCAATGCAAAGTTTATTTTACATTACAAAACTTGTCAATTTGACACTCACACGTATTCAATAGTGAGTTTATCAAAGTTCTATCCTGTGAACGTTTTGGCTGATTTGGACTCATCATGTCCTAGAACAAATTTAACTTGACTGCCCGAACGGCAACTTTGAGTAACTCTAGTAATTTGCATAAATCCAAAATGGCCAATGGTCAGACCTTAACAAAACCTTTAGAACCACGCATCTTTGCATTATGTGTAATACCTCTTTTAGGGGTATTTAGGTAAATATAATTAATTTATGATGTAAAAAATTAAGTTCAAGAACATATGCTGAAGGTCAAGTCAAAGTCAAAGTAGACAAAGACTTTATTTTCATCATATAGTAATCATTGCGTCACCTAGATTCATATTTCTTTTGTGTGTATATATATATATATATATATATATATATATATATATTATATATATATATATATATATATATAATATATATATACATATATATATTGTATATACATATACATATATATATATATATATATATATATATATATATATATATATATATATATATATACACTATGTGTGTGTATTAGGGATTAATTGTGTGTTTTAGAAGTATTTAATCCTACACAAATACGTTTAAAACCAAGGGTGGCTTGAGGCAAATAAAATAATAAAAGACTCCTAAGCAGAAAATGTAATGTCCCATATCAATTATTAACATGTAGTTCAGCAGTCAAACGAAAATATTGAAGTATTGCCAACAATTACGAAATTAACTGAGTTAATCCTATGTTATATTTTCTCCAGATACCGACCACGCGTGTGACTCGAATCCGTGCATCAACGGAGGATCGTGCAACTCGTTGGTTGAATACGATGAAGCTTTCAAACCTTTTGTAGTCTACGAATGTATCTGTTCAAACGGCTGGGGTGGCGATTCATGCGAAGGTTATACATTTTATGGATTGGTTTCAAGTAGAAACTGTTCCAACTAGTGTTGATACATTTCAGTTATTCTACTGTGTTAATGAAGAAAGGTTATGTTTTCAGAACGATATTAAGCTGTTTCTTAACAAAGCTCGGATTCATATAAAGTGCACTACTGGAATCTCGTAGCAATGCGTTAATGACATATACAAAACATAAAAGTACACGTTTTTAGCTTTTAGAAACATATCTATGCTATAGTATGCTATGCTACGCTATGCTTTGCTATGACGCGTTACGCTACGTTATGCTATAACATTTTGTATTTCGAGGTTCTAAACAATGTGAACCAGTTCTCTCATTCGAACGTCCCCAAATAGTTCAAATCAATAATATCATTATGATAAATCTCCGAACCAGTGGACTCTTCGTCATTGTTTTGAGTTGGCCCATATCACCATATCAGGTCAACAAAAGGCGACTCTACATTTGTGCTGCCTGCCTGAAGAGTTGAGACTGTGTCACACAGGTCCACCTAACACTCAGTATTTCGCCCCTTTGCCGTTGCTGTAGTGCCTTCAGAGATGTACTCCTCGTCTTATGCTCTCCTTCTCCTTATATTGTAAATACAAATTGAAGGATAGGACATGGCATACAGTTTCCAATGTGATGATATAATTGAACTTTAATTTTGCTGCCCACTTTACATAACATCGTTCTCATTATTTATTCATTGTATGTCATGGCGCTGGTACATCAGCTAGGGTGAACTAATTATTGCAGATATTGTTGAATGTTTTGAAAAGTGACACTTTAAAATAATAATACCTGCAAAAACAGTCAACCAAATCGCCAGCACAATAATTAAAGTTAACGTTCATAACTCATAATTTATCCCATAATTATCTCACTGTTTATTTTGACATTCCCACCTCCAGTTTTTCCTATACATGAACTTACACACGACGAAATGATTGAGAGAGAAGACAACAGACCCACAACATTAAATACGCCAGACAACATGACAAATGTTGAGACAGCATTTTTAGAAAACAGAAGAGTTACGATGAATGAACTAATTCAAAACTCAAGTATGTCCTATGGAACAGTTGTCAGGATTTTTTGAGGATTTAGGGTTTCTCACGGTTTTGGCCGCAAGCATTATCTGAAGTGATGACTATGTGAAAACAGCTGTGAGACGGTGGGCCAGGTCGCCACAGGTCGCTGAAAGTCTTGAATCTTCTTGAATTTTTCCTTCGACTAGCCTGGAATGGTGTTGCATTTCACTGAATGTTCTTGAAGAATTCCATGAACATCAAGCACAATAGTGGCGAAACGTCGACGAAAGAATTATAGCAACATTTTGTGAAAACAATATGGCGGTAACACGAGTCGCTAGATGGTACGTGAAATAGTAACGAACACGACCGTTCGATGTCGCCGCTCGAATACATGACCAAATCAGACGCTCTCTCTCATTGCTAGCCTCGGTTACCCAGACTCCGTGAGGTGGCAGCACTTTTAAGCCCCTCAACTCCGCCTGGGACAGTAATGGGCTTAAGTTTCTACATCCGGGTAGCCTTACCCCATATTAGGGTAGAGACGCTGATTGGCTCTCAGGCCTACTATGAAATAAAAATTAAAATAACGATATACTTTTACAAGATAATGATATCCTATGAAAAGTATTCAAAATTGAACTTATATTAACACAAAAGTAAGTACAAATTCAAATTTACAGTTGTTTATAAAATACGAATTACGGCAGGATTAACCAGTATCCGTGAGGTGGCAGCATTGTCTAGCCCCACATGGATAGCAAACCAATTAAATAAGGATACCTTTTTATCAAATAATGCTGTATTATAAAAACTATTCAGAATTAAACTTATATTAACACAAAATAAATAGAAATACAAATTTGCAGTTGTTTATAAAAAATATATATTACGGCAGTGTCCGTGAGGTGGCAGCATTGTACAGATCACGCGGATACCAAACAAAAGCCATAAATGTCTTCTCGGCGTAGTTCCGCAGCCGACCGACAGTCGGTTAAGCGAGACTATCTCATTGCATGTCTGGCCACTCGCCATTTGCACTCTTTGTATCGTGCCTGGATTCTCGTCCGCTACCGTCCATAGCGTTGATTTTTATTTCGTTTCCAACACAATATTTACTTTATTGTTGAAACAATCGCCAAGCTGCATTTGAAAGGTGACGGCAAAATTAGATACAAGTAGTTTAGTGGACCATGATTATAAAATAGGACATGTGTTGCAAAGATCGCCACGACATGCAAAATTTAGTGCTCGGCACGAAGCAATCTAAAAATAAAGGATATTCCAAATAAATATGTCACATACAATATTAATGATCGTGAGTTCGCCTGTCATTGTCAAAAATTGGCATCAAGTTCTTGAATTTTTCGTTCGACCAGCCATTTTCTTTTATTGCACGCTTCTTCCCCAGTTAGCCGCGTCGCGTGCAAATGTTCCTCGGAAGTGACTTGCTTCCTCTCACATGCCTGAATAACTATATGAAAGTCCCTGAATAGTTTCTCTAAAAACAAATTGTTTTTTAAATGTGGTGAATGTAGATATTTTGAGACATTCAACTCGTTTTAGTAGAACAAAGTGTCATTTTGTGGATGGACGCACTCTTCAAGAGTTTTTGTTTTTGTAAGTAATATTAAGATAAATGTTATACCTCTGGAATAAAATAACTTCATTTCAATATTCCTTATAGTTTCATTGGGGAATTTAGAAAAGCAATTGGTTTGATACGTATCAAGATGCTTAATTCATTCTTTGGTCAGTTGGGTAGACTAGTCCGTTCTTTCCTTTGTAGAATGCATCATTGTCTTCAAAGAAATTCCAAACCAGATGTCAATCGGTGGCATTGAATACACACACACTACAGTGGATAAGTGTAAACAGGAGTGTGTGGAATCTTTTGAGTATTGTGCTGCTGTGGACTTCGTCGACGGACACTGCTTCATGCATGAGAAGGACGACTTCGAATATAGAACGCTGACAAAGAGAAAGGGAGCTACGCAGTATATTGCAAAGCCATGTAAAGACCGTTAAAGATAATACAAACCTTCCCAAAACGTGACGACGAACACTTGTGTTGCCAAGTTATGTATGTACACCATTGTTTGCATGTACTGATTAACATACTCTTCTGATTTAGTATGCATTATTTCAGTATTCTGTATAATATTATGTTGCTGTCATTATTTGCTTGACAGTTTGCATTAAATGATCATCATTAAATGACTGCCACTGGGTCTTTGATGCATGTTTTATTATGTAAATAGACCGCAGATGTATGAAGTCATCATCACATATTCATCGCTGTATCACTTACACTTTGGGTACAAGAGGTTTGAGTCATGCATGGGCACGAACATTTTACACACATTGGCATCATGGTAGGATATTTTCAAGTATTTGAAATGTGTTTTATGATATCAGGTAACCTGATTTGGACAACGTTTTGAAATAGTCACTCACGTATGAAAATGTGCGAATATGGTTGATTTGGCTTTGCCTTTGGATTCCAATAAATATCCACAGTCATTAGGTTGATAATCGGTTCTGCTACCTGTGCCATCTGCGATCTCACCCTAATGTCATAACGTCACTGTGAAAATTCAATAGCATTAGGATAAATGTGTAAAATCCTGAACGGATCCCGGAACGTTTGTTTAAAATCATCCTACAATTAGCTGTTGAACTCGCATGACTCTGAAACTTCACACATAGTAAATATGGTTGTAGTCTAACATGTTCGTTATTGTGAAAGCATACTGTCTACATTAATGTACATTTACACCGATGAAACACCGACTGACTAGTGGCCCGATACTGCCGATAGGTGTGCTGGCTCGATTCCGGAACGGATGTTTAACATCATCTTCACATGAGACTGCTACTTCACACATAGTTGCATATTGATGTCGTATAACATATCCGTAAATATGAAGGCATATTGTTTACATTAATGTACACTTACACTGTTACAGCCGATAGAACATCCCGGAACGTTCGATCTAATTCATTCATCACGCGTCCCCCCCCCCCACTTTTCAGGGTGGGGGACAGCATAGGAATTACCCCCCCCCCACTTTTCAGTTCAGAAAAATTGCGACGCATATAGCCTGACTCAACACTCCTCTTTCTTAAAAGCCGCCACGTTGTACTAGCTAGACAATAAACTCTCGATATGAAGTTCCGACCACCCATTAGAAAATCGACTAGATAAATTGCTTGGCTGGCCACAGCGCGCAACTTGGTCTTACTTTAGTAAATAATCATCATGCCGGTGTAGCGCTTACATTTTTCCGGCGTTATAAACGTTCCGATTGACGTTTCTGCGCATGCGCGATAAATGTAAAATCATCAATGTGCAGCGAAACGACAAAGCATTTATGGTATATTTACTACATGCTGCTCGTTATGATGTATATAACCTCTCAGCAAAGTTATTTATCACAAATTAACACGAGGCAAACAAGTTTTGAGGCATGTTTTGCTGTTAGTGCGCCATAATCCGTGATAGTGATTTAAACAAACGTAATATTTTAATGTATTAAACGAAATTTCACAGTAGTCGTCACAGGAAAGTTAACGAACAGCCCGTGGCATTTGTACCAAAAATGCTTTTTTATTTCGCTGCACATTGATGATTTTAAATTTGTCGCGCATACACAGAAAAGCCAATCGGAACGTTTCTAACTATCGGAAAAATGTAAGACGCTGCCGGACTCTATCAGTTTGCAACCTTGTGTTGATATTATTAATAGGCTCTAGCCACCAAGCACATTTTAAATGATGAAATTTGTGTTGCACTTTCACCCTTCGCCTGCTTGATGCTTATCGCCTACGGCAGAAGGTGCGGATTCCTGCACTTTGTGTAAGTTATTCCCATTTGAGTGATGACAAATTTCTTTGCCAAAATGTTGGATTGGGAAGTTCCCTTGTGTTGATATATTAATAGGCATTAACCATGAAGAACATTATAGATTATACATTTTTGCTTGCCCTGTCACCCCTTGGATTGCAGCCTGGTCTCCCTGGTGGATATTTATATCGATACAAGCGGATTTCTGTACTTTGTGTAATTTGATCTAATTTTAGTGATGACAAATGTCTTTGCCAAAAGGTGGTATTGGGAAGTCCAACACAGGCACCCATGTAAGCTCTGCATCTTGTCACTCTATGAATCAGACAAGCAGTTTGGGCCCAAGTCTACCCCCCAAATGTTCAGTGATTGGGGTGGACCATGGCCCCTCTTCAAATATAGTGTTGCCAACATAACTACTATAAATAGCATAACATAAAGGCTTTTTGTTTAGAAATAGCACCAGACCAACAATGAATTATGTTTTATATTTACCAAAATGGTTATGCATATTTCAGGTCATATATATATATATATATATATATATATATATATATATATATATATATATATATATATATATATATATATATATACATATATTAATTATTATACATGTCAAAATATATATATATATATACATACATAAATTGGTCTCCCGTCCCCCCACTTTTAAATCCAGATCGACACGCCTGGGCACAGATGACCTTTATACCATACTATTTAAGCATTTTGATGAAGAACCTGAGATTTTTATTCTTTCACCGTTTTTTCCAATATTAAAAATGGCTGCCATCCCAAATAAAAAACATGTTTTTCCATATCTCAGGAACCGTTTCACATAAAACATTAATCTTTGGCTTAATGTATACATTTCCTGGTATTCTAATTTCAAATATTTTATATTTGAACTTATCCAACATTCACATTTTGAAAGATGGCGGCCGTCAACATTAATGTTTCTATATCTGATGAAATATGGCACCTAGATTCGTGATCTTGGCGTCAGTGCATAGATAAGTGGATAGCGATTTAAAATGTATCAAACGTTTTACATTTGACCTTCATAGCCATCATATTTTTTAATGGCGGTTGTCAAATCGAATTGCTTATACATACTTTAAATTAAAAAGAGATATCTGGAGAGATTGGGAGAGAGACAGTTTTGTCAAAATATATGTTTTCTGTGGTTGTTATTTCAAAAACATTTTGTTCTTACCTTGACTGACATTCATATTCGCCACTGTTTCTTGTGAAATCAACATAATGAGGTACCACAACTAGGGTCTGTGTGCCGTCTTTTACGTATTCTTGACGTGTGTAAACTGCAGCACTGTTTTCCAAACATTTTGTGGAACGCTTGTTTAAATCATCCTACAATCAGCTGTTGAACTCGCATGGCTCCGAAGCCTCACACATAACTAAATATGGATACAGTCTGACATGTCCGTCAATGTGAAGGTATATGTACATTAATGAACATTTACAACCGATGGAACGTCGACTGGTGGCCCGACGACAGGTTTGCTAGCTCGATACCGGAAAGGATGTTTCAAATCATCTATAGCTCACCGTAGAGTGCTACGGCTTCAGACATAGTTAAATATTGATATCGTATAACATGTCCGCCAATATGAAAGCATAACATCTACATTAATGTACATTTACAGTCGATGAAACGTCGCGGGACGTTCGATTCACGACTGTTATATAATGCCGTGATTGTGATGCTATCCCAAAACGAGGCGAAGCGAAGTTGTTTTATTATTGTGGGGTTTTGTGCCCGTAGTTGTGGAGCGCCTAGCATCTTTGACCAAAAGTGATTTTTCATGATGTTAATATAGAGGTATGTTTTACAGCAAGCTATTTGTTAGGCGAGCAAACATTAATTGGCAGTGCAAGATTTGGTCATAATTAACGGAATACGCCATATTAAACGCAATCCTGAACAAACGTGTACGGAAATTACGGAGATTTGAAATATACATGTATACTGGACCAATCTATTTCTGCCTTACGGGGGGAGTTACGCAGGTATAATTTATAGTTTTACCAAAACAATTTGAAATCGTATAGCAACGTATGAATATTATTAATCAGAATCACTTATTTCATCAATGGCAAGTAAACAAAGCGTCACATATATTGGTTTTAGTGATATACAATAACTAACGTAAGATGCTAATCACTTGTATGCGCCATTATAGCTGCCACGCGCCAAACGGAAACACTCGGTTTTTTATCTCAGAAAAACCGCGACCTATTCACTGGTCAAACACCAGAGAATGCCGTCATAACCGTTCACACTAAAATATTATTTTAGTGTGAACGGTTGCTTACAGATTCATCCGATAATTTAAATATTTTGATTCTTTAAATCACCATCGCGGATTATGGCGAACTGAAGTCACGTGATCTGCGTTTGCTTTCAACATGTTTCCCAAAACCTTGTTTACCTCTTTTTAATTAGATACCATTTGTGGTGCAAGTTTATACATGTACTCACAGTGTCCGTTAGAGCAAACTAAATATGAATTTTATATGAGATGCAACGATATAACGAAAATGACGCAGGTAGTAACGAAATAGTGATACAAATTATATGTACAATATGCTACCAGAATATTCGGGTCAGTTCAAAATCCGTGGCACTAAACATTCGTTCATGACCGTTGGCGTATTTTAGTACATTGTATAATTATAGTCTGGAACCCACGAATTATGACCGAAAAAACATTTGGATTTCTCATAATTTGTTATTGCTTAACATTTCATTAGATAAATTGAAATATTATGTTTTGTTTAAATCACTGTCACATGTTATCACCGAACTATATCACACTAAATTTGTAATTAATGTGAGATTCAGCAGGAAATGTTAATGTACTTTATGGTAACTCATGACAACGACTGACTCGCACAAGCGCTGAAACATCACCCGGATATATTATTTATTATAATGTAAGTGTTACAACGTCGTTTCCACGGGTTGTTAGCTGTACGTCATAATAAATTACCTTATGCACCACGGTGTATGTGTAGATGTGACGAATATTGTTAGTTAATTGCTGGACTGAACAGCTACATTCCACGCTGTTTGATGCTGAACACATCCTTTCTCTTTTGTATATCTTGTATCTTGTTTTGTGTTCTGTCATCAGATATTCTTAACTAAAACACAGATGAATATCGTTTAAAAACGTACAATCAGCTGGCTCCCAACAGTGTCTGAGTGTGAGATTTCGGTGAATTTAAGACTTTACTACCCAATGGTGACACCTATTGAATCGTTCGCGAGAAGAGATTAACAAATATTATTGTACGTTTTATTGTAAGCGCCGTGAAAATAAACGATGTCATGGACATGGCCATGGGACAGAAAGTGAGAAACCCTGAAATTCCCAAACTGTTCCCGCCGGGACGTCGTGTTCTCCAGTTTGAGAATAATTTATTTAAATGCCAAAAATCGTGTCATATATAAGTTTTAATATGTAGCCACAATAGAAATGATATCCATTATAATTATTACAGCCAATCTGCCAAGTCCAAGGAAGTATATTACCATTTTGGGTAAACCATACATGTGAAAGACAATGTGCGAAGTCAGTGTCAAATATAATTCTTTGGTTCAGAATTATCAAGGTTACAAAAATGTCAAAAATGCACATTTTGGAAGAATGTCACAGCGCACAAATCTGTGTATAACTAAACTAAATATGTCGTTTATATTATTGTAGTGCACAGTCTGCAATACAATACCTAGTAGCCACGTGTTTAAAAACTATTTTATTTATCAATAATAAAATGTATACATTTTATGACAAAATGTTTTCTCTGTTTCAGAATACAGTGCTTAATCTCTCAGAGAGAAAGGGTAACATGGACGTCTGGTTGTTGTTTCAATGTTTGCATATTGTATTATTGTTTGCCAAGTTGTCGAATGCAGGTCGAGGTATGTGTATTAACTCAAGAGAGAAATAACACGAATAGATGTACCGGGTAATTCCTTATTATGTTAAATACGTATCGGTTACGTGATCAAACAAAATAGTGTAACATTTATTTATATATGTATGGATCTATAGATAAAATAAAATATCCGGAAGCTGTATCCAATCCCTGCTAGCCTTCTTCAATCATTTGCAGTGAAATAATATGAAACAATAATATGAAAATATAATATGAAAACACTTACAATTGAGCCACCGCCAAATCACGTAACGTATACACCTCACCCCCCATAAACTTTGAACAATACTGTATTTCTCCGGCGCATCCATTGATAATGCAGAAGATAGCAGCTGGTAAGACGGCCTAATTTATTGTGATACAACTAGCGCTGACCAAGTAAAAAACACAATATATCTGATACATTAATCGTACCAGTTTGTAGTTATGCATCTCTTCAACCAATTTCTCAGACACAAACGTGTGCGTGCGTGCGTGCGTGCGTGCGTGCGTTCGTGGTGTGCGTGCGTGGTGTGCTTGCGAGTGCGTGCGTGCGAGTGCGTGCGTGCGTGTAGTTTGTAATGGCGCCAGTATAAACATTTCATATTTTACTGAAATATACCTGTATGCACCAGATGTCACATACACCCTCACATGCAAAACATTAATGCGATGCCAATGTAGATTGGAATAGGCCAGCTTAATGACACTTAGTGTTGTTTATTTACACATGATTTACAGCACAGGTACATCAGCACATTGTCACAGCAAGCATGCCGGCCCCAACGGTATTAGTACTTAATACCTACACTACCTAGACATAGTAATAACCACCAACATTAACTATATTCCTACATTATCTCTACAATTGACACCATATCGGTTTACCGCATTATACACCCTGAGTACACCGTAAGAGGAAAAACCTGCGGAAAACTTCATGTACTTACAACAGGGAAAATCGTCAAGAAATTACAATGCACACAATACATCTAGTGTGGCATAGGGAGGTAGGTGGGTACACATTTTGTCCTAATAACACATAGCACAGAAAGTCAAAACACTTAACTGTTTGGTGAAACGAAGACACGATGTTCCTTCATAAACATAATCATCAAATTTGGCCTAGGAGTAGATATCGAAGGCTGATCACTGCAATTAAATCATTCCGCTTGAGTATTCCAGCTATTATTACCAACATTGTCCATTATGATAATACTGGTCCAATCCGCCAGAGGTCGCCTCTCGCATTATTACCTCACAGGATTATAGTTTAGGTCGATATACAACATGGTTGGAGTTTGCTACGTTCAAGCCGTCTTTGTCCACATGGTTTCTGTGGTTCATGCTATTGGCGATAATATTGTTAAATACTGTAAAACATTACATTGACTAGTATGTGATATACAAGATACCTATGTCGTTTGTATGTTACAGTTAATTATGCATGCTTGTCGAACCCATGCAAGAATGGAGGTACTTGCCACAGCCATCGAAACGGGTTTAAATGCTCTTGCAGTTTCACTTTCGGGGGAAGGACATGCAAATGTTGGTATTAGTTTTGTTATACTATCGACTCTATGACAAAGGTTAAACTTATCCACTGATAAATCCACAATAAAAAATAGATCAAAATATATTGGATATCAGTTCATGGAACAACTTAAATATAATTATACACTGTTTACATATATATATATATATATATATATATATATATATATATATATATATATATATATATATATATATATATATATATATATATATATGTGTGTGTATATATATATATATATATATATATATATATATATATATATAATTATAGACAAAATTATATGTAATGTAATGACAACTAATAATATTTGACAGTTTTCAGTGTGCAAAGTCACTTTTGTGTAGCGAAGATAGTCTAGCTTTTTGGTTAGTATAATGTTACGCAAGTCATGTTTTACATTAGTTTGATCATCCTTTGCATATCTTTCTTTTTCAGATCGAAATGTGGCTGTGGAAGGGAAAGCATTTCAGAATAATATCTATAATTTCTTTAAGAAAAAAATACCTGCAGCAATAGATGGGAATCATGCACGTAAATATTATGATCGCGCATGTCCAAATTCATACGAGTCGAAGACTTCATGGTTCAGAATAGAATTCCTCAGGCTTGTTGAAGTATTTGCAATCAAGATTCTGCCTGGTAAGTTCGGAAGATACAGCAGGGATAGCGGTATTTCAGATGTAAATAAAGAATATCATTAGATACCCATGATGAAAACTACTAATCTTAATAAGAGTCACTGATCATTTCAAACACTATATATTAATATATATGTAATACATACGTCGATATGAATAAGGGTGATTGTATTTAACATTCTACCAGTATAAAAAATATCCCTAAATTAAACCTTCCATGGGGTTATATTTCATAATGTTGCGTTCTTAGGTAGGTACTTTACGTAAAGAACATGAATCCTTGCGCAAATCGGATCATACAAGTATGCGAATTTAAAAGATACGAAAATATGTTGTTATTACTGTATGTATGCATATATATATATATATATATATATATATATATATATATATATATATATATATATATATATATATATATATATGTGTGTGTGTGTGTACATATATATATATTAGTTTTTTCATTTGCAATTCCGTTTAGACAACTCTTAATTCACCTAAGCCCTGACTAATACAGTATTTCATTAAGGATACCCCACATGTGTCTCTATTGTTGTTCCCAGTTATTAATAAATAAATAAATAAGATTAGTGTTAATGCGTTGGGGAAGTTAGACGTTATCGACTGTGTACCAGTATTCGTAATGGCTTACTAAGGACCAAATATAAGAATATGACATGCATTAGGTTATGTAGTAGTACTCTAACATGTACATGACTGGAATACATAGCGATTTTGTCTGTGTGTTTGTAGATATCTGTATGTATATATTATATATAATATTATATATTCACACACTAAGGGTGCGTGAGACATGGTCGATATATATATATATATATATATATATATATATATATACATATATATACATACATATATATGTATATATATATATATATGTATATATATATATATGTATATATATATACATATATATATATATATATATATATATATATATATACATATATATATATATATATATATATATATATATATATACCGTCTGTTTGCTGTGCGCTCCCTCAATTCGCTAAGCAGTTACTCACGAGGTCCTCTTACGTACTTTTGCTGGTCAGCCGATGCAGGCAGGTTGTGGGAATCAGAGGTTAGCGCTTCCACAGAAATGGAGCGGATCTGATGTGTATCACCCGAGCTACTATCCCTACCGGATCTTCGCTACATTCCAGTGACATTTTAAATCAATTACATGTATGTTTTTAAAGCATCACTGGCCACCTTTACTGGCCACTGTTTAAATAAGAATAACTCGTACATGTAATTGTGGAAGCGTATGAAACTTGGCCCAACGACAACCAAAACGAACAGGCGTATACATTTCAGTAGTTTAGAATTAAAACACAATACTAGTATGGAGAGATATGCTATTTTGTATATAACTTTATATATAAATTTCAAATATTCTGCCAGACACATCCGCCATGGTTCATGTTATAGACCACGACATTCAATCTAGCCCTTTCTGTTTGCAAACCTTTCTTTCTTATTCAAGATGGTGGCAGCTGAACTGTTCCGCAAGTGATCGTAGTATTCTTAATTTCAGGTATATCGATGATGCCCAAATTCAAGGCTGAAGTCGGTCCATATCAAAGGAAGTACAAATTATGCGCAACCTTGCCAAAAAGTTTTCGGTATACGAATATTGATATCACATGTAGCCGTAGCTTGAAAGGTCGCGGCGTGAAGATGACAACCCTTGAATATGGTACTCTCTCTATGTGTCAAGTGGCTATCTATGCTAAACACGGTTAGTTCATGTTGCATTCATATAATTCATTGTGGACATCTGTAAGTAACTCTTATGTATTTACGCATTTTTGTAGATATGTTAGTGTTTGTAGCGTCGTTTGTATCATTAATCTATATCCGCAATCCAATACGATACTTATACACAAACCTATGACATTTTGTATGACAAATAGGGCGGGAGAAACTTTGTTAAAACATTTTACGTTTACGAATATTGATACCTAGTTTGAAAGGTCACAGAGTGAAGATTACATTTGTTCAATACGGGTTTTTCCATTTGTTCCATACGGAGGGAAGTCTCGGAATTGTTCAGTGTTACAATTGGGGTCAAGCCGATGAAATACAGAGGAGGATGACAAAGGCCAGTGCATCTTTCGGCCGACTACGCCAGAGACTCTGGAACAACCACCATGTGTACCAAGATGTACCGTGCAATCGTGCTGTCCACTCTCCTATACGGAGCCGAGGCTTGGATAGTGTACAGACGACAGGTGAAAAAGCTGCAAAAAGCTGCATGCCTTAATGATGCGACATCTGCATTCGATTACGAGGATAACCTGGATGAACACATTGGCAAACAAGGAAATATTCGAACGGACAGGGCTGCCATCTATGGAAGATCTTCTGTTCAGAAAGAATCTCTGGTGGACTGGACACCTCACGAGGATGTCACCAGACAGGCTACGAAAGCAGGTTCTGTTTTCTGGTCACAGAAAGAGAGGGCGCCCACGTCTCGGATTCAAGGATACCATCAAGAGAACCCTGAAGCTGAGAGACATATAGACCGACTCACGGACATCACTCTCACAGCAGAGAGATAAATAGAGAGCAATAGTCAAGTGAATGGAAGCAGTCTTTATCGCATTGCGACCGACAGCATGACGATGATGATTAATATATAAAATTGTGACTAATGCAAGTGTCAGATAAAAAAATATAAAACCTTGAGCAAACTAAATTATTAAAAATGTAAATGGAATATACATCAATTGAATAAATAGCTAAAATGATTCACAGTCCATAGCAAGTAATATTCGTATGTGAATAGGAATGTCTGGTTATGTTACTGCCAGGGGTACATTCCATTTGATACAAAAGAGTCCTTAATATGTTCAGTCCTACACCGAGGAATACTGTAAACATGTTCAGTACGGATTAAAAAATGTGTCGTCCTGGGGGAAGCAGGATATGGTGCAGTTTGTGGTTGGATTGCTACATGCTCGCGAACAGAGTTCTGCAAAGCATCTCCCTTCAGTCTGCCAGCGTTGGTAGTGTTGCGATGGCATGTCACGAAATATAATGCGCATAGACCTTTTTTGTATGTTTTCAAGCTGGTTTGTTCGTGTTTTGTTAGGCTCGTTTGCCTCACCTGGCAGGCGTACTCGGTGACTGATAATAAATTATATTCCTGCTCGCTTGAACTGGAATATGAGATATAGGCGCTGCGATGTTTTTACGGTGATTTTTATCGATGTGGAGTTGCTACGTGGGTTCGGGTGAAAATGTGACACCGATTAGCCGAGTGCAGTTCTCTCACTCAAGTTGTCTGTTGTTTATCGTTATCGCGAGATGTCTTGCGTTTTTTGTTTTCATATGCATATGCGCATTTATTTCTTTTACCCTTGTTCAATGCCATTTTGTTGCTGGTAGTCTATTGTGCCACTTCTTATGACAGTGCACAAACATCAGAACACATTCCATTTCTCTTTGACATAAAATGTATAGTACTGATTGTTGAAAATGACGAATACTGTTTTATCCATATCCTATCCTTATTACGTAATAAATCAGATCAATTTCGTACGTGTAGTTTTCGAACCGTGTGACACGTGGCCCTGTCAGAACGGCGGAGATTGCGAGAATGAAGGGAAACGATACAAGTGCAGGTGCAAAGATCACTTTACTGGAACCAATTGTGAAAGTAAGAGTGACAACTGCATCGATGTATAACTTACGTGCACACATGCAAACGAAAATATGGCAGAAATATAATCACGCACAAACCACACGCACACACACACACGCGCGCGTGCGCGCACACACACAGACACACACGCACGCACGCACGCACACACACACACACACACACACACACACACACACACACACACGACTGCAGCTGAAGGAGGTTGTAAGAGCACAAGTAATTTATATAAGATGGCCTATTCGTGTAAGATGTTAATTACCGGTAATGGTTTAGCTCCAGCTTATGATCAAATACTTTGTTATTCCACGAATGTTTCGTGGTGTCTTTACATATTTTAGTCGTGTAGTCTATATTAGCATCGATGCATAAATTACACGCACTCATGCTCGCACGCACGAATTCATGCACAACTGCAAGCATGCACAGCAGGCAAACCTGCGATAATGTGTTTTCTTGTCTTTCTGTAGTAATAAATAACGTTTTATTTCATTTTTCACTGCAGCTGAGTTAAACATTAGTACTGGCACAAATGACACATTCCAGACTGTTTGCAGAATCGTATTTGTTTCAGAGACAGGAGGGACGAATTGGGCACTTCAATATAAAAGAGCTGATCAGAGTACAAGCTACAACAAACTCGATGTGCACGAACCTGCAACAAATGCTGTAGACGGTAATACTGACGGCATATTTGATCATCACAGCTGCTCATATGCTATACCTTACGCATCGCTTCGCACTTTTTGGAGAGTATTGTTCGGCGACAAGAGACTAATCCAAGTGGATGGGGTCGTTATAACAACCAGGACCGACTGTTGTGGTGAGTTGTAAGGTAGTTCTAAGTTAGATAATGTCCCGTCATTCAGCAATAGTTTGGCGCACAATTGAAGCGACAATTGCCTTCACCTATTACAAACGTCCTTAAGTAATAATTGTGCTGACATATTTTAGGTTGGATGATGACAGATTTGTCCATAATTGTGCTGACATATTTTAGGTTGGATGATGACAGATTTGTCCATAATTGTGCTGACATATTGTAGGTTGGATGATGACAGATTTGTCCATTCGAGTTGGGCCAGGTAGTGACGGTCGACATAGATATTTGCGGTGGTGGACATGCGGAACGTTCAAACGAGAGGTTATCACCGGCGAAACCATATACATTCCATGTGTACGCAAGTCGAGAGGACGGAGTGTGGTGATCAGAACAAGCGATACAATTCTTGTCTTGTGTGAAGTGGCCGTTTATGGCAAACAAGGTTAGTATCAGATGCAGGGCAATATGTTGTCATATTAGTCAAGACAACTGAAGAACCTAATAATCCTGAATACATTGATACATTGATTTATTGCCCTGGATAATCCCGGTTTCGCCTAGGCTTTTAATCATCTTATCGCCTAAAATATTTATTTACATCGAGCATTTACCTTTTTCCCAAATAAAAGGCAAATTTGTGAATACTACATTTTCTTTTGTTGTGTGTTTGCTTTATATACGCAACATTGTAAATATACTATTCGAATATCAGCAATGAAGAGAATTGATTGGACATTTCGTCATTGGAGAAACAACAAGGGCTAGATGTTTGGGAGAAGTGGTTTGCAGAATCTACTACATAGGTTGGGACAATGTGAGCTAGAAATAAATATATCGTACTATATGGAAAAAACTAGAGGTGAGGACAATAAGAGAAGATGAAATGGAGAAAGCACTAAGGAAGATGAATACTGGAAATGCCGTAGGAGTAGATAAGCGGTAACGGGAAATGGTGACAGCTAACAGTTGGACTAATTGGCATAAATTTGCTAACGACTATTTTTAATGTATGCTTGACACCAGGAGAAATATCAGCATAGTGACGAAGGCAAGTGACTTAGTGATTGTGTCTATATGAAGGCGAAATGAAACATTACCCAGAGAGATACAAAACCATCACATCACTGACCCCAATCCCCGATATGATTGGACATGATACACCATGCTAGAGAGAGGTACAATGAGTATAGCAAACTAGCGGGATTTAGGAAATGACGAGAACAAGACGATGGATTACATGCCACCGAAAACATCATCGAGAACAAATATTTAAAAAGGATGTAGCATTCGGATTTATTGACATAGAAAAAGGTATTTGACAACGTGCCGAGAGAACTCACATTTCCAGAATGGTGGAAGAAATGTAATAGAAGGCAACAACCGTAATGAGAGTCGATACGAACGAGAAACATCTAATCGGAACAATTTGGAATAGAAGTAAGACAGGGGAGGCTTGAGCTCTCTAATTATTATTGTGGATTATCAAATGCGCACTGGTTTAGACTGGTGGATGGATTAAGTGGAAAGATATCGAAGCAGGAAGAGCGTAGAAAGGTACTATATGTAGATGACCTAGCAGAGGTGGATGATAAAGAAGGAGGAATTACAGAAAGCATTGCGATAATGGAATAACACCTTCAGAAAACGTAGACCCAGATTGAATCGGGAGAAAACGGATCGATAGGTGAACAGGACGTTAAGCAGCATGTTATTGATGATGGAAAGACCATTACACAAGAGAACAACTATGTATACAGTATGCTAGGACGGATGAAGTAGTAAAAAAGTAAGGTGTGAATAGTAGTGGCAACATGGAAGAGGACAGAAGACGTAATATGGGACAGGATAGACAACTGATCAAAAATGAAAGGAAAGGTGTTCGAAGTCTGGAAGGTTATTAAACTTGCTTAGACTAAGAGCACACACAAACACTTTGCATTCGTGACCAGATGATGTTGCCATTGTTGCGCATGCACCCTCATTCTAACGGTCTACCAACCTTCACCGCGAAGAAAACAATCGATCCACATGTTGAAATTGAATGCATCTCACTAAAATCATTCACGAACTGCACATGCCTAAGAACTACACATGCCTTGGCAGATTGGCAACACTATTGATGCGAGAATTAACAATCGTTTACATGCTGCTTCTGGAGCCTTTGGAGGAGTCTGGAAGCACATATCGTCAAGACATGGCATTGCAGTGTCCCTGAAGTGCAAGCTATATAAAGGGATTGTTTTACCAATGGTACTGTGCTAAGCAGACATATCCACTTTCTACCGTCGTCACATCAGAAAATGTTCTAAGTCAATTCCTTCCCATCTTATGTAAAACCCACATCTCTAACGTCTTCAGACGGATTACCATGTCCTGCATAGAAGTCATTCTAACTACCTCCCAGCTCCGTTGTACTGGACATATTGTCCGTGTGAACGATAGCAGACTCCTAAAGGCTGTAGGAAATCAATAGGAAATTAGTCAACGGGAAAGGTCTTCATGGCAGATAACTGGTGAGGTACAAAGGTGTGGCAAAAAGACGCCTAAAAGCTACATTATATCCATGTAGGCATTAACCTAACACATTGCTCATGAATGCAATTTGCTTTACAGTCTATGAACGCTGTGTACACGGAAAAGGTTGTCAGAATGGAGGCTCTTGCGACAGACTGAAGAGAGGTTACAAGTGTTGGTGTACTGATGAGTTCACGGGCACCCGTTGCGAAAGTAAGCATACACGCACCCGCTCACCCGCTCACACGCTCACCCGCTCACACGCTCACCCGCTCACACGCTCACCCGCTCACACGCTCACCCGCTCACACGCTCACCCGCTCACACGCTCACCCGCTCACACGCTCACCCGCTCACACGCTCACCCGCTCACACGCTCACCCGCTCACACGCTCACCCGCTCACACGCTCACCCGCTCAAACGCTCACACGCTCACCCGCTCACACGCTCACACGCTCACCCGCTCACACGCTCACACGCTCACACGCTCACACGCTCACGCGCTCACATGCTCACACGGTCGGAAGCACGCACTGAGTAATCCCAGCACACATTGTACACATTTTTAAACATAATATGTACATTCATTTTTGTTTACTATAAATATTATGTGACAACGCGAGTTTGGTTCAAACTGCTGGCGACCTCGCCATGTTTTTGTTTTACAAATCACTTTTTTTTTTTACAAATCACTACACTGCTGGATTATATTTTGTTACTTCCATTTTTTGCATACAAAACGTTTGAATTTCAATCTGCATTTGGGTCTCTCAACAATTACTTAAATCGATTCAAATGCAGCTGATAGATCAATAATTTACATATGTGCCGTTCAATTGTAAGGTTTGTAATCCACTATGTTATATATGACTCTATTAAGAAATGACCATTTCTTCTATTAATGAATAGTTACTTAACGCGTTTTGATGTTCATTGATATTTGAAAAACATGTAGTAAAACCTGTTGACCTTAATTGATGTGTCAGCGTCATTTGATAATACTGATAATGCTTATTCTTCTCACCGGTGGTATGTCTCTATGTTATACCTGTTACAGCTTTACATTGGTTTACATCTTATCTAAATGGTAAACACCATGAAGTTAAGAATGTGCATTATTATCCATCATCACTCACTATTTATTTCATGTGGTGTTCCTCAGGATACAGTTTTGGGACCGTTACTCTTTACACTCCATTGAGTTGAGTAATTAATACTCATCATTTGAGTCACCTTATTTATACAGACTATGATCATATATATATATATATATATATATATATATATATATATATATATATATATATATATATATATATATATATATATATATGTATACATATATATATATATACATATATATATATATATATATATATATATATATATATATATATATATATATATATATATATATACACACACCATTTACTTATGTAGGAAACCTATCCAGCTTCGATCATCTATGTCTGATTAATTTGTTTTCCCTAGACTAAATACTACTATTGGGGCTATGGCTTTTCTTTCTGCATCGACACTTTAGATTATGCTATCAACCCTTTTGTATTGATCAATACGCCTTCAGAGCTTGGTTTCCAACGATGTAGAACATTAATGATTAACTTCCTGGTAGTGATCTTTATAACTGTGTTAGCAAATCAGAAGTAACGTGAAACGGAACAAGATATATAACACCTGGCGCGTGCGCACTGCTTGAAGTAATGCAGGTGACTGCACTCATCTCCAAGCATATATATAATTATCGTTTTTGCTAGAAACATAGGTACATTAACCAAAAGTGTGATTCGTGGGTTTGTTCGACTAATAAAATAATGCATTTGATTGCAATTTCTGTTGTAGTTTACAAACGTTGTGTTCCAAACCCGTGTAAGAATGGCGGAAAGTGCAGGAAGTTTAATATGGACTACAACTGTTCTTGCACAAGTGGTTATAGCGGACGCCACTGCGAACGTAAGTTTTGCTCTATGTACACATTGTTGACCGAAATAAAATAACCGTATCCTTAAATTCATATTATATTACATCCATTCATTTATTTCTATGTTCACCATATAAATAATTACAAACATTGTATGAATTAGAAATATCACATGTTATGTCTCGTTACGTTGCGTTATTTCTCTGTATTTTTACGAATTATAATACATTTGGTTGAATTTGTGAGTAAGTTTTAAAATGGATGTTATTTCTGAACGCAGAAAATCTAGAGTTCCTCCAATCTTCAAAAGGGTTAACCCTGGTCGAGGCTAAACGTACCTGAGTAGAACAGTGCTGCCTTACATCCTACCTAAATTGTCCCACGGAAAATACGTTGTAATATTTCACTTTTCCGGTAACAAATCTAGTTGTCGCGGGCCTGTAGACAAGCGGATCTTCGAATACTATATATATATATATATATATATATATATATATATATATATATATATATATATATATATATATATATATATATATATATATAATACATTTCTTATACAGGATCTCGTCTCAAATACTGATCTAGGACACACACACACACACATATATATATATATATATACATATAATTACATATATACACATATAATTACATATATATACATATAATTACACATATATATATACATATAATTATATATATATATATATATATATATATATATATATATCCTGGAACAATATCTGAGACGGGACCCTGTATGAGAAATGTATTGTTAAGTGATTAATTATTAATTAACTAACAACAATTAATTAACCACAATGAACTGGAATTTACTTAAAGAAAGCTAATGCGTTCTCCTTAAAAAATTCCTCGGGGTAGATTTTTGCGAAGTTCAGGAAACTCTACTCTTAAAAGAGAACGTTTTTTATACGAAATATCCAGGTCATCGTCAATTTCTACTTGACCTATGTCAAATAGATTACAAGCGATGTTGTTGTATGTGTGCGTACACGTGTGAGTTAGTGCATGCGTGTGTGTGCACGAAGGCGTACATTGCATTGTCCCATATCAATGGTTAACATGTGGTTCAGCAGAAGAACGGAAATATTTAAATATTGCCAATTTCATGTCAAGTTTTTTTAATGTCTAAACAAAACTTCGGCTGGTCAATAAATACGAAATTAATTGAGTTTCTAATCTTGTTTTTCCCCCACAGAGCAAGTGTGTGTTTCGAATCCGTGTGTCAATGGTGGGTCGTGTGAATCGTTCAGTGATTACGATGAGTCTTACCAACCTATAGTAGTCTACGAATGTAACTGTCCAATCGGCTGGGGTGGATATTCATGCGAAGGTTAGTAATTTTATGGATTGGTATCAAGTAGAAACTGTTCCAACCAGTGTTGATACATTTAAGTTATTCTACTATGTATTAATGAAGAAAGGTGGTTATGTTTTCATAACGATTTTAGCTGTTTCGTAACGAAGATCGCATTCATACAAAGTGCACTGGAATCTCGTAGCCATGCGTTAATAACATTATTATACAAGACGTAAAAGTACACTGAAAAGTACGTTGATTAGCTTCTAGAAACGTATCTATGTTTCAATACGCTATGCTACGTTATGCTTTGCTACGATCGCTACGTTATGCTGTAAAATGTTATGGTTGTATTTCCAGGTCCTAATCAATACAAACCTGTTCTCTCTTTGAAAGGGCTCAAACAGATAACTCTCCGAACGAGCGGAACTTTTGTCATTGTTTTTTGAGTTATGCATTCTCATACCTTGAATGGCGGTTTGGTGTAATGTGCTACTTTACGACTGTGGGCTTCATTGATAACGACCTTGTGGGGGCAAATCCTGATATTGATGTTCTCACAACTGTTCCTTTTCCATGCTATAATGTCAGGGTATCGAATGCCCACAGGCATGGGGTTTTCCGGTTCAATCCTAGTGTGACTGCCAGATAAAGACATGGTTTATTAAGGAATGTTTTACATTAGTTTTATTACGGAGTTTGTCGACACTTTCGTGTCTGGCAAATATATATATATATATATATATATATATATATATATATATATATATATATATATATATATATATATATATAGTGTGTGTGTGTGTGTGTGTGTGTGTGTGTGTGTGTGTGTGTATGTATGTATATATAGCATGAAAAGGGAACAGTTGTAAGAACATCAACATCAGGCCGATCAGGCCAACATTTGCGCCGACAAGTTCGTTATCAATGAAGTCCACAGTCGTAAAGTAGCACATTACACCAAACCGCCATTCAAGGTGTAAGAATGCATAACTCAAAATCCTGATCTGCTGGGACAAATGTAACTTCAGATTTGGAACCAGCATATTGGATATAATCTAAAAAAGACCCCACTAGCAAAAGTTGCAGTATTGCGAAATAGACGAAATAGACAAAATGGAATAAGTGCAAGAAACCAACCTGAAATCCACGAAAACGTGAAATGTGTACGTTATTACGTTATCAGGCGAAAGTTATTACATTATCAGGCAAGAGGAGTTTATTACATTATCAGGTAAAAATTAGTACATTATCAGGCAGCAAGTGTATTACATTATCAGGCAGTTATTACATTATCAGGCGATTTTATTACGTTATCGGGCAGTTATTACATTAACAGGCGATTATTACAGTATCGGTTGTAACACCCAGTCTTTAACGCATTGACCGTTGCTGTAGCGCTTTCAGTAGAAATGTTCTCCTCACCTGCTATGTAGATATAAAGTGAGGATCAGGCATAGCATACAGATTCCAATGTAATGATATAATTCGACATTACCTTTGCTACCGAAACCTATATTACATCATCGTCATTATTTATTCACTGTATGTCATGGTGCTGGTTCATCAGCTAGGAACTAATTATTGAGAATATTGTTGAATGTCTTGAAAAGTGACACTTCAAAATAATAATATTTGCACAAAACAATCAAACGAATCGTCAGCGCAGTAATTGTATTCAACGTTTATAATTCATGGGTTTTACCACCAGAATTATCTAGAGCTTATGGATGGATGATTGTTTTCTTTCGGTTGAAATTTCTGAAAAGTGCAAATTCAAGTTATCAAAATTATAACTAATAGAGTATAAAACGCCGGAACAATTGTCAGGAAGTCTACGTCAGAAGAATATCAGTATAACATTTCTTCCAGTTGATTGTGCACGGCAAGTAAGTTGGTGCTGTAGATGTTATCTGTTAATGTGGCTGTAGTTAGTGTCATTCTAGTGGGCTTTAATTTGCGGCTCTAGAGAACATGACACTATTGTGTCTACATAACTACGGGCTTTCATATGGCGATCACCGTTAATTAGTTTATTACTCACGAGAAGGAAGGCGTCATAGATTTAAGTTAAACACCATTAATGATATAACATTGGTAACCCTGATTGCAATACTACCTCTTCTTTTATAGACAGTCCTTTTAAAATTACATTATAAAGGTACACTTCATGCTTTCCCTAAAAAACGTTACAATAACTGCTGCATCGCTTAGTTACTAGTAGAAGTTATAATAAACACATTTCGACAAGCTATAATAAACACAGTTCGACGCCTTCTTTGCTCAACGCACCGCTGTTCATGTTTTGTTTTCTACTAAGCACGTGGCTTCCACGAAACCTTTTCTTGGTTTTGGATTTGAAAAATCGCCACCTATGGCAGTAGGTATATGGTGACGATCAGCCGGTAAGCTAGTGCCCCCACGGTGGTTTGGTAAGAAACAAGATGTCCGTCTGATTTTATTGAGGTTTCATCGTTTCCTGCTGTTCTTGGCGCCGCCTGGCGATTGAATGACGACTACATTGGGCAGCCTCCCGTACCACCTATCGAGGTTGTAATGTACCATGCGACGACTTACGGCGCGATTGTGTATGGTGGTGCATACGGCCAGCCTTTGCTTCTTGATGGCCGCGTGGTTGACTCCATATTATGGTAGAGGTGGGTAAGGGACTAGGGACCACGACGGTCGACGGTTGCTAAAACCGCCTCTTATCAGATATAAAATTATCATCATGCGCGCTTGAATGCATATGTGTGTATGAACCACAAAACTAACACAACACGATAGTAGGCGTACTTTATTGACTAAAGATACAGATGTTTAATTTCGACTTACGAGTGATTACCACTACACCAGCGGATATATATATATATATATATATATATATATATATATATATATATATATATATATATATATATATATATATATATATATTGCACTGATTAACCTTATCCACCTCTACCTTCCTCCGTCCTGGTACATGACAGTGTCTCCAATAGCAAAAATCCTCTAATTAAAACCATTCAGAGTATTATAGGCATGCAATTGGTCTTGAAGTGGGTAAATAACCAATCTGCGGTCTACAAAGTAAACCGGAGCCGAAGTACGAAATGTATGGCGGGAAACTAAAATCGGTAATTTGCCTATAAAAAAAACCAGTACGGGGTATTCTGCTAATTAATACATACTAGATAGGTAACATAATTATTACAAAACCAGTAAGTGATATTCTACTAATTAATACATACTAATTATGTAACATATTAATTACGTTGTGCTAATACGATGAGATAAGATCAGCTTTATTGCCGTGTGTATTTTAGTTACAATAAAACATTGGAGTGCGTTGTAATGTTGGGTCGTCGTACAAGTATGTTCATATGTCAATACACTCACATATAGATTACGATGTAACATAGCAAACTGTTTTCAAAAACAATTTTTTGGTTTGTTTATGTATTTTATTTATATATTTATCTTTAGTTAATAAAATACGTGTGCACTCGTCGACTATCGTGTTGTGTTCCTTTTTCAAACCCACATACGCATTCACGCATGCATGCTAATGTCACCGATAAGACGCGATAAGTTCCTAGGCCTTTACTCACCTCTACCACTAGATGGAGCCAACTCATTCCGCAGGTTACCACCTCACCGGGAAGCTTCCAGCCATGTGGCCTTAAAGTCGCGAAGGCTGGTCGTATGTACCACTCAAGACGCATCTGTTTACAGATTACTATTTTGACACTCTGTGATCACAGTTAATCAGTCAATGATTCATACATTTATTTTAATTAACTTATTATTTTAATTAGTATATATTTATACTATTTTATTTTTATTTACTACATATTTATAGTATTATAGTTATTTATTCATTTTTAATATAGTGTGTAGTTGTGTGCCAATTTAAGTCGGTATTTTTAAGTATCATATTTGTTTTATTAATATATCCTCATTGTATCAAAGTAGTATTGTATTAACTTTTTAGTATTATTATATATATATATATATATATATATATATATATATATATATATATTATTATTATGTTATTGGTATGTATTTTTATTATCATTATTTTAGGAATAATCATTGTAAAGCGCCCCAGAACAATTATTTGGATGGGGCGCTATATAAGAAATAAACTATTATTATTATTTAGCTCTTTAAAACAATAGTTTTACAGTTCACTTGTTTTTAAATATGGATAATATGTTTGAGCCATTTCATATCGTATTTGCAGAACAAAGTGTCATCTTCAAGTTTTGTTTTTGTATGTAATATTAAGAGAAATGTGACACATCTCGAATAAAATAACTTAATTTCAAAAAAGTCCTTTTAATTTCATTATTGCATTTAGAAGAGCATTGTAGCACAATTGGTGGGGGGCGTATCTATACGCTTCACTCTTTACTCAATAAGATAGATTAGTCTAATATATTTCCATTGCAGAATGCGTCGGTGTGTTCGAAGAATTTCCAAACCAGATGTCAACCGGTGGCATTGAATACAAATACATTTCTACAGTGGATAAGTGTAAACAGGAATGTATGGACTCGATTGAGTATTGTGCTGCTGTGGATTTCTTCGACGGACAATGCGTCATTCATGAGAAGGACGACTTCAATGTTGAAAAGGTGGTAAAGAGAACGGGAGGTTCGCAGTATATAGCAAAGCCCTGTAAAGACCGTTAAAGAAAATAAAAACCTTTACAATACGAGACGACGAACAACGTCTTCAGTTTTGTTGCCACGTTGTGTATATAAACCATTGTTTGGATGTAATGATTAGCATATTCTCCTGTTTAAGTATGTATTAGTTCAGTATTATGTGTGTAATATGTGTTGCTGTCTTTATTTGTTTTACAGTTTGCATTAAATTATCATTATTAAATACTGCCGTTGGTTCGTTGATGCCTGTTTTATTATATAAATACATCGCAGATGTGTGAAGTCTTCGTCACACATTCATCGCTGACCTTAACTAATCGCTTTATTACTCATAGAGATCTTTTAGAACATGAGTTAATCTATTTGATATTTGTTTTATGATATCAGATAACGTGATTTTTAAAGAGTTTTCAAAGTCACTCACGTATGCAAATTTGCGAATATGGTTTGATTTTGGCTTTGCTATCCAATCACTATACACAGTCGGTTATATTACCTTGTATCTATGCTAGCCACGAGAAGTAAACAAAATATCACGTTTAATGTAACTGTGTAAACGCAATGACATTAATAATAGTAATACTATTATAATCATTTTATTTTTTTATGTGGAATGAAGATACATTTTACACCGAGGAGGGTGCATAAAACATAACATTTAAATGACATAGTAATATGTGTGTATATAATAAAAGCACGCACGTAGACAGTGGTTGTTAGTAATACCTAGTTAGAAATGAAATTGTCGACGGTTATTCCAACAAAATTAAATTATCTTAAATAATATGACGATATTATAATATATATATATATATATATTTATATATATATATAATATATATATATATATATACATGGTAAAACAACATAGCAGTATTAAAAAAAATACATATTAAAACAAACCAATATGGCAGAGGTAGTGACTGATATGTCGGTCAACAATTGATTTTTCTGTGCCAGACACGAAAAGTAAACACAATTTCACGCGTAATGTAACTGTATAAACTCAACAAATTTAATAATAATAACATAACTATAATAACTTGATTGTCCATGGAATGGAAATACACTTTGCCCTGAGGAGGGTGCATAAAACAATATTTAAATTACATAGTAGCATGTGTGCACACAACAAAATGCAGGCAGTGGCTATTAGTAACATTATTAGTGTATTACTAGTAATAGATAAATAAATATGATAAAACAACAAACTAATATTAAAACAAAAACAATATGGCAGCGGTAGGGACTGTGATATGTCGGTCAATGATTGATTTTCTGTGACTGGCTCATACACTTGATGTAGGATGGAATGAACCGTTGAAGGAGCGCTTACATTTGGCATTCTATAGCTCCTTCTAGCCAGAGGGGAGAAGGTCGTACTGGTTGTACAAGAATTGTGTGATGTCAGATAAGTTTTTTGCCATTTATTCCTGACTTGAATAATTGCTCCAGACTGCTATTCGGCGAACACCATCAAGCGATCTCAAAGATATGATGTAGATCCTGTATAATATTTCGCTTTTTTGACTGAGAAGGTTCCCCACCAGCAAACAAGTCCGAAAATCATAACATTTTCCACAAAGGAGTCATGGATATTATGTCTATGTGCATTCCATTGAGCTTTCTCAGGAAGTACACTCTTTGCTGGTTTGTGTGTGTGTAGATTAATTATGTTATCATCCCACTTTAATATGTAATCCATTGTTGTACCCGGATATTTATAAGAATGTGCAATTTATATGTTTTGCCCATTGGTGTTGATAATTATAGTTGGGATGATGTACATCTGATGGGAATATATATACCCTTCAAACATGCGATTTGTATTACATATGTGTGTGTGTGTGTGTGTGTGTGTGTGTGTGTGTGTGTTTGTGTGTGTGTGTGTGTGTGTGTGTGTGTGTGTGTGTGTGTGTGTGTGTGTGTGTGTTAGATTTTGACATAGTGGTGTTGTAAGAAGTATTGTTTGTATAATGCAATAATACAATTGTATATGGTCATTACTGATGCCAATACATATTATTGCTCCAGCAGACATACATTTCCTAAATTGCTTTATTACTGTAACAGTGAGAAAAACATAGTGGCTTATATCATGACCGGGCCATAACTGACTGTAGAACAATATCGGCCGTTAAATGGAATATTTTAAATATCAAGAATTATGGCACAATGTTTATTAATTAACACACACATTGGAAATCGTTGCTCTCTGATGTTAGACCTCGTTAAGCCAAAGCCAGGCTGCCTGTAAACGAGAATGATTCACACCCCACAAGAAAGATGCAGTTAAGGGGGAGAAACAACGAATATTGGCTAGCCGCAATTGTAAAAAAGAATTGTCTCGAGAAAGTGAATGAAGGAAGAAGGCAAAGCACAGGTTACATGCGCAGTCTTGGAACATGACAAGTGGTGCATGTCGGGCTTGGGTTGTAAGCAAGATCAATTAAAAACCCATGAAACGACCAAAGAAAGCACTGCAGGCACACACACACACACACACACACACACACACACACACACACACACACACACACCACACACAGCTGCTGAATATGTAATATTATATATACATTTGGAATTAGATGAGAAACAAAATAAAACCAGATATTGTAGAATAATCATGTGAATTGTTATAAACTAAATGTATGAGTTACGCAATATACATTATACGAACAATGGCTGAAAGAGCACCGGATGTGCAGAACTTTATGTTGTTTGATTAATTGATTATACAAATCAAATTTGTCGTGAATAAATCAAATAAAAACTGGGAGTATAAACATTGATGGAAAATATGTAAGAGTTATAAAAATATAATACTTAAAAAACAGCTGCCATTAAAATAGCGGATTACATAGGTAAAATGTTAAAATACAAAGTGTTTGTGACAAGTTTGTGTTCTATCGTTCGGTTTTGTTTTCTTTATACCGCGAGATCATATTACGTGCATTTGAAGGTATGCCAGGTATTCAACCTATAATTTATTACCGTATATAACCATGGTTGTGTATTGTACTTGTTCGTGGTAATGGCTATATGTAAATTATGTAATTGAGATATACGTCTGTAAAACGTGAAGGGATATTCTTATATAGCGTAATGTCCAATATTCAGGATTGCGCCAGATACTTTAAACTTTACTTGCATGGCAGACCTGTTCAATGGAACACTTCTCTAGGAAGTATCCAGACATACTGCTATTGATGTGCAAAAACTATTTGTACATACATTTCCATCACTGTCTGTTTAGCCAGATATCCATTCATACATCTCAGTGAACTCATCGCCACGGCTGCCCCATATTCGAACCCGGGTTCGTTTGGTTGAGAGTGCGAAACCGAAACTTTATCCCTGAGCCAGTCAGAACCACTATAGCTTACTTAGACATAGGCGCCACAGCCACACCCAAGGCAGACCATTTATCAAGGCAATGACAGGTTATTCAATTATAGTTACAGTAACTTACACATGACGATCAGCACGAACATAAACCTTACCTTACACCATTCCGCTGGCATACATAGAACGTGTACGTCTTATGTTGTGTTGGTGATAACAACGATCATCTAGTCAGCCAATTTAATATTGACCATGGTAGAATGAACTGTTGGCCCCCCCCCAAACAAAATGCTATAAGCTACCTACTGTATACATAACTATTGAGCCGCAGTATAGTAGTAGTATACCATAGCTTGCAGTACTACTGTCTGTTTGCCATGTTGCTCATGACACTATACCTATGGCTATGCAATGTTTCCCTTGCTATATGATGACCAAGATGGGTCACCTCGCTGTTCTTCTAAGCCACGTCGCCCAAAATATTGGGCGACGTCTACGTAAATGCTGTCGCGTGCGATGAGACGCTGCCAGAACGAAAAACCAGGAGATTAAGGACGTAGGCGGCGAATATTTGCGAAGTCTGCTGGTGTCGCCAAAAAGTCGCGCGAGGTCACGGGTTCACATCCGGATTTCGTACGCAATGTGTGAGAATGGTGTGTGCAGTTGTTAAAAGTTGCGTTTTTTGTAAGCAAATATGAGTTCATTTGTAACTAAAATTAGCTGGTGTTACGACATCGATTCGACACTTTATTTGTGATCATGATACACGCGGTCTGCATTACAACGGATCAGTTTTGATGTTAGAAGGTGAGCGACTGGCTTGCGATGGACGCCAGTGTTTCACACACTTCTATTATATTTATATTATAGGGTTAGGACCTAATATACTCTAAAACGACTCGAGCGCACGTGGTTTACATCACCATCACGGAATATGGCGGATTGAAGTCACGTGATCTGTGTTTGATTTCAATGTGTTTCACAAAATCTTGGTTACATTGTTTTACTTAGATACAAATTTTGGTTCAAGTTTGTACACGTACTTTGCTCACGGGGACCGTTATAGCAAACTAAATATGTATTTAATATGAGTTGCATCGATAAAACCAAAATGACGCAGGTAGTAACTGAATAGAGATAATATAGAACTTTCAACCAGAATAATTGGGGCAGGTCAAAATCCGTGATACTAAACATTCGTTCATGGCCGTTGGCATATTTTCATACACTGTGTCTGTGTAATTAGTCTCTCTATGTTTCACGCAAACAATGTACACATGCAACCCATGAATTTTGATCGAAAGAAAGATTTAGATTTCAAATAATTTGTTTCCACGGCACTGGGTATTGAAGAATTAGAATATAAAGTTATTATGGACAGTTACTTAATAACATGTCATTCGATCAATTGAAATATTATGTTTTGCTTAAATCACAGTCACGGATTATCGCCGTCTATATAAAACTAAGCATGTAATTAATATGAGATTCGGCAGGAAACGTTAAAGTACGTAATGGTAACTTATGACAACGACTAACTCGCGCATGCTATGAAACGTCACCCGTATATTATTATTTAAAAATGTTAGTTTTACAACGTCGTTTCAACGCCAACGGGTTGTTAGCTGCACGTCATAACACATTATTATCTTACGCACCACGGTGAATGTGTAGATATGACTAATAATGTAAGTTACTCGCTGGACCGAACAGCTATTTTGTCACGCTTTTGCATGATGAACACACTTTCTAGTGTGCATATCTTGTTCTGTGTTCTTTGTCATCTTCGTAACTAAAACATAGATGAATTCCGTTTAAATACGTACAATCAGCTGGCCCTCAACAGTGTGAGATTTCGGTTCATTTAGAACATTATTACCTAATGGTGAAATCTAATAAATCGTATGGTCATGGGATTAACAAATAGTATTGCATATTTTAGTGTAAGCGCCATGAAATTAAACGATGTCATTGGTCTACAATCTACACCTCTGAAATTCCCAAACTACCCCCTAGGCTGTGGCATGCCTATGCCATGGCGTCGCTATCCCCATTTTAAGAACTATTTATATAAATGCCAAACACCGTGTCATATACAAGTTGTAATATATAGTCACAATTTAAATGAAATCCATAATAATTATTACAGCTAATCATCGACGTCCAATGAGGTATATGACATTTTTGAGTAAAGAATACATGCGAAAGACAATGGACCAAAACTTGCCCAAGGTTTTAACACCGCAGCCAGGATTCGAACCTGGGTTCTCGTAGTCGAGAGTCCGAAGCTCTACCCCTGAGCCACTGCGCTCTACGCTCTGTGCACTATGGCGATGGAATTCCTTCCGTAATGCATTGTGGGTATTTTGTACTCGTCAAATTTTGCCGCCATTATACCGTGTTCAAAGGCCTGCGTTTTCCTAATATTTACAAACGTTTTTTGCCACCTGCAAAATGCAGGTGAAATAATCTTATGACATTCCCATCACTCTTGCAGACTGTATTTTACACTCTTGTCCAGATAAATGACATACATTGAAGATTCATTTGATATATAGCATTTTACCCTTAAACATGCATACAGCTACCGTCACATTAAAAGAACGCAATTGTAAATGTATAGCTATAGGGAATGTAAACATTTGATAAGCCTGAATAACTGTACAATTTTGTAGAACATGACTCTAATTTTACGACAAACTGCTTTCTTTGTTTCAGAATATAGTGCTTAATCTCTCAGACAGAAGGCGTAACATGGACGTCTGGTTGTTGATTCAGTGTATGCAAATTGTATTATTGTGTGCCAAGTTCTCGTATGCAGGTCGAGGTATGTGTATAAGCTAAAGGGAGAAATAACACGAAAAGAGGTATTGGGTATTTCTTTGTCATGTGAAATATGTATCGTTAATTCGCTACGTAATTAAAATATACATATAGCATAACATTCATTTATGTATGTATGGATGTATAGATAAACATAAAATATCCGAAAGCTGTATCCAATCCATGCAACCCATCTCCAGTCATTTGCTTTGAAATATGACGATTGCCTGATAATACGGATCACTGACAAATGAACCACCGCCAAATAATTTATCCTCCTCACCCCTTCCTCAAAACTGAGCAATACTGTATTCGTTTGCCTCATCCATTGATAATGCAGAAGATAGCAACTGATAAGATGGCATAATTTATTTTGATAAAAGTAGCGAGATCAAGCAACAAACACAATATATCTGATACATTAATTGTATCAGTTGTATCAGTTTATAGTTATGCATCTTTTCAACGTATTTCTTAGAAGCAAAGTTTGAAAATGTATTCACATGCAACCTGTGTGTGTGTGTGTGTGTGTGTGTGTGTGTGTGTGTGTGTGTGTGCGCGCGCGCGCGCGCGTGTGTGTGTGTGTGTGTGTGTGCGTATGTGTGTGTCCGTGCGTGTGTCCCTGCGCGCTTGTATTGGCGCCAGTTGGCTAGTGTAATCATTACACATTTAACTGAAAAAATACCGTTTTACGTCAAGATACAACTCGATTAAACTTTGGTAAGTTAAAGCCGTCTTTGTCCATATGCTCTCTGTGGTTCATATCATTGGCGGCAATCTTGTTAAATGTTGTAAAACATTGACTAGTATGTGATATACAAGAGATGTCGTGTGTATGTTACAGCTAATAATGCATGCATATCGAACCCATGCAAGAATGGAGGTACTTGCAGCAACAAACAAAACGGGTTTCGATGTTCTTGCAGTTTCATTTTTTGGGGAACGACCTGCAAACGTGGGTATTAGTTTTGTTATATTACCGAATCTATAACAAAGATTAACGTTATACATTAATGAGTCCACACTAAAAAATCGATCCAGATATCTGATATCGGTTCATCAGATATTTGATATCGGTTCATCGACCAGCATACATTCAGTAAAGCTGCATATACGCGTCGCTCCATCTTTTGAAATACCACGACACCTACAAGTAACAAGCAGCATGCTATATCTTTTTACATGCACTTCATATGAGAGTAGGTTGTGATATTGTTTCAATGTAAAGTGTTTTGGCATTCGACAATGAAATGCATTTACTACGAGCTATTTTTATGCCAGACGGCCACCCAGTAATTATACACATATTACGAGAACAATTGGGAGACAAAACGGGTATTAAAAATACACGTTTCGCAAAGCATTCAGCGACATGCCATTCACATTAGTTTGATCATCGTTTGTCTATCTTTCTTTTCAGATAGGAATTTGGCTGTGGAAGGGAAAGCATTTCAGAATTATGTCTTTAAGTGGTTCGAGAAAAGAATACCTGCAGCTATAGATGGCAATCATGAACGTAAACATTTTGATCGCGCATGTCCACATTCATATCACACGAAGCGTGGATGGTTCAGAGTAGAATTTCTCAAGCTTGTTGAAGTATTTGCAATCAAGATTTTGCCTGGTAAGTTCGGAAGACATAGCATTAGGTGATGTGATTATTATTAAAGCTTGGCAAGAGTCAGTGATCCTTTTAAAACAATCTACACAAACATCTATATATGTCGATATGAATATGGGTGAGTATATTTAATGATGTACCAATTTTAAAATGATCTCTAAATCAAACAGCAAGCGTTCACTTGTGATAGTCATTGGTTCTAAGGGGATTGTGGACATGCGCAAAGTTCTGCTTTCCTGCCTTCAGTTCAGGTGTGAACTGTTTGTTAGAGTGCATACGACGGATCGTTTGTGAGTTAGAATCTGGTATGAATTGAACGTGAGGTACTGGTCCGTGCATGTATATGATTAGCGTCGTGGATCCTTCATCCACAATGTGGATGTATATATATGGGAACTGAAGTTTGCCGTCTTTCTCGAGTTCGATGGTGATGCTGAACTCTACCATTCAAGTAGCATAGCGACAGTAATAGACGTAGAAGTGCTGTAGAGACTGTTTGTTTCTCAAATCGGTCCATGTAGCATTTAGCTAGTAGGGCGGTATGGGTGACCCCATGTGTATGCTGATAGTATACACCGTCACACATGAAGCAGGTGCTGTTCAAATAGAAGTCAAGGAACACCATTATCTGTGGGATGCTCATGTTCGTGCTGATGGTTAGGGTGTCGTCTTTGTATCCACAGGTAATGTTCCGAAACATCGCATATTTCAAAGAACATGCCCCAAGTGAGTCAATATCTAATAATATAACAAAATGTTCCGGCCACAAACAATATGATAATTCTATATTACATAAAACATGTCAATTAACCCGAAAGAACACGACACCTATTGGTTGTATAACAGCGTAAGCTGAAAACATCAGTGCTTGATCAAAAGCCTGTTTAGCCGATTATATAACACTACAGTAGCATATTGTATCTGATTTATAGACAGGCATTTATGTATTTGTGTATATAATATACAAGACGTGTGCATCATGCGAGCAGGTTGGACATTCTTACAACTTATAAAGGGACATAATGCTTCGATAAAATAGTTCGGTATGAATTGTTTTCCTTCACTTACAAAAGCATGGTTAGAATTTGTTTAATACAGATACAATACAAGATTATTTATAATTGAATACAATATTTTATGTAACTGCATGCATGTCTACCGGGTAGCCTATATTAAAAACTTTCAAGAAATTACATATGAATGTTAGTAATATAGTAGGTACAGTTCAGAAAGGGTAGGGTCGAATCAAGAGCAAGGTCAAGGGTCATGCAAGGCCCTTGTCGGAGAGGTGATGAACTACAAACTAGGTCAAAGGTCAAGTGGCGCTCCTGATGGAAAGGGCAAACACTAGTAATGTCGAAAGGGTTAAAGGTCATACAGCGCCCTGGAGGATAGGTGAAGAAATGGCACCGCTGTAGGAGGGGGCGTTAACTAGTACTGTCGAAATTCGTTTGTATTATTTTTAAATTAGGTTCAAAATAGTCAAAGGTCAAAAGGCACCCCCTTATAAACCCTATTGCGCATGCGTAATTTTACACTTTACTATCTGTCTTCCAGTAAATATGGGATACATATATCAAAATAAAAATAGTTATGCATCCATGTTTGGAACGTCGCTATGATTATTAAAACTATTAAAACAATGGACAAATGCACCCCATAACCTATGGATTTGTTTCAGCAAACTTGATACGATCTTACAGTAAATATGTGTGCTGATGCTAAAAGTACCATTCTTGCAACAATGTATCAGCGTCTCACAGTAATTAACGTACTGCAAAATCATTTTCGACAGGCTCACGTGGCCTAAGTTATCATTCTATCCGAACGTTTACCGGCTATTCGTTGGTTGGTAGGTATTGTTACTTACACGTCCGCGCTATATTTCATTTTCGGCACATTCACGTGACTGCAATCGCCAAGAAATTCTTACAGCCACTTCAGTGTTGACCTAGTTTGTACTTGATCACCTACCAACCACGGAGCTTTGACCTTCGACCTGGCTGCGACCCGACCCAGCCCTGAACTGTATCTACTATACTACTAATGTTGATGTGACCAGACATCCACGACGTTCGCATTTCATTATTCAGTCGATACCCTCCATCGGCTGACTGGCAGAGTACTCATTAAGCCAGTCAGCGGACAGTTGTGGCATGCATTTAAGTGACACGACATAGTTAGCAGGTTGTGGGAACCAGTGGATAGCGCCTCCACGTGTAGAGCGCAGTGGCTCAGGGGTAGACCTTCGGACTCTGCACTAAGAGGACACGGGTTCGAATCCTGTGCTGCGGTGTTAAAACCTTGGGCACGTTTATTTCACTCTACATTGCTGCAATTCAGCTGTAAAAAATTGTATCTAGCTATAGACAGTGGTGGATATTGTACGAACAGCCTTCGCGCATTAATTGTAACATATATTTGGTTGGATGCGTCCCACAGAAGTTGAGATGGTGTCTGATTGAACAGGTCTTTCAGCGATGTATAGTGTAGAGCGCTTTGAGTAATTCTGATGATTGGATTCTGCGCTATATAAGAACTTACCTTTATACTTGGAGCGGAAATGATATGAATCACCAGAGATACTATCCATACCGGATCTTCGCAACATTCCAGTGACGTTATACGGCAATTACATGCATGTGTATAATGCATCACTGTCCACTATGTAAATACAAAATAAGTATAAGCTCCTACATATAGTTTTGGAAGCATATGACACGTGGCCCCAATGAGAACCAAAACGAACACGCGTAAATGGTTAAATAGGCCTATGTATAAATTAAAACATACTAGTATGGACAGTTATTATGTGCTGTATATGTCCGCAAATTTCAAAACTTCTGCTGCGGAATCATGTAATTATCAAAATACATCCGCCATGGATTGCATTCATGCTAGACCACGAAATTCAATCTAGTCCGGTGTTTTTACAACAGGTATAATATTAAACGCACCCACCCATATTATGTGCCTTCATTCGCAGTTACTACATACTTCCCCTGATTCAGATGGTGGCAACTGACCTGTACCGCACGTGATCATAGTATGTTTAATTCCAGGTATTTCGGTGCTGCCCAAATTCATGGTTGAAGTAGGTCCTTATCAAAGGAAGTATAAATTATGCGCAACCCTGCCAGCACCTTTTGGGCATACGAATATTGATATCCCATGTCAACCTAGTTTGAAAGGTCGCGGCGTGAAAATTACAACTCTTCAGCCTGGCTCTCTTTCTCTGTGTCAAGTGGCTATCTATGCTGAACACGGTTTGTTTCTAGTTGTTTCTAATTCAATATGAACATCTCAAACTAAACCTGATATTTTCACGCATTTTCGTCATTGTGCATGTGTTAGTAATGTCGCTTGTGTCATTAATTTATATCCACAATCCAATACAATAATTATAAACAAGATTGATATAATTGTCAAAGAAGACTCAAAACACTCTGAACACGAAATCATCATTTAGTGTGCAATATTAGTTTAACATAATAATAAAAGATGTAATTGATAATTTTAGAGAATATTTTAGATTAGATATATTATTTCTTTTTATTAGATTATAATAATAATAATTTGTAATGGATAATTGATCATTTAATATATGTATGTATATATATATATATATATATATATATATATATATATATATATATATATATATATATACATACATACATACATATATAATATGAGACACAATAAATAAATATAAATTATATATGCATGACTCGAACACCAGAACACATTCCCATTTAATATGTGATTGACACGACATGATGAAAATGGTGAATTCAGCTTTATCTTTATCCCATCCTGATCTCACCATAAATAAGACCAATTTCCTTCGTGTAGTTGTCGAACCGTGTGACACGTGGCCCTGTCAGAACGGCGGAGATTGCGTGAATGAACGGAAACGATACAATTGCACGTGCAAAGATCACTTTACTGGAACCAATTGTGAAAGTAAGGACTATATATTATATATATAATATATATATATATATATATGTATAAGTAACGTGTATACAAGATAAGGCAACAATATAAAAACACATACACACTCAGACACACACACACACACGACACACATGCACGCACGCACGCACGCACGCACGCGCACACACACACACACACACACACACACACACACACACACAATTCAAGCACTACCTCTAGCAATTTTTGTTTTATCTGCCCGTAGTAAATAACGTATTACTTTGTTTTTACTGCAACTGAGTTAAACAGTAGTAGTGGCCCAAATGACACATTCTAGACTGTCTAGTGATTCTTATTTGTTTCAGAGACAGGGAAGAATTGGGCACGTCCATATAAAAAAGTTACTCAGGGTACTACCAGAAGCAGAAATCGCGAAGTGACCGAACCTGCAACAAATGCTGTGGATGGTAATATTGACGGCATATTTGATCATCACAGCTGCTCATATGCTGTACATGAGAAATGGTTTGGCACTTTTTGGACTGTGGAGTTCGCCAACGATATGCTAATCCTAGTGGATGGGGTCGTTATAACAACCAGGGCCGACTGTTGTGGTGAGTTGTAAGGTAGATCCAAGTTAGATACTTTCCCGTCAATCCGCGACGGTAAGATGCACAACTACAGCAATATTTGCTTTCAAATAATATAAGTGTCCTTGAATAATAATTGTACTGACATATTTTAGGTTGGATGATGAAAGATTTGACCATTCGACTTGGCCCAAGTAGTGACTTACGTACATACCGACATACATATTTGCGTTGGTGGACATGCGGAACGTTCACACGAGAGGTTACCACCGGCGAAACCATATACATTCCATGTGTAAGCAAGGTGAGAGGACGGGAGGTGTCCGTCCGAACCAAAGCGAAAACTCTGATCTTGTGTGAAGTGGCCATTTACGGCAAACATGGTTAGTATGAGATGTAAGGCAATATGCAGTCATATTACGTAAGGCCATTGAATAAGCCTAGAATTCTGAACCTAATTGCAAATTTATATATTGGTCACGGTAGTTTCGGTTTCATTTGTATCGTATAAACATGTTTACTTTATACCTATCATTTCATTTTTCCCAAATGCATGGGAAACTGGTGGATATTACATTTGACTAAAATTACTGTTTTTTATGTGTAAGCATTTTTATACATAGCAATGCATGAATCATGTGATAGACTCGCGAAACTATTTGGAATAAATTATCTTCAAACTTACCAGAGAGGGAGAGATATAGCAAAGATGTTATTCAAACATCAGCAATGAAGAGAAACGATAGGACATTGGTGGCTGAAGCAAAAAGCAAGTGTTGGGTGTTTGGGACAAGTATTTTAAGAAACTACTAAATACCTCATACTGTATGGAGACACGTAGAAGTGCGGACATTAAGTGAAGCCGAGATGGAGAACGCACTAACGAAGATTAAAACGGAAATACTGTAGTAGGAGCAGGTGAACTGTAATTGGAAATAGTGAAAGCAAATAGACTAGTTACTGAAGTCGCTGTTTAATGTATATGTTTCACAACAGGAAATATTATCAGCAGGATAGTTAAAAGACAAATGATCGAGTGATTGTGCATATATGGAAGGGGTATCAGGACATCCACGACCGAGAGAGATACAGAGGCATAATATTATTGTGCCAGCCCCGAAATTATTTAACAGAATTCTCCATGCTACAGAGCGGTTTACTGAGGCGCGCAAAATCGGAGGGAATCAATGGGATGTGCTATCAGAAGACATTTCCAACAGAAGAGTACATTTTACAAAAGATGTCACATCCGCGATTTGTTCATCGGGAAAAGACATTTGACATCGTGCCTAGATAACTTACATTTGCAGAATGATGAAGGTAGTGTAAAAGGACACAACAACGGTATTGAGAGTCGATGCGAACAAGAAACATTAGCACAATTTAGAGTTGATGTAGATCTCTAAGGGAGGGGGTTTGAGTTCCCTGCTATTCTTTATCAAATGTTCACGTACTGTAAACATACCGTA
>OZ024856.1:15713739-15716239 GCA_964017155.1 Oasisia sp. SBJ-2009
ACTAACATTGACGTTACCACAAGTATATGTAATTACTCAGTTCAACATGTTGATAATTAGTTTATCTATTAATTCAGTATAGATATAATGGTTATTTTGTTTCAATGACATTGAAAAATACAAATTAACCTTTTATTTGAAAACATATTAATGTTGTGGCAATCACTAAATTATAAATAGTGGGCGATTTGTAAAGCAGGAGTCTAGTTAGTTTGGTGGACACATGTTTGGAAATAAGGACATTCTGTCTTCATCGTGATAATTTCAAAGCAAAGCAGCTAGAATACTGGATTCAAGAGCATTCAGGTTCAAATCTTATGCCAAGGTTTTAAATTTGGACATTCACTCTATTCATATATATATATATATATATATATATATATATATATATATATATATATATATATATATAGACCCTACACTCGCCAATGTTCTAAAAGCAAAAATAGTTATCAGTTCAAATCAAATCGTGCAATTTATCAATTTATGTTCATATTTTTGCTTTTCGAACATTGGTGAGTGTAGGGTCTATATATATATATATATATATATATATATATATATATATATATATATACATGTATGTGTATATGTATATATATATATATATATATATATATATATATATACATGTATGTGTATATGTATATATATATATATATATATATATATATATATACATATACATATACATATACATATACATATACACATACACATACATGTATATATATATATATATATATATATATATATATGTGTGTGTGTGTATGTGTATGTGTATATGTATATGTATATGAATATGTATATGTATATATATATACATATACATATACACATAATATATATATATATATATATATATATATATATATATATATATATATATATATATATAGAACCTACACACGCCAATGTTCTAAAAGCAAAACAAATATGAACATTGTATTTTGAGCTGATAAATTGCACGCACACTCGCTCTGCCGCGCGCATGCACATTCACAAACAGACAAACATGCAAACCATTAATTGCAGCGTATTCGTAACCCTAAATCAGCAAACTGGAATTATGTAAATACTATCTACATCCATCCAGTTGCATATTTGTAAATGATATTATTATCTATACAATATTACAGAAACACATTAAAATCTATCATAGGTATGTCTCGTAGAATATTTAGTCCCTGTAATTTCAGTCGTACAGGGCCCCTCGGGGAATTCATAAAAGAGTAAATATACGAACCATGCGAAAGCATCGCTAGTACACCTGTACAAGTTCAGTCACACACGTTGACCGAGTCGATGTAGACAAATAGGGAACCACACCATGTGTTTATACTATATCCTCCATCTGCTGTATTGGCCTAAGACCACATTTGCATTTTCCATAGGCGACCATTATAACGTTTCCTTCATTTCCTATTAATCTTGATCAGCTCTCTTATTGACAATTTCACAGCATGCTTACCCTCCACAGACAGAGGTTCAGTGGAAAATTCGTGAACTTTTAATACCTCAGGCTCCCACAAAGTTCATTCAAACCTTACACCCCTCCATTTCTGCTTGAGCCACCCACGGATTGCCCCTGATTACATCACCAAGCAAAATGACAAATGTATTAATACGCAGAAATGCACCGAATGACAGCTGTCGTAATTTGACAGCTCTGATGTCACGCTGCACAAAAACGTCATTTATAATCACTCCACACTACATATGTGCTCACAGAAATCCAGACAACGTGCATAATGCTGCTTTTTTAAGGTACTCTGCGGTCGGGTAATGGCGGACGTGCACATTTTGGTGGTCTTACGTCTATTCAATGATTATACTGTTTGCAGCGCCTTGCAAATACTCGCCATGTGCGAACGGTGGGACCTGCGTACCACTTGGAAGAGAATACGAATGTAAATGTACAGTGGGAAGAACCGGTGAATACTGTCAATGTACGTATCTTTGTATTTTCCCTTGTAGTCGAACGGATAGGTGAACACAATTTTGATAAAATCGAAACATTTGGTTTATGAGTACTACATACAAACGAAACCATTTTAAAGATTTAAAGAATTCCATAATCCTTATTTTACTTCTTCCATTAAATGACCTCTGTCAAATTGCTTACCATTATTGTCATTGGTTTTTAGAGTTGTCCTTCTTTATAGAATCAGTGAGTCCACTACAGGTTACACATATCTCTTATCGACGATTTGCATGTAGTTCAGCAGTAGGAAATATGTTATGCATAACTCAATTGTAAAAACATAATTAAAACAAAATTGCACGCACACTATATCTGCCTAATGTACTACTGCCAATTTCATGTCACGCTTATGAAATGTCCAAGCAATAGTTGTGCTTGTCAACCTTTACGAAATATATTGTGTTTCCAATGTTGTTCTTTCCCACAGTTACCGACCAAGTGTGTGATTCGAATCCATGTCTCAACGGAGGGTCGTGCGAATCGTCCGTTGAAGCATTCGACAATACAGTACTCTAC
>OZ024856.1:15718739-15746239 GCA_964017155.1 Oasisia sp. SBJ-2009
AAGACTTCAATGATGGAAAAGTGGTAAAGAAAACGGGAGCTACGCAGTATTTAGCAAAGCCCTGTAAAGACCGTTAACGGTAATACAAACCTTCACAGTGCATGACGACGAACAACGTGTTCACTTTTGTTGCCACGTTGTGTATGTAAACCATTGTTTGGTTGTAATGGTTAGCATACTCTCCTGTTTAAGTATGTATTATTTAGTATTATGTGTATAATATATGTTCCTGTCTTTATTGGTTGTACTGTTTGCATTAAATGACCAAAAAGAAACAATCTGAGGAGGATTTGAATACACCAGAAGGACGGCAGCTCGTGTTGTGTTGTCGACGTGTTGACTTGCAAGCATTGTACGAAGACTAGCCGCACAATCACAATCACTGCTATTTGTTCGACATCAGAACACAGACAATACATAGTTTGTTTAGTTTGAAGCCGGTTTTGTTCTCAAGAGAAACGTAACTCATTACCCAGTATGAAAATAAAAGTGAATTGTGTTTACAGTTTTGGTTGGACAATGTTTGCTTAATGAGAATAATATGTTGTGCAAACTGCATGCGAATCATAATAAGATACGGCATGTACCGGTAGGTGGGTGTCTGAATAGATGGTTGTCGTGTTCCTGGTTAGAACATTCAAAGACCTTGGTACTGTAAGTTATTTACACACACACACACACACACACACACACACACACACACACACACACACACACACACACACACACATACACACACACACACACACACACACACACACACACACACACACACACACACACACACACACACACAGAGAGAGAGAGAGAGAGAGAGAGAGAGAGAGAGAGAGAGAGAGAGAGAGAGAGAGAGAGAGAGACAGATAGCTGTATATCAAAGGCTATCACATTTGAAATAACAGTGATTAGGTGCAAATTTTCATTTTAAGTTGGACATCAAAACAACTGTTTGTCAACGTGTTGGCGTTATTTACACACCAAAGGCTGTCGTAATAAGTATGATTCTGTGCAAGTTATAACATAACTTGTATATCTAAACAAACTACATCCCCTTCACCTTTATTACACGACATTTATACATGCATGCATCACACTGTGCGTGCGTACATAATTATATAGAGACAGAGAATGAACGAACGAACGAACGAACGAACGAACGAACGAACGAACGAACGAATGAATGAATGTTTTATTTTCGGAAACGTACAAAGCACATATGTAATAAACAGAGTGATCCTCATTAATAATTATATTCAGTTACACGATTTTGACATATATATGTATATATATATATATATATATATATATATATATATATATATAATAGTACATCAGTCGTTAGGTGTTGACACGTTCCTGCCCAATATATCAATGGTCCATCCCATTCCACCACCGGCCTGCGTGAACATGTTAACACAACCTGATCATAATATTATATCAAACGGCCTTCACTCCGATCAACCTTGACGTTTGTCGGGACACTTTTGGATATAACCTTGTTCTTGGCCATGTATCCTATCTGTATGTGTATCTGTAACTGGCAAAATGTCCTGGGGACACATCACGCCAGTGCGCGTGGTGAGTCGTCTGACTTAATTGTTAAAATATTGGATAACATTATTTTGAAATGAGCTTAGTGAAATGAGCTTAGTGATTTACTTGAGAAATTGTTTAGGGGCAGGAAATTCCATTCTTTAATTGTGGTTGGGAAGAAGCTGTTTCCAAATATGTTAGCAGAGTATCTAATTTGCAAGAACTGACTGTCATGTTTACGTGAGGATCTAGTGTTGTGTTGGATATAGTGATCTAGCGGGATATCTATAAGGTTATGTTCCATATTGCATATTATGCTAAGTCTTTTCTTCTTGTTTGGAGGGTGTCCCGCTGGAGATCTTTAAGAAGTTGTGTTACTGTTCCTGGCTCTCTAGAATAGTTTGTTATACAAAATCTGGCAGCTTGTCTTTGAATTCTTTCTTAGGTTTTAATATGTTTTAGGCAGTGTGGATCCAATGATACTGACGCATGTTCAAGTATTGGTCGGACAAGGGTTGTGTAGGCTATAGACTTAATATGGGTTGGCCATTTACTTAGATTTCTCCTGATGACTCCTGGTGTCTGTTGTGCTTTCCTAGCGACTGAGTTGCATTGTGCATTGTACACAGTAGCTCTAGTGACGAACTGCCAGGCTGCGCCTCGTGGTGTTGGTATTCATCTCTAAACTCGAATACATTATAATCAAACGCATGTCGTTTTGTAACAGAGGTTAAAAATCCAATAATTAAGTGAGTGCGTAAACGCCAGCACAGAACGCCATTGCCGCTTCATTGAGTGCACGTCACAATAGAGGTATTACTCACCTGATATACGGATTCTACTCACCTAGATATAATAAGTATTACTCATCTAGATATAGGGGTATTACTCACCTAGATATTGGGGTATTATTCACCTAGACATAGGGGTATTACTCGCTTATTCAAACAAGCCTTTTTCTCATGAACTCTGACTGTTTAATTTTGTCGTTCGCTTTAACTTTTTTTAATGTTTTAATGCGTGTATATCAAATTTTATTTATTTATTATGCTATTTTGTACATCAAATTGTATTAGGTTTTATAAATGTAATAATAATGATAATAATAACATGTTTTTATGATCTTGTTTTAGTGCAATGTTATGTTTTACAGCGCCTTCGAACAGGATAACCCGGAGCTACGAAGTTATAAATCTTCTGCTTATTATTATTAGTAATATGTTTGTCTCCCACCATCTTTTCAAATGCGAAGGTGACTAGGACAACATTCAAATATTTGAAATATTGTCTCCGTAAAACTTACATTTTGACACAACATAACAGCTCCGAGTGATGCATTTTATGTATTTATGGTATGGTAAGGTATGGACAATATTTGTGTTGACAGCCGTCATTTTATATAATGGCGAATAATTAAATTGATTATTAAGTTGAAATCGCAGTCCATATGCCGCTTTTTGACATCAACAAAACGGCTCGAACAGGTCAACGATCAAATGTTTTAAATTGCTGCCCCGAGAAACATAATATTTTGATAAGATATGGGATAAAGTCATTACAAAAGTATTTAAGAGATCATATAAGTATATTTATTTAAAAACTGATTTTGACGGTCATTTAAAAAATGGCTGCCAAGAGCGTTATTAATATATGCCAAGTTTCGTGTGTTTTCTTCAGAAAATTCATTACTTTTTCATTTTTTCAGTATTAGTAGTCGTCCAACCCCCAGTTGCTGGTTTGTACATCTGAAATTCAATGATCAGCGTTTATTGCGGTAACGTGTAGGAATTGGCACGCGACTGGGTGACAAAGAACACATACACATCATTGACACATTTGTCGTCAACTGTTTGTCCTTGTTTAAGTACAAAATCACGTGACACCTGGCGATACGCGCTACAATCCGGATAACAATACAAGGTCAACTGGTTATACATCAATCCCATGACAACTACACAATTAATTAACCTGAGGAGTACACACATTTATGTTTCATCCTCAACGTTTCAATAACAGGTTGTGAATCAAGATTGTGTATATTAAGAATCCAACCAATTTCTCTTTGACTAGTCAACGCTTTTGTTTTCTTGATGTGACGTCATGTTCTCTAGCATATTTTGTAGCGCCCGTAAATTGCTCACTTGATACATATGCACTTGCAGTCGATGCTTTGCCAATGCCGTCGACATGTATAGGCCTACTGAGCCCTTAATGTGAATTCATTGTTTTGAACTTATTCCCATCGTCTGATTACGCATTCCATTCAATTGTGATGAGCGAGTTGAGTCTTCAAACATGACGTGACAACAACGCAATGGGACGCCTCGCCTGGACATCTAGTGTTTGGTAGTTTACATGGCATGCAAACCGGTCCAGGAAGATTTTATCACAGACAAAGTGCATGATTTTTCAATCTGCAGGGCTATTGACATATGCGGATGACACAAAGGTATTTATAATGATTAAACGTGATGGAGAGAGAGGGAGAGAGAGAGGGGGAGAGAGAGAGAGAGAGAGAGAGAAAGAGAGAGAGGGGGAGAGATAGAGAGAGAGAGGGAGAGAGAGAGATAGACAGAGAGACAGAGAGAAAGAGAGAGAGAGAGAGAGAGAGAGAGAGAGAGAGAGAGAGAGAGCATTTACAAGATGATCTTAATAAGTTGATCGAATCATTTGAGAAGTGAAAATGTTATTCAACTTGGGAAATGTAAATGCCTCCACACAGGACATGGGAACGAAGGTTGACAACATACAATGTTTGGTATTGTATTAAGTATTACCGTCAAAGAAAATATTTAAGGTTATCTATTAGTGCCGATATGAAGGTTTCTCGGTGGACTCTCGATAAACCACAGAATTTCGATAAGCCAAAGGGTTTCCTTGTTCATCTGTCATTTAGAGTAAATTTTCTAGGTGGCAAACGCTTTAAACTGGTCAAACTTGTTAAAATGACTAGTTCAAAACTGTTCGCAGCCGCGCTGCAGTAACTTCATATTCTTATGAACAAAACAAAGACGTACTCCCTGCCTTCACGTTCGCCAAATATACCATATCAAGGTTTTCAAATTACATCCCTTTGCCCACACCCTTGATGTTCCCCACACGAAACTTTATTGAGGCTCTAACTGAGGGGACAATAAAGTAAATCTTACCGAAGGACAGACAATTATGTCTCCCAGCGAAATGCCACGGTGCAGCTACCATCCTTACCAACCACCCTTCTCTCGCGTGTGTGCCTCCAAGCGGAGAAGAGGCAAACCAAAATAAAGATAAAAACGCAATCCACGTCCACGTTGAGAAGCCTTCGCTGAATAAACACATGTCGACTACGTGTTCTCATCAGTCATGCTCAGGCTCGTTCTACTTAACGTAGAATGACGCAGCAACTTATGCAAGTTCGTAAGCAGTCCTTATATGTTATTATAATCACCATGCAATAGACGTCGTCGGTGATGCCACCCCCAGTTGGTTGTCGAGGAGCCAGACCGATACTGTTGCAAGGTGGACATCTAGCGGTGGTTCCGTGTCGACGATGACTGCTGATGTTTCACGGGCACACCCGGTGTTTCGATGGTCGATCACTGCCGGTGGATTTGGGAGCGTGATCGACAGGGCATCTTAAGTACAGGACATGTACCACCACTCCATGCCCAATGAGGAATTCGGCTACGACGTATGACTCTGCCGTGGGAAGACTTAGGGAAATGAGACATGATATGCGACACAAGAAATGACGATGTTGTCAGTGGACAGTTGAAATATTCTCAGCGCGAGTGTGAGGCGCGATTGACACGTTCGGATTGTTAACAGTTCATGTTGGACAATGCTCAACATGTTAAAACACATTATGGCACAGTTTAGCATACTCGCTTCCCAATACTGACGACTCTATCTACTCAACTCCGTCCGTCCGTCCGTCCGTCCGTCCGTCCGTCCGTCCGTCCGTCCGTCCGTCCGTCCGTCCGTCCGTCCGTCCGTCCGTCCGTCCGTCCGTCCGTCCGTCCGTCCGTCCGTCCGTCCGTCCGTCCGTCCGTCCGTCCGTCCGTCCGTCCGTCCGTCCGTCCGTCCGTCCGTCCGTCCGTCCGTCCGTCCGTCCGTCCGTCCGTCCGTCCGTCCGTCCGTCCGTCCGTCCGTCCGTCCGTCCGTCCGTCCGTCCGTCCGTCCGTCCGTCCGTCCGTCCGTCCGTCCGTCCGTCCGTCCGTCCGTCCGTCCGTCCGTCCGTCCGTCCGTCCGTCCGTCCGTCCGTCCGTCCGTCCGTCCGTCCGTCCGTCCGTCCGTCCGTCCGTCCGTCCGTCCGTCCGTCCGTCCGTCCGTACAATGACTAATAACAACTCCTCCACGAGATCAAAACCAAATATGACTGCCAAAGCAATGTTATTTATATTCTAACGGGTGACGCAGTCTCTTATGACGTCATAATATGAAACTACGTCGTTCGACAACGGCAAACTAGGCTTGGGCATAGCTTTTTACATGTAATATATTATGCGGAGCATAATAAATATTAGCTATAAACAGATTTTTCTATTTAAAATTGTTAAATTGATTTCAACCAATGATCTACTCGCATAAATTGTAGGAGCCAGTACTGAGTGATTAACATTGAAATAGCTTAATAAATATGAAACATAAATTAGATGATGCACGTTCTAAATTCATGGGCCCTAGGCAGGAGACACCTTGCACTTTCGTGGGCCCTGGGAAAACCATCCAAAGGTTTTCAAGTTAAAATTTCAACATTTATGTTATTTACCTAGCTATATTGAATATGAAAATAATACACAAAAGACATCCTCTATGGAGAGCTGGCATTAGGGAAGAGAACCATTAGCCGCCCACGGCTGCGATACAAGTACGTCTCCATGAGAGACATGAAGGCACTCGACATCAATGCACCATCCTGGGAGGGCCTTGCAGCTGAACGCAAGAGGTGGAGAAGTACCCTGAATCAACACATCAAGACAGGGGAAGAGAGACTGGTGAACGCAGCAGAAGACAAGCGGATACGCAAAAAGGAGCGCAAGAAAGAAACCTTCGACACCCGTAGTGACAGTCTGCGCCGCTGCAGTCGTGCGTTACCGACATAAAGTTGATGTACACCGTGTCGTTTTGTGAGCACATACGTACATATATACGTACGTAAGTACATACATGTGTATACTACACAATGATACTTAGGAAGTCGTGATGACGTATAACACCCCAGCCTTTACACATAGTTACAGTTGTCTACATAATAACCAGTGGGGTAGGGTTAGGTGTTTGTGTGTGCGCGCGCGTGATATTGAGTTATGGTAATTAAAATAATTGCATGTGCTGTTGTTAATATTTCAATATTTGTTTATTATGCAATTCTAATGTATTGTTTTCTTCCCTACACTATTTTCCAGATCTACTGGACCCCTTTACAAGGCGTAGACAGTTCTTTTGACCCAAAGACATATCCGATTACAACGCTGAGCAATGTTGCGATTGGTGTATAACATTTAAAAATTGTATATATGTTTTATATGTAATTCCAATTTATTTATGGAATCGGTAAGGCACGCGTCAAACTCGGCCAACCATAGTTCTAGATCCAGGCCACAGAACTCATTGATATAGGCCCAGGTCCTCGTCTTGGTTGATCAAAATGTTTGCAAAACGGTGGTGGTCTCAGATTCAACTCAGTCCAGGATTCGACTAAACGCATATCGCGCATGCGCGCGCATGCGCAGTGGCCGCTTTTAGCTGTTTTTACGCGCTGTGACGTCGTGGCAACGGCATACGTCATGCCCGGGCCGAGATTCGACTAAACGAACATTGCGCATGCGCAATGTACGTCATCGATTCGGCTAAACGGACATTGCGCATGCGCAATGTACGTCAGAGCCCGTTATGACGCAAGCTTGTTACAACGACACTTCCCAAAGGGCAGATGCTATTCACACAGATGCTCAGCGCATACTGGTAGAACTAATATTCGCTCTACCTAGGCTAAACCACTTTATTGGTACTACACAAAACAGAACAATCTTTCACAGTATATCAGTGTGCTATGTCTGTAATTCCATGATTGTTGTTTATAAAAAAATATTTTAAAACATTCTTTGGAATGATGTACTTATACGAATATAAAACAGTAAAAATGAAGATGTTGCAATATATGCTTGCTCTCTAAAACCGTGTATCTTGTTTATACTGTGTAACCAGGAAAAGTCATGTGACATGTGTATGAGTAATGAGGATTTTATCCCAGATAGTTGTCTAACAAGTATGAGTACTTTTGAAAGTAGTCATATTTGTGATTGATATGAGGATATTGTAAAAATAAAACATAACCCTTTTGGACTCAACCTCTTAATATAAGATTGTTTTCATTTTTATTTATATACCTACCTACTTGATGAAAATGTTATTGTCGGATCATACTTTCCAGTTTACTTATTGCATAAAGACAATAATAGTTTGTTCTCGGTTAACCACGAATACTAATAGTACTAACAAGTACTTCAGCCCCCAAGCATGAACACAATCAGACACTGTATTAGTAAATATTTTATTAACTAAAATAAAATATCATGCACATATTCATAATTTTGTCTTCTTTTCTGTATGTATGTGTCACTTATTAAAAACAGAAATCTGTTATTGATAATTGTGTTGTGAAATAGTAAAACATTAGTGTATTGATGCTTTATTGGCTTTAATAATAAAGGCATGAAAATGCTATGTTGCGAATTTTCTTATTTTTAACAACTTGTTGTTTAATTGTCTGATGGACTTCCTGCAGAGAACATAATCATTATGTAGTTGTTAACTTGTTTTTTCGTTATATCTTCTACCAATTGTAAGTCACCAGTACTGTTTCACCAACCTGGACAAAGGGGAGCCATGAGAGAAGTGGGCATGCATTCACAAAATAAAGTAGTTTTACAAAGACAACTTGTCATGTGGATTAATCAATTGAATTATATATTTGCATTGTAATTAAGAGTAAGTACTAATGTCTCAGTTTCACTTGTTGGCTCAATTCCAACTTGTATGCCTTTGTGCAAAATATGGGTTTATTGACCGAAACATTGCATTCCCCTTGTAATTATGCTGATATTCATGTGAAAGTTGTATTAAATCAGTAAAACCTGTAGCCAAATTCCGCCATTAGTTAAAGTCACGCCTTCATAACCACCATAGTTCCCTGTCGTATGCATAAATCTGTTGACAAATTAAATGCCTCTTATCGTTTTTTATATTGACCAGCATAATTTCTAAGGATTTAGGCACAATAGAAGTTATATATTATTTACTAGTATTAATATAAGCATTTAATGGGACCCTCAACAGAGGGTTTTCGTCCTCGATGGTGGAATCTGTTATACTAACATATTACAAGAACCTCTTGTGCATGGCAGCATCTGTGTATGTTTTGTCATAATGCTTGCATGGGCATTGCTTGGTGGGGGATGAGGGTGACCCCCACTTTTTAGCTTTAGTGGGACAGCATAGGAAATGTCCCCTTCACCTTTTCATTCCAGAAAAAATCTGTCTCCCTCTCACCTATCTCATAAGCCCCTACATAGATCTAGTAGCTGAAAATAATAAACTCACAATATGAAATTGCCACTACCCAGAGGAAACATCGACTAGAAAAATTGCTTGGTTGAAAACAGAATGCAACTTGATATACTTCAGTATATTAATAGGATGCTTATCACGTGTGGCTAAAGCAGTGGATTCCTGCACATTGTGTAACTTAGTGCTATTTGAGTGATGTAAAATGTCTTTGTCAAAAGACAGGATTGGGAAGTCCTAGACAGGCACCCCTGTAGCCTCTGCACTTTGTCACTCTATGCATCAGGCAACCATAGGTCCTCAGTCTACATTTTATGTGATTGAGGGCAGGCCATGATCCTCGAGGCTCCCCTCTGCTACTCGAATGTTATTTACAATTATAAAATTGTGTTGATCATTCAATTTGTTTCACAGTCACAATATTCAAATACACGTAGCCAACATAACTATTTTAAATAACATACAATATAGTCATGTAGTCAACATAAGCATACAATAAACACCTTTGTTTATTTTATAATTAGTAACAGATCAACAATAAATGATTATATATATTATTTTACTAAAAACAATGTGATATGCATTCAGATGATGCTTATATATATATATATATATATATATATATATATATATATATATATATATATATATATATATATATATATATATATATATATATATATATATATATATATATATATATATATATATATATATATATATATATATATATATATATATATATATATATATATACATGTATATATACATACACAACATCTGAATGCATAACATTGTATTTAGTAATATAACATATATATATATATATATATATATATATATATATATATATATTAGTAACATTATATATATATATATATATAACATGATTACATATGGGGACCGATTTATATATATATATGTCTATCCATGTATATGTATGTATGTATGTATGTATATATATATGTCTATACATTTATATGTATGTATATATATATATAATATATATATATACATATATATATATACATATAAATGTATAGACATATATAATATATATATATAATATATACACACACACACACACACACACACACACACACACACACACACACACACACACACACACACACCGAGTTTGCTTGGTTGCCGGATGGCCCCTGCAATGTTAAATCCTGGCTACGCCACTGGACTGAAGGTACGTTTTACAAGATTTATACCAGGCGTTTACATGCATTTGTTCGTGGGGAGGTAGCAATTAGCCGTCTCCCAATAAAACGAAGCAGGACACCGCGGCTGTGCATATAGACAGCGCCACGCGCAGCCTATTGCTGTAGCCTCGATACTAATTATAACCTCGACTGACGAAAACAACGCTCTAAATAACACAACACGTTCGAGTGAGTGAAAATGATCACATAAGTTAATCTATTTTTATTAAAGATGTGTGTGATAACAATATTATATCAATACTTGACGTATTATTAACGGAAACTACGTTAGTAACAAAGGTCGAATCCTGGACCGAGTCGAATCCTGGACCGCTAGAGGCGCTACCGTCGCGGTCCCAGATTCGGTCGAATCATGGACCACCACTAGTCGGGGCGCACGGGTCCAAATTTTGGAGGTAGTGGACACCTCGTGCTATTTTTGGTTGTCGTGTATTTTATTAAACGTCAAACCCTCCCGAACAATATTCCAGAGGGCAACCTTCTCAAATCAGTATACCTCACTCCGAAAATTGCGTTTATATCCATGCCCTTAATGGCCCAGTTGTATACATTACTCTTTCCCCATTTTCACAGTAACTGTATAACAACAAATTTAAGTGTAGTATCAAATAATCAGGAATGACGAGAACTATTATTTATGGCAATAGCTTTTTGATACGTTTATTTTTCAAGATGCCAGATACAAAACATTGGACAAAAATAACGATAAATCAGTTCGGTTTCCCAGTTGACATCACACAAAAGGAGTTATAGTTACCTTAATATGTAATCAATATACTTGTGTAATATATCAAGATGATGTGCATTCAATTGCCCACTGAATACTGCAAAGCAATAGAAAAATAGTGCTACGTTATACGTAATCACGAGCCAAACATCTACCCAACCCCCTAAGTGTTGCGCAATCGTGACGTGACGCAAATCGGAGTAGATGTCATTGATTGTATCATTTTCGCGTTCCTTAGGGTAATATACACTATTAAAGACAGAGTACTGATGCATAATCTACCGCTGGTTATTAATGCGATGTTTGTTAAGACAACATAAAATTATGATAACATTATTCGAAAATAAAAACATACCAAAGTGGTATTCAATCACATCTTAAAGATTGTTCTGAGTCACCTGTGTCATTCTTGTCACAGCCATTGTTTTCAACAAGAGTCCGAACAGGTATTACTCGTCTACATTTGGTATCGTTCCGTTTGCACTTGCAAGCAGCACAACGCGGCACTTGGCATTTAGCGAAAGAACAATTACAAGGGCATTTGCTGGCGACACGTAACTTGTATACCATTGTGAAAGTTCTGGTAAAGGCGGCACCGTCAAAGATACTGGTTCCAAATGTGTGGAACCCGTCTTCCAACCGATATCTAATAATTTCTCCTCCATCTTCAAATGAGTCTCTTTCAGCACAGCTGTCAACCTCAAGCCTTACAGCCTTGACGCATCGATCCATTTGACTCAAACAAAGCTTGCGGTACCTTAGAACATTCATATTCTCCGATGGTTTCCTCAAGATTGACATTTCCCCCAATACCTTTCTGATGAAGAAGGCGTATCAGCATGACAACTTCATTGATAAGCTGCTACGTCTGCTTCTGCAGCACAGTAAGATGTTATTGAGGATGCGGTTCTTCAAATATGTTGTCACGTACCTTTTGGACTTTGCGTTGTCATTCAAATGTTCCTGGAGCTCAGTTTTGCAAATATTTTTCACAGTTTCCAGAGTTTTCATGATAGTTACAGTGGCTCACTGTTTCGTGGCAATATTTAGTATGTTGCTGGAGTCTACCTTGACGGGATTGATCAAGTGCTGTTTTTATGCTTGCTTGATTGATCATTTCCTGGTTTCCATCTTCGTGGGATTGTTAGACTGCATATGGTTCATCACTTCTTTGAAATGGAATGATACCTCAGATACACAGGCTTTGTGTAATGCTACTTGGTTCGTACTTTAGCATCCAGGGGTATTTATGTAAGCCCACTCGCACTTTCTATGCTTCTATGCACCACATCTATGCTTTATGTCTGCCCATGAGCTATGTCAGAAGTGATACATTTGAATGACTCAACTTTTTTCGCACATCATATTGACCTTTCGTGAAGTACTGATATACATATGGTGCTGGGTTCTTCAGGTTGTTCATTTCCTTTAGGCACATTGGCAGCGAATAATTGTAGTTGTGGTGACCAGCAGCAACAATAAATGGGAGCATGTTATTATACTAAACCAAATTTTCCCATTGTTCAAATGTACCCGTGCCTCCCGTAGTCATTTGTGTTCAAAACCGTTGTTAGCCGTTCCTTGCTTACACAAACCAGTTTCTATAAGGATAAGACCCCGCGTAATTTTTCCAACTGCGCCCATAGCGTTTACAGTGAGATGGAACTACACACATGACAATAAGATGCCAATGTTATCATCAGGGGAAGCTTGCTCCCGTAGCCCATATGAAATATCGTGCAAAGCCTGATCAGCCATAACTACTGTGTGTTTCACCCCAAACTTATTGGCCAGCTTTGCTGCATTTTCTAAGCGGATCTATTTGAACAGAATGGATCATTAAACCATACATAAAGTATGTGGCTGGCACTGTTGAAGCCAGTGTTGTGTAGAAAGCATTCCAACATTGATAGTGGTTGCTTCCGAGCTCTACTTTCTTTATGGATGACGAACGACAAAATTGCCATGCCACAATCACCAACTGAAACTATTGATCACATATAGGTTGCAAATATATAGTCCTCATCTTTACAAGTAATCTGGCTTTAAGCTTTTCGCACAAAGAAATGTAGTGTGGTTCAATTTGAGAAGGTATGGCGCTCGGTAACAAAAAGATTCAATACGTTATGATGATAACAGTGCGAAATTCTTCGTCCTTGCCGTCACCAAATTGTTATCTTTAACAATCAAAATAGCTTATGCAGACGAGACGTTACCGTTTTTTAGACATTGTCAAATATAGTGATGTCACATACCATATAATTGGTAATCATAAGTGTCCGTTGTGTTTATTTTGTTAGTTTCGTATTTGTTGTCGGTAAAACACCGTATACACCAAACTAAGTTAAAATGACTGATACGCTGCAAAACATGTCATTCAAACATGATAACATACCTCATGTATTTGAAAACAAGAATACGTTATATTTAATTTACTTATTAGACGCAACGTATTTATATATTCAAGTTATTCCAGAGATTATGTTAAAATCTAACGTCAAACCAAAATGAGGTGGAGAAGTATACACTGTATGTTGATTCTAGAACAAGTGATGTTCAAATGTATTTGACAATTGTATGGTATAAATACACCGAGAAATGAATGGGGATACCTTTGATATGTGCACTCATTATATAGCTTGAATATGTAGTAAGGTGACTACGGTACATTTATATGAAATCGACGACAAAACGGAAATGTTTTTCTACTTATTCTTCAATTGTTTGTTTCTCGTTGCCTTAAAATATATACATTTTTATAATATATTTGTGGTCTGTATTCCTCTCACCATTCCGGATATATTTTGGTACAGAGACTAGCTAATTGCATTAAATAAACCATGAATATTTTATAATTAGCCATTGTTACTTAACAGTCATTCAGACACCTTCAGGCCTGAATTGAAGTTTAATTTTCAAGTGCCGTGTTGTGTTGCTTGGCCATACGATGGGAAAGATATCAAATATGGGCGAGTAATACCTGTTTGAATTCTTGTTGAAAAAAATGGCTATGACAAGAGTGACACAGATTACTCAGAACAATGTATAAGATGTGATTAAGTAACACCTTGATGTGTTTTTTATTTCGAATAATGCGTGTTATCATAATTTTATATTGCCTTAACAAACATTGCATTAATAACCAGCAGTAGAGTATGCATCAGGACTGTCTTTACTAGTGTATTATTACACTAAGAAACGCGAAATTGATACAATCAATGAAATCCACTCCTATTTGCGTCACGTCACGATTGCGCAACACTTAGGGGGTGGGGTACATGTTCGGCTCATGATTGCGTATAATATAGCACTATTTTACTACTGCTTTGCATAATCCAGTAGGTAAATGAATGTACATCATTGTGATGTATTACATAAATATCTTGATTACATATTAAGGTAATTATAACTCCTGTTGTGTGATGTCAACTGCGAAACCGAACTAATTTTTCGATATATTGTCCAGTGTTTTGTACCTGGCTTCCTAATAAATAAACATATCAATACGATACTGTCATACATATTAGTTCTCGTCATTCCTGATTATTTGATACTACACTTAAGTTTGTTGTCACACATTTACTGTGAAAATGTGGAAAGAGAAATATATGCAGCGCGGCCATTAAGAGATCACATAAGCCTGAATGTAAATGCAATTTTCGGAGTGAGGTACACTGATTTCAGAGGGTTGCCCTCCGGAATATTATTAAGGAAGGTTTGAAGTTTAGAAAATGACAGGGCAACCAAAAATAGCACGAGGTGTCCACTTCGACCCCCGTGCGCCCCGACTATGCACGAATAACAGTTGGAGCCTAAAGAATTCAAAGATAAACTGAAAAAGTAAATAAACAGCGTGTGCACGTAATTAGCCCGATTACATCACATGCCTGAGTTGCATATCACCGCCCCCTATCGATCCTGTAGGCTCCCCATTTTACTAGTTATTCCCATTTTGTGTCAAAACATTACGTCAATCCAAAATGAGGGGTGACGTATATGTTAGTTCAAAAACATGTGATGTGCTGATAAATTTTACAATGTCGTGGTATATAGCAACAGAGGAATGAATGGGGATCATTTTGATATGTTAACCATATATTTTGAATATATATTAAGAGAACTACGGTAAACGTTACATGATGTCGATGACGAAACGGAAGTGTTTATTTTAACATATTGCTGAATCTATTCCCTTAAAATGTACATTTCAATAAGATATTTATTGTGTTTATGCTCCTCTGCAATACGAGCTTTGTAGCCCTAAATATAGCTTTGTAGCCCTAAACAAACTATGAGAAAAACAAATTGCAATTGTGACTAAACGGCCATTCCGGCACCCTATACGTCTGAATTTACGTGCGATTTTCGGAGTGAGGTACACTGATTTCAGAGGGTTGCCCTCTGGATTATTGATAAGGAAGGTTTGAAGTTTAGAAAACAACAGGGCAACCAAAAATAGCACGAGGTGTCCACTTCGACCACCGTGCGCCCCGACTACACACCGCATTTTACACACGTCAAGAATACGTAAAAGACGGCACAAAGACCCTAGTTGTGTCAGAGCGCCCTCTGTCGGATTAGTTATTGTGGTACCTCATTGTGACGTTTTACGTCAAGACGTCATTGGATACTCGCACGCTGATTGGCTGAAGCGTTTTTACGTAATTCCTTGAGGCGACTTACGTTTTGCGACTTGCGACGAACCTGTCCACATTACCGCCTTGCGATTTCAAAGATTCGTCAGAAGAAATTTCAAAATATCGCAAGACTGACTTATAAGGTTTGCGATGCCATCCACACCTGCCCTCCACAGGTCGCAAGGCCCGTATACTTTATATTGACATTCTTTCCGTGTCAGATCATCATAAACGTCGGAAAAGGAGGATTGGGTAGCTCAACCCCAAGTATTTTGGTGATTTAGAAATAGAGATCTGGAAATTCCCATAGTTTTAATTACGGGTGTAGCAATTAATGTTTTTTGGTGAACCTGAACTGAGTGGCTGATATCTAAAAATGTCCAACACCACCCCTTGTGACAAAAAGGACCAACACAGAACAGCCTTTCTTGACTACAAAATGTCTCATATATTCCCCCCCCCCCACACCACCCTTCGATGCAAAAAGCTTCAGTATTATCCGCATGGACCACAAAAATATCCTACAGTACTCCCCAGAAATATCTGGGAAATTACCACCTTCCCCATATACAAGCGATGTCCACTTCAATACTAACCTTTAGTCGTGGCGTGCATCACCGACCAGTCATGAGTTGTTGATAATTTAATTCAAAGGTAAAGCCAATAATGACAGCAACATATATTATACACAGAATACTGAAATAATGCATACTCAATCAGGAGAGTTAATCATTACATCCAAACAATGGATTACATACACAACGTGGCAACAAAAGTGAACACGCTGTTCTCCGTCACGTATTGTGAAGGTTTATATTATGTTTAGCGGTCTTTACAAGGCTTCACTAAATACTGCGTGGCCCCGTTTCTCCTTGCCACCGTTCTATCTGTGAAGTCGTCCTTTTCATGAATGAAGCATTGCCTGTCGATGAAGTCCACAGCAGCACAAAACTCAAACGAGTCCATACATTCCTGTTTGCACTTATTCAATGTAGTAATGGATGTGTATTTAATGCCACCAGTTGACATCTGGTTTTTAATTTCGTTGAAGACGCCGAGACATTCTGCAAAGGAAAGATAACGGAGTAATCTACCCAAATGGGAAAAGAGTGAAGCATCTATATACGTACGGTGCAGTAAGTTGAAAACACTACCCTTCGAAAACATTACATTACATATATATATATTATATATATATATATATATATATATATATATATATATTATTTGTTTCTTTATATATATATACATATATATTTCTTTATATATATTTATATATATATAATATATATATATATATATATATATATATATATATATATATATATATATATATATATATTATATATATATAAAGAAATCAACCAAATCATACAAAAAACGTAGTTTTAATTACAACACATACTCTCAAGAGAGGAAGATGAATACGTCCTAATTTCCCGGAAGCTTGCAACGATGCTCTCAAAATGAGCAGGTGAAATTAGAAAAAACTAATTTTCTTAAATCTCGCAGCCATCATATATAATTTAAATAGCGCGCAAACATAGCATTGTACAGCATAACGTAGCATAACGCACCGTAGCAAAGCATAGCATACTATAGTATATATATATATATATATATATATATATATATATATATATATATATATATATATATATATATATATATATATATATATAATAACCCTGAAAACATAACCACCTTTCGTCATTAACACATAGAACAACTTGAATTTATCAACGCTGGTTGGAACAGTTTCTACTTGATGCCATTCTATAACATGTCTAACCTTCACATGTATCGCCACCCCAGCCTAGTGGACAGGTACATTCATAGACTACTGTAGGCAGGAATGCTTCATCGTTGTACTCAACCGACGACTGGCACGATCCCCCGTTCATACACGGATTCGAAGTACACACTTGGTCGATAACTGTGGGAAAACACAACATTGGAAACACAATTAATTTAGTAATTGTTGACCATCACAACGTCTGTTTGAATATGTCAAAACGTGACCCGAAATTGGCATCACTTCATCATGTTAGACAGATGTAGTCTATGTTATATTATTCGTTCAATTTACAGTTGGTTGGATTTGTGCATTACATGTTCCCTATTGCTGAAAGTCATGCTAATCCTCGCTACGGAACATTGGAATATATGCCTTCACGCATGCGTACATTAAAATCGCGTTTAAGCTGTTTCACATATCTAATCCATGAAATCTATATTTATAACAAAAGTATGAATCTAGATGACGCAGTTATTACTATAAGAAGAAAATGGATTTAGTAATTTTAATTTGTATTGCCTATGAAAATTTAAATGTTTGGATTTCATTAGCAGAATAATACCTTTTCGCCAATAAAAACAAAATGGGTTAACGTATAAATATGCTGAATAGGCAACAGCACATTGTGTTTCTATTTAAACATAATAACTGTAGATTATAAAAAGACCACGATTTTATTTATACATAAACATATTAACTGAATACATGCATGCTTCTTTTAAACCTAAATAATACTTGAGCAATTAGTTTCAACTGTACTACCCCAACCGTCCATTTAACAGGTCAATTGTGGGAATAAAGACGAGTAATATAAGCTTGGTTAATACCAACAAGCATATAACATTTATTTAAATATATAGCATAGGGCCACATATGTTGGATTCCACATGGGAACATGCATGAACGAGAGGTACAATGGTCGACACCCCCTCCTGTAATCGCTTCCAAAACCTACACCTTAAAGTTGCATTCTGACTTCCGCCATGTTTAAAATAAAAAATTCCAGTAAACCAGCATTCCCCATACACTATTATATTGTTTTCCTCAACTACCTGTCAACTTATTTTCACATAATATGCCATTTTAAGATAAAAAGCAGCAAAAGACGAAAAAATGTCCTGGTGGACCCCAACAGTTAGAATTCTCTGATTGGTTTAGACCTCGATGAAGGGAATTCCAGTGAAAAGCGCTGTCAGGAGAGGGCCACACTAAAAGGCGGACCACAAATGGCAAACTGCACGGAAACGGCATACCACATTCACAAAGATGCCACCGCTCGATACGCTCCATATTTACGGCATGTCCAGTTGCCCACATACAAACTATCGCTGGCTACGCGCCTGTACGGTCAATGGCTAATTGAGGATAATTTAAATAACTAGGGTATTGTTGCCTAGTGGCGCCCCTAGCGACTAACGTGGATATGTGGAACCGCCTTTCAGTTTGCCCCATCGTTTACTTACGTTAACCAGAGAGTTCCGATAGTACAAATAGATCGACTTTTGGGAAACTCCAGAGCCGTTGTTTGTTGCAAACTTATATTTGATCAAATAACGTATAAATCCACAGAGTGATACATGTGGTAGGAAGTATACTAATAAGCAAATATCGGTCATGGTGTACATTGACTTTTCTAAAATGCGTTAAAAAGGGGAAATTATGTCAGAATGCAACTTTAACGTCGTTGTCAATGATCTAGACTACATACATTTTTTAGAGTGGAAGACAGCGGAGAATTCCAACCAAACGTAAGACATTTCATATATTCATCAACTAAATCCTATAACAATGGCTCTATGTGATTCATATATTGAGATATAGGGACATTGAATATGACTTTCATATTTTAAACGGCTGCCATATCTGAACCGTTTATATGTAGGTTGATGAGCCAAATGTTCGCTTTTACAAAGAACTGTTTCACCTATCGGTTGGACTACGAGAGAAAAAGACACAGATACGTACATTGACAGTATTCACCGATTCTGCCCTTTATACATTTGCATGTGTATTCTCTTCCATTCTGTTCGCAGGTCCCACCGTTCATACATGGTGAGTATTTGCAAGGCTCTAGGAACAGTAGCATCACTGACTAGTACATTGCATATTGCAGATGGACGACATGGTATTAGAGCATGGGTGTATGTTTTGTCTACCTTGAGTTGGTCAACTTTGCATGTGTGTGACTGAAACTGTCTAGGTGGTGTAGCAATGGTTTCGGATGATTCGTCGATTTATACATATGCGAATTCCCGGGGGCTTTGTAGGATGGAAATGATAGGAACTCAGCGATTTTACGAGACGTAGCAAATATGGAATTTAATGTGTTTCTCCAACATTGTAAATGGTATAACGCCATTTACGAATATGCAACTGGACGCAGACAGTTTTCACATAATTGCAGTTTAATTGTGTTGTTTTACGTTGCCTGCTTTGTCTATTTGTATATGTGCATGCGAGCGTGTGTACATGCGTGTGTTTGTGTTATGGTGTGTTAATAAACGTGTACATGTGTGTAAGATTTTATTTATATAAATTTATATATATATATTTATTTACGTATATATATATATATATATATATATATATATATATATATATAATATAAATATACGTATCGATAGATGTGTGTTTATATATACATGTATATATACATATATACATATATATATATATATATATATATATATATACATGTATATATACATATATACATGTATATATATATATATATATATATACATATATATACATATATATGTATATATACGTATATATATATACATATATATATGTATATATATACTTATATACACATATATTTATATGCATATATACGTCTATTTATATATACATACGTATATAATTACATGTATATAAACGTATATTTATATTATATATAGATGTATATATATATATATATATATATATATATATATATATATATACACACACATACATACCTATAAGTTATAGTCACGATGCTAGTGAAAGCTGCGAATGTTGCCACGAAGAGAGCGAATCTATATATAATGCAATCTTGTCTTTACATGAGATGATTTTATTTAATAAGTGCTCAAATTATTATTTCGTAGCCTATATGTAGTATGGAGTCATTTCATTTCAGGAAGAAAGTGCAGTAGACAAGGTAAATAACCCACCGTTACATGGGAAACAGTGAGGCGAACTGTGTTCACATTTCTTTGTATGTGAATTGAATCCCCAGCCTGCGATATTTGGACATGATTTCTTTGTAGCTTTTCCATTGTTTATTTCCAAGTAGTTGTGACAATCAAAACAATGTAGAAAAGTTCCATCGACTTCCATCTCGTCGTGTTCCGCACACATAATGTCATCCAGTGAACACCACGCAGTGGGTTCTGAAATAAACATTCAAGGCGATATAAAGTAATAACATTACAGCATACATTTTGCAAACGATATACTTAATGATATACTTAATGCAAGGCTGATTCCCAAAACGTGATGCTTTATTTGAGAACATTATATTTTCCATAGTGATATCTAAATTAAAAAAAGACAACGCGAAGAAAGTTACACAAACTCACAAAACGTCCATTTCAGAAAAATGATCAATCATAGTAACATACGCACAATGTAATTACTACTGTAATACATGCTATGACTGAATTATATCATATAGCGAAAGCTGACATTTTGTGCCTAAATCTATATTGACTGATATAGTCTATATATCGCTTGATTCTACATCCTTAGGACCTCTAAAACGAATATTAGGCGGATATCAAACGGATACCCTATATATATATATATAAACTATATATATATATATATATATATATATATATATATATATATATATATATATATATATATATATATATATAGGGGAGACCGGGGCTAGTTGTAACAGGGGTAAGTTGTAACAGAGGGCTTGCAGACAAAACTACTAATGCAAATTATTCTGCAAGAAGACAGCATGTTCATCAATAGATTTGAGCATGTCATGTGTAATATCACACGAATCCGTCGACACGCCATTAATTTATGCCGTTTTTAAAGAAAACACGTACTATTCTGATTTGTGTCAATATTTTCAAGTTAAGTGTATGTGTATCCATAATTCATATTTTCTGCTTTTTCATTGATGGATGTATTTACGAGTATATTATTGTAACTCTGACATAAACCTTTAAACAGGATTTGAAGAATATTTTATGCAATATCGTGTTTTATGAAAAAGACGGGTCGGGGCAAGTTGTAACATTCATCTCGGGGCAAGTTGTAACACCGTTTAGGCCCGGAGCCAGGTCCAGGTCTCAGGATGTTTTCTGCAAAGTTTTTTTTCACTGCCATTTCCTGTTAACCTATACCATGGGCCATCACACGTTTGTAATGACCACTCCCAACTCGGGGCCTTTTGCCCTCAGGGGGCCAAAAAAAACCTTCTCGGGCATAAAATTAGGTATATTCAAATATTGTGTCAGTGTGACGTCAGAAATATACATAGAAAGACCATATTTGGCAGAAAGCATCATTAGATAATAGGGAAGGCTACCATATATGACTTAGAGGCTTTCCACAAAGCAATTCCATAATTTGAGCCATTGCGTCCCAAAAATGATGACACATCGTCCTCCGCCTGACACGTTCATGTCAGAAATTAATATTTACAAGCCTTTCGAAATGAACAACACGGACTCTTTTCCAAATAGAAAACTTCCCAAGGCCATTAGTTTCTATTTGGTACCACGATGACCTCCCTATCTTGAAAATGTTGCCCGCTGTGGGTGAAAAGCCAAACGTACCCCCGAAACGACTAAAATATCAGTTATCGGATTTCGGGTCTTCTAATGTGCTACCATCTTTAATTTTTGCACAATAACCTTGATCTTAAAGTTGATTTCATGTTCATCAGTGTTGTTTAAGTTTGTTTACTGTGCATATCTGAATTCTATATAAGGTCAAAGCCAACGATAAAGGTTCAAGGTCAATTGATTTTATCCCCACGCATGGACTGTGTGGGCGCATAAATCAAGCTATGCTTAACCATGTGGCATGTAGTATCTCATTCTGAAGCCCTGCACATCTAGATATCGATTCTAGACTTTGTCTCGTCATACAGTCAAGTAGGATACTCTGGTCGTAAAGGCCCTTGAATGTAATATACTGTCCCGCCCCCGCTATATATGCCAAATTAGCGACCACGGAATTACGCTATATAGTTCAAGTGCTTCAGTGATTTGCAATTCTGATGTGGTGAAGAGGCAACCCGAAGGAGCAGTTTTCCCTAGTGATTGGGACAATTTCGATCAGTTGGTTTCAGATGTGTATGTAGCATGGTCCGTTCAGTGCGAAATGGAGAACTGGAAGAAACTGGGCGCTTCTGGCTCGAATACATGGATTGCATCTGGCTCGTCTTGTCATTGAACAACGCAATCAAAACGAATGACTACGACAGGTACAAGTCTGCATATGCCACATGCCTGTGCAAATCAGCAGAATTATGCTTGATTTCTCACATATTACGGCAACTTTCTAGAACACATTGAGAAAACGCACCCTCGTTCAGAGAAACTGCGTGCTGGGGCTATCAGTGTTGCCAGATCGCAGTATCCGCTGCCACACTGATAAAGCAATAGAAGAGACAGCTATGAAGTGGCTCAAGTGTATATCATGTTCTGGTACATATTCTGCCTGAATCAGCGGTATCACCAGTAATTATGAAGCGAGTCAACGTCACCTTTTGACTGTGCATGCCAAGGGAGAAAATGCTCGAAAACAGACAGGCCGCTAGAGCAGCGCGAGCTACAGGATGCAGAGTAGTAAGCGAAAACTGCCACTCACGAAAGGCAAAACTCTCGTCAAGAAAACAAAATCAGTGGAATGGTTCTGCTTAGTATGTGACGAGAATTACGCCGACAGCAGGTCGCATGAACAGTGGATCCAGTGTCAGATGTGCCTCAGATGGGCACACACTGAATGCACCACAGGCGACGGCACATATATGTGTCACTTGTGCGACTCTGACAGCGAGTAGGCCTTATTCGTCAGGTTCCTGTCGTTGACTATGTGATGATATATGTCATACTAGTCTTGTTTTTAATTTCGATTTTCATCTTTCTTTTTAATTTTGTTGTGGAAAGGAATACCTAACGAGTGTGCATAATTGCCCATTTCATTCACAATATACTTTACATCAGATACTTAGTTAAAACATGCGACTAATTACTGGGCCTACTGTGTTTTGGCAATTATAAATAACCATCACATGTTTGAAATCGAAATGATTGTTATTGCAATTTCTGGTAATAAAACTATTTTTTGTTTGGTCAGATACTGTGTTTAAAGGCTGAACTCCAATACGGAATTTACTATATGCAATGATACATCGTTATTATTAAGTCTCAAATAATGTCTATAGCTTACAGAAAACAGTAGCATCAATTGTGTAATTTTATATTGTGTTACAACTTACCCCAATGGTAAAACATACGTGTTACAACTTACCCCGTACTCTGTTACAACTTGCCCCGTATCGGACACCTCATATAATACATCATACCGTAAATGTGAAATATCCCAGACAATTAATTATCTCCAGTTAACTGCGGGAGATATGTGAGGACCTTTTGGCATAACAAAAGTTTCGATCGGTTACGAAACCCTCCCGCAAACCTGAAATATGTTGTTTTTGTTACAACTAGCCCCGGTCTCCCCTACATGTATATATATATATATATATATATATATATATATATATATATATATATATATATGCATGTATATATATATTTATATATATGTATATATATATATATATATATGTATATATATATAAATACATACATATATATATATACATATATACATGTATATATATATATCATGTATATATATACATATATACATATACACTGACCAGCTGCACTGGTGATTGTTATTGTTTTGATCATGGAAGTGTACACTATTGATGGATCAGGTGGCTTCGCCATGATGAAAGGATGGTAGATGGTGTGAATTGTAGGGGCAGGATTGTGACCATACGGCCTTGGTTCACGAGCGTTCCAGCCACGATATTTACGTCTAGTATGCGAACGTTTTTGGTAATAAATTGAAAGTTGCACGTATTTTAAAATAGGACAGTTAACAAAGTTAATATTGTCTTATTCAGTCTGAATTGTTCACTGACATCGCTAGATGTTGTCACGTCAGCCGGTAGATACCTTCCGTCCAGTTTCCTCTTCAGAAGCTCTGGCTACGTTAATGTTAATAGTTCCGTAAGAACAATGTTATTAACCATCCGGTACCCTGTGTCATTTTAACGACGCAGATTACACGAATACAACAGGATTTTGTCACCCACGTTCGGGCTTGTAAACATTACTGACAAACTGTTTGTTTCACAATTAGAATATAATAATACCCACTGCTGCATCTTGGGCCGTTGTAATCGTCGCTGCATTCGCAACGAAACGTTCTTTCAATCGGAATACAAACGCCTCCATTCATGCACGGATTAGAGCGACACGCACTGCGAACTGTAACAGTATAAACAGTACATACAATGGCACGTATTCTTTAGGTGTGTATGGGAGAATGAATAAGTGAGTGAATGAATGTGTATGTGCGTGCGCGCGCGTACGTGCGTGCGTGTTTGGTTCTCTTTCCTTCGCGTTTTAACGTGACGAGTACATTAAAAAGACGTGCCACTTTGTGTGTTAGGCAGGTAGAAAGTACGGGTTTCAGAAGCTCGACACAGAAAACGTACTGTCGCGCCCGCTTTCATTAACATGTTATCAAGATAATGTGTTTAACTCGAGTATGTACACACACGACCGAGTGTGTGAGACCGTCAAATCCGGGGATGCTGCCTAATTCACAAATATGTCCAACCACATTCAGTTAATATCAGTAACGTAAAGTCTACCAATTCACACATGAAGTATCACCAAAAGTAGTTCGGGCAGCTTAGTTGAGAAGCAAATTTTCTCTATTCGTGATTGAACGGTTAATGACATCTTTATATAATCATATCTCGCAAATTGCTGTATCGATTTTGAAAATGTTTTATATATAGGTTGTGTATGGCAGTTCTGTTAAGACGTTCTTTGAGATTTCTTTATGTAGAACATTACATTTCTGAGCGGCCCGTGTATATTATGCGGTAATTGTCAAGCGTGTTTCTTGATGAAATATGCATGTATATTTCTAGGTAAACGTGCATGTTAGCAACGTGCACATAGAGTACAACCTACTTCTGCAGTGGGTTCCTGAGTAACCTTTCGTGCAGATACATATGTAGGTCGTACCAAACTTCACGCACCTGCCGAGATTCCTACACGGGTTTGGAATACAAGGTTTGTAAGCTACAAAAGGAATTGCATTATAATACATGAAACACATCAGACAAGCACGATTGGTTAACGTGCACATGTTTCGTTGAATAACGATAATAATTTATAAGCATTTGTGTTATACATTGCCTGCTAATATTTATATTAAGTATCAATGAATATCAAAACACTTAACTAAATTAATATGCGTAATTGCCATTTCGTAAACGTATCACCATTTAGAAGATAGTGGATTAAAAGCTTACAGTTGATTCTGTGACGACACAGTTTTAGTGAATAGTGAGTCCCAAATAAAGAACGGGATTCAGGCGTAATAAACTATAATCCCAGCAGTGATTTGTTCAAGAAAGTCATGGCGATGACTCCGGACAGCTGTCTGAATCAACTCGCGTTTTCATACATCATCGCAAATTATGTTTGAAAATGCATACGATCGGTGTTGGCGTGACAGAGTGCGTGCTTGCAAGCGTGTTGTGCGTGCTCGTGTATGCTTACTTTCGCAACGTGCGCCCGTAAACTCATCAGTACACCAACACTTGTAACCTCTCGGCAGTCTGTCGCAAGTACCTCCATTCTGACAACTCTGTCCGTGTACACAGGGGTCGTAGACTGTAAGGCAAATTGCATTCACGAGCACTGTGTCAGGTCTACTATTCGTTCGTTACATTTAACAATATTGCCACTCAAAGAGTTAACTCGATATAGGAAATACATATGATGCTTAGCTGGAATGGAGTCCTACCGTGGTGTGTGTGTGTGTGTGTGTGTGTGTGTGTGTGTGTGCGTGCGTGCGTGTGTGTGTGTGTGTGTGTGTATGTGTGTGCGTGTGCGTGTGCGTGTGCGTGTGCGGTGTGTGTGTGTGTGTGTGTGTTTGTGTGTGTGTGTGTGTGTGTGTGTGTGTGTGTGTGTGTATGCATACGCGTACGTACGTGCATACATATGTGTGTACGTAAGTGCGTGCGTGTGTACATACATCGATATATTGTTGTCCACTTAATTGATCCACCCGTCTGTACGATGTGTTTCCACATTTGTTAATAAATAATGAATAATAGGGAATTCTGGCCTTCCCTATCTGTGCCATACTTCCAATTGTTCCAATGTGTCTTGCTCTCCACAATAAACCGCCGTCTAGCATGGGTAATCCTTTCAAGTAATGTCGGGGCTCTGTCGCTCTGTCGCTCGCGCGCGCTCTCTCTGTCTCTCTGTCTCTCTGTCTCTCTGTCTCTATGTCTCTCTGTCTCTCTGTCTCTCTGTCTCTCTGTCTTCTCTCTGTCTTCTCTCTGTCTCTCTGTCTCTCTGTATCTCTGTCTCTCTGTCTCTCTGTCTCTCTGTCTCTCTGTCTCTCTGTCTCTCTGTCTCTCTGTCTCTCTGTCTCTCTGTCTCTCTGTCTCTCTGTCTCTCTGTCTCTCTGTCTCTCTGTCTCTCTGTCTCTCTGTCTCTCTGTCTCTCTGTCACTCTGTCTCTCTGGCAAGTTTCATGATAATTTATCCCATCTTCTTCGATCCTACTACATAATTCCGCCATTGTTATGTATAGAAATACCTATGCACAACAAAAGTTGGTTTAACCAAATGTAATATCTACAAGTTTGCCGTTTATCTGGAAAAAGAGAAATAATAGGAATGAGTAAATATACTTTATGTATACGATAAAAAACATCAAGACCAATCCCACTCAGCGAAA
>OZ024856.1:15751239-15781239 GCA_964017155.1 Oasisia sp. SBJ-2009
GATCGCTAGTTATAGACGGGACGGTTATTCTTTGGGGGAGGGGTGTGTATAAAGGTGTAGAATTGTGGTAAAGGTGTAGAATTATAATATAGTGGTACAGGCTCCCAAAGAGCTAGAGCGGCCGTTATTACATTGTGTTTACTGTAGCCTTCCTGATAGGGAAACTTTGAGGATGTGGGAGTAGCGCGTCATCTGTCGGGCCATGTGGATATTTTGTGTGTGTGTATATATATATATATATATAATATATATGTGTGTGTGTGTGTGTGTGTGTGTGTGTGTGTGTGTGTTTGTGTGTGTGTGTGTGTGTGTGTGTGTGTGTGTGTGATTATATTGTTACCTTATGTTCGTATGCAAGAAATTATATGTAAGTGTAACTCTTACTTTCACATCTGGTTCCCATAAAGTGATCTTTGCACGTGCACTTGTATCTTGTCCCTTCATTCTCGCAATCTCCGCCGTTCTTACAGGGCCACGTGTCACACGGTTCGAAAACTACACGAACGAAATTGATCCGAGTTATTATGTAATAAAGATAGGAAAATGATAACGCTTTGTTCGCCATTTTCAACATTCAATGTATATTTATGTCAAAAAGAAATGTGTTTGAGAAATGAAGTGCCTCTATATACAATAAAATGAGATATAATAAAAATGATATCTTATCCATTACAATTTATAAAACTTATATAATATAACTAAACTATCCGTTTACATTATGAATTATATACTTAAAATTATCATGTTAAAGTTAAATTCCACAATAAAAGAAGATGTCTTGTTCAGCTCCATTGATCTGCCATTCGAGAACACGTACACCGACTCTCTCCCACACCAATCAGCTTAAGAAAAAGAACAAACCCGCCAGAGTGGCGAAAACAGCCAAGTTAACATCCCTTGGTCGCTATTGGTAAGTACTACATTATATTGCAAAAAAGGATGCTACGGCATGGAGGTAAAAACCTTTTAAAGCGATGTTTTTCACATTGATGCTTCGAAAAGTTTGCCTGACGGTAGGGCACCCAGCCGATACGCTACATCTCCGATGACAAGTGTTAAACAGCAATAGTTGTTGTTGTTTACCAAGGAAACAAGCTATCCTTCCATGTACGTTGACAGAATGGTAACTTTCTAACTTGGCGTGAGGGATTCTTTAGTCTATGACTCTTGGAGCAAGCCATATATAAAACCATCGGCAAACTTAGTCTGCAAACTGTGATAACTACCGGATATTGATCCAAGTTTTGTTTACGTAAACTATAAACAGGGAGGAGCCTAGGGGTAGTTTTACAGACTGGATGGGACGACACATTTTGGGAACATTTAGAACCTGTTCAAAGTAACTCCAGAGCTGATGACGGGAGTACTCGGGACGATGAAACAACACTTAAAAGTCATCAAAGAAAACACATGTATGGGAACAAGGACTATCGGAAAACGAGTAGTGGGACACTGCACGTGGTAAGCACAGAGGCAGAGGGGTGTGGTGTAAATATATCATGGACAGCTAGACAGAGGCTCGCCAGACAGAGTTATTTTAGCTCGGATTCAAGAGGAACGTGTATCTACTCGGGAACAAATAATCTTGGGATGAGTAGTGCTGCGTTCCAGTTGTCAAAGGAAACTGAAAATAGTCTACTGTGATACAATGCAATCAATGACATGTCCATAATCATTCGAACATAAACACAACCCATAAATATAACATGCAATCGAGTTTATGCATCAAGTAGTGCAACCGATGATGTCATAATTCACACAGTTCTGCTCGTTGCACTTCGTACCAACAGACTTTGCTACTAAAGGCTACAGACAGCGAAACTTCTGCTTAATACAGCAGTGCCATCAGTGATTGACGGGGTCGTTGTCGCGATACTAAAGATATATATGTGCTGAGGGATAGATGGATGTTTGCTCACAATAAATTGTTCTGAAAGTTGCATTATGTCTGTTTTCATGTGCTATCTTAAATAACAATGCAGTTTGCAAACTAACGCATAAACTAGTCAAAGATTTACACCAACAGTCTAACACAGCATCTACTACGGCCATCTTTTCGAATGCTGTTGCGTGTAGCCTCGCTTTCAAGTGCAATCGAAGGTGTCGCCCCACAAGTGCAGGAAAGGTCAATAGCGACTGAAAAGTACAATTCTATACATTCATGACATATGTTTCATATATATACGTTTCACCCTACGTTTGCATGCAAAATTACATCTAGTTTTATTTACAATATCATACTGGAATTCGGATGATATAAACAATGTTACTAAAAGTAACACAATAACGAAAATACATCAGATTTACACATAAATGTTCACACTGCAATATATTAATGCAATAGAAACTAACCGTTTTTGCCATAGACAGCCACTTGACACAGAGAGAGACTCCCGTATTGAAGAGTTGTAATCTTCACTGCTCGAGCTCTCAAACTAGGTTGACATGTAATATTATAATCGTAATACACATGCCAAATGCGTTTTGGCACGGTTGCGCATAATTGGTACTTTGTTTTATAAGGACCAACTTCAACCATGAATTTGGGCGGAATCGTCTTACCTGAAATATAAAAAGGCCCTTTTTACATATATAAAAGTGCTGGGCCCCCGGTCTAAGTCAAGCGATAGACAAATATAGACGTTTATGTAGATTGTTTTAAAAGGATAATTGACTCCAGTTGACAATTGTGGTCATTTTCACCATGGAAACCACTAACCTTGCTACACCTTTCGAACTTACCAAGCTTAATCGTGACTGCAAACACTTCAACAAGTCTGAGAAATTCTACTCTGAACCAATTAGTCTTCGTAGCGTATACACCTGGACATGCGTTATCCCAATATGCGCGGCTATGATTGCCATCTATTAGTGCAGGTATTTGTTTCCTTAGCCACGGTTTTATTTCTTTAAGAAATGCTTTCCCTTCCACAGCCAGATTCCTATCTGAAAAAGAAAGATAGACAAAGGTTGCACAAACTAATGTAAATGGCATGTCGTCGAATGCTTTGCGAAACATGTCATGCGTTTAACTAACATTATAATAACCAATAAACTAGAACTGTCAAGCTGTCAATGATTGATTGATTGATCGATCGATCGATTGACTGATTGATTGATTAATTTATTAATTGATTAATTGCTAGATTGAGTGTGAAGTGGATCGTCTAATTAAGAATACATTATCGTGTCAACACATTGACTGAGAAAACCATCAATGAGCATTATTAAGAAAACATGTAATATAAACAATGAATGGCAGCGTTTAAAAAGCGGACATCCGGCGACAGGAGATAGTCAGACGTATGTCACACCGCTACAATATAATAACCAGGGAATGGAAAGGTTGATGTAGCATAATAACAGGCTGAAACTCAGTATTGTCACTACCAGGGTAATCTATGTTAGATACCATCAACCCATTATAATACGGCTACATTTCACTAAAATAACTGTTAATATAGTGAGGTATGTATAACATCTAGCGCAAAAGGTGATCAGATAAGTATTAGTTATATATTTTAGCCACTAATTAAACGTAAAGATAAGTAAAGGTAAGTTCGTGTATAGCGCAGTATCCAATCCTCAGAGTTGCTCAAAACACTTTACATTTTACTCGCCAATTTTTTCCCAAACGCTTTCCAATTAGTGAAATGAGTATTTTGTTGTCGAAAGCTGGAATGTTGCATGACGGAACTGAATATTTCTTTGAGATCATCAGGCGTTCAGTATTATTTATTTCAGAGATATACTTATTCTCGTTTTTCTTTATTAAGGCGCGAAGACGATTCGTCCACACATTATGTTTTCATGAAATACATAGTGATAGGTTTGGTTATCTTAGTAGATGAGCCAGACGATGTTAGCATGATAGTGTATGCTATCATGACGTCCGTTGCTTAACATATTTAAGTTGAATATAACAAATATAATAAATAAATGTATTTACATATGTTGTTCATGTTGTCAAATGCCAAACCACTTTACATGGAAACAATGTTGCACACTACTCTCATATGACGTGTTTTGTGTACATAAAATATATAGTATGCACTTATAGGTGTCCTGACATTTCAAATGATGCAACGCCTAAATGCAGATTTACTGAACATAGGCGCTATGCTATTCAATGAACCGGTATCTGGATCCAGTTTTTATTCTAGATTCATCAATGGTTAAGGTGAACAGGTGTCATAGAGTAGGCAATTTGCCAAACGAATACCCACATTTGCACGTCGTTCCTCCGAAAGAGAAAGGGCAAGAGCATTGAAACCCGTTTCGATTGTTGCTGCAAGTACCTTCATTCTTGCATGGGTTCGATATGCATGCGTTATTAGCTGTAACATACACACAGCAGCAAGTCTTGTCTGTCACATACTACTCAATGTAATGTTTTACAATATTAACAATATTGTTGCCCATAGCATGAACCACAGAGAGAATGTGGACAAAGACTGCTTTAACTTATCGAAAGTCCAACCGAGTTGTATCTCGACGTAAAATCCGTCTGTCTTAGGTATTTTCAGTTAAATATTTAATGTTTATATTCGCCATTTGGCGCTAGTAAAAATACAGATCATGACAAATAAAATGCCACATTGTACGACGTCAGACCTGTATCAGCACAACTGTATACAGACATGCACGTGCTAGCACACACGTACGCATGCACGCGCGCACGCACATGTGCGCACACGAACTCGCACACACATACGCACACGCACACACAGGATGCATATGAATGCATTCAACATGCTGGCAATTCCATCAAGTAGGTTGAAAAGATGCATAGCTACAAACTGATACAATTAGTGTATCATAAATGTCCTGTAGGTTACTCACTAAGCGCTACTTTTGCTAAAGACATAAGTTAGGCAATCTTATCAGCTGCTATCTTCTGCATTAGATGAGCTGAGTGATTGCGGTGTTGCTAGGTGTTTGGGGGGGGGGTGATGTGGATAAGTGATTTGGCGGTGGCTCATTTGTCAATGTTAAGAATTATACCACGAGTAGCAGAGATTGAGGTATCTTGGGACAGCTACTGTACTTTATGTTTATCTATACATATATACATATATAAATGTTATACAATGTGAATATTTTATCATATACTCGATATGTATTTTACCTACTAAAGGAGTACTCCAGTCAGCGAGAGGTTCATAGCATTTACTTACATATGTATAATATATCGGTTGTGCATAGTAATTGTGCACAAAGATCGTTAATAGACAATTAATTTTAGTATAATCGTACCAAAAAACACGCTATCTTGGATGTAGGACGATGTCATCTTGTGGCACAGAACCAGTGACGTAAGCCAAATCGTTTAAAATTATAATAGTGACGTAAGCACACCGTGACGTACTGGGTACGTCAAGCACCATTGGACAGACGTCGTATGTTCGAACGTACATGCGTCAGTGACGTATGCGGATTACGTCACTGGTTCTGTGCCAGATGACAGCGCCCTAAATCCAACATAGCATGTTTTAGGTGAAATTATACTATAATTAATTGTTTATTCACGATGTTTGTGCACAATTATTATGCACAACCAATATATTATATTTATGTAAGTAAATGCTGTGAACTTCTCGCCGATTGGAGTATCCCTTTAAGGAAATACCCGGTACTTCTGTGTTATTTCTCTATTTAACGCTAGACACATACCTCGACCTGCATACGAAAATTTGGCATACGATAACACAATTTGCAAACATTGAAACAACAACCAGACGTCCATGTTACACCTTTTGTCTAAAAGATGAAGCACTGAATTCTGAAACAGAGAAAATATGTTGTTGTAAAATGTGTGTATTGTTCTACATATATTTAATCTGCTTTATTTTTTTATATTAATTATATGTTAATAACTGTAAATATACCATATTTATGTATTGTCGTAGTTTTTTTTCAAATGTATGCGCTGTGACATTCTTTCTACACACATTTTCGTGACATTTTTATAACCTTTCATATTGTAGCTGATATCTGAACAAAATAATTATATTTGACACTGACATAGCAATTTTAATATTAGTCCTTGGACTTAGAAGTTTGGTAGAAAACGTTTATTTTATTATAATGGCATAAAACATTAGGGGAGACCGGGGATAGTTGTAACAAAAACAAAACATTTCAAGATTGCGGGCGGGTTTCTTAACCGATCGAAACCTCTTTCATGCCAAAGAGTCGGTACATATCTCCGGCATATAATGATGCGTTCTATAACACATTTGTGTTATGATGAGTTATTTGAGGTATCCTACAGTGTCGCAATACGGGGCAAGTTGTACCAGCCTACGTGGTAAATTGTAACATAAATGTTTTGGCATTGGTGCAAATTGTAATAATATAAAAAAAAAACTACACAAATGATTGGTAAAATGTCTCTCTCTCTCCCTCTCCCTCTCCCTCTCCCTCTCCCTCTCCCTCTCCCTCTCCCTCTCCCTCTCCCTCTCCCTCTCCCTCTCCCTCTCCCACTCCCTCTCTCTTACACACACACACACACACACACACACACACACACACACACACACACACACACACACACACACACACACACACTCTCTCTCTCTCTCTCTCTCTCTCTTTCGGTTAGGCTATATACATAGGGCGCGATGGCCGAATGGTTAGAGTGTCGGACTCCTGACTAGAGGAACCGGAATTCGAATCCCAGTGCAAGCAGGTCGGTGGTTCGGTACTGATAGAGCCACCGTGTAGAAATATGTGTAAATTCGTTCATCCTATATCGCCTGCCTCTTCCAACCCACACTGGCCAGCGTGGAAGGGTAGGCCAATACAATAACGCCATGCCGACTAGTCCCCAACGGTACAGAAAAAGTCCAAGACCAAGGAGACGGCTCTGGTCAAGAAGGACTACGTGCATGGGCGCTACGAATCTCTGGGTCAAAAAGAGCTGCCGAAAAAGGGTAATTAGACTATAGAACTTAGTAGAGTTCTGCAACGTCAGATGTTTAAAATGCGCCACCCCTTAAAAATGACATATGCCATGCCCTGTGTGTAGAGTGGTATGAAGGGAAGTTGAACAAGGTCCCCATCAAGTTAACATTTGGAATGGCCTATTGAATGTTATAACTGCAATTGTTTTAAACTGTGGGCATGTATGCTGGATCAACCACTTGTATGATGAGGACAAAGTTATGTCCGATGCCTCCTCAATTGTGTGTGTAATGTTAATTTTGTTAAACAATCATTCAGGAAACCCGTAGGGGCATGTTCTAACAGCGTTACAATTTGCCACAAGATGAACGTTACAACTTGCCCCAACACTATCTCGCTCGCAGAATACGCGATTTCCTAAAACGCACTTCAAATTAAGTTTAATGGTTTATGTAATATTTACAACGCTATACTCATAACTACATCTATCAACGCAGAACAATTTGAATTATGGCTATACACACGCTTAACGGCACTTTTGCAGAATTCGGACCCACCTCAATTTTGCCATTATAACTATATATTTGCCTATATTGGATACCTCACACAAACGAATCCTAATCATGATCAATCAGCATTCCCAGGTATATTTATGTTTCACAAATATTGTATTTTCAGACCCAATTAGCGCTCTGATTTATGCCAGTCGCAAGCGCAGCGATGCATGTATCACTGCACCGTGCACATGGAAAGAGCCATAAACAATTTGTTTATGCCGACCGCGCTGTCTTTTCGACCTCAAAAGTCTGCTAAGACGCCCTAAAACATAAATATGCGCAAGATGATGTTAAATGACTGAATTAATAAAATCAAGTATCAAATGTTAGCAAAGATACAATACTATAACAATACAATACAATACAGTTATTTTTAGGTGGGTCCGAATTTTGCACAAGTATCCTTTTAGCGGTCAGGAAGTCGAGAATAGTATAGTGTTTCTTTAAAAAGAGATTTACACGATTGCATGCAAACAGAAGTAAAACGACGTTTTGGACCGGTTAACATTTCAGACCGTCACACCGGAAAACTGTACGCACGACAGTGTCAGTGCCACACGGTGATGTGAAAACCAATAACATTTCAGTTTATCGGATGAAATTGTAAGCAATTATTTATAATAAGCACCACAGTCACAGAAAATTTAACGAACGTTCTCTCGTGATTAACCAGTGAATGCATTGCGGTTTTGCTATACAGTGATGATTTTGAACACGATATAAATCGAGTGCTTCCGTTTACTTAACTTTTGCTTTTTGTGATTATCGCGTGACGAATATTGTATGTCATTAAAATGAGTGGTTCTGGTTAATAATATTCATAGGTGGCTGAACAATTTCAATATTTTATGTGAAAACTACACATTATGCTTCCATAACTCCCTCTTAACGCAGAAACCCAAATGGTCCAGTACCGGTACTTACTACTAGTACTAGTAAGTCAAAGAGATGAAAAGTAAGATACCGTCTTTCAAATCTGCATAAACTTGATAAAGCCATGAACTTTTTTAACGGTATATTCCGTTAATTATTATCAAATCTTGCCCAGCCAATGTACACGTGGACAAGTGTATGTTTACTAAACAGATGGCTGTAAAACTTACCTCTAAATTAACGTCACCAAAAATCACAATTTGTCGAAGAGGCTACTCGTACTACAACCAACAACTTCGGCCCGGGGGACAACGATCAAAACAGTTCGCCTCGTTTTGGAATAATGCAACGAAAATATGGCGCGCCCTAAAATGGTTACCCGCTAAAAAAAATCCGGGCAGTACAAACTATCCGAGTGGCGTTTCTGTGCATGCGCGTCTTGCGCGAAAACGTTAAATCACCAATGTGTAGCAAAGCGTAAAGCAATTATGGTATAAATACCACGGCCTGTTCGTTGAGTTTTTTATGGTGATTATTATGAAGAGTTGCTTAGAGTTTCGTTCAAGACATTAAAATATTACGTTTGTTTAAATGACTTTCACGGATTATGGCGCACCGCAGTCATGTGATTTGCGCTTGCTATCGAAACCTTTTTGCCCTGTAAATTTGCGACAAATTACTGTGCCGAAAGGTTATACACGTCCTTTAATTTGGTCATAGTGGCCGATATATATCAGACTAAAATAAAGATATATTTAATATGACACTCAGCGGGAAGGGTTAACGTAGCGTGTGGGTACCTTTCATCGACAGGGTCCCTAATGATCGACCGTTTCATAAATGCAATAAATTTGGTGTTGACTGTTACTGTACTAACGTAATTGTATATGTGTTAACAAACACGCGAACTGATGTCATGGTAGTCTCGCTTAACCGACTGTCGGTCGGCTGCGGAACTACGCCGAGAAGACAGTCTGGTGACATTTGCTAGTCTCGCTTAACCGACTGTCGGTCGGCTGCGGAACTACGCCGAGAAGACAGTCTGGTGACATTTGCCGGCTTTTGTTTGGTATCCGCGTGATCTATAAAATGCTGCCACCTCACGGACACTGCCGTAATATTTTTTTTATAAACAACTGAAAATTTGTATTTCTATTTATTTTGCGTTAATATAAGTTTAATTTTTAATAGTTTTTATAATACAGCATTATTTAATCAAAAGGTTTCCTTATTTAATTTGTATGCTATCCGTGTCGGGCTAGACAATGCTGCCACCTCACGGATACTGGTTAATCCTGCCGTAATTCTTATTTTATAAACAACGGTAAATTTGAATTTTTACTTACTGTTGTGTTACTATAAGTTCAATGGTGAATACTTTTCAAATTATATTATTATCTTGTAAAACTATATCGTTATTTAAATTTTTATTTCATAGTTGGCCTGAGAGCCAATCAGCGTCTCTACCCTATTCTGGGGTAAGGCTGCCCGGATGTAGAAACTTAAGAATATATACTGTCCCAGGCGTAGTTGAGGGGGCCTAAAAGTGCTGCCACCTCACGGAGTCTGGGTAACCGAGGCTAGACATTTGCCGGCTTTTGTTTGGTATCCGCGTGATCTATAAAATGCTGCCACCTCACGGACACTGCCGTAATATTTTTTTTATAAACAACTGCAAATTTGTATTTCTATTTATTTTGGGTTAGTATAAGTTTAATTTTTAATAGTTTTTATAATACAGCATTATTTGATCAAAAGGTTTCCTTATTTAATTTGTATGCTATCCGTGTCGGGCTAGACAATGCTGCCACCTCACGGATACTGGTTAATCCTGCCGTAATTCTTATTTTATAAACAACGGTAAATTTGAATTTTTACTTACTGTTGTGTTAATATAAGTTCAATGGTGAATACTTTTCAAATGATATTATTATCTTGTAAAACTATATCGTTATTTAATTTTTTATTTCATAGTTGGCCTGAGAGCCAATCAGCGTCTCTACCCTATTCTGGGGTAAGGCTGCCCGGATGTAGAAACTTAAGCATATATACTGTCCCAGGCGTAGTTGAGGGGGCTTAAAAGTGCTGCCACCTCACGGAGTCTGGGTAACCGAGGCTAATGTCATGGGCGAATAAAATCATTGTTGACACATCATTACCCAAGTTTATGTGCTGAAGCCTGAACGGTCGATCATTAGGGACCCCCCTGTGACCTATTGCGTGAGAAGGTAATCACTGCTGGTATTTTGTCACCAAATTGTATCAAACTATTTTTTTGTGTTTGTAGAAATCGTCAATGAATATGCTTTGAATAGATAATAATTTAAATTGCTTAACTTTACATCAGAGGCGAATAAAACGCGGAAAACTACCCAAAAACGGTCGATCATATGTCCCACGACGCTACTTAATGGAATGAGTCGGGCATGTGCAGAAACGTCACCGGGATATACTTTTTAACGCCTGGAAAAAATCATGTTCTTTAAATTAAAACAAACTGAAATATTCAAAGAACAAGATATCACGGAGGCAAATTATCGGGTACTTTTGCCGTTTAAGCCGCGCCTTGAAACAAAACAAGAAAACAGCCACCTACAGTCACTAAAACATACATTTACTACACCTCCGCTAGAAAGCTACAACTATGCATTTGTTTCATGATGAATAAAAAATGCGTCTTTTATCAATCAAAATGTACACGAAATTCACTCCTGTTTACATTAGTTTCATACGAAACTCAGATAGATGGCGACACTTCGTGTTTCGGGATAAAACTTATATTAATCACCATGTGGAGTCACCGGACAATATAGTCATTTTGTTCAGCATAAATTGTCAGTGACACGATACCAATGAGAGACACTGAGTGTGTATAGAAATAAAAAAATCGAAGGTACAGTTTCCTTATAATCTTGCAAAACGTTAATACGGTCGCCAATGCCTTGGGAAATTCAGCAATGGAAATTTAGCTATGCCCTCTACTGGCTCTAGCAGAAATGAAGGGATGTCGTCATCTCGGAAAGGTTCGAGATTGGATTTTTTAGATTAAAATTTACCTGTTTAGTTTGACGTGCATGAAGCACCATTGCAATAGGTTGTATTTATCAACCAATCAGAATAAAGATCGGGATTCACCTCTTAGCGTTGTAGCACATGGCTGTGAAGTCGTTGACTATAAGTAACACATAACTTATTATAATTGTATACAGCACGTGTGTTAATGAAGGCTACCTGGTAATTAAAATATCTGAAAATGAGAAAAAAACAAGGCAAGAAAGGAAACATTACCAGTGACGGTCTGGAACGTTTAACTTCAGATGATCAGTTCTTTCTCATTCACAAAACATCCACGTACTGAGATCACACATTGTTCAAAATTTTGAATACATTTGTAATGTTGATAAACTTAATATGAAAAATATAACAGGAAAGTTTGAAGCAGCAACTGAAACAATTCCAATCGATAACAGAATCTAATCCAGAGGCCTAGATCTATGTGAAAGGCAACATTATATAATTGCAATACAAACCAGATTAACTCGAAGGTGGTTTTTATTATCTAATGACACAGTAGTACAGATAGTAGTCAGTACTGTCAGTACTGACGTACTATCAATTCAATGAGTATCGTAGCATGGTCAATCCAAGTATGTGTTCAATCCAAGACACACCAGTGCTGGCAGTGCTTGAACTGTCAGTGTTTGTGTTTTTCTAATGTTGGCAATTTCAGGTACACCCAGTACCATGATTAGCAGGATACATGTATGAATTATATATGTAATGTGTCTGAGATCAGAGACATGTAAGTTAAGACAGCGTGGAAGGCAGGATCATACCGCCAGCTCTTGTCTAGTCTAGACAACTGTCAACTGACTGTCAAGTCTCAACTCAAGAATGGTATGTGTGTGGTCTGTGGAAGTAATTCAACTGCATGCATTACTGACATTAACTGCCAGTGTCAGCTACTCCGTTGTACTACCACAGTTCGTAGCGTGCACCCAGTCGCTGACATCAGTCATTTCAAAACACGGCAGCTGATGTGACAGTCATATCAGAAACAACGTGTTCGTGTCCTGATTATCGTCCTTCCACGCGTCGTTCTTTCACGTTAGCCTGCGACAGGACTTCGTATATCCCACTTTGACTATTGGCACGACGAAAATGTTCACAAAATACACTGTCTGGAATAAACTACCGGGCACTTCTAGCTGTCCAGGAATTTCCTCGCTTCGTTCGACACCATTACATTGCACTCCTCCGCTGTCAAACCCGAGCAGCCTTTCTCGGGCGCCCTCGGATACATTTTTTTGTAGTAGTTCGTTTTGACCTTCATCAGGCTTTCATAAACTTTATCACACTGCTGCGGATCAATGTTCGACGACTCCCCCTGTTTGAATGCATCTGCTACTTGCTTGCGTATGAATGCGCCGATATCTCGCCCGGTTTTCGTCTTGTCTAACGGCCATTCTTCGCATAAACGAAGAAACTTTTTATACCGTGATACACCCGCCATGTTGTCTGTCGTGTCACGTGACGCCTTATTGCTACCTCGTCTTTCGAAGAGTTAATTTAGGGGTCAGACCATAACTTCTTAGAATAATGTTCTAGTTTGGAGACCACACCTAAGTAGAAACCGATGTAACTGTTTTGCAGTAGCACTTGTCGCTAAGTATTTATCATGTATGTATTATAATCATTAAATAATAAACGTTAAAACTCCATCCGGATAAATATCGAGACATGGTAATAAAAAACAATAATTTTATAAATGGTAATTAAAAAAAAAAATCATAGCAACATATAATAGTAAGCATACTCTTACCAGAGTTTTAAAATCAATTGATTTTAAACGCGTTGCTCTTACAGTTAAATAAATCTAGGAGTAATTATTGATTCACAACTTTCATTTGAAGATCACATCAACCAAGCCAATAGAGCTACCAGAATAGCAATACTAATCAGAACTTTTCAATTCCTAGATACAAACACACGTCTTAACACTGTCTTAATGTATGATATGCTCATGTGTATGATTTAAGTCTCAGTAATGTTATATTCATCATGCCAAGTAGTTCTTTTATGCCTCTTCATTTAATGTTTTCTTATGTTTTGTCTTGTATGGATACCATCCTAACCAGGCCGGGAGTCGTTACATTGTGCTACAATACCGCTAGCTGGTCATCTCTGCAAACCGTGGAAATGAGCGGAGTCAAACTGCAAAATTATAGCCATTAATATCACAAATCAGTACTGTGTCAGCCGTGGGAACAGCACAGATACCTGCCGCAATTTGAAGATGGATACACAACAATTCGCATCCTAAACGTTGCAGGTAACCATAGATGCCAACCCTTACGGATTACCCGTAAGACTTACGGATTTTTTTAGCATTTGGCGGTCTTACGGGCGTAGGACAAATTCCTCACGGGTAATACGTATTGTCAGGTTTTTATTAATTTTTTAATATAATAATTTGCATGAGTCGTTATCATCTAAATAATCAATCCTTCGCGCTTTTCGTGAATCGGAAAACGGCCATTTTGTTGTAATCATTTGGATGAAAGCTGCCACCTAGCGGATACATGTGCACCAGAGCCGTAATGTAACGAAGTACATTTACTTCGTTACTTTACTTAACCCTGCGACCGGTCAGCGAAAATGCAGAAATGAATTCTTTATTAAATTATACTATCTCTATTATGTCAGACAACCACGGTGATATTATTAGCTGAACGTCATCCCCAAAAATATGAAAAAAATAAACGCACTATCCCGTTCCTAAATAATTACTGAGCGGACACATTTCCTACTTCCAGTGAGACAAACGTAGCCATACATATTAGCTCCCAAATAAAAAAAAATGAATCAAATCCATTGAGAATTTTTATTTTTACGAATTATTTTCGACATCGCGGTAGGCCATTTTAGGCCGGCCGATTGCTGCTACAGCCTACAGTGACACTCGCCACCGGCGCAAACCCGCGTCGCGAACGGTGAGATGTTGCGCTGTCAAATGGTCGAATTTTCACACCAAAAAGCATCCAAAGTTGTTCTAACTATCTGAACTCGTATAATAAACACATTCTTGAATACTGTCAGTTATCTTGTCGAAACATAGACACGGTAACTTGAGATATATTCGTCACGGAAGGCGATAAACAAAATGGCGACCGCAGCGTGATTACCCAAACGCCGTGAGGTGGCAGCACTTTTTAGTCCCTCAGACCAAATTTGAAATCACAATCAGATAATAATAATTTATTATATTGTAAAAACTATTCAAAATTAAACTTATAATGAAACATGTCACACACAAAATAAATAAAAATGTTGTTGTTAATGTGTCGTCTCATTTGTTTCTTTTCTAATTTGTATTTTGTGCATTTTAATACTTAGTTTGTTTTCAAAAGCATACATGCTATTATGGGCATTAATTTTTTATGAATTAATCCCAAACGGTCTTAAATGAGGGGTTCTACTGTAATATTAAATGAGATATTATTACACTTCATTTGTAGGGGTATTATAACTGTGGGCATAAAAGTGATTTATGTATGTTGTAATGTGGATGTAAATAAAAATTGTATGTTTGGGGAAAAATGCCGCAAATTCCTGTCCCTCTGATAAGGGAACACCTGCAATGTAGGGACACTTTTGCTTGGCCGGACAGGTGTCCCTACAAGACAGGTTCTACTGTAATGCAAAATAGTTTGGCTTTGTGACCCTAAAATTGGACAAAATTCAAAATTTTCTTGGGGGCTTTACAGCGCCCCCCATACCCCCAGCTGCAAGGGACTCGCTACGCTCGTATCTTATCCCTCATATTTTCACAGACTTTTTTCCCTTCTCCCACTCTCATCCCTGACTATAGAAATTCGCACGTGATCTATCCCAGGGTCTATCCCATTTCATTTGTATGTAGCCGTGAAATTAAAATAATCAGTTCCCCTCCTTTTGCTGCTTGCTTATGGATTTTTGTCCAGAGTCTTACAGGTGTTGATCAGTAAAGGTTGGCATCTATGCAGGTAACACAAGCAGTTTGGCTGATATTGCACAAAATTAATCACCACATGACGAGGCCAACCACATTCCATTTGGGCGATTTCATTGGCTGACGTTAAGAGGAGTTTTTCAAAGAGAAGTGTTAGGGGTAGTGAAAGCTGGTGCTGACGTAATCAACCTTAGTGACCCCTGTAGGGCCTGTGTGTTATGCCACTTAGCGAGACTCCATGGAACTGGAGCTAATTGGGGACAGGACAAAACAAAAGATATTCTAACAACAGATGACAGTTGTAGTTTCCGACTGATGAAAATAAACTAAAGCAATTGGGGAAGTTTTATTAGTAATAATTTATTAATAATTTTAGCAGTATTGTTACGTAGCTGGATACCAGTAATACCACTCAGGTGGCAGATTTATGCCTTTTAGGGAACTGCTGATCAAATATGAATTATAAACTAGTCATCAGCTTGGTTTCTGTTACACCATACTAGGAAAATCATGTCATAAATATCTTGTTATAGATTTCTTATCATAACTGAGTTTACCACACTGTCAGGATGGACCTAGCCATAGATGTGACATGATTGAAGTAATAATAATAATGGCAATTTGTATAGCACCAGTATCCGGTGGCGCTCATGGCGCATGAAATAATGCATAGCATATAATGACAACGGATCTGTACCAAACTATAAATGGTAGGATGTATGTATCATTATGATCTGCAAACAGGACAAACTCCTTCAAACCATTTAACAAGAGCAAAACTAAACACAGTAAAGGTGGGCCAAGACGCTCTATAGCGAGTCTGTAATTATGAATGCATTTTGGTGAATCATAGTCACTGCCATTTTTCTTGGCTTGTTCTGTGGAGAAATGTGAGCACTGGGTTAATAGTGAGGTAACAACCAGCGCCATTTGCAATATTTCTTTAATTGCCAGGCACAGCCAGCCAAGGATAACAAAACGACAGGCAGATAACATCTTTCGACTGCTGTATTTACAAATCTCAACATTACTAAAAATGCAACAATCCACATCTGAACAACATGGAATGTTGTATAGTGTGCACTGGCATGCAAAAACAAATACATTTATAATTTTATAATTGTTTGTTAGTTTCACCCCAAGGTAGCCAAGTTATTAGGCTTTGTAGTCTGTCTTAGTATACAAATTAGATGGAGCCAGTACCAAGCACAATATTCAAGTGACAATGTAGATGGTATTTACATTCAACATACCTGAAAGAAGTTATATGGAGTGAATTATATAATAATTATTGTACGCTCGACGTTTCACAGCAACTGTTATGTAGCTGGTATATACAGCACAAGTGGATTTTCACGAAGCTCAAATTGCACAATATCAACGAAATAAGGCCAAGAAATACCTTCAGAAAAGACTAGCCAAGGCCAGCACCAACACTTTCTTGTGCTGTTTATTTATGTTCAACAAGAGCGTCACACTCACTGTGGGACATCATAACAAATAAACCAAAAATTTCACCCACCTGCCCTCCCAGCCCATTTCTGAATCAAATTACCCGCAAAACAGGCCACTACCTGCTGCATAACGACAACTTCAATATAGCATGAGCGATAAACGTGAGAGAGTCGGCCGTGCTCAAGTCGGATTAACATTTCTGCTTTACCACACATTCATCACCATCCCAGACCAACCAAATTTAACCATAACTAAAGATGTCTCAGCTGCACAAAGATGCAACACATTATTACTGTGCCTAGCGCAAACCGCACTAGCCACTGTCAATACTGCTAACTCAGGCGCTACCAGGATTCCATTTTATAACACATCAGAAACCATTGCACAAATCGAATGCAGCCAACTTGGTTTCAAACGTAAATTTCACTGAGCAAACTTGGACATTAATATTATTCCCAGCGACACAATGAAACAGAAGACGAACCACCAATACAACAACGTAATTGCCTCAGTATCACCAGCATGAAACAGGCGCTGAGTGTGATGGGCCACAGCAAGCGGCGTCAGCAGCAGCGCAAGCCAATTCATGGAGCAAACTTTAAAAATCTAATGAAAAAGACGAAGACTAACAATATGGAAACACGCGACGACTATCGCCTTGTACGAGAGAGATCATCGCGGTAATCTGAATCGTTCGCTGCACTAGATGGCATCAATGTCAAGGTCATCTTCAGCGGTCTTTCCATCGACATTGTCTGCTTTCTCAGTCTTGGTGACAATTACAGTGCCGACTTTCTCAGTGTTGGAATAAACAATCTACAAGGAAATACACAAAACATGTACAAAACTACATATAAATTATTTGTCTGCCATATAATGCATCAGCTATGGGTAGTTGAGTACTACTGGCTGGTAGTGCTGTAATCAGCATTAGTGAATTTGGTGCACAAGGATGTAGAAATTGGAAAGAAAATTTGACATTTTAAATGGTGGAAGGGCCAAGATGGTGGTTCACAGAAACCTTTTCAGACAACCAATAACAGTTTATTAGTGCATGGTCAGGTAATGTCTAACTGGCCAAGAAAACAAACAGGGTGCTTAGTAGGGAGTTTTACCACTGCAATAGCTTCCAAGCGTCTTTGTTAATAACACTAAGTAGTTACATTTACTATCAATAACACTGCATTGTATCACATGATTTTGTTCACATCTTGCATGCACATCAATGTGAGATGATGCAACTGCCTCACCTCGCCATCCTCGTCTTCCTCTTCCTCCTCACTTGTCTCCTCCTCAGCCTCTGAGAGCCACTTGATAAACGGGGCAGCCTTGGTGTGGATCTCCTTCGACACCTCCTTAGACACGTACTTCTTGGACGCCTACAGTCACCACCACACACTGTCATCACATGTCAACAATCACCTCCTTAGACATGTACTTCTTAGACACCTACAGTCACCAACTGACATCACATGTCAAATTATTTCACACAAACATTTGACACCAACACTTCGCATATAAATATTGTGGCAGCCTCCATCCATATAAAACAGTTTCCACCCGATATATTGTTAGGCATTGTCAGACTGAAATATTAGTTTTCGCTATTCATAAAAATTTTCTATGCATTTCTTTGATGCTTAATACACAAGTTGATGACACCTAGTCACATCTTGGACAGTTGACTGGTTGAGATGTGGCAGAACACAGAAACAATCTTCACCCACCTTCTTGTCCCACTCAATGAGAACATCCTCATCGAGAATGTCGGCGTCGTAGAAAGCCTTCAGGATGTGTGGTACCTTCACCATCAGTGTACTCGGGTAGACGTTGCCCACGAGTTGCTCAAAGCCTCCCAGCAGGTATTTCTGTGCCTTCTCATTCTCCTGCGTGAACTGCAAGCAGGCACAGGGCACCGTTAGTTTCGTGCCTGTGAACGTGCCAACTAAAAGCCATCATCTGAATCAACCTACATTCCCCATGCAAACTACACATGGTAAAACACTGACATTTACAACGCGTTTTTGCTATATACACATGCATTTTATGCATAAAACATGTCAGAATTTGAAGAATGTGTCATTAGTATACAGTGGTTGTAAACACAATTAAATGTAATCTGAATTACAAAATGGGACCGTAAATGTTTTTACCAGATACAACTGACTGCTCACCTTTTAAAAGTAATACTAAACTGTTTCCTTACTGGTGAATAAGTAAAGTAAGACGAGCCTATTGTGAGCACACAACACGCCAGATGTCAAGTACGTACTCTGAGAAAGAGGGTGCGGAAGCGCTTTATCTGCTGCATGATGTTCTCGTCAAAGAGGAGCTCGGCGAGCACCAAGGGAGCTTTGTCTTTGACGTCCAGTCGCTCGGCCTCAGTCACAATGTCCTTCTCCATCTTGCCGGTCAGCTGGTCAGCATCCTTCTTCAGCTGTCACAGCAGACATGACCACCATCAGATAACTCACATACAGTACAGCTCACACGAGACTAGTTCTAGGCAGCTAACCAAAGCAAAATGACCACAAAGGAGTCATATTGTTAACTTGTGGATGTACAGTACAATTTTGTTTTATACAGTTCTAAGACAATCAAGTTTATCCTTGTAAGCAAGTGTTTCTCAACTGTTTTACAGATCTGTTCACATCCTTGCAACAAATTGATCAAACAATTAACATGGAAAGTTGTAATAATATCGTCACATGCATACAAAACTGCAAGTTGATTGTATTGGGTCAATGGTTAGTAGCCAACTTACAAAATAATTATACATTGTGGCGACTCATCTTCAGTTAGAACTACATTAGAAATTGTTTCGAAAGCAGCCTTGACATGATTAGATTACAGCCACTGCCTGCCCAATTACATCATCTGGTGAAAATTTGGTTCTCCACAAACACTGATGCTTCACAGCATTCACATAATACACTTCGATGATCAGAAAATACATTCTCAACAGAGCCCGTCTAGAGCTAATGTAGGGGAATCCGTATGTATTCTCATCATATCAACATACCACATTTATTCCAAGCCAGGTTTTTTAGCAAAACGATCACATATTGTTGTGGATGTACAATATCATTTATTTAATAAATCCAGTTCTAAGACAATCAAAAGTTCACACCCTTGCAACAGATTTATCAAAAAATTTACCTGGAAAGTTGTAATATTGTCACAGGGGGTTATGCATACAAAACTGCATGTTGATTGTATTGTGTCGATAGTTAGTCGCCGTCACTCGCCAATATACAAAATAATTATACATTGTGGCGACACATCATCAGTTAGAACTACAATAGAAATTTTATTCAAAAGCAGCTTTGACATGTTTAGATTACAGCCACTGCCTGCCCAATTATATCATCTGATGAAAATTTGGTTCTCTACAAACACTGATGCTTCACAGCATTCATATAATACACTTTGATGATCAGAAAATACATTCTCAACAGAGCCCGTCTAGAGCTAATGTAGGGGAATCCGTATGTATTCTCATCATGTCAACATATCACATTTATTCCAAGCCAGGTTTTTAGTAAAATGATCACATATTGTTGTGGATGTACAATATAATTTTGTTTAATCCAGTCCTAAGGCAATCAAACGTTTATCATCGTAAGCAAGTGTTTCTCTACTGTTTTATAGATCTGTTCACATCCTTGCAACAGATTTATCAAATAATTAACCTGTAAAGTTGTAATATCGTCACATGCATACAAAACTGCGAGTTGATTGTATTGTGTCAACGGTTAATCGCCAATTTACAAACTAATTATACATTGTGGCAACACATCTTCAGTTAGAGCTACAATAAAAATTTAATTTGAAAGCAGCTTTGACATATTTAGATTACAGCCAATGCCTGCCCAATTATTTCATCTGATGAAAATTTGGTTCTCCACAAACACTGATGCTTCACAGCATTCATATAATACACTTTGATGATCAGAAAATACATTCTCAACAGAGCCCATTTAGAGCTAATGTAGGGGAATCCGTACGTATTCTCATCATATCAACATACCACATTTATTCCAAGCCAGGTTTTTAGCAAAATGATCACATATTGTTGTGGATGTACAATATAATTTTTCTTCTAAATCAAGTTCTGAGACAATCAAAAGTTTATCATCATAAGCAAGTGTTTCTCTACTGTTTTATAGATCTGTTCACATCCTTGCCACAGATTTATCAAATAATTAACCTGGAAAGTTGTAATATCGTCATACGCATACAAAACTGCAAATTGATTTTATTGTGCCAACATACAAAATAATTATACATTGTGGCACCACATCTTCAGTTAGAACTACAATAGAAATTTTATTTGAAACCAGCCTTGACATGATTAGATTACAGCCACTGCCTGCCCAATTATATCATCTGGTGAAAATTTGGTTCTCCACAAACACTGATGCATCACAGCATTCACATAATGATAATACACTTCGATGATCAGAAAACACATTCTCAACAGAGCCCATCTAGAGCTAATGTAGGGGAATCCGTACGTATTCTCATCATATCAACATACCACATTTATTCCAAGCCAGGTTTTTAGCAAAATGATCACATATTGTTGTGGATGTACGATATAATTGTTTTGAATAAATCCAGTTCTAAGACAATCAAAAGTTTATCATCGTAAGCAAGTGTTTCTCTACTCTTTTACATATCTGTTCATATCCTTGCAACAGATTTATCAAATAATTGACCTGGAAAGTTGTAATACTGTCACATGCATACAAAACTGCAAGTTGATTCACTTAAATGTTTTGTATCAATGGTTAGTTTCCAACATACAAAATAATTATACATTGTGGCAACACATCTTCAGTTAGAACTACAATAGAAATTGTTTCGAAAGCAGCTTTGACATGTTTAGATTACAGCCACTGCCTGCCCAATTATATCATCTGGTGAAAATTTGGTTCTCTACAAACACTGATGCTTCACAGCATTCATATAACACACTTCGATGATCAGAAAATACATTCTCAACAGAGCCCGTTTAGAGCTAATGTAGGGGAATCCGTACGTATTCTCATCATATCAACATACCACATTTATTCCAAGCCAAGGTTTTTAGCAAAATGAAACCAAAAGTGTTTTCCATGCTATGAAATATCGGTTTTAGTCACCTTGAACATAATTTGGCAGTTCATCTAGTAACGCTTTATTTACCTTGTGCAAAAACTGTTAGTCTCTAGATAATCTAGCATAGGTTAGCTGTTGCATGGACTGTAACAACACGATGGGGAGCGATGGTCGCGCGGTAGAGCGCCGGACTGTCAATCGAGGGGACGGCGGTTCAATCCTGTCTACCACCGTTTCGAAACTTACGCAATTTCGTTCACCTCACATTTGCCCGTGTCTTTCGGAAGAGACACTAAAAGCTGGTGGTCCCTTCTATCTGGTGCCTATTCCAGGGGAAATAAAAGATCCCACACATGTTGTGGACTCACAAATTCTCGTTGGAGTTTAAACGCCCCGCAAAGGGCGCCGTCCAGTATCTGGGAGAAAGAGAACAGTGGTGGTGTCACTCACCTTCACAAAGGCATAGAGAATGTCAATTCGTTGCTGCTGTGGTTTCTCCACGTCGTCATTGATGGTGAGCGTCTTGGCAGCGGAGGACAGCTCCTGCATGCGCTGCTGCACGGCCTCCTCTGAAGTGTCCTCACCCCAGTCCTCATCATCGTCATCTCTCGCCTGGCAACAACAGGTCAGAGGTCACGCACAATATATAAAATTGGCACATTTCTGGTATGTATTTTAGGTGCAATATTCCGAGACGCAGACATGTCGTCACTTGTAAAAATGAAACCTGAAGAATCTGCAAAGGATATCTAATATATATATATATATATATATATTATATTCTACACATAATACATATCTAGGTACATTCTAAAAAATATATATATATCACTGCTTTATTGTATTCTGATCAGAAAATACACTGTCACCAAGGCCCATGTTGGGCGACTGTAGGGGAATCCGTATGTATTCTCATCATGTCAACTCAACAACATGACATTAACTCTTTACTGGGTAGACCGCCTTCTTATTTTACACCCTGCTGTGGGCAGACAATTTTAAGATGGCAACGATCTGTGAATTATCCTGCATGTTGCTTGCATTAAAATTCGAATAACTTGACAACCGATGCACGAAAATATATGAAATTAATTGCACTGTACATGGACTGATTGTGTGAAGAAAATGTGTTATTAAAATGTATGTGTTGCAATCAATTACATTTCAGATCTTGAAGCAAACTTCAACAATTATAATGAACAAATAAATAATCAACTTCTTCATGCTAAATATTGAAAAAATATTAGAACACATAACAGTGATCCTGTGGAACTAATGTAGCCATGTATGTTAGTTTTATCCTAGTAAAACATTTATCAATTTTTGACGGTTAATTTTCAAATTATAATTGCTATTGTAAACAACGCCAGCGCGTCAGAAGACAAAAATCATGCCATAATTTACAAAATGGCTATCGTTTACCGATCATGTTGCCGAATGCAATGTTCTTTTCGTATGTAAAATCAACACTCGAATAACGAAAGATAGCACACTCCTTTCACAAGTAGATGCTCCCTTATCAGAAGCAATGTGAGCATAGTGCATATTAATCAAATACTATAAATTTAATAAACCAAACAAAGTACGGACGGTGATCCGATCAACAAAATGGCTGCAAATCGGCGAAACGAACATGCCGCCGACGGGTCATCTTCTTCGTATCTCAACAACGAAAAGTCGCACACACAACGTAGATGGACGATAACAGGGTCTCCGTGATCGCTGTCGACATTATTCACGTTGCAAACATCGAAATCCGACACGAAATCGTCGAGAATTGATCTCAGTAATATCCGCCAAATGCCGCACGATGTCGGAGGTCAACTAGACGAACGCACTTCAACATCCTTCTAAATAAACTCACTTAATTCGCAAACGAAAACAATTTTTCACAAGATGGTGACAGCACATGTTTCCGTGACGTACATAGAGCTTAGGTCAGCAGTTTCAGCTGGCTGGTTAAAGTAAAAGAGGGATCTGATCGCGATAAACGAAAGGCCCACGAACTGTGATTTTACTGGGCGGTTTTGGACGGTCTGCGCGTACGAGGGGTTGGGCGGTTTTGGACGGTCTGCGCAGTAAAGAGTTAAAGGTCGGATAATACATTTCTATTGTAATGCCTGTCATGCATGAAGAATGTAGTTATTACTGCATGACCTAACAAGCACTGAGTGTGTGCACAAGCTTGAAGCAGGTAAACTCACGGCCTTGCGGGGCTTGATGATGGTCTCCGGGGCGACAGTGTTGTCGTGGGGAGCATCCCCAGCCTCGGGACTTCCCTCGCTCTCCTTGCCAGGCTTGCCCTTCTTCCCAACCTTCTTTTCCTTCTTCGACGGCGTCATGGCCGTTGGGTCCTGCACCAACAGGAACATGTATCATAACGCTTCCACGCTCAAACCTGGTAGTTTCAATATGATTTGAGAGGAGGGGATACTCTTGTTGTTTCTGAAAGATCCCACCGTCCTCCTTATGCATAAGTTCCGATTCCCTCCCGTAAACTCGATTCACCTCTATCTATCTACTCAATCGATGTTACCTATGTATATAAATCTCAGGCAGCTTACGAAAGACATTCTAAAAGTCTTGTTTTGATCAGAAAATACATTCTCATCACAGCCCATGTTGAGCTAATGTAGGGGAATCCGTATGTATTCTCATCATATCAAATTAACAATGAGCCTCCACATTTATTCTATCACATGCATCTAAACGTGGCTTGGGAATTTTTAGCAATTCATTTTTTTAGATTTCTCCATTTGGGATCAGATTGAGACAGTGATGTGAATGGCAATATCGTGCACAGGTAATCTAATTCTTTCAAGTCTTCATCAGTAGATTCAGCACTAAAGCCACTCTTGTAAACTGTGCGATGCTATTATTTTAAGAAAACACTCGATCATTACAGATGCAAGTTATCCTGATGGAACCGATTCAGTAAATAAACTATACACACTTTGTCATGCTCCGCTTTGGATCAGAAAATACATTCTCACCAAGGCCCATGTTGAGCTGGTGTAGGGGAATCCGTATGTATCATCATCATATCAACACAACATGTCACTATGCCTACATGCATAATAAGGGCCATTCCGCGACAACGTAAAAATAACAACACTATCACTGTGCTAAGGTAAACATACGTATGAGGCCGCTGTGTCACGATGTGACTGTATTGTGGGATTCTACCATAACCATAACATTTATTGATCCCAAGTAGGTATAGAATTTGTTGAAAGTACATCAATTTCGTTAGTACATTTATACACCATGTCCAACTGCTGCACCAACCTGGTCTGGTGGGTTCTTCAGAATGAATGTGGTCAGCTTGTGGCGCATGTCAATGTTGCCGATGTGGCCGCAGGCGAGACACCGCTGGAGTATCATGCCCTTCTTGGCCTGGATAGACTGCAACACGAGGCACACACGCTGCTACAAGACACGACTAGTCCCATGGTACGTACAGTGGCTGCCAGCACTGCACAGCTCAAATAAACCTGTGCCACATCCTCCATCTAATCTCTTCACCAAGTCTCTTGCGTTCAGGGCTTTATGCAGGATAAAATTATTGCCAGTCACACATGTTTTGGTGGACACGTGGATATTAACTGTTAAGCTAGTTTACAAACTTCCAAATGTGCCTGATGACCTGAAATGGGCTACAAACACACGACACCATTTACACTCACTTTCTAGGTATAACTAACAATATCTACGGTTTTGGAAGACTATTTTGGCTCCTTCGTTTTTTTACCCGTCCACCCATGTTTCTACCAGAAAAATATTCGTTTTTACCCATCCAAATGACGGGTGGACAGGTCTCTATATAAAGCTATGCTAGCGTTACAGATGAGACCGATGACACAATCAATACATTTCTAAATGGTTCATAAATTATTGCGTTTAAATAAAATTTACAACCATAAAAACAACTATTAGTGGGTAGTATGGAAAGAAAATCACTAAACTACGATTTGCGTTTTCACAGAAAGCAGTTAACAAGATTTAACAAGATTGCCGCCTAGAGAATCAACTCAAGATAGCAGGTGGACAAGGAAGTCTTTTGGCTTATCGAGAGTCCAACCTATCTATCTAAATGTACCCCGCCCTTTTTAGTGCTTACCAGAGTAGTTTCGGGGTTGTCACACCTGGGACAGAGGACGAATTTGCGGATGAACCCATCCAAGAGGTCCTGCAGCTTGACAGCATTGTGCGCACCGTTGACAATGTAACGTTCGTTCTTGTGGTCAAACTGAGTCTGTGCACCCAGCTCACAGCCAAAGTACTTTGTTGGGTCTACAAACAGCAACAAGACAGCATGACATTATCATCACACAACACACTGTGGTGTGCTCTAATAAAACATGAATTTAAATACGCTACATAGTGTGATGATCAGAAAATACATTCTCACCATAGCCCAATCTAGAGCTATGTAGGGGAATCCGTATGTATTCTCATCATATCAAAACATGCCGTAATTTTTTTCCCGCTTGGAACATGCTTATTATTTGCCAAATCGCATGTCAATCAGTTTGTAAATACTAGTTACACAGCATAACAGAGTAAAACAAAACACAACGAGCATACGATAAGCACATGTATTTGGGTGGCGCAGGAGTGCGGCTTAGATTGAATCCTGTAATATATAGTACTTGTGCTGGCTGTAACCAATATAACAAATTCCTAGGTTATTTCATACAAAAGGCATCTATCACAATGTTCTGTTAGTTTTTCAACATCAAATCCTTTGAGATCTTTCGGTCCCAAGACAACAACCAATCAGCTGTCTCATTCTGCGGGGGACACTGTTTGTCTGAATGCCATCAATCTTGTTCTCATGAGAATCTACAGCCCTGGCAGCAACTCACTACTTACATGTTGGAGGTCTTTGCAGTGCTTTGGCGACCTCCGACATATTAGCGATCACAGTCTTAATCCCATTACCTTTGCCTTCGACCTACAACACAACAATTTCACACTTCAGTCTTTCCTCATAACAATATGATGACAGAGGCAAATTACTGTCCAAAAGCATGTTGTCCAATGGGGAAAGTTGATTGAGTCGCAATACAATGTTGCTGGTTTATTACAGTAAAGATTTAAATAATTGACTCGTTGGCTGGGCAACTATTACTGGAAGCTACCCTGTAGTCAGATCACACACGTCATCATTTATTTCACACCATGAGACTTCTTTATGAGAACCCATCACCAGATAGATAGTAGACCAACTCTACTTTTTAATCCACTAAGTGGCTAGGTGGAACAACACTGTTGGGTAATAAAATGATGTTAGATGTGTTCTCAGTTATCAACAAAAACATGACCAGGTTGTATCTGACTATATGCCTGTTTTGTTTTAAAATTTGAATATGAAAATTACCTTGGAATGCAGAAAGTTGAAATGGAATTTTTCTACATAAGGTACCTGTTATGATAATTGTAAAACCAATATAGCATGTGCAGCAGCTTCACAATGCACTTGCGGCAATAATACTGGCATTTTATGGTTAATATGTTTTTGGGTGGGATATGTAAATTTATGTTATAACAAATAAATATGATGAATTAGTATTTGTCCTCCTGGGATTTAATGTTGAGCACTGACAAGGTAAGAACATTATATAATGTATTCTTCCCTTGGATCATTCAGTCGTTGTTACAATTTAAGTTAATTAATTCTTAACTTTATGATGACTGGTGATCTGATATGTTATAACGCACATACAAAGAGGACACGAGGTCGCACCTTGGCTATGATCCGTGGCATCGTGTAGCGGTTGAACTGGTCGGACACATTTCTGTTAATGTTACAGCTGCCCATTGCATACGGTCGAGTTGTGACACTGAGGAAGTGTCGTCGTCACTGCGGTTGTGTTTGTGTCGTTTGCGGTGGATACCCCTGTACCTCCAGTTGTGTGCACTGTAACACTCGCCAGTGTACTTCATAAACGTGCTTTGTGGCTGCTCACAGACGGTGAAGCGTTGACGGGAGGGCGGACGGCGCCAGTGTATGATTAACGGTCTGTGATAGCGCTGGCTCAGCAATGGCCCTGAAACAGAGTGAAGTGTACAGTGCAATCACCTTAAAGCGTAATAAAACATATACAACAAAACAGCTACGGTTTTCATTTGAAATATTTCTTGTTATAATTTTTAAAACAGAAGATTAGCTATGGTTCCTGGTATATCACCCGAGTTGGGACAGTCCAAATAAACAAAGTATTGTTTCACAGCCTGTCTAGACAGACACAGGCAAATGTGGACATGTAGCTTTTTGGAAGGTCCTGAGCTGCCCTTAGAAACATTCAAACAAAACCAAATTTCTTGTGTACTACCTATGTACCCTAAGATACGCCAATGCAAAAAACGTCCTTATGTTAATTTTTTTTATATATATATACGGTTTGGGGCCTTCATAACAATCCAATAAATTAATATTTCTCGGACATAGTAGCAGTGCCGTATGATACATCTACACCAAATTATAAAGCAGACCGTCAACTGTTTATGATATGGAAGCTAACGGCGCACGCTTGACAGAAAATGATGCCACTGGATCTGTGACCAAAAATGGCAGAATTATTGTTTTATTTTATTGACCATTATGCTGAACTGATATAATAGTTGTGTATTGTTCATATAAATTATATATTTGACTGGTCTACCACTGCTTATTATTTATCCAAAAATGAGAAAATTTAGCCTTAGGTATACAATGTTCAATCAGCCAACCATCAACAAATCCAGTGAAAATATGAGTCACACATGAGTGATGACATTTCTGAGTCTTGACACTGGTGAAGCCAGGGAGTGAGACTGACTAGCCGGATTTCAGGCTGATCAGATTTAGACTTTGAAACACCACATGTATCAATTTCAAAGCCAGCACTGTTCATGTCACTGTGTCACGGTGAACAGCCGTAGACTGGTCTCATGACCAGTCATGTGTTTGTTATTTTGTGTGCTCAGTTCTTTGTAGAAAGCACAGGCTATAGCGTAACCGTGTGGCAATACATGTAGTGTTCTGACTTTCTCCAAACCGTTGATAACACTGGCAGACACATTTTTTGTGCAATATATATGTAGAGCATGTTCAATCAGTAATCGTGTTATTGTAATACACATGGGTACATTGATTTAAAGGTAAATGGCATAAATTCTACCTGCAACAGTGTTACTAATCTAGTCACATGATTAAGAATTCCTAAATACACCCTCACACCAGTGTCTGCATATATCTGTTTGATACGAAAGTGGCAAAAATCAACGGCTAAGTGTTTGCTGGTGTCGCTGGAATATACGAAGCAAGCCTAAAAGAGGGACGGAGGGTGCTAAGGGAGGGTGCTAACAATTTGATAATCTGCTGCAGAGCTCTAAAAATTACACAGTTGCCACCTTAGAGAATGCATGTCACAGTCATTGCAACATATAGAGAGAAAACACATCTAACCCACTGGACCCATTTACATGGTTAGTTGCACTATGAATTTGTGATTCCTGAAAGTGACACATGTACGTCGAAGAAGTATAGATAAGTAAGTCACAAGTGCTGTAAGGCTGGAGAAAATGTTCTGAACTGGCACATGTATTTGCAGACTGGAGATACAGTACATCTGATCAACAAAGACCAGGATGTGTTTCAGGCAGACATGCTTCCGAGAAACAATTCCCAAGAAAGCAAGTGAAAGATTATCTTACACTAGATTTTCAAAGAAGATAATCTATATTTGTGCGACAGACACTGAAGTCATGTTTCCAGCATCACTGCAGTAACCTTCATTACAACGCTTCAGAAACAAATGATAAAATTATCCGCCACAAGCCACCTTAAGATGCAGTTACATGAACAGTAATTATCATCAGGTTTGTGTGTTAAACCTTATACTTATAGACACCATGCCTGGACGTAGTCTCCGACCAGAGAAGATGCATCGATTATTGTTGCTGTCTTGATGGTAGAACTCTTACGGTGACCAAGGAATGATTGTGCACACATCTCACAGTTCACACTGAATAAATGCCCCAATTAGAGCTGCTTCATCACAGCTGTTGAACTACTGGATGCATTGTGAACAGTGATCAATGACAACGGCAACAGGAAATCAATCACTC
>OZ024856.1:15786239-15933739 GCA_964017155.1 Oasisia sp. SBJ-2009
AACGTGTGTGATGGCTATAATAATTAATAAGTATAATATATATATATATATATATATATATATATATATATATATATATATATATATATATATATATATATATATATATATATATATATATATATATATATATATTGTGACCCCCTCAGGACAGACACGTGAATGTTTATGAGTCTCCAATTTTGCGCAGCCACTTCTAATACGCAAACATTCCGTATATAATATATTGCAGCCAATGATACGCTATTGGATTGGTTAACTGTTGATTATTATAATTTTGTTTTATTTCTGTTTGTCAAAAAGAAAAATTATGTCTCTGCTTCCGCTTGCGCGGTACTATACGGCCACCGTAGAACGAGATGTTGGTGCAATATCACGTGAGAAATAACGTCATGTTCCTCGGCCATTTTGGAATCAGCGCGAGAAGGAATCTTGAAATAAAATTTATGAAATGCACTGTCAGAACCGCACGTATTATAAGAATCGAATAAAAATGTTAACGAATTCACACATAAATTATTAGTTTTAATGCGCAACAAATGCTATGTCATGTTGTGATAATTTATAGATTAATTATAAGATTCACCCGACAGGCGGCATCCTCAGTGACTCGGTCATCACCGGACATCTCCGATCTGGGTTCATTTTAGGAAGCAAAACATCATCATTTGGTGGGTATTGTTTCCATATATGGAGTTAGCTCTCCTGAATTATCGAAATTTGGTAAAATGCATGAGTAAAATGTGCAATGACATGTAATAGCTAAAACTTACTGGGTTTTGTGTTGGGCATAATCACTTTTTGACACTGACAGGCCAGGCCGGGTCAGCTACTCAGCTAGCCGCTACTCGATACAACCTAGGCAGTAGCCAGTTGGAGCTAGTCACACAGTAGGGACTACTGTGGAAAAATCGTGTCAGTCAAATCACTGAAATCTCATGTTGTTGACCTTCCAACATTGTATTTAAAAGAAACAGAAGATCTTCCTCTTACTACAAAAAACTTGGCAGAAGTTTTGCTTGAAAAGCAAACGCCCAATTTCATGGCGATCTAAGACTCGGTCTCAGTCTCAGAACAACGATATTTTGGTGAGGACTAGAACTAGATATTGAGTTAATCCCCAGTGTTTATGGAATGTGGGTTGTTGTAGGCAATTTTTTGAGAGAAAGTTTTGGTGAATCTCGGGCAAGTGTGGGTTTTGGAGAGTCTGAAGGCGAACATGTTTTGGATGCAATATTTGGTAATCTTATACTTAACTGGCCTAAATTATTACGGCCTTTTAAACCCCTTTTTTTCACCTTATATCGATATGTATGTGTTCGCAATGTGATTCTACATCACTTCCGGTACAAAGAATTAAAATTAAAAAAAATTAATTTGTGTTTTAGAACAATTTAAACAGCTCGCGCCTCCGTGGTTCTGGTGCCTCTGGGAGGTGCCTACAGCCCACGCCATATTTGCAGCGGTGACATCGCGTTGTTTACTTCGACTCGGCGTGTTTAAATTGTTCTAAAACACTAATTAAAGCAATTACATCTGACTTCTTTGTACCGGAAGTGATGTAGAATCACATTGCGAACACATACACATCGATATAACGTCAAAAAACGGTTTCAAAAGGCTGTAATAATTTAGGCCAGTTAAGTATAAGATTACCCAATATTTACCTCATAAATACAGAATAATGATCTGTATTTTAAAGAGTAGGTTGTAACTATAAATATGTTATGAATGTGAAAAAACAAATCTATATAATTTACCCCAATTATAATATTTAGCAAGCATACATCAATTTAGCAGTGTGTAAATACTGACTATAGATGTATGGATAAACAGTATTTGCATAGATGTGAATGGATTGCATTCGACACTCGAAAGTTTATGATGAGCAATTCTTGGGTATCAGCGGTAAACAACATTTTTCACTATGCAAACAATGTGAATGGCACTGAGTAACAAGGGTGTTGTGTAAATTGTTGTCAATGTTCAATCATTAAAGTGAAGATGTGATTTAGATAACTCCTATTCAGGCCATTGTTTAGTTTGTTGACCATTGTAGTTTGTATTTAGTGTCAAGCTCGATTGCAATTAGCTAACTGGCATTTTAAGCCTTTCAAAGAATTTCTTTTGTTTCATTGGTGTAATAGTCCTACAGGTTGGGTTTTCTGTTTGGCCAAACGGGAGATTTAATAAATTTCCAACAGTGTTCGGGGAATTAGTATGCGCTTGGTGATGCTGCAATCACAGGCCAAGAATGTAAAAAAAGCAGAAAATATTTTCAAAACAGCTGGAAAGCGGAAAGTTTTCTAGAAAAACAGAAAATGTGGAACGTCTTCTGCTATTTTAGAGGACTTGGAAGATCTGATTTTGTAATTGTCTTTGTCTGTTTTAATACACTATTTCTACTAGGCCTTGGGTTGCCACCTTCACCACGGACAAATAAGGGACGACCATCGACCCGGATGCCTTTATTGATTAGTTTGGGTCTAGACAAAGTTCGATATCACAGAGCAATTTTCCTGCAATTCTTAATATTCTTTGGAGTGTAGCATGAGCTTTAGGGGCAGGCTGTCATTAATTAGAAATGTTTTCTGTAACATGACCAGAATAAGAAGTGCCAGAATAAGAACAAGTGAGAGGGATAGTGGTTGGTCTCTTGACTCTGTTCTAGTTCCATAAACGGGCTGCAATAGCCTATAGTACTGCACTCCAGTTATTGTGTATTACATTACATTGTCTAAAGACGAAGCATACCCATGCTAAGTTTTAAATGGTTTTGTTATCATCAAAGTTTTAAAATTAATCCTGTCCCACTTCTGTATTGTTGACTGGTAAAATGTCCTATGGCTATGGACTCATCCCCACCATTCTTACTCAGTGTCTCATTATGGTAATTTGTCACTGGTCTATTTCCTCTTCCGTGTGTACGTCTTGTTGTTTCTTACACTCACAGCAGATGCTTATCCTCCAAAATGCTGTCAGCGTTCACATTAAAAAGGATCTCATTCCTCATAAACCCCACTCTGCCTCTGTTTGTGATGTCAATCCTGTGTTGTCAACTCTAGGGGAAGGGAGTCAGTTCTGTGCATTGTCAAAGTTCTGTTGGCGTCAGTCTGCTTATTTCAAGCGCATTGTGCCATACCAACTAACAGTGTCTGCTGTTGCATCAGATGTACTTTGGAGTGCTATTTCAGAGTGTCATAGAGAGTGATGATCATTAATATTCTTGTTGTTACTGTGTTTGTGATATATTATTTTTATATTATTTATACTATTTGAATAAATCCTAGTTTCAGTAAAGGTTTGTTTATGTTTTTTGCTGTAATGTGATGTGATGACATAATATTGGCATGGGACAGACTGAGATAGAGACAGAGCAGCTACTGGTTGTTTTAAAATTATCTATGTTGTTTGTTGCACAGCATGCATGTACTATGTTTATTTCTGATGCAGAAGCATGCTGATGCTATCCTTGTTTCTGTAGACACTGCATGCTACTGCTAGTGCTGTCTGTGTTTCTACCCTCTATTTTATAAGCTTTAAGCCGCATGCTAATGCTATTCATATTTCTGTTGTAGAACCTGCATGCTAATGGTATCCATGTTTTTCTACTACTAAATGCCATGGATGACCAGCAAAGGTATCGTTTCATTGTGTACAATTAAAGGGCAAAAAGGCAATGGCTTGGTGTGATGCACCTAAAAGAGTTTACACAAACTAACCATTTGCATCTACAATCACATTTTTCACACATCAGTGGTTTAATCAGAAAGTGGTCTTCAACTGGAAAAATCTAGCAAAACAACCGACACCATGAACTGGACCATTTTGTTCGATGCAACCAATCAAAACCCACCTTCTATCTGCACTTTGGTAAAGTAATACGTCTCGGTGCCGTCTGCTGGCTCGGTTGTTATGACAGAGAGCCAAGTGGTTCGCTAAAAGTGCTTTGCATCAGTTTACAACAAAATTGTGACAGCAATATGTCAAACTGTACGTCATACGATTGTAACAACAGTACAGGGAAAGACAGTATCAGTAAGCTGTCTTTTTTGTTACCCTTTGAATCGACCAGAACTGAAACAGTGGTCCAGTGGATTCATTGGGAGAGTCACAGACACAGTGCGGATGCCAGGCGACCAGGTTGGAATGACCTAACCGTGAAAACAACCACCAACAGCCGCCAAACTTCTCCTCACCTATCTTACATACATATACGTACACTATGTTACAAAACAAATGACTTGCATTCCTCTAAGGAAGAAAATTCACAAAACAAATGCGCATTTAAAAATAATATCTTACTTTTGGCGCTATATGAAATAAAATATTATAATTAAACATAATTTTCTGAAGATCATAGTGATGATAATTAATTATTATTATACTACTTATATAATTAATTAAACTGTTTCGCGCATGCGAATGCAGTAAGTAAAGTTTATCAATATTTGCACGTATAAATGCACCACCTAATGGTATTTTATGTAAAGCTAACTTTTATAGCAATTTTAACATAACCGCAGAGTCACCGAAGAGGGTGAGTTGCTGTCAAGATCTGTTTGTTTTGTGAATTTTCTTCATTAGAGGAATGCAAGTGGTTTTGTGTAACTTAGTGTATGTATGTATGTATGTAAGATATGCAAGAAGTTTGGCGGCTGTTGGTGGTCGTTTTCATGGTTAGGTCAGAAAGTAAAACATAGTATGCACAGTTCATGCCGATCAAGTCGACTACTCTATGTCATTCAGTTGATAAAATTGCATAGTCCATAAACTTGATGGTCATATGTTCTATATTGGTAAACCGCTGACATTTAAAATACGATTGTTGGAAATTGTTACTTTTTATCAACTCTATTGGCCTGTATCACAAAGGGTATGCCTTTTTTGCCCTTTAAAGGGATATTCTAAAAATTGTTTGTAGTTATCGTATTAGCAGCAAAAATTGCAGGCACAGTACATCACAATAAAAGCTAGCTTAGCATTAATAAAACAAATGTTTAAGAAAAGTGTAACAGTTGTATTACTGTTTGACATAAAATTGCAATAGCCACAGTGAAGATGTTTTAAAATATATTTTGCATTTAAGAACAGGAAAAGTTTCATATTTGTTAAATGGCAGGTGCTGTAAATTGTGATGTACACTCTTGTGTCAATTTGTAAAAACACTAAATCCACATGACCAGTGCATGCGTTAACATTGTACCTATTGTTCATGCACTTGTCATCAGTAAGATGTCAGCCTCCGGTATATCGGATGTTCAATTAGAAATTTCCAGTATGACACTGCATTCCAAGTTAACTACTGATGCGAAAATGTCCATTTGGTTATAAACAGTTAGTTTGTTTCAACACCTTTAGGTGCATAACATCAAAGAGTCTTAAGATATTTTTTATATACATTTAACATTTTGCACCAACAAATGTGTAATCACTCCTATAAATGTAACTTGTATTTGTTGGGATGTAACTTATCAATACAGTTTTAGAAGTACATAGACCAGACATTGAGTTATGAGCAAGTTTTGTGGTATTATTTGAGTTTTTATTGTTTCATATCTGGGGCAGTAATGTTATGGGTGAGTTGGCTGTAGATTACCATTATGGTTAAAACAATGGTGAATCTTTAGTAATAATTCTAACATCTGTGTTGTTACAGTGACAATTCATACCTGTACTTTGCCACTTGACATCCTGGGCTTGAAAGTTGGTTTTCCACTTGCTATCCTCTTGAAAGTTGTTAGGATGACAGTTAATTGAGTTCAGTTAAGATGTTACTCTGAGTAACAGTAACTCTTCATCACGTAAATGTGAAATATGTATGTCAGGGCTGTGCTATTATAAAGACTGACTTACATATTTCACATTTACACAACTAACTAGAATTAGCTCAGATACTTTGATTGTGCAGAAAGCCACATGGTGGCAGCACTGGCATGCTGTAATACAATCTACAGAAATGGATACCGGGGTAGTCTGAATGTATTACTACATATCTAAATTACTAATTAGCAATATGTTGGGTGTTAGTATCAGTGAGTTCACTCTGTATAGTCGTGACACAGTGTCACATCAATCCGTGGTGTAATGAATTAGAAATATACAGGAGTTTGTGGAAAATGTACTTAGTCACAACATGATGTTTCTTGCCATTGCTGTTCTTTGTTACTCGGCTATTTTTAAAGTTGTTTCTTTAAAATGCATTGTTCACTTGCTGTGAAATCCGTTTCTGTTCTGTTGTGCTCCATTTGTTTTCAACACAGTTTGGTTTATTATGCAAATACAACCTGCATGGGAAATGTATTTGATTTGCATGTTATTGATCATTGTGACTGTGACTCATCGAAACCAGGACTGAACATTAGGGACAGTGTCAACATGGCTGTCTTGGCTACAGCAGTCACACACAGCACTAGCCCCAGTTCTAGGGTTCAGCTGTACAGTTACAGGTACAAAACTTGTATCCTGCAATTGACATCTATGCTAATGGTAGAGTACAATAAGATTTGAGTCTCTGATCATGAGCCGATAACATAACATTTAAAACTATCTCCTCCAACTGGCCACTGCAGTTAGTGTTCTATGTTTAGGCAACAAGTGTGAGTTGTCTAATAAAGTGTGTGTTGTATAGTCATGTTAGCTAGTGCTGCTTGCTAGATACGGTTATGGTTTGCTGATAAATACCCCTAATTAGGCATTGAACTGTCTACAAAATGCAGCGAGGAGTGAAGGAGAGAATGGTCTTGATTACAAGAGGAATTATAATTGTGTTCCTGATTCACAACTATGGCTTTGATGTTGTCCATTGTCTAGTTCAGCTTTGATGTTGCCCAGTGTCTGATCTCGTTATCTCTGCCGTGTCTGTTTGATGCATGGGTGCTGTGGGGATTGGAGTGTCGCTATTACTGGGAGCAGTCATTGCTGTCCATGCATTCTGATCAATAATTCATCTGCAGTGTGCTGGTGCCGTAGCGGCATCCATTAGTGATGAATTGCCCACCTCAGTGTTGTCCGTGTGCTTGTTTTCTGCGTGGTTGTAATACGGATAAACAGTCAAACGATTCTGTAAATAATATTTACTAATGCACAATCATTAATAACTAGCCAGGGTCCACTTGTATTATTATAATTTCAGTAGATGTCGTATTTATAGCACCAGCAGAATGTGTCAAGCCAAGCGAGTCTTATTAGACCAGGGAGCATTAATTTAGTGTCGTTTGTTTAGTTATGTGTTTTTTACGGGAGCTATGGTTTTAAGTGTTGTGGCTTTCATATGAAGCGTCCCTCTTCCTGTATGCAAAAACACAGGATCGCTGTGCTCCCTGTAGCTGTAGAGGAACAATGGTTGTTGTTTGTGGCGAGACAGCCAGACAGACTAATGGTTTCATGTTTATTATGCCTGTCTCAACTGGCATCTCAGCCTAGAATGAGTTGCCATGGTTACGGAGATGACTCAGTCTGATGGGCAGTTCTGGGGAGAAGATGAGCCGGTGGGATGTAACAGAGAACAGTTGTGGTCGTTGTATTGTGGATTACTTTTGTGGTGTCTTGCCTTTGTGGTCTTGTCCTTGTGGCTTTCTCATGAACCTGTCCAACATGTAGTGCAGCAGTTAAGATGGTAATTATAGTCACTGGATGGCCACCTATCTAACACTTTCTGGTGGATTAAATTAACATAATTTTTTTATTTATATATTTGCATGTCTGCACATTCTTGTTAAAAAATCTTTTGGGGAAAATATTTCTTATTTCTATTATTATTATTATGAAGTATGGCTGTAACAAGCTGTGGCTTCTGGTTGCCCCGTGAAAGTGTTTGTTGGTCAAGCTGGTGCCATGTGTGTGGCATTCAAATAAATATGCAACTATTGATTCATGTAGCACGTGGGTGTTGTTTTGTGGCACTCTATTGATCCACGCCGAAGCCGTTTGTGATGGTAGGTTTTGGCTTTTCACCAAATTGGCTGTATTTTTACGGAATCTTGGCTCCGTTTTGTTACAAGTATATAGTTGTCGTTTTGTTAAAGTGGGGCAGACTTCTGTTGTGATGTTGTCGCCATAGCAATGGATTGTGTTGTGTCTGATTTTCAGTTCAGCAATGAAAGCGTCTCCTTGGCAAAGCGAGACATGAATCACATGACTGACATATTCACATGTGTAGCTGGCATATGTACTGGGCATGTGGAATGTATTTGGATATATTCTTGGAATCTTAAGTACACACACTGTGTATGCGCGGTGCATTCAGATTTGCCACTAAACATCCTGTTAATTTAGCCATCTGAGCACTGGAATATTTAGAACTTAAAATAGAATGATCCACTATGATGGCTGACATACTTCTAGTTACCTTCCAACTCAGTAGAAGAGTGGTGGTTTGGAGACAGTTGTATGACTTGAATTATGGTTTCAGTTATTCTCATGATATTATGAGAAATATAGAACGTTATTACATTAGGTATATATACATTGATTTGATGTTCCTAATTTTTTCTTCTACAGCTAAGAAATATGAATGACCCAATTAATTCAGATATGTCCTCATATGACCAATGGAGTTTGCTATAGCAATTTCTAGTTTTTAGCACATTGGAATGTTCATATTATTTTATACAACTGCTCTACATGTCCAACTTTGCCATGCAGTGTTGTATTTTTTACTTCACGTTTAATATTTCGCCAGTAGTATGCTGCGTGTCTGTAAGATCTGTCATTTGAGCAATTTGTCTTTGTGAAGTATTTAGTAGGACTCTTGTCTGTGAAGCCTTTGACGTGAGACTTGATATAATTGTTCTTCAAGTATGAATCGATAATTTTTGTGTGAAATCTGTTGCACAGGAATAAGGTTACAAATGAAGAAATAGACACTGCGGGCGTCACTCGCCTGTGTGTACAGTTGGTGTATTTATGAGAACCTCGAAGTGTCGGTGTGTGTAACTGTTCCAACCCTCTGTGTACATGTGTGTAGCCAGTGACTGGAGGAGTGATACAGAACTAACAGAAGTGTGGTATCTTGTGGGTGACATCACTGCATAGCTAATAAAGCAGGAGTGGCCCTGGGGTTGGAACCGGTTCACATTCTCGTGTTACCTCATCCCACTTTGGCGGGTCCATGTTGCTCATAGTGTTAGCGTTAGTCACATATCTAAGTTGTATCCATTTGTGCAGTTCAGTTTTGATGGCTATTGGCGGATTTACAGCACCTATACTGTAGTGCACACTCAGGATTCATGGATGTTTAGTAGTTTGGAATACAATGCTGACCAACTGATCATTGGTAATTGGTGCCAATGTCTAGCTTTCATGTGAGTAAAGGTATTTTTGACATTGTAGTAAGTTGGTATAGGAAGGACCGAAGGATTGTTATCACTTTGGATATGATATTTCTCTGAACTCAGGAGTACTGTGCTAGAGTTGCTTTAACATTCAGTTCTGGGCATTTGTAGCAGTAGCATTGTGATGGGATTCACTGTATTGTAGCAGCTTGCATGTCTGTTCTCATGTAGCTCTACTGTAGACCGTAGTCAGTACAGATGGTTTTAATTTAACACAAATAGCCATACTGTGCTCGGTTTCAACACTTGAAAGTTCTGTTTTTTACTAGTCTTAAAGGGCTGTTACATAGTAATATGTATGCCTGCTGGTGACATATTTCTGTGTAGTTCACGTGATAAATTGTGCATCAGTGAGTAAGATTGATCATTTGGTTGTGAGGCATTTATTTGTGGCTTTGCATAACAGTGCAAAACTGACTGGTGTCTGCTATGCCAAGTTGTCAGAGAGGCAGTGGGCTGTGTTGTGTTTGCACGTAGGATGTGGTCTGAAGCAGAGACTGAGAAGCAATGGGAGGGCCACAGAGGTCTGGAGTCTAGTCTAATGAGAAAACAACAGTATGGTGGAGTGACAGCCTCTTCTGGCAGCAGGCAGGGTTATTAGTCTCGCCCCATTTTCAAGCAGTATCATGTGATTGATGTTGGAACTTGTTGTAGAAATTCCGCAGCCAGGAAACCCCCGGTAGGTTGCTATTTATGACGTCGTACAGCTATTTCCTGGCACTGCGCTGGGCTTACTATCAGTTCTGGATATGCGTGTTGTTTCTGATGAAAGTGCTGTTGCCTAGCAACGTCATCGGTAACATGCGCGGCAGGAGTGTTGTTGTTTTTTGACATAGGCTTAACAAGGCAGAAACTGGTCAGACTACACAAGGGAGAAGATTGGCTTAGGTGTGAGATGTGTCGGGATATATTGCCTGCTTTGGTCGATTTGGATTGATTGTATGTCACATTCTGATACCTTAGAAGTTAGACGTGCTAGTAGCTGTTGTGTTTCGTGATTTGACTCATCAAAGCCTTTACTGATGCACTGTATGTGCACGTGACGCATGTTGGATTTGTGTATATTTTCCGTACCACGAACGCCTTGATGGGCGTCGTTTGGCGTTCCGGGGAAATAAATGTGCATTTGTGACGACTACTGCATACATCTTGCTCGAGACTAATGACGCTGTCTCATGGATTTATTACATGCACACTGAACACAGACCCAGCCCCGTTGTCTAGCCAAGCCGTGAGACCATCAGAGATCACACTTCACCATCCGCCGTTGCTTCCTCTGCCTCAGCCATCCCTGGAGATGGTCCGTTGAGATGTGATCGCACAATGGACGATTCCTGGTCGAAAGTGACATCACCGGCTTACTCCAACTGGGTCAAGTACGTATGTAGTCTGCTTGGCCATTGTTTCTGCTGCTTCTGTCAGCCTCTAGATGGCGCTGTTTGTCCGAACACATTAGTTGTGGCTGCGTGCATGTAGGCTATATGCAGCAGTTTAGTTTGCCATAGAAATGGCGCGTTATTTACGTTTATTTTCTGAGGTTTTGTTGTTACGTGGGTTAGCAGTTGCTGTAGCTTAGCATTGCTTTTGTTGTAGCTAGTGCATGTAGTATGGTTTTCTCTGGTTGTCAGTGTGTATGACATTTTGCCTGGCCAGGGTGATGTATCCCTTCGACTAAAACTTGAAGACAGCAAATATGTGATGATAAAAAAGTATATATATATTACAGATATATATCTAATATTTAGATGTCTGGCACTACAGATTGCTGTGTTATATAAGACCAGTACAGAATCTTAATTTCCAAATTACAAATGGACATTCTTAACATTTTCTAGTTTTTTAAGTAAATAGACAATATATCAGTTCGGCAATAATATCAAGTGTTTAAAAAACTGTTTAATATAGCAGATCAGTAAGTAGATCTCTCCTTAAAGGTTGTGCTGTTGTGAAGTATTTTCTTCAATTTTGTGTTGCATGAAGTTATTACCGGGTTGCTGAAGTCTTATGATGATAAATTTATTGATACAATACCCCAGTTGCATGTAGCATTGGTTTTGTGTGATTATCAAAACACCATTTAATTGTCTATTTGCCACCTTCATTGGCCTCCATTATGTGTGTCTTTACTGTTATAGCAGTGAGCTATTGCATGATAAATTCATAGCTGTTGTTGTGCTTGTCGTACATACTTTAGCTACAGTGTTGATGTAGTGTTCATGTGTTTTTCTTCATGGGTGTTCTGGTCTTTTAGCTTGGCTAACGTTCCTATTGACTGGTCAGTATTCCATTTGTTGTGCATGGTATTCAGTTATGCACCATATCAGTTGCTGTAATATTCTGCTTCATATCACTTTGTAGATGACTAAAATACAAGTTAAATTATTAATATGAGTTTGGTTATAATAGATATGACAATACTTTAGGGTGAATAAGCAGTAGTTATTACATGTTCCACAAAATGGCGGCCAGTAAAGTATGCCCAATCAGTTTGCTCCGGGCTGAGCAGAGATGTGAGCCCTGGGGAATCCAGTCTGATAGACTCATGCTAAGTTTAGAAATTAGATGTAGATATATCACTGACAAAAAATACATCAAGAGGAAAACATGGCCGCTGGCACAGTGACTGACAAGTTCATTATGTGTGCTGGCAGCCAGTGAGAGAGACAGAATTGCGTAATACTTTGTTTTTATGGTTACATTGACAGCGAAATGGGGTTTAGATGGAACAGTCATACTGTGACGTTGATGTACCCGTGAGCCTGGGTTAATGATTTTTTTAATTCTAGTAGTCAGCCAGGTTACCCTTTTGAGGATCACCTCACTCCTTGACTCCAGTTGAGATGGTTAAAGTTCAGTTATGCCATCATTGCTTGTGGTCATTCAGCTTCCTGGATTTCCACATCCCTACGTACCTCTTAAAATGTACAAAGTAAGTAATCTATTTAAATCAATGGAGATGTCTCCAAAATTACATGATCCCGTTTCTTATTGGGTGGATAGTGGGTACCTGTATGTGCAATATCATACATGTGCTGCCATCTGGTGACCATTCTGCATATCTAAAATTTGCCACGTGCTGCCTACCGGTTGTCACTGTTAACTGCATGACTCATATAATGGCCTATATACCTAGTTAACCCTGTCATTTTGTACATATTCTGATGGGGGAAAACTCAATTTGAAAGTAAATATGTGGTTTCTGTTTTACATTGAGAGTAATTTTTTTACCTTGTTACATTTGTAAACATTTAGAATGTTTTGTAATACTGTGTTGTTAGGCTATACTTTTTATAGGAAAGTTTAAGTTTTCTTTCAGTGGGTGTCTTAATACCTGGTTGCAAATAGCTAATACTATTACCAGTGACTGTTGTCAATACAATACTGTACTGATGAATACAAGGTGCACTGCCTAAACCCACCAGGCAAATGTTAACTTGATTCAACTTGCAAGTGTAATGAGAAGCCGTCTCAGTGGTTTGCTGCTTCCCTTGACTTGTGACAGGATGTTGAAAGAAATATTATACACCTTCTGTGGATCAAGTTCATCCATACATTTATCTTGGGGATGAGACCAGAAATGTAAGCCAGTAGCCATGAAGAATTGACTCTGGTTGTTTCCAGTGCAAGGCAACAACTCAGCATAACTGGCAGCAAATCCATCACACGATTGTGATTGGTATCTGAAGCATTGGGGGTATGTGTAACCCACTGGCACATGAAGCAGGGTAAGAATGTTTCACTGGCCCACTGACTTTTGTGGATTGTTGAGTACACTTAGGGGCAAAACACCAACCAATCAATTGTGTGAGTGGGGTCATGTGACATCATACACTGCTCCAAATATCTCTGATACCAGTCACATCTTGGGGTTTGTCTCCCTCCCCCCTTATTCCATCTCCCCCATCGCCGTCCTTTTCTCTTCCCTCCCAGCTGCGTCTCCATAGCTTTCTCCCCGCTCTTTGTGCCACACTCCATCACCCCTCCCTCCATAAATTACTTGTAATTCAGTAGATGTTTATGGGTATTTATATGAATAGATTTGTCTTACCAGATACACATACCTCACACCAGCAACGTTTGTATAGATCCCAATTTTTTTTAAATAATAATTCCCAAAGAACCTTTGATCATTGCCTGTTTTCTCAATATACTGTGATACAGGCTTCTAGTTATGGGGTTTCATACAGAAACATATACCTTAATTGGATCTAATTATAAGTTGAACCTTCTTTGAATCCATGTATCTATAGCAGTGTTGATACCAGTGGGTGAGATGTCAACGAAAGACAGAATACATGTTGATAAAATTCACATATACATCATCAAAACACTTGTGTACTTCTAGTCTGTACATACATTGCTGTACATTCTAGATGAAATTTCAACTTTCTACGATAGAACACTAAATCATGCATTATTGTTGAGCGTAACAACATTCCTTGGACACCATCTACAAGCTGGAGCCTCAGGTACATTGTGTCTCCATTGACATAGTGCTACAGGTGAGGTCAGTTGTCACGGGTCACCGGCTACATACCTGTATGATAGTGCACTGTAACGGGCCATCAATTATCACATGTGTATGTGGTTGGTGTGAGCACAGTGTCTTTGACCACTTGTATACCTAGGTATGTTACAGCAGTAGCTGGTGGGCCTTCACATCAAACGACCTCAGGTCTGTCATTTGACAGCCAAGCCAGACCACCTGGGAGCAGGCTAAGAGCAATTTTGTTCTCAGTTGTCATGGAGTACTCCAAATAGTACATGTACTGATTGTAGTCACAGGAGACTGGATGTGTTTCATTCTATTACACATTTGATTCTAATTGGTTGCAACTTCTGAACATCCCTATTTTGGGTTTTTTCCTGTACAGAATATATAACAATTAGAGGATTCTAATAGCTTCAAAATAACAAACATTTCAGAATTAATGTAGCCGATTATTTTCGTACATAATGGATACATATGGGTACAATATATAACACAGTCGGACTTATGCCACTTGCCTGCGGCAGTGCCATTTAGTTTCTGATTAATAGAAGTCACCATATCATTTGCTCATACCAGAAGTTGGTCAAGCGTGCAGCTATTTAGTAAGCCACCTGGTGGTATGTCCAACACTACATTCACTCTCATACATAGGGCAGCATTGGTGTATGTGGAGGTGGCGGTGTTTACTTGGAGTCACAGGAGGTGTGTGCTGTGATGCCGCAACGCATGCAACATGCTGTCCACCACAATGAGGACACTTGAGACCTGTGCTGGTCATGTAACATGTAGGCCAGGTACTTAAGACGCGGCTGGCTCGAGTGGTCATCCAGAACGCGCCCCAGGTCGCTCGTGCACGTCGCTGCGACAGCTCGGATCATTGCCAGTCTGTAGTCTCTTGGATGCATTGTCGTCACGCGTGACTGCACACGATTATCAGACCAGATACCGATACCTACCTGGCCCTGTTGTTATTGCTGCTCGCTGAACCGAATCGTCGACCCCCCCCCAGCCGGAAGTTGATGCTATCGTGGCAGCTACGAGCAATGGTTCTGTCGAGTGCCATAGGGACGTAATGGCCGGCTGTCACAAGATCACTGCTGTCACTTCTCTTGGATATTACTTGTTTGATCTCACCGTGTGTACGTGTTACTGACGCAGGTGAACGGAGTGGATACAATCATGGATGAAGCTCACAGGTAAACACTGAGTCTCTGCCGTTTGTCATTGACAGCTTGTCATTGAGTGGCCCAGTGCTGTGTGGCTATGTGTACCTATTTCAAGAGTATGTATGTACCTTTGAGACGTGGTTCAGGACACTTGTGTATTTGTTGTGTAGGTGTGGTATCCCTGATAAGCCCCAGCATGGAGTGGTCATATAAGTGATAGTGTATGTCCACTCCTTATACTTAAAGTAGCATGGTCTCTATGTTACATACCTAATTTACCTATACCTATTTACCTGGGTGTGTTCCAACCGGGGTCAACCTCATTTGAATGGTCCCAGTGACCCGAGAGAACTGGCTGGGGACAGGGTTCCATTTGCCAGGGTCAAAGGTCAGACTTGTTACAGTCACAGTGGATTTATAGGTCAAACGGGTTACACTGACAGTGGATATAGTGTCATAGGTCACACTCATTACCTCCACAGTGGACTTAAGCCAGGCTATTGGTCATAATCATTATACACAGTGAACTTAGGTCACGGATCACACTCGTTAAAATCAATGTAGAAATTGTTGTGCCCAATCTTGATGATAGCAGTTTAAAACAGTCAGACAATATTTAGTCACTGTTTGATACTTATTTGTACACATCATAGATGGGCAGGTTGATTGATTGAGTTTATTTGGTAACAATTATATACATGACAATTAAACATAGCTTAGATGCAAAAGCAAATAAAGAATAAGCATATATATATATATATATATATATATATATATAACATTACTGAGTATAAAGACATTAAAACACACAAACGTACACTTATTTCCAGGGTGGTCCTCATAAGACATTAACATTTACTTGCAGTGCACCTAAATCATGTGCAGAATGTTTGTTGTGATTCAAAAGTATTACTCCCGGGCAGATGAATTGAGGCGTGTATAGACGTATAACATAAATATTTTGAAAGTAAATGTTAATATCTGATGCTACTGAATAATATATAAATGCAATTTTTGTCACTGATATCTAATGTAGTGATTAATAGATATGACATTTATGTGTTGCTTTGTAGTTGTAGTGGGTGTGTGCATGCTTGTGTATATATGAGTAGGTTATTTCAGACGTCAAGCATAATTGATGGTTGAAATGCAACCAGATATAATGTAACTAAATCTTGTAGAATGATTATAAAAATAATCTACCAATGTGTGCACGTATTTATGATGCGTCATATAATTGAGAGAAAACATTTTTGTAAGAATAATTGGCCAGTGGGTAATCTCAGAATATTTATGCAAGTATGCACATTATATATATTATCATATAGGCACTTTATTTATATAATTTTACTATTTTATATATACCTGCACGTAAATAAGGACATGAATAAGATGAATGTTTTAAATCATTTGAAGACCTGGATGGATTTTTAGGAAATGGTTCTAAGATGAATGTTTTAAATCATTTTAAGACCTGGATGGGTTTTTAGGAAAAATGGTTCTATTTCTACAAATAAAGTACAACTGTCACTCTGTGCAGTAAGAACTTGTCATGCATTGAAAACAGTACTTGAATACCCTGGGGATTACACTGACCACTTTATTACCTGTGTGTTCACTAACAAAATCATTCACTTATCCAATGTTGCATAATTTGAGAATAACAACTAAGTAATGTCAGTGATTACTGATGTGCTGGTGAAACCCTTGTGTGTTTGTCTACTACTCAATGAAGGCAAGATCAAAGGGGAACTCAATGTTTATCTCTTCTCTGCTGGTGGTCAGCATCTTTACGATGGGCAATGACTTTTTGAGTGTCTTGTACAGAACCTTGCATCAATTACATTACCTGTGGTACCTCAATTGTAATTACACACCAATTATACCATACAAATTCCAATTCGGGTTGGTTCCAGCACTTGGCAACATTATGTTAGCCGACTGGCAAGGGTAGTCTGTGTAAATTGTGGTTAGAGAGTTATGGTCTTATGATGGCTCATCAAACTTGTCAGTCTTTTTAGAACATTATTATTAAACTGACCTTTCTACATATGCGTGCATTGATAATTTGAAATGTCACATTTTGTAATAAAATAGCTTGTCTTTAGTTTTAATCTGTGTACATAGATCCAGGTGTGCATATAATAATAACATATTTTGCATAATGGAATCTTTATTTGGCACAATGAAATGGTAGTTGAACAATCTTTAAAAAATTGTAATCTGCAAAATAATTCGGTTGACGTTGTCACGGATTAAAATGTTATTTTAACACCATTTCTGATCTCTAACATGTCAGATAAAATATTCATATTTGACACTGCTTCATTCATTACACAAGCCTGCCATACGTGGCCAATATCACGTGCAGACATCGTAAATTAAATTAATTACATTCATTTATGATATCATGGCTTGGTAATTAGCACTAGAATGTAATTGGATTTTAAGTCGATAATAACGCATAGTGAATGATTCGTATCCTTGTTAATACGTTTCATAAACCTTTGCTTTATTATAACAATAAATGGTAAACTAAGTGCTTTATGTTATTATGATTGTTTACTTTGACTGAGCTCTATTCACGTTTTTCCAAGATTTGTTAGATATAAGTTGACAGTTTGCTCAAGTAACTGCTGCATCCAAGTGAAGAGGTCACAATATTGAAAGCTAGTAGTGATGCTTAGTGTATCGAGTGGGGAACAGACGACAAGTCTGGGGAAGAGAAGACCATGACTGGGATGGGAGAGCTGTGAAGAGAGACTTGGTTGGACTGGATGGGATGGGAGAACTGTGAAGAGAAACATGATGGGACTGGGCTGGGAGGGCTATGAAGAGATTTGGTGGGATTGGGAGGACTATGAGAGACTTGGTGGGTTTGGGAGACACTTGGTGGGACTGGTCGGGGAGAGACACTTGATGGCAGATGAAGGGAGATTGGAGATGGCAGTGAATATATAACGGATCAACAACATTTGTATTGGGAACTCTGAAGGGAAATGAAAGTCGAGGCTTTGTATCGATGTCAGCCTCACTGAACGTGATGTAGAAGGATGAGAACAACATGCACCATTTTGTTTTGGTATTAAATTCTGCTATTTTTGCAGGTGGCAACTGAATTGTCAGTGTTTAAAACTGGTCTGTCTGTTTGCTTAATGCATTTCTGTGGTGCTACTAATGCAGCTGCAGGTTCCTTGGAGCACTGCTACGTTATGATCAGCATATGCATGAACATAAAAGCACCTCATCTTCAGTGCTAGATGCGGCTGGCTGGGTTATGTCAACCGAACCACCAGTGTACTGTATCTCCACACGGATCTCATTTACCTGTCCGACGAACGCTGCCGGCATCACGTCATCGACAGTGACGTCGACGTCATCACGTATTCAGCATAATCTTGTGACCCAAGTGAATGTATGTGCTGCGATCCCATCCCATCCCAGGAAGTGACAGGACAGGGAGAGACAAAGGCAATCTGACACGCCGTTGTGTGTTGACATGAGAGAAAGGTGAGGTGTTGATTGCTGTGTTTGTTCAGTCCAGTTGCATGCTGCTGGTCAGGGAGGATGCTGATCGCATTGTTGCTGTAGCCGGCTCATCAGTGGCTGGATACATTAGCACACACACTGGCGGTGCAGCATGGCCGGGCATGGCATTGTTGACGATGTCTATGTCAGAGGCGTCCTCAAATATAGGACGGGTGTCTGGTGACTATCACCCGCGTGAATCACGATCTGTGTCTGAATGTGCCGGGACTGTGCTATTGGAAGTGGGACTGCGCTCATTGTTGCCTCTATGCATATTTATCATTATAATTAGCTAGGGACACTGGCGGCCAGCCGGGCCCTGCATCAGCTGGCCTGCCTTGCTCGCCGGGTTGAATTGTCAGGTGACGTGCCAGTCGCTCGTTCACTTCGTTGTCAACCAGACGGGCATCATTTGTGCGTGTGTGTGTGTGTGCTCTTGTCTTGTCTTGCTTCACATCCCGTTCCGTCATTGCGAGAGTGAATGCCGATGCTACGGCCATCATTGCATCGGGCGCAGCGCCGCCGCCGCTGCAATATGGATTTTTCGTAGCTATTGCGCAGCAGAGCAGGATCGTTTCACAGCGTCATATTGTCTGTGTGGTTGGATTACTGCGTGTCAGAGCGAGCGGAGGAACTGTGAACTGAGGCCGGCTGTGACCACGGCCACGCGTTACAGGAGCACCAATGCCGGCCAGCAGCGGTCCCACCATGTCCTTCAGCACGTTTGAGGCGTACCGGGTGTAAGTAGTCACATTGTGGGAGCAGTGTCTGCCGTATATGTTTCTAGTCGAGGCGTGGCGGGGTTTTGTCCTCACCGTCCGCTATTATAATGAAGCTTGCTGTGAGTCAGCACACGTAGTGGTCAGCCGATGGTCAGTGCGAGACACGATCAGCATAAATAATGGTCAGGGCAGTTCTGTCTGTATAATTAGCTTTCATCCTGTTGTTGTGCTCGTGGAGATATCTTATGTCTGCTTGTTGGTGTAGTACAGTCAGGTTGATATTTATGGAAAGGTAAAACCGTTTTGGAGTTCCTGTATGTTGGTCATTGCCCACTGTGACTTGAGGCCTCAGTGAACAGGCCAAGAACAAAACTAGTTACCATAATTTTAATATGACTCCTGAAACTATCACCAGTTACACCCACGTCTTGATTTGAGGACCAATTCAGAATCGTAGAAATTTTGTTTTAGACTTAACATGTAGATACTATTTAAGAGGTTCTACTGTCGATGTAATCAATCAAATGGAAAAACCAGAAAATAATTGTCGGTTCATACATAATTAAATGCACAGTTGATTACATAAATATTCTTAACATTCTACCTACGAGCTTTCGGGTTTTGTCTGGATTGTTCTCGATTGTAACGTTACATATTATAACGTTACACAGACCCGTTCCTAAAGAAGCTGTGGTGGTAACTATGCAACAACGGGCAGCTTTAAGCCAGTAGTAGTTTCCTTTTTTGGCAATATCAGTGGACTCAAGTGTGTATTCCCAGACGTGGCGTGATGCTGGTGGGTGTGGTAACCTCGTTGCTTGTTGCCCAGTTATCCGCGCTGAGCTCCGTCGGTTGTTTGTGCGATCAATACTTGCTAGTCTCCGTGGCTGGCTGGCTAATTCTGATACTTTCCACTGTCATTGCGTGATATGCTTCGTCGACCTCTACCAAAACATGACTCATTCGATTGTAATACCCAGTCAACATCCAGTCATTCTGAGCTGTAACTACAGGCACGGCGGTGAGCAATTTTAAAATGAGTTCCTGTTTTTAACAGCTGCATCAAATTAATTTTGAGCTATTTTTCAATGTCTGTGTGAAATATTAATTCAATTCAATTTGAGATGAAATTATTTAAATGATTTTTAAACAACCTAAATTGAGCTCATTTTGAACTGACACTTGTCTCCATTATCAACAAAGGCATGACATAGAATCAAGCTCATTTCAAAATGAAAAAGTCTTCTTGAAATTGAGCGCAGTTTGAAATGAAATCTTTTTCCAGTACTTGCATCAGATGCAAATTAGATTAGTTACTCTTATGTCAGGTTGTGTGCCTATGTGGGGCAAGATAATTAACTCCAGCAGTCTGGAAAGAAAAATACGGAAATTGTAACTAATTTACTTGTTATAACACCAATAAGCGTCTGCTGGTTCTGCCAGAGTTTTTGTGAAGCAAATTAAAACTTGTAAGGTAAACCAGGGGGATGTGGTGTAAGTAAACATTGGCTGACAACATGTTTCCCGGTGCAGTGACTAGAGACCATATGACCCTATCGAAAGAACCCAGGTTTGATTCCAGTCTTTCTTTGGCCAAGTCCATTCAGTCTGGGTTGCTCCAGGTTACTCAATTGTATGAATTTTTACCTGACTCTAGACAGTTGTGGATATTTGTATATAAATAGTCATCATGTCAGGGTAGGACAGGGAAATTTGAAACAATTTGGCAGAATCATGTACTTCAATGTTATTCGCAATATGTCATTGTTATGTACCGTAGTATTTCAAATTCTGATATGCCAAAATGTCCTTTTGGTTTGTGGACTTGAGACAAACCCTGATGGGGGTGTAATTAATTGTTTTATCATTGTTAACACTGTTTTAGCATCATACTAGCTGATAAGCATAGATTCAAATTATTCTGCTATGTGGGGATGTTTGCATTTTACCTATCTGCACAGGTTTTTGTAGCACAGGATGTAGTACCCCACAAAGTACACAGTTAATAACTTTGTCAACAATAATTCCAGTTTGGAATTCATTTCATAACAAACACAATAGAATAGTGAACAATGCATATCACTAATTATAATTATGCTTACAGTCTTGGCGGGGTGCATTTAGAGATATGCCAGTATTTAAATGCCATTTTATAGATGTTACCTTTGGATGAAGTGAACTAAAACTGAAACTTTGTGTGACTCTACAGAGAAACATGAAGGAAAGATCAGATACATGGTTACATGGTTGTCATTGTCATGTGACAGCATGGTATTTAAGATGCATAGTTGACAACTTAGTGACTCCCCCATGAGTTGCTAGATTCAATGTGCTGGATGCCAGTGTCTCAGGGGAAATTTTTTACCTGCGAGCTTATTATTATTATGTAACATCCTACTTGGCCCTTTGGAGCACCTGCCCATAGTTTTCTGTAATTGTTGGTTAATTTTACACGATGGACATTGGTCATAAATCACAGTGTTGATGTGTCTTTCTCCAGTACTGCAAGACTAGGCACCACTGGACCTCAGGGAAATTAGGGGAAGCCACCTCTGATGTTAGCATTCCCTGCTCTGTGGGCACAGGGACTGGCCCATTATCGCGAGTGGGGATAAGGTTCCCGGATCCTAGAATTAGCCTGGGATAACACCGGAGACAGCCTTTTTTATAAGGTGCTCAGCTATCCAGGAAATGTGGCTGTCTGTAATCGCAGCCAGTCGCTAAGAGGAAATCAAAGCTGGCAGGTCTTCGATGGAGAGGGCGCTCGGAGCACCCCTAGGCTGTGTACTGGTAGCCCTGATAGAGAGCTCTCACTGCTGTGGCTATAAGTCCGACTGGGTATTGACGGCTTTATGTGTATAGTGTGTGTATACATAGACCCAGGGATGACTGCAGCTGGCTGTGGCCACGTTGGACAGACATTATGATGTCCCTCTCCATCTCAACACTGGTGCCAGTGAAGTGGGGCCAGTAGACCCAAGAGTGCTGGCTGTACGCTCTCAGACATGAACAAGTTCTGGGGTCTGTGGAAAAGGTGGGTGGCTGGTGGCATCTGTGTGTCTCTCGACCCATCACTGTCAGGCTGGCCCAGCTGGAATGTGTGCTAGACCCTGAATCATATCTGTGCACACGACTAGGTCTAGGAGGCCCTGCTTCAAGGAAGCTCACTTCCGTCTGTGTTCCTCGGTTGTGGTTAGTCTCATTGGTGTGGTATACAGTTGCTTGTTATATAACAGAAAATCTATGGGTTCAGTGTTTTGGGTCTAATCAGGTCATGGACGTTTTTGTGTTATTTAGGTCAGTGTGTCAACAGTTGACCCGTGACCTGCTTGGGCCATGATAACAACTGTTTTGGTTGTGTTGATGATATCTTTGTTTGCACCTAACAGCTGTGTCAGTGTGGTCAGGGTGGTCAAGTGTGGTCCAGTGTGGTCAATTTGCATCTCCAGTCAGCCTGGATTCCTCTCACAGCATAGCAGGGCTTTGAACACACAGCACAATGACGTTTTAATAATGTCAATGCTCAGTAGAGTTGAATTAATGCTGTTTTATTTCACCACAAATGTTATCAGTGGAAATCGTTGGTAGTCAATCAAATTTCATTATAAAGCTTCACTGTGGGAAATTGCAGCCGTTATGTTTTCCCAGCATGTTTGGCTTGTAATTGCTACATGACTCAGTAGTTTTGGCTGATTTCTATGGCAGTGTGATATTTAATGCAGCACGTGTGTTTATCTACAGTCGCAGCAGGTTTAGTCTGCCGGAAATGTTTGTTGCCAGTCTAAATTACTTGTGATTGAACGTGACGATTGTGATGTATGGCCAGTGCATAAACAAACCCATAGTTATCTGTGAGTTCCCCCATCTGGCTGCAAAGGCACGGCAAGTAGGGCCTACAAAGTATCTGTCTGGGAATCCCGGTAGCGATTCGTTTCTCGTTTTTCACATTTCATCAGCTGCCTTCCCCAGTACACTTGACAGTGAGGTTTTTCCAATGGAGTTGCCATTTGCCAGTGGCTGCTGTAAAGCCTAAAGGTCAACCTGGCGGGTACATACAGTGTACCAAAGTAGTCATGGGTAGCACCGGGGAATTGATGCAAAAATCATCACCTGTTCCTCTGGTTGCCGGCTGGCTGTGATAGATGTATGCTGTGTTAGTGGCCAGCCGTGAGATGAATTACTGCAACATGCCTGGCTGGCTACTGTGGTCAACTCTAACTGATTATATAGCAATTTGTGTCACCAGCGGAAGATTTCTAATGCTTGAATGGGGTGGGAATTCAGTAAATACAATAGTTTGTATGTTAGGTAACTCATAAAATAGACCAATCAGTCATTGATGCTGTTTGTATACAATTTTTGTAACTGTACTGGTGAATTATTATAAATAGATTATGTTTATTACTTAGGCAGCTAAGATTGTTTTGGTTTGTGTTCATATGCTTCAGTTCGCTCAAATCTGCTCTTTTTCTACTTACATTTTTTCAGAACTATTTTGCTATAACTCATAATTCTACTATTGGCAGAACTGTCAGCCTCTCATGATAACACATACAAGGATGCATTGATTATTGAAAACGCTGTAGATCATTGACCGCTAGACACAAACATATGTAATTGGATTCAGGACATATTTTAGGTATTGGCTAAGGTTATACAGTGCAATGTATGCATACATAAATTAAGTATTCAGTAGCAAGCATGCAGAGACCAGTACAAATTTGGAATTAAAATTTGTATTTCCATCCCTGTGATGTCATTCATGAAATGTGTCATTAATATTATTAGTAACATGCCAATTTTAAAATTACAATACATTGGTTGTGTTTCAACAAGGATCAGATGATATTATTTATAACATAGTCCATGATCAGTTTTTCTACCAATTTTATGGTAAAGTTAGTTTCAAAATAGTGTCAATCTTCTGAGAATGCATGCCCATGGTATCAGTGATGTTGATGTGGCCAGCTGTCTGACAGCCGGACAAGTAGCCATGTTGACAATAAAGCCATATAAGCCTATGGTGCCAAGCTGCAGTGCTATTAGGTGTAATATATCGGTGCTCCACAGGCTTCAGTGTTCAATAATGTGGCTATAGTCGCTTACGAGAAGGGGCTGGGCTCGATCAATGGATGTGGGTCTATAGTCTTATGTGTGCAGTTAATCAACTGGCAAACATAGCACAATTAAGTGAAGCTTCTCAATGCATTGTCAGGCTCCATGAATAATTCAGTAGCTCCCCATTTAGCCTGGCAAACAATGGCTAAGGTGACCTGTTACTAAAACATACGTTGTTATCGTCAGGAAAACATTGATTTTGGTTTAGGTTGTTAACTCAACTATTTGTATTGACGCAACCTAAATAACGCATGAAAGAAAAACCTGTTCACTTTTCAGCATTAACCAAGGATAGCATTGATTAGCTGTTTATGATATCAGATACCATAATGAAACATACAATACCCAGGTAGTTATTATATGTCCCTTTCTTGGGGAAAATAAATGCCTTTGGTTTTGCTCATGTCTATAAATTGTACGTGTTAAAAAGAAGGCATCAGAACTGCTGCAGTATTAAGATATGCGTGTCAGTTAAATGGTGCAATGTACATACCAAAATGTAATTACACTAGACTTTATGGGAACTAGCCGCAGTGGCCAAAAGGTCACCACCTCATTTCAGCCTTCCCTCAGAAGTCTGTCAATTACATCAGTTGCATCCCCTATACTTCAAGCAAAACTAAAAAACAAACTGCTCAATCTCCGTGTCAGATTACTGGATATAGTTTCATTATGGTGGTCTATCATGGCTGGTTGACATTTTCACAACGTAAATTACTCAGAAAATGTCAACCTACCTCAACAAATATTACGACATGAAAATAATAAAATACCTGCCATAAAGTTTGAGAGCATTGAACGAGAAGCATAAATATTCTGAAAAGATCAAGAAACATGCAGTAACTTTAGTTGTATAAATTGCTATAATGAAACATCTGAAAGGAAATGTCACCTGCTTGAATTGTTACTGTTATGTCATAAACTAACACACAACAGTTACCATTGATGTTGCAGTTCTTTATGTACAGTGGTACTGGTACTAGCATAACTAAAAGGTCACCTAAGCATGTTCTGCAGCTGGCTACATGCTCTGGTTGAATACGTTTTATATGTTTAATTTATGTAAATATTGTCATTATGCAATTTAATTAATGTTTTCAGTGCCTACTAGAATTTACCATTCATTTGATTCATGCATAATTAATATACCACGACTAGTCTCGCACCTGTGTTGTGCTGAAGGCACGTGATGTTGAACAAACATTCCCGTGGCAGTCAGGTGAGTCAGTTTCATGCAGTTTAGAAACATTTCCATTGAGTGAGACAGACGTAACATGGCCCAGAGGGTGGTGCACATCTCGACTAGCAGATGGCACGTTGGGAGGTTTCTGTTGAAAAGTACCTGCCCAGGCTGAATGAAGATGTAGAGTTATCAGCCGGGAAGATAAAGATGCAAAAACATGTGGCGACTGATGCTGTGGGGGAAGGGGGAGACTCTTCCTCTCTGTCTTGTGTAAGAGAATACGGGCGGCGGAGGGGCGATAACCTTAGAAACACTATGCTGTAATGAAAATGGTGAATAGATCTCCTTCCTAGTTTATAAATATATTGTAAAGTGTAAACATAATTAAGTCGTTTCTAAGAAGATGAGAAGGTATTTCGTGCAACCGGTAAACATGTTTTATTACCAGACAAAAACTGGTAAACGCACATAGAACTGATGACTACAAGTTAAATATAAATAAGCAAACATCTCCATCCTACACCCTTGCCAGCTCGCCAGTCCCTCACTGTGATGATGAATTGTATGCATCCTGTTCAATATATCATGCTTATCAGTCATGGTTTGTTACATCTCTGAGCAGTTCCTGCAGATTTATGAGCTATAGATGTTGTTACTGCTGGTAGTTGAATGTAAGATTTGTAAACAGATCCATGTATGACAATTTTGCCTGAGGTCACCTACATGTAATCTGTGCTGTGTTTGCCCATACTGAGGAAGACTTGTGGCATCAACCACAGGGATTACTGCCACAGGTCTCAAGCGATTAGTCTCTGTACAGTCTGATTGCCACCTGATCAGTAATGGTCAAATAGAAAGATAAATCAGCAACTGTCATACAGGCATTGGTTCCACCAAAGGAACCACCAAACCAAATCAACATGTTTACACATTGTGTATAATTTGAATGTGCATACAGATTGTGATTATTAACAATAATTTCAGTGTATGCACACAAAGGTAATAGATTCAGTATCATATGTAGCTCTTGTTTTTGATCTGATGTATAATTTTAATTATTAGAACATTATTTGATTGAACTCAGGTGATCTGATGTAACGTTTGTGTAACCAAAGACACTGGGTGATTTGAACTTGTCTTGGCACTTGAGGATGCAGAAGAGACAACTATATATTTCAAACAGACTTATTCTGAATTGCAAAGCATACATTGACTGAGGGGATCTGAGTTACTGTTTACCCCACACAATGTTGGGAGACTGGCACAGTGCCTATCGGGGAAAGTCAGATGGGGTTGGAGGGGGTATTTTTGTAGTGTCACATGTGTACATAATTTCTAAATGATCCAAGCTCACCTGTACACCAGACTGACATGTGACGACATTGTGTTGGTGTTTGCAGAAAAAAGATCGAAGAGATCGGCAAGATGACGGCACTCTCTCAGGAGGAGATTGTGAGCAACACAAAGACCGTGATGCAGGGTCTGGACACGCTGAAGAACGAACACCACCAGATCCTCAACAGTCTCCTCTCGTCCATGAAGACCATCAAGAAGGAGAATGGCGACACAAACCTCGTGGAAGAGAAGACACACATCCTACAGAAGGCACTCGAGACCATTGACCTCGGACTCAGCGAGGCGCAGGTGAGGACATTCACAGGCTTGTTCAGCCTCCATGTAATCATCCCACTCAGTTCTCGTAATTAAAAATTGTCATCCCACTCAGTTCTCATAATGTCAGTTCACGTTTAAAAATTGGTTGGTTGGTTTGTCATCATTCATCATCGCTTGCCACATCTGATGCAGGTGTAGGTGTTTCTGACTCTGTGTTCATAGGACTCTTGTACCAATTCTGTTCTCCTCTACTCAGTGGTAGGCCATCGAGGAGGTTAATTCTTCTGAATTGTTCTTCATTTCCACTTGATCTTTCCCATTAGTTTCCCATTATCGCAAATCGACAAGACGTTTTTAATCACAAAATGCTCAGATATTTTCTGATCACAAAAGGCTTGTAAATCCAGCACATTCGTTCCCAAATTAGTTCATGATTGTTCTTTTAGGCATTAAATCCCATTAAATAAATCTAATTATGTCAGTACATTGTGATTGCTTTTCGATATATTTTAGCTCAAGTGGTATTTTTATGTCACTTTACTGAATGAATCTCGTGACAGTTTTGAAAATGCCATGCCATGCTGTTTGTTAATAATAATAATAATAATAATAAAAGCATTTATATAGCGCCATAAATCCAAATTACCTTGTTCGAAGGCGCTGTTACAACATATAGAAAGAAACTAAAAGTAAAAAATCATAAAACATGGCATCAAATATCGAAATAAATTATCATAAAAATACACATACTAATAATAACCAAAAAAATACTTATAATAATAATAATAGTACATATTATGATTGTAAAAATACTAAAAACAGCTCTGAATAATAAATAAATAAGTAAATCCTTGTTATCTGTGTTAATGTGCACTTGGAAAGTGTGTTGCCATGGTTACTGTGACAAAGCGTCTTGGTGTGAGTGCTTTTGGTGCATGTTGGAAGCCATAGAGCCGGCCGCTGACTGTCTCCAGTGTGGCTCCTCCATGTCTGCACCACCACTCGTGACAAAGCCACGGCTGTACTTATTAACACGTGCACACAGCCAGATGGCCTGTGGCTCCACTACCTGCGTAATCAATCATGTATCCAACAGTGCGCAGGACCGTGTTCATCACTGTTGTTATTGATTTTAAGACCGCCCGTGAAGTACGAAACATGGCAATGTTTGTTGCAGTGACATGTTTATGTTTTCATTGCTCAGCTGGAATAATTACAAAATTTGGGGGGAAGGAAAACAGTGCTTTGGGTAATTATGTAATTTTGATGATGAATAATTCATTTGAGGAACCTTTGTATTGTCTTGATTGGTAAATATTTGTATTTGCGATACAAATGACAGGGCAAGCAGCAGCAGAATGACAGACGAGTGCTGTGTCTCATTTAATACAGTGATGCAAAACACCGTCCACAGACTGCCAGCATAATGTCAACTTTCGTTATTTCCAACAAGACAAAAGATAAGGAATTGCTCATTAAAACACCCAGAGATTGCCTCTGTCAGACTGTGTCCCGGGGGTAGTGGGATGTAGGCAGTGGCACACTTCTCAGGCCACAGCTCAGTGGGAACTGATATCGTGGGATTTAGACATTGGTTTGATACTAAGTGGTGGAAAGAGATAGGGCATTGAAGTGTCTGATATGGCCTGAAACTGTTCCATTATTAGAATCGGCAAAAAAGTTCCCATACTCACATTACCACTTTACGTCTAAGTATGGTAAATAACCCTCATAATTAGGTATTTCACTTGGCTATTTTTAAACTGTTACAAAGACCAGCCTTTCCTTGGAAGACGTTTGTAAAAATTGAACGAAACACTAGCTATATAATTTAATGCAAATCATAATCATGAGAAGCAGTATTTATTAATTGAACACAGAATAAAACTCATAAGGTTGATATTCAGCGTGTATACAATGTATTGTTTACACATATGTTTTCATCATGATTTCAGCCTATGATAATATCAGTGCAACGAACAGAATAAGTTTGTTTTGTAGTTACGATCACCTGTTTAATGCAGTTACACTGCCATTAGTATTTTTTAAATGAAATCATAAACAATGGAATTTTGGCCGATTATTTATGTTTTGAATGTTGTCGACATTGGAATCAAATGAGGTGTATGACTAGATTCAAAGCAAATGAAACAGTTTGTCAAGAAAGAAGACCAAACCAAAAGCACTGTTTTACGTTTACCTGTCTGTGTGTCCCAATTAGTACCTTCCTTGACTTGACAACGCTGCTAGAATATCAGATCTTAATTGTTATTGGTGTGTGTGTCCCAGGTAAACCTTGCCTGTACCTGTGTCCCAGGTAAACCTTACCTATACCTGTGTCCCAGGTAAACCTTACCTGTACCTGTGTGTGTCCCAGGTAAACCTTACCTGTACCTGTGTGTGTCCCAGGTAAACCTTACCTGTACCTGTGTGTGTCCCAGGTAAACCTTACCTGTACCTGTGTGTGTCCCAGGTAAACCTTACCTGTACCTGTGTGTGTCCCAGGTAAACCTTACCTATACCTGTGTGTGTCCCAGGTAAACCTTACGTGTACCTGTGTGTCTCCAGGTGATGACGGCCCTCGCCACCCACCTGCAGTACATGGAGGCTGAGAAACAGAAGCTGCGGTCCCAGGTACGGAGGCTGTTCCAGGAGAACGCCTGGCTGCGGGATGAACTCGCCAACACACAGCAGAAGCTGCAGTCGAGCGAACAGAAGGTGGCGACGCTGGAGGAGGAGAAGAAACACCTCGAGTTCATGAGCGAGATGAAGAAGTACGACTCAGAGACGTCTATGGTATGTGGTAGGGGTGGGGTGGTTACTAGGGGTGTTGTGACTGCCCAGTTGGTTGCTCATGGGCTACCCACTGCGTACCTGCTGTCCACATTTGTCACCAAAATCTGGGGGGAAATGTTCGCATAGTCATGAGAGGAATGCCTCCATTAACCCTGCAGGTGACCAAGAAAAATCCTCTGTTCCAATAAAAATCATAACTTTGCTAATATTGGTCATAAAAATATGAATGACTATAATATCTGTAGAACAAATGAAAATCATGCGGATATTTGTATTTGAAATTGAACTAAAAAAAAACATTTCATCCTGCTGCTAGAAAAGGATCGTGTGGACGAATATACTTCACCATTTAGACAAATGTAGATTCATATATTAGCTGCGAAATAAAACAAAAATGAAACAAATCCGTTGAGAACTATAATATTTATGATTTTTTTCCGACATAAAAATACGTTGATTCAAGGCGGCCGATTGCGGCCGCGCTCGTTACCGTTGCAACCCAGGTGCCCGGCCGGAGAAATGACGTGCTGCTAATTTGGTGAATTTTCACCCCAAAAACGTCTCCAAAGTCAATCTAACTACATGAACTAATATAATAACCTTGTTTACTTGAATACTGTCAAGCATTTTGTTAAAATATCAACGCAGAAACTTGAGATAATCCAAAGGAAAGTCGAAAGGATGAACTGTTGTTTACCGGCCGCCATTTTGTCTTCAACTTTGGTTCCGTGGGGGTCGATTGCGCCACATTTGAAATCACGGTTCTGATTGGCTGAATGGACCGAACCCACATGGTTTATTTTTGGCAGATTGGCCACTCACAAAGCTTTCTTTTGATACTGAATGTGTGGGGGTGTCGACTTTATGAATGGATGCGTAAATTCATTCATCAGGACATAGTAAAATCTCCCAAATATGGGCAGCAACTGTATCACGTGCTTTTTAAACTCGACTGCGAAAAATCTTTCACTGAATCTACGCAAGGAAAAATATACACGATCTAGAAAAATCTGTCAGCTATCCAATGATACCAAATTCTCGCGTGTCAGTTTAGTGTGATGGAAATGAAAATTGTTACAACAGAGGCAGGTGCATTTGGGCCGATTTTCGGCCCAGGTCACCTCCAGGGTTAAAGTGTTCTGCACACTTGTGAAAAGTATAAACTCATGACACTGTTAAATTATGAAAACTATTTATCATAGCTGTTAAAACAGGAAAGTTTTTCTCCATTCTGTGGTGTAATTTGTTTTGACATTTTGTCGGGGGGCCAACTTTGAATCACATATAAGTTGCCCACATTGTGCCGGGACTAGTATTTGCAGCCGTACAAGAGGGAAGATTGTTTCATTCATCACATCTCAGCAACACTTACATCACTTTACCAAGACAGTGTTGTAGTGTGCGGAAATACTCGCCTGAATTACATAATTGTGAAGGATAGTGTTCAAAATGACACTGAAAGTTTTGCCAGTAACGGCACATTACTATAGCATGTTTATGCACTTAGTTGTCGGTCTCTTGTCAAGCTCTGATGCAATGAAAGTACATAGTTTTTATTGTTCTACATATTGATTTACACCTGGGCCTGTGGACTTGTGCACTGGGATGTTAGTGTGAGTGCTTGGTGATTAATGAGTCTGATATCATCGTCTTATTATTATTATTAGACAGGTGTGCTTGCGTAGGTGTTTTGACTGAGCAGGTGTCTGTTTCCGGGCCGGTCATCGTGTCATTTTGTGTCAACTGTAACCCACGCTGGGAGATGCAGATGTTTCAACCGTAATTGCAGTCTCTGAAATATGATTCTAGCGGTCATGTGATGTATTTAGTTGCCTGAGTAATCCCACATTACATGTTTGAGACAGGAAGTGAGCCACAGATTAGGGAGGTTTTAGACATGTTGACATTGTTGTCATGTTGGTTGTCGTCAGAATGAAGGCAGTGAGAAGGAGATGGAGAAGTCGTCACAAAGCCTCGACCTCGGCTTCCCAGAAGATGATGAACTACAGCAGCAAGGAGGTATGCCCCCAACCCCCAATTCACATTTGTGTTCATTATTCAGGCAGTTGTGAGTAAATTATATCTTCTGGTGGTGTTAATGATTTAGGACTGTCTCTTATCATGTCATGAGATTTGTTACCATTGGAGAGAGATAACTGTTTCATTTTCAGCAGTTAGTAGATCATTGTAAAACACCAATGCAAACAATTTGGATGCTTTCATTTGAAACCCTGACTGAAGTGGAATATGACATGCTAAATGCAGGTTTGGAGTAGTGTGGCAGTGATTAGACTGCTGACAGAGCCATGGTAGATTGGATTAGTTGCAGTCTCAGACTGTTATTAGATTTCTCCAAGGTTATTAGTTTTCTCCAAGGTAGCTGGCACACCAAGCCTGTCCCATTGAGTTACGACACTCCACAAATAGGACTCAGTTGAGTCGATCTGATGTGTCAGGTTTCACTAGGAAACTGTAGTAGCACAGTGACCTGGGCCTGGGGAAATGACATGCAAACAGCCCAGGAAGTGAAAGGTCAGGTGCAGAGGCATTCACTGGGGTGAACCTGACCCTGTCATTAGTCAAACAACAGGTGTCTAGGAGAGGCAAGATTATGACAGTCAAATGAAAAAAACAGGCCAGGAGGAAACCCAATCCCCAAGAGCTTTATCTCCAACACCCCACACAATGGCACATACCCTCCTAGTCTGTGGTGGACTGTGTGACTCATCCTGATCACAGGTATCCCAGGACTCTTTAGCCTTGCTGGGGTGATTACCCATTGAGGGTGGCAGATGAGCATTGTAGCCAACCTGCTTTGTTTCCACCCAGGTGTTTGGTTGCTAAAGATGAATCACCCTGCTAGTGTTTAGGATTGCAAACTGTTGGACGTGGTGGCAGCAATCTCTGCAAACCATTCGAAAGTTCTGCTGATGAATGTTTACCGAGACTGTACATTTGTTAACATTTTCAATTTATTTTTTTCCTGCAAAGGGTTTCAGTCTTGGGTTAAAGTGATAACAAATTAACATACAGATTATTTATCTTTCTGTGGGTTGCATCTTTGTGTAACTGTGAATTCAAATAAACCTGCCCATATTTTAAAGCAATGTTATAATTGGCAATATAGAACATCATCAATAATTATCATTCACTGCAAATTTGACCAATGGTGTGATGGAGTATTCCCTATTATACAATACAACTATGATACTACACATCCTCAGAAACTGCATGCCTGATGCTGGATTCCCCTGACATGCAATTAGTATTAAAAGAAGAGAAGAATCAAATACGAATACATTCCATTCAGATTAAATTACCCAAATACAATTGATTCATATAAATAAATACATTTAAAAAGGAAATATATGAGTAGATAAAAGTAATTAAGGTAATAAATTAGATAAAGTAAAACAAAATATGTAAGATAATGGTATAAAACTCACTGGTTAACTGTAGAGAGAAATGCGACCCACCTACTCCACACTGGCCAATCTATTGCACATACCTTTTATCAAGGTATTATTTATGCTGACAATACTATTAGTTTTTAGATGCCAAACAGACACAATATATCCTTGACACGTCCTTGTACTGGAGCTGTGTGTGGTTACAGTGCTGTCCCCCAGCCAGCCGAACGCAATGGCGCAGGCAGCGAGTGGTGGCTACGAGATCCCGGCGCGACTACGCACCCTCCACAACCTGGTGATACAGTACGCCTCCCAGGGGCGCTACGAGGTCGCCGTGCCCCTGTGTAAGCAGGCACTGGAGGATCTGGAGAAGTCGAGTGGCCACGATCACCCCGATGTAGCCACCATGCTGAACATTCTCGCACTCGTCTACAGGTGAGCACTGGAGGGTGGGGCCTTACCTTGCCGGGTGGGGTCGTGTCCCAGTTGCATAGGGCGGATCTTGACCATGGTGCATGGGGTGGGGGTTTTATCGCAGCATGGGATGGGGGTCTTATCGCAGCGTGGGGTGTTACGTTGCTATGTGGTGGTATACCAGTACTTTTTGTGTTGCTTAAAGCATTCGTCAATATTCCATAGGGTATGTTACTTAAAAAAGACAACATCTGAACCTACTTAACCACATCAAGGTAATCACATTTGAAAATGAAAAGACAATTTTGATTCTCCTTTACACACCATGCATTTATGATGATTTTTAATCTAATATAATGTAAGAAATACATTGTGCATTGTATGCCACGTGGAGTCGTAATGTCCAGTTGTGTCATTAGCTATGCGGGATGTCCAAGCAAATGGCTGGAGACGCGACCAACACAAACACATGGGTAGTCTTTATTTGACAATGTGGCATGTTTGATGAAATGTGACAGATATAATAATAGCTACACCAGATACGGTGTCACAGGTATCACCTAGCTGAACGCAGAACATATCATGTAACATACACTATTTAATGGTTTGAATACATCGCATGCATTTTGCAGATCTGATCGATATTAGTGCACAAGAGTGTGATTTCAGTCCCTTGATGTGTCATGCCATAAGAGGATCATGTTTCTCCTCTTTCTGTCTGTAGTACATAAAGAGACTTGATGACAGATTGTGATAAGTGCTGGGCCTATGTGGTGATAACTGAGGTCTGAACACTGTCACACCTTAGGTGTATTTGCTGTCATTTGGTTGTCTGGAAAAGTGTCACTTGACTGAGGATACATTTGGTGACGCTGTAGTGAATGTACCAGTGAAGTGATACAACATAGGTGGATACTTTGGGCATTTGTCACACAGTGATACGGACAGATTATTACCACAGACATACACTGTTGATATACATGTGTATTGTCACCAGGGTGTAGTACTTAGAAGTTGATACACAAACATTTGCACATTTAATAATACCTGACTACCCAAAGCAGTGTACATTACAATATTTGTCATCAGATCAGCAGACATTTCTGGTGTTTTTTATTTGAACCATTTTAGTGCGTCTGGAACAAACAGAATACATTAACGGCTAATTATACTATTTCTGAAGAACTGTTTAAAGACTTTCTGCCAACGTATTGAACAAAAGTTGAATTGTGTCTGTATTACCAGGGCTGCCAACAGTTCGCTGTCTTATGTGATTTGCATTAAGATAATGTAACATCTACTCGCTGAATGTGATTTGACCCCAGGGACCAGGGCAAGTTCAAGGACGCCGGCAAACTGTTGCATGACGCTCTGGCGATACGAGAAAAGACCCTGGGTCGTGACCACCCCGCTGTGAGTCAGTCGCCGACGGCAACCGCGCACCCTCGGCCTTCTAGCCTACTAACATCAACGCTGCTGCGATCATAATAACCGCTGCCTGCTGCTGACTGTCGCACTTGACGTTCTTCATTTTCAGATTCTACAAGCACTTGTATGTCTGTCAGTCCTGTCATCACAGCAGCACTAACAGGTCTTCCACTGTGGTCAGATATCGATCACTAGCTTCATCACATAGCCAGAGAGGCTTACAGAATATTGACACGGAACTCTGAGAATACCTTAGCTGCATCTGCACATTTACAGATATGTTCAAGGATGTAATTGGATGGACATATTTTGAAAAGCTTTATCATTGTACCCAGAGAGATTTGCTAAACTAAATTTGTATGTGAAAAAATGAGGAAACTCACTGTTTGGATTCTGATTTAGGGAAAGATGTAACCATGTGTTCATTTGATTAATATACCTGACGTTTGGGATGTGAACGTAAACGGAAATCTTGAGTAGCTGCTGTGATGAAGGGAACTGACAAATTCCATAGACGGGACATCGGCTGCAGTGGGCCACTTCCCCTTTCCTCTCACTGGTGCGTGTTTCTCACTCGGGGAACTCTCATACCTCGTTGCAGAGACCAGGGTAAATACAAAGAGGCGGCTAACCTTCTCAATGATGCCCTTGGCATCCGCGAGAAAACACTCGGACCTGATCATCCAGCTGTGAGTCTTCCTTGCCTTACTAACACCCATCTGATGTTGTGGTCTGCACCTGCATGGTCATGCTGCTTTCCTTATTTTATTTCCTGCCTTTTTTTTACTATTTCACGCATTTTATGTTTGCATTTTCATGTGTGAAATGGCATGACAATGTTATTTTTGGATGTCATGAAGTGCATGTAAGTAGTACTAAGTACCTGTTTTGTTTGCTGAGACTTGTTTTTGTCACTTGATGAAATTAATATAACAGTCATTAATGTGTTTGTATTTGTGTTGCTAGTATATTTAATTAGTATGGCTTATATTGTTGGTCATCTAGTGGTCACTGTGATGTGGTCAGTGTCTGTGACCAGTATTGTGCTGAGTGTGTTAACACATGTGTGCAGTGTGTGACACTATCATCTGTTTGGTTGTGTGTTGTCTTCTGTGCATGTGTGTTGTATACATGACATTACTAATGTAACTGAACAGGCAGGCTGACACTAAGACATAACAATGACCTCCAATGCAGCAGATTACTGGACAGCATTGCTATTTCTTATATATATATATATATATATATATATATATATATATATATATATATATCATATATTATATATTATATACACATACATATACAATGTATATATAAATTTACATTGAAGGGAGGTTCACTGATAGGTTGTCATGCATGTTGGTGCCAAGAAACATGTCTGTAGCATGGTCATTGCATGATGCTTTAAAATAATATAGTACTGCTTCATGTGATCATTACTCTAGCAATAGCTCATAATACCAGCTGTGCTAAAAGTGCTAGTAGTCTACTTTGTATGATAACAATAAATAACAATAACGAACTTTACATTGTGATGTGTAGAGGGAGAGGAGATGCTGGGTGAGTACGGAAAATTGATTGAGATAGTGTTAGCAGCCAAATCTGATGTGTTCATCATGTAGAAATAAGTCACAGTTATCGACAAAAGATCGTGTTGTGTCTTCATGCAAATGATCTAGTATCCATTCAGATGATCACAATTGATTTACTACACTTTTAAGAAATGAGCCATCAATACAGGCTTCTTTGATAACAAACTTAAGTGTATTGAATTGTGAAGTTATTTATTCTAATGAAGCACACAGCATCCACAGCTTTGACCTTTGTGGTGTGTAATGTTCACCCAGTGATTTGTCTGTTCTCCTGCAGGTGGCAGCCACACTCAACAACCTTGCGGTGTTGTACGGCAAGCGGGGCAAATACAAGGAGGCGGAGCCCCTATGTAAGAGAGCCCTCGAAATTAGAGAAAAGGTGAGGCTGTTTCCATGGGAAGGAGGCACTTTGTATGTTTATAGTTACCAGGGCTTTATGCAGGATAAAATTATTGCCAGTCAGACATGTTTTGGTGGACACATGGATGTTAACTGTTAAGCTAGTTTACAAACTTTCAGATGAGCCTGATGACCTGAAATGGACTACAAACACACATATGACACCATTTACACTCACTTTCAAGGCATAACTAACAATATCTATGGTTGTTTGGGAGGACTTTTTTTCCCCTCCATTTATTACCCGTCCACCCATATTTTTGCCCGTCCATATTCGTTTTTACCCATCCTAATGACGGGTGGACGGGTCTCTACATAAAGCTATGATAGTTACACACTTACACTAGAGTTAAATAATGGAATATGTTAATAGCATCATGTTACAAACATCGGAATGCTGTCTATGTTGCTGTTATAAGTTAAGAATTCCTCCTTATTTGTGGAATAATTATGTTTGTACGTAGACAATATTTCTGTAATACTGCAAGTAAAAAATCCTGCCATTACAGGAATTTGTGTAATCTCCTGATATTGTTATCAGGGGCTTGCCATTCAAAAGTGCTGCATTTTTGATGCAGAATACATTATTGATCTTCCCGTGCAAACAACATCAAGTTCTGCTGGATGTTGTCAGACCTGCGTGCAGATATGATTTTCATGAAGGCAGCGTGGGGATTAGATTTCCTATTAGTTTGGCAACCGTTTCTGGAGATTGGCATTGTAATCAGGATCCTAGATATCTATCGCGTGTTGCATCATGTTGTTTTCCAGCAGCGGCATCAATCAGTTGTGTGACTCCAGTATTACGTGGAGACTGTCATGCATTGTGTACTGGTCTGTTGTCTTGTGTGACAGCATAGTCTTAGTCTGCGGCAAAATGGGTGGCAGTTGGATTGACCAGTTGTAATGGAATAAATAGTAGAATGATAATTAAATAGATTATGTCAAAATTAGCCACAAAAAATTAATCAGTAAAATAACCAACAATTTATGAAAATTATTTATTTACTCATAATTGGAATATAATACTATGTATAGAGAGAGAAGAGAGAGAGATAGAGAGAGAGAGAGAGAGAGAGAGAGAGAGAGAGAGAGAGAGAGAGAGAGAGAGAGAGAGAGAGAGAGAGAGAGAGAGAGAGAGAGAGAGAGAGAGAGAGAGAGAGAGAGAGAGAGAGAGAGAGAGAGAGAGAGAGAGAGAGAGAGAGAGAGAGAGAGAGAGAGAGAGAGAGAGATCCAGCTACTAGAGGAAAAAATTATTCCACATCGGTAATGCAAAAGTAGACACCACACCCTGCATTAGCTGTTGTGAAACAGTTGCTATGATAACGACATGTCATTCATGAGTGACATGACAAAGGTAGATAGCGGCTCTGTGTGAGACGACACCTGTAATGCTGTCTGTTGCCACTAGGTGCTGGGCAAGGACCATCCAGACGTAGCGAAGCAGCTCAACAACCTCGCCCTGCTGTGTCAGAACCAGGGCAAATATGAGGAGGTAAGTCAAACCCTGCTGTCCACTTAACAACAACCTTGTTATTATGTGAACCCCGATTCATTCGAAGTCTGCACAACATTTTCATTAATTTCCCCGTCTTATTCCTAAACAGAAGTGGCCATAATTAACAGCCACTGCATATTTCACTGGTCATATCGATTTGTTTCTATAATTGGTAAATTGTGTAGCGTTGTGTGTAAGCATTTAGTCAACTCTCTAGCCATGATCTTGGCTACAGATTTGAGAAAGTGAAGGGAACGTGCTAATGTACTCACATACGACTGTGTATTTGCCTGAACATTGATAATGTTCACATGTCCTCATATTCACATAGTAACGTCTCGTTCATGCTCTGTCGCTCTGCTCACCCGTTATCCTGGTGGTTACTGTACACACCACCAGGTGGAGCAGTACTACCAGCGTGCCCTTGACATCTACGAAAACAAACTTGGTCCCGATGACCCGAATGTTGCTAAGACAAAGAACAACCTGGTAAGGCTGGTGCCCTCTGTCTCCAGTGCATGTGGGAGGGGTATTTCGACAATGTACCCTGCCCTGTCTGTGCGTGTCCCTTTTGGGTGTTTTCATATCCGGTTGCTTACAATGTTCGTTTGATTTTGTGTTTGTGCCTTGGGAAATTTAGTCTCAGATTTCCATTGTAGTTTTCACTTCGAAAAATTATTCATGATGTGAAATTTCTTTATTTTGCCTAGAAACCAACTGGTTTGGGATGACCTTGTAACCCTATAGTTGAATGTCTTCAGTGGTAACCGTACTATGATTCTACATTCTATTGCATGCAAACACATTGCTGTCAAAATTTTAAATTATTACAATGTTTATAACATTATTTGACAATTCTTTTGTTTTGGTGTTCCTCTCAAATTGGTTTCTGACAGTCTTGGAAGAAAAAACTTTATTGTTATATGATGAGGTACTGATTTCCCAGGGCACAATTAGTTATGCATGTCAAAGGTAGGTGTTTTATGCTGTCGCCGTAGGTTTCGGTCTTGCTTTCTTCTGTTCATTGTTTCAGCATGGTGTCTGTTTCTGAACGCTTTTGCAGGTGGAACGTTATTACAAACGAGCTCTAGAAATCTACGTGCACAGGCTTGGGCCTGATGATCCAAATGTTGCGAAAACCAAAAATAACTTGGTAAGACTGCAGGGTAATAATGATGGCTGACAATGATGACTTGAAGGGGAGGTTTTGGTTAAAGGGTAGAGGGATATCATAAGGTAACTCAGTAGACATAATTGCATTTATGTTGGCATATATTTTTAAAAGGAAAAGAAACACTGTTCTATAAATGTACACAATTTCTTATTTTTATGTAGTGACAAATCAAATAAGTAGTTGTGTTCCAAGATTTGCCTAGTATTATTTTTTTTCCCTTCTTTAATGTTGGTTGTGATTGGAACAGTGTTTTGATTGATCGTATCTTGTTGGTGTTTCATCATTGAATGCATATATCATATCATATGTTGTGCTTATTGTAGTTACTTTGTTGTGATGTAGATAGTTATATTGTGTGCTTTTTATGTTTCTACTTAAGCTATTTTTATCATCATTATTTTATGGTTAATCTGCATGTTGTTTATTGTGCATTCTGCCAGTTTAAGCTGTGCTGCTTTACATTAATTAAGGAATTATTGTTGGGGAAACCACCCACAACCTGGTTAAGTTGGGAAAACAAACAAAAAATTGTTAGAAGACGAATTCCAATGCTTAACATGTGTTCTTTTTGTAAAAGTCTTGCAAGTAGGGTTTTCTTCCGCCCTAAATAAAAACTTCCAGACGGTAGCTCCACTGAAAACAACAGTACCTGGGGTTTCTTGTGGCCTTCTTTGTGTGGTGGTGGTTTTTGGCTTTGAAAGAAGTTTCATCTCCGTCTGAACCTGGTGTGTGTGGGACCAATCTAGACAGTCATCACCACCTTTGTCTGATAATCACACTCCGATCTAATCAAGATGTTGACATCAGAGTTAGTTTAATGGTCAAAGAAACAAGCTTCTTTTCAAACAGTTCAGACAGAATGCACTACGGTGTGCTTGCAATACAAACAAGTCTAGCCTTTGTGCTGTCTAATTGTTAAATGTATGTTCGATACAGCATAGGTTTGATCATTAACTGAACACAGACGAGTGAAGACAGGCCGTCCTCCTCCATCAGTACTCGTAGTATGCTGAGGAATATTTTTATATTGCTATTGCAAAATTTAATTGATAAATATTCACAAAAGTGTGCGTATAGTCCACATTAACATAATAATAATAAAGCTTTATTGCTATATTCAATGTGCATTACGTGATAAATTGGAATTTAGTCTGGCGTTGACTCATAGTGCCTATATATACAATAAAATGAAATATGGGAAATATAGATATGATATACATTATACATAATTTGTTTTTTAAATGAAAAAAATATTTTAATATAATAAATAAATAAAGACAACATTAAAATAATAGATTATCTATTTAACAATACTTGTGGTGTAAACTAGTTAATAAATAAATATATATATATAATGTCCTTTAAAATATATATATATATATATTATCTTCTAAAAATATCATTAAAATTAGTAAACATGTACATTATAAGAAAACTAAAATATCAGTGAAAATTATATTTACAATTGAATGCGTCTAATTTGGTTAAAAAATATAATTATACAATTATTAAGTTAAGCTAAATAATGATCACATGATCATGTAATTAGAAGACAGTGATGAGCGTTAAGAGTGATGTGGTTGAGCTGAAGACCTCTGTGTGTGGCTGCAGGCGTCGGCCTACCTGAAGCAAGGCAAGTACCAGCAGGCGGAGATCCTCTACAAAGAAGTCCTCACTCGCGCACACGAGAAGGAGTTCGGAAAGGTCAACGGTGGGTCAAAGTTCGTTCGTGTCGACTTTAGGATTTAAACAAATCAAGGATGTTTTCTGCTCTTCATTGTGATGGTTGATATTGACTGCTTTGAGTGATTATGAAGTTGTTGGAAACCTGTGTGTGTGTTCATTGTTCAGTTGACACACTGTGTTACCCTTGCGCTTCACTGACCGTGTTTCTGATTGCCTTGATGATGAGGTGCCATGTTGTTTTCAAGAACCATAATTTTTATGACATCTGGTTGTGAAGTAAGAGCAACTGCATAGTAAGGATGATGAGATATAGTAAGCATGCTTGCATTTTCATCAAGTCTACATTGTTAATTGACCGCCAGACTGTTGACAAATCAGTGGTCTAGCAGTAATATTGTTTATTTGTTAACCCTACTTGATGACTTGTCACAGTAGGAAACAAAACAAGCAGTGCATTGACAGTAACACAGACACTTGGTGGATTCTTAACCCTATTTGATGAGTTGTCACAGCAGGAAACAAAACAAGTAGTGCAGTGCAGTAACATGTGGTGGTTTCTTAACCCTACTTGATGTTGATGTGACCATGATGTGTTGTTTTGTTGACACTAATGACGTGTTCTTGTGACAGGAGACAACAAGCCCATCTGGATGCAGGCGGAGGAGCGGGAGGAGAACAAAGTAAGCACTCACTTCTACCGTCAACTCTGTCTCTTGTCACTCGTCTCACACCGTCACAAATGCCTGGATAATGGCCATACACAACCCTCGCATTATTGCTGTAACTCTGTCTCTTGTCACTCGTCTCACACCGTCACAAATGCCTGGATAATGGCCATACACAACCCTCGCATTATTGCTGTAACTCTGTCTCTTCTCACCCATCTCACTCGTCTCACAAAAACTTCTGGATATTGGCCATACACAACCCTTGCATTATTGCTATCATTGGATGTATGCCCTCTTGTGCAATTTGTGAATGTATAATTAGTGAAATTATTGGAAGTTTTAAGAAATACTTCTCGTTTTGCTCGTTTATTCAGAGCTGGGCAGTGTTTATATATTGACTTGTGGCTGAGCCATGTTTGTTCACAGAACTCGCCTGAATGTGGCGCCCTCTCTTGTGTTTCAGGGGAAAATGAAGGACAATCCCTCTTTTGCCGAGTATGGAGCATGGCACAAGGCTGCGAAGGTTGACAGGTGAGTCTTCGTTTCCTTAAAGAGAACAGAAGACAGTACCTGTTGCTTGCTCAGTCCTGTCACGTAGATTGATATATAACATGATCAGATAAAAATTAAGCCTATCGTTTGTATCTGGCTACTCACCACAGTTATAATATCATGTCACAATTACTTTCTGTACATTACATGAAAATGAAGGCACTTTTTACATGATCTCCGAAAAGTGCCACCCATGTGTTTAGAAAGAAGGCACAAGGTAACAATGTTGACCTTTTCTTCATAGGGTAAACAATTTCTGTTGCACGCAGCCGGTGGTGTGCTGGTAAAAGTGACAGGGTGTATGCGTCAAACGTTCTTATCTCGGGATGTCGGTTGTAAATCAAAAACTACCTTCATTAGGAAGCTGTAGAAATATCCACGTATTCTCATATTGGATTGGTTTTATTTACTTTGGTGAGGAATATGTATTATTTTGGTGAATGGTAAATGCTGCTAATCCAGACCATGCTTCTCCCATGCTTTGAGTGGCTAGGTTCTCTGCCGTATCTCTTGCACGAACTGTGGTGGTCATAATTCTTTAGGTTTCCTCTTCTAAAAACTTCAGGGAATCTGCAATTATATTGACCTGTGTATTTACTTGACATTTGAAATTTCCTACAATGAAAAAATGATGTTACAGCTGTAGTGTGATCCAACATATTGGTAGTTGACACGCAAATAAAGTAGATTTTCACATATACATAATGCTCACAAAGTGCAAAAGCTCTCAAACGTTTGGTGTTGTTCCATCAACTGTCAAGTAATGTTACTTATAAGGAATGCAGGTCACAAATGTATCATTACATATTTATTTCTCACATATACTTTAGAGAACTAACATAGAGACTAGTAAATATATTGTTCATGGCTCCAAGAATGTACTCGCTTCGACAAAAATGCTCCAAAGTAAGTAAATCATACTAAAATAACATAGAGACTGTTAAATGTGGTCGCACTCAGTTATCATTTGTTTTTAAAACATTAAAATGTCTACCTGCCATTTTACACTTGACCACATCATAATATTAACAAACTGTTCCATTATAATAATAATAATAAAACTGCTTTTCTATAGCACTGATTACCGCATGGCGGATCAATGACATATAACAAATAATAAATGTATTAATAAATATAAATGTATATTATATAAATCAAATCAAGTTTTGGTTTAAGATGTACACTAGTAAACGTTTGTATGTAAATTATATAAATCGTATAAATCAATTTAAAATAAATTAAAAACTGTTTTAAAGATTATAAAAAGTGTGAGTTGTCACATTTCATATTCACCTTTGGCTACAGCACAGAATGCATTTTTTGCGTGTGTTTGCTCCAGCCCGACGGTGACAACGACGCTGAAGAACCTTGGCGCCCTCTACCGCCGGCAAGGGAAGCACGAGGCGGCAGAAACGCTGGAAGAGTGCGCGATGCGGTCGCGCAAAAACGTAGGTGCCACGTTATTGTTGAGCCGCGCGAAGCAGTTTATGCGTGTGCGCGTGTATGGGGCCCTGACCGCGGTCAGCGCCGCAGCGTGGGCGTCCCCAGGGGGAGCCACTGCTGAGCAGCCCGACAGCAGCTGAAGTCTCGGTCGGTTGGTCGGGGCGACGTCGAGTGACGATTCATTCCCAGTCTGCTATTGTGTTCAGTTGGTTTATGTGTATATATCTGTCTGTGTACATACATATACACTTAGCTATAGCGTACGTGCGTGTGTGTGTGAATGCGTGTGTTTTTATGATGGCTGCATTGTCATCGGTGTACGATTTGTCTGAAAAGAAAAACAACTGGTTTTTCATACATTGCAATTGTGACTTTTTACACACAAAGAATCTTGTAATTTTTGTGCTCCGCATTTTTATATCCTTGCTTATGTCTTTTGACAGATGCTAGAGTGCTTGAGGTAGTAAGCATAAAATCCTACCAATACTGGCAGCTGTATCTTACGTGTACCTCTACGTGTACAATGTCAGTCTTCATTGTGCAGTAGTGTAATGACTTTGTTATTATTGTGAGTTCTGAGTACAAGTGGCTAAGTTTCATTGTTGGCTTGTCTGTGGTAACAACTTCCTAATGTTGTGGGATTAATTTGGAAAGATTCCCTCGAGTGATATGCCAGGCTCTACCGATGTGTGCGTTTGAGTGTACGCCTTCTCAGGGCTGCTTCGATGTGTGTGTCTTGCTTCTTGTCTCGGTGTCCCAAAGCCCTGGCCTTGTTGTCGTGGCCAGTCTTCAGTGTGTTCTTGCTTGCACGCATGCATGCCTGTCTGTGTGTGCGTGCATGTTTTTGCATGCTACTATTTGTGAAACGAGAAACTGCAGTGATTATCCTGTTAGGCAGCAGGTTAAGTAGAGTTGAGAGGGCTTCTGTCACATTAGTGCTAATCAATGTAACTCCTGTAGGGCTGGAAGGGTTTAAACAGGTGACTTGCTATGGGGGTGAAAGGGTTTGAACAGGTAACTTGCTATGGGAATGGAAGGGTTTGAACAGGTAACTTGCTATGGGGGTGAAAGGGTTTGAACAGGTAACTTGCTATAAGGGTGAAAGGGTTTGAACAGGTAACTTGCTATGGGAATGGAAGGGTTTGAACAGGTAACTTGCTATGGGGGTGAAAGGGTTTGAACAGGTAACTTGCTATAAGGGTGAAAGGGTTTGAACAGGTAACTTGCTATGGGAGTGAAAGGGTTTGAACAGGTAACTTGCTATGGGAATGGAAGGGTTTGAACAGGTAACTTGCTATGGGGGTGAAAGGGTTTGAACAGGTAACTTGCTATGGGGGTGAAAGGGTTTGAACAGGTAACTTGCTATAAGGGTGAAAGGGTTTGAACAGGTAACTTGCTATAAGGGTGAAAGGGTTTGAACAGGTAACTTGCTATGGGGATGGAAAGGTAGGAACAGGTAACTTGCTATGGGGATGGAAGTGTAGGAACAGGTAACTTGTTATGGGGGTGGAAGGGTAGGAACAGGTAACTTGCTATGGGGATGGAAGGGTTTGAACTGGACACATTTTGTGATGCTGGGTTCAAACACATGAACGGGTAACTAGTCATGGAGTTGGAAGGGTGTGTACGGGTAACATGCCATGGGGGCTGTACGGGCTATTATTTTAGAACAGTAATCACTGAACATTTTTAGGGACTTTACCTTTAGCTGTAGTAATTTCACAAAGGTTTCACTAGAGGTGCTTGGCCATGGACATTACATGTAGTTAAGTTGCCACGGGGCTGGCCTTTGGCTATATTATTATAGCAAGAAGCAATTCTGCCATGGACTGTTGCTGGGATGAGCAACTTTAAAGACGAGGCCTGATGCTGGATGCAACATTGGTTTATATGTCACAGCATTGATACAGACAAGTGGTAGGCTTTGTTGAAGTCTCCTGGGTTTAATTCTCCATTGTTGCAGAACCTGTACATAACTTTCTGGGGCATTGTCTTTGTACATTCTAAAGTTCCCATGGGGGACGGATCTCATGTAAATAGAAAGCGATCTGATTGTATCAGCATTTGGGAGCCAACTGGGGCCGCGAAGGGTAGTTTATATTTATCCGTTGTATGTGTGTGTGTATGTACTTAGAGTGTGACCCATCTCAACTTGTCACCTATTGCCCATTGGCTGTTTAAATAAAATACGTGTGATGAAAGAAAAACCGCGATATTTGTTCTGCTATGACACGACTGCCACCCGACATTGTTGTCGTCATCATCACCGTCATCCTTGTTTTACTGCCACTTCCCTTTCCTGTGTAGGCGCTGGATGTAGTGCGACAGACAAAAATTGTCGACATTGTAAGTCCCATGGACGGGCCAGCAGGGGGCAGCACGAAAGACCTGAGTAATAGGGGGCGCCGGCGGTCGAGCAGTCGCGACCGGCAGGGCAGCGTGCCCGCGGGACGGCGCGACTCGTTCGAAAGCGTTTCCTACGAGAAGGGCAATGGGGAGGAAGTGAGTATCCGTGGCGCCGCCGAGTGGTGTGGCGATGAGGTAAGTATGAGTACGGTAGTCGCGCTGTTGTTGTTGGCACCGGTCGATGTACGTCGGTGGCAGCAGTCGCAGTGGCGGCGACGGCACGTTCCAACATGGTGGCGCCACCTACAGTGTGCAGCATAAATGATTACTTCATCGTTATTTCCAACCAAATTAAACCAAATTTCTTCAGATTGGTGACTACTAGTTTTATTGGTCAGCTAACAACTGAAATTACATGTATTTCATGTTTGAGTAAAATAGGTTAAAAATTAAAAGAAATTGATTTTTATAAATTTGCTTTGTGCGGTAAAGTATAAAAATTTAGTTTTACATTGAAAAAGATTAGTTTGGAAACAGAGTTGGATTACGTTGTGGTAGATTGACTTTGACGCTGTCGGCCCACTGCCATGTTGGGACGCCGTGGCCCGGCCCATGTGGCCCGGCCATGGCTAGTACTTGATCGTAGCAAGGCTTCAGATAGCATTCTCTGTTGGTGTCCCGTGTCACCAACCTGCACTCTGTCAACGCCCTAGCAGCGTGCGTGTGCGTGTGTCACTCCTGCTAATGTTGATACCTCGTGTCTGCGACTGGCTCCACTCTGTCCGTGCTCATTCCTCCTGTGTTGCTTGTGGTGCTTAGTTCATGTGTGATTCGACTAGTGCGCACTCAGTCTACCCACGTCCACCGTCACTAGGCATGTGTATTCGTCATGTGTCAGCAAAATTGTTTTCTTCCTGTGAACGTTCTAATGAACCCTGCAAAAAGTAAACCTCAACCCTATACCCACTGATAATGTTTTCGTAAACCTCGGACTGGTGTGGATTGGCCACACATGAACTGACCTCCCGTGTGGAATGGCTTCTTTTTGTAACCACCCAGTTTCCTGTAGACTGCATCCCTCAGTTGTTGTTGATATAACATACCCACACTTAATCTGCAGCCGTTGTTTATATTTATTTGTATGCGTGCTTGTTCGTGTGTTTATATACACTCTACATTGACGGGAACATACATACATACACATGTAGATGCATGCATGTGCTGACTGACACTCGTTGTAGTGAGCTCTAGATTGGGGGGGACTGTCTGTGTAAGAGTGCATATCGATGCATGCATGCTTACTCGCCAGAATGTACCATGTGTATCGGGCGCTCTAAATGTCCGGGTTGGTTAATTTGTCACATTTCAGTTTGTCCCCAGAAGCAGTCTCAATCACACATTCCATTGGGCAGACGCTAGTCACTGTAGATAGTTTAACAGCACTTGTGAATGTACACACAACACTAACCTACCACAAATTCTATGAACATAAGTCTGTGCACAAACCTCTTTTATTTTGCTTTTGTTCTCTTCTTCAGCGCCTCTTCGTTTCGTATTTATTTCCCCGCTGATGTGCACGGTCATGGCGGGACGTGTTGGTTTATTTCAGTGGTGCCCAGCCCTTGCCATCATTTCAAATCACTTTTGTGGAGCAGTAATTGTTTGACATTGACAATTTAATGTTCAAAATTCATGTGCAACCTCAAATTTTGAAACTAACTGCTCTGGCAAGGCATCAAAAAATGTATAAACAATATTTAAGTGCTCATCGGATGTAAAGTAAATCTTCTCTTCTCCTGAATTACTCATCCGTGACTGTGTGTGTGTGTTGTCGCTTCTTATTAGCAGCAGTGCTTCCAGTTTAGCTGGGACTTTGGGTGTCGATTGCGTTACACTAGCTACCACCAGATGGCAGCACCGTGCATCTGATGACATAGTCGCAACTGCTTTGTGTCCCACTGATGAGTTGTTAACGTAGGTAGAAAGAGAGAGAGAGAAATCTGAAGCCCTGCTATGAAACAGTAACGTGCTGACAATGTACTCATACTGTCTGTCGCCATGGAAACGGTCAAGTTCGCCTCGGGAGGCTGTGCTACCAATCACTTGATATCACGGGAGTGTTTATTATTTAGTGTTTTCTTAACCTAAGCTGTAGCCCGTGTGTGTTTCAGCTGACCAGGCGGCGTGATTCTCATTTGAGCACGACTTTTCTCGTGGATTTGTCCTTTTTGTTTTGCGAAATCCTAAGAAGTTTGGCTGCCTAGACCATCCCGGCATAAACAAGTAAAATATAACAAAACTTGTCAATCAGTTGACATTATTATTTAGAACAACACAAATAATTAATTATTATTATTATTTTCTATTCTTTTAGATTTATTTTGATGTTTTTGTTTGTATTTTTTGTTTCTTGCTTTGAAAACACAGTTTTTAGCTCACAGAATCTTTTTACAAATTTCAGGTTACAAAATCTCACTACCACCCGGGCTGGGATAAAGTATCTTGTGATTGGTCACATCTCCTGTAGACACTGGCCATTTCCATGACACGTTCCAAACATATACAACAGGGCCCTTTTGTAAGACGAAAACTCGCTAATAAAACTCCCAAGAACAAAGGATAATCATCAGTATGCAAAAATCACCTTTCTTGTTTTGGTTTTTCACGTTACGTTGTTTGCACCTCAGTTCTTTGTTTTCGTTGATCCTGTTCTTTCTCAGTTGCACCGAAAAAGTAAATGCACTTGCGTAATATCATAAATAACTTGAACAAATAAAATAATGAAACAGGGAAATATGTTGTGAAGAAAGGAGGCTCAAGTTTTTCTTTTGTTTAATAATTAATTTTGATCACAAATTACAAATGAAGATCGTGTGGTTTCGGAAATGGTCAGACTGCCCTTGTGTCAGTTAGTTTAAGTATAACGGCGCCACTGGGATAAAAAGGGGATAAAACTTGAGGCTCAGTTCCTCCCGGGGCGTGACCCTTCCCTCCATTAATGCACCCCCCAAGTTCACATTCCCGTGTTTGTTTCCCGCCTCGTACACGATGGCATCAACAGAGCGGAAAGCTAAAACGAAGCGGATCGTTTTCGAAACTCCGAGCATCGATTCGGCGCAGCAGCGCTAAGCTCGTGCAGAAAATAAAGGGCAAATCGGACGGGCCCAATGAAGGTAGTTTGGGAAGGTAAGCCAGCCAGTTGTGGTGATGATGACGACAGCAACGATGATGATGATGATGATGGTGATAATGTCGGTGTGTCTGTGTGATTGTGCTAGTGGCAGTAGATGTCTGGGGACACCATGAGCAGTGTTTACCCTGTTGCATGACATGACACTTGTGTAAGTCGGGTCGGCACTAGGTCCTAGCCTGTGTCTGTGGCAGAGTGACATGGCCTGTTTGGTAGAATGCTTCTGTGGCTTGCCACTTCTAAGTTACACATCTCCTAGATTTGTTCATCTGTGAACATTGTTTTTAAAGTACGGTTCTGTTCTGCTGGTGTAAATAGCAGGCAAATGGCAACTACAGATGTCAAAAAGTAACAATGTAGTAGTAAATTTAAGTGTGTTTTTCTTAAAAGCAAGCAATATGGGCTGCCATATATAATTGCTGTGAGTGTAGATATTTTGGTCAACTTAGCTAGCAGTCTAGTTGGCAAAAGTAAGAAAACACGCCTGATTCAACAAGTGTAGAAGATCCTGTGGTCACATGTACATACACACACATTTCATGAAGTTATTTGTCAATGATGGACATGTCTATGTGGGCCATCAACGAATTGTCATTTTTTGTCACACAGAAAAATTCAGGCCTGAAAGGTACAGTAGACTAAGAACATTTACATTAATTCTAAAGTTATGTAATTACAATGCTGACATGCTGTCAGCATAGCTATGGTTAAGACATTGCTATCCGATATGTGAGCATGTCCGCATATATAATCATGTCCAAGCATGATCAATTGTGCTGTGAATTGATCATGCTACATGCTTTTCAAGTGAACCCCATCGTGAATGTACAAAATGTGTTTGCATGATCAGCAGCATCGCCTAATGTGAAAGCAGTTGTAGAGTAATAGTTAATTATGTTTTGTATTTTAGCATTGTTATATTTTGTTTGTTGCATTGGCGTTAGTTACCTTGTTCTGTTTGTTTTTGTCATTTTAGGAGTTTACAGCCACGTCCTATCAACATTTAATTAATATCTGTATATTTTGTCAGCGCTCAATTCAAGTACCGAGTAAACAATGTGCATTATGTAGCTGTGTATAGCTTTCATATTTGTATATTTTGCATCATTGTATTTCTGCAACTGAAATACAGCAATGTGGTTGTTTGCATTGCTGCTTTATTGTACATACATGCTGATAAAGGTGGTCCAGGCATTTACAGAAAACACGGGGGATTTTTCAGTACCTACCTGGGCTGACAACTAATATAGTCTCTCTATTTTGTGTCTCATAAGTGAGTACCTTTGTGCACATTTTGACCACTCGGGATGGTTTCTTATTAGTCCTGGCAACTGTCCTGAAGATTAGTAACTAGTAAGCACGGGTTGGTTGCTGCTAATGGGCTGAGATGGTAATGGTAGGCAAAATTATACCTGTTCTAAAATGCAATCGTGACAAATAAATTAATGGGGTTTATGTATTAATTAATAGGGAAAGACAGTGGCCCATTTATGAGCAGGTTGGCAAAATATGTAAATGTATATTCTGCAGTGATAACAAGTAATGTATGGTTGACGTTCTCCATGTAGCCATGGTTCATTGTAGCCACTGAGAGACAGACAGCGCAGGCCAGAAGGAGTAGTTCCTTTGTAGCAGGTAGTTGTGATATCATGTAGTGAGTGTCTACCGGTCACTGGTCAAATGTCAACTCCGCAGTCAGTAGGCGTATGACAGTGTAGCTGTAGTTGGCAGTTGTGTGTGGAGAGAGAGAGGTTGTCGTGTCAGACTACGGCAGACAGGAGCGCCTCAGTGTTCACAGTGCCATGTTCTCTCTCTCTGTTCCACAGCATGAAACGGGCCAGCTCAATGTCAGTTCTCAGTTCAAACAGTAGTGACGACAGAATACGTGTAAGTACCGCACCCCATTCTACCAACCTTCTGCCACACCCCATTCTACCCACCCATTGCCAAGCCCTGTTCTGTCAGCCCTCTGTCGTGTCCCAACCTACCAGCCCTCTGTTGTGCCCCATTGTACAATCCTCTGCCGTCTTATTTTACCAACCCTCTGTTATGCCCTGCTTGCTAGCCACCATTCACAAAACTACACACCATTCATCTATTCATAGCCCTGGCGTCAACATCTGCTCTAACAAGGTCCATGCTACTTCACTGACTTGAGACGCTGTTTGAATGCACTTGCAGTGGTGTATCCAAATAATGCATCTTGATAATTCTGTAATGAACCTGTGAAGCCACGAACCCAACCCAAGCTAACCCACCTACCCACCCTATCCCTCAATCACATTCACGTACTGATTAATCCGATCTGATGCCTGCTTTACGTCCTACCCCCTCACTCGTCACATGTCGTAGACTAATCCCTACTTGGTAGCACTGAAATAACCAACTTAATCCATAAAGCACATGAGTTTGGTATGCACTTCACGTTTGGAATAGACTACGGTTCACTGCTTTGATAAGACTATTTCAAACTCATTGCTTATACAAGAATCATTCAGATATCAGTAATATGCCACCTTATAAATCTAGCTAACATAGATGGCAAAGCATCAGATTAACAATTTTTATTTGTTTCATCAAGTGATGTTTGTAGTTATATCTTCGAAATATATCTTGTCTTTAGAAGGTGAATATATGTGCTTGTGCACTGGAGCCATTTTTAGACGAACCGTTTCTTCTCTGCCGCAGGAAAACAATCGCCGAGTGAAAGGCGACTTATTGCTAAGTGGGCGGACAGCCAGTACAGAACATTTGGCACAGCGGCCGTTTTAGAAGCGCGGGAGAGATGCTCGACGCATAGCTGCCCGTGTCTATTTATTGTACTGTTATACGACGGACGACTGCACGAAGGCGGCCGGCGTGAATGATGTATACGTATGTTTACGGTCGCTGACTCCTCGTGGTTGCTTGCTGCCGTTACCGCGGCGACGCCGTCGTCATAGCAACCGCCTCTAGGAGCGTCTCGTCGTGATTGATGGCGTTGCGTCTGTGTCGTCATTGTGTTGCCTTCAAGACGAGTGTCGTCGCTCGCGCACACGCCGGTCACGCGAACATGCGGCAGGACGTGAACACTTGCACTCGTACATGCTGCGGGCGGTGTATCTTATCTAGGGAACATTACGTTTAATTGATCGTTCTGCCATTGCCGTTGTTGTCCCTGTTGCGATGTCAATGTTACTGCTTTCTTGTTAGCTGTTTGTCTGTGGCCACTCCCACACCGCTGTATATACCTGGACACACCCACTTACACACAATATATACCTGGGATACATCATATATATATATATATATATATGCATATATATATATATATATATATATATATATATATATGCATATATACACATATATCATATATACACATATATTGTGAAACTTGTGTATGACAGATGACATGTGGATTAGGTGATTAGGTGAATGTGTTCGAGATGGGCAGATATCCGTTACGTACCTGGAGCTAAAACATAATTACCTTTATATGGGGCTCCAGAAAGTCATCTGTTATGGCAAGTGTTAGCGTCTGTGTGTATATATAGTGTTTATACATATGTATGTGTATATGTATGTATATATATATATATACATATATAATACATATATGTATATATATATGTATATATATATATATATATATATATATATATACCCATGCATACATATATATGTGCAGTCTGTGTGTAAAAGTTGAAGTAATGTAAGTTACACCTGCTGTACGCACACATTGTTATTAACGAACTAATGAATTAATCCGTTGACACCATTTGTGCGTAGTTGGTGACCAGCCTCCAGTGGTAGTTGACACTCGACTGTCACTGGAGTGTCACCTTGTTCACGGTGTGCCCGCTGCCACTGGGCATTCTCTAAACTTGTAAGCTTACACTGGAGTGGACAGACGCGTTGAGTTGCGTTGCTTCCGTTGGAATGGTTCTGTTGCTGTCTTGTGGTCGTTGTGGTCTTGGGGAGTCTCTCCTCTCACTCCTGCTTTCTGTCTTGTGCCGTCTCCTGTCTCCTGTCCCTACCTGAAGGTGACACTCTTCCCGCTTTGTGCTTCCTACAAACACATCTAAAGTCCCACTCAGTGTGTGTGTGTGTCAACTGTATCGTCCACACAACAGTGTCTGTTCTGAGGTAAAGAACTGCATTTCCCACAATCTATTAACGACATTTTATGGAAACAAATATCGAAACCACTTAGAGGAAATTTTGATGTATAATAACAGGTGTTTTGAGTTTCCTGTCTGAACCGCATTTGACTTGGTAATATTGGGAAGTGGAAACAGAACGGGGTTGGTTGGTTCTTGTTAAACACGATTCTACAGTAAGTTGCCCGTTACCACAGCCAGGCCTGCTTTTGTTCCCTTTGTTTGTTTCTGTTTGTACGTACACATGACGTGTAAGGTGTGTACACGTGAACCACGCCACTAGACTGTCACATACTGCCAGGTCACAGCTCAGTGATGTTGTTGTCTTTGCTGGGACAGCACCAAGCTCTGCACACCATGTTGACACCATGTATGTGTATATTGATACCTGTGTGTGTATTTGTCACACTGCAGGTGTAAACATGACACATACATGTGTAAGATGTACCGGTACACTGCATAATCACAGGGACTCAAACGGGAGAGGTGATTCTGTGGTTGTGACAAGACCTGTGAGTTGGGTTGGTGTCTGCACTAGGACCAGCAACATGACACGCTTTGAGCTGGTTGATCCGAGGTGGTACGTGTTGTCATCAGAAGGTTTGTTTTGTCTACACCAGTGATGTTTGTTTGCCAGCACAAGTGGAAGTTATCCTCCCTATCAAAGTTGCCAAGTTACCAACTATACAAATGTCTAAAATTAAAAAACAGAGTGCTATTGCTTTAATTGGCTTGTGCATACATTTTATCGAAACCCCATGTCTAGTTAATAATACTATGTATCAGTTGTAAGTTGTGCTGTTTATATTCGAAGCCTGTTGGAATGTGCATCAATACTTTGGACAAGTTCAGTGAAAATTATTTTAAAACACCAAATAATTCAAAATGTGTTGCTACAACAGCATACAGTGATCATGTCATCTGTGTCTTAAGTGTTATTGGGAATTAATCTTACTACAATTCCTCAGTAGAAACTTCAAAGGATGAAAATCCAGTTGTTTTCACCGTGTGAATTGTTCATGTGACTTGCTGCACTTACTGGATTCTTTGTACTCTGCTCGACGAGTTTCGTAAGCTGCCACTTTATGGCAGCTGTAGGTATCATCTCATTGAAAGAGATGTTTCGCCGTGGGCAGGTATTGCAAGGAACCTATGAGTGGGTGTAGGCAACCACTGTGAGTGAGTGAGACAGTTCTCATCTTCCATTGCATGGCTTCCACTTGTGCTGGTATCAAACTCCACTGACAGCCACATCAACCATTTGTTTTGTATTCAAAGCTAAACTATTCCAAGTTTGATAACAGATCTGAGGCATACAAGTGACTGTTTTAACAGCAATTGTGTTTACCTTGTTAAATGGTGATTGGTGTTTAATAGCAAATGCCTCAACAGTTTTTTGTTTACTGGCTGGACTGTGTTATTAGCTGGCCCTTGAAGTGTTTAACTTATAGATCTTCAGATCACATTGCTTGTTGTGTCCAAGATAATTACCACATCTACTTGAATTTTGAACCTAAAATAAATCAGTTCAAAGAAACTGTAGACATCCTGTTTTGTCAACTGTGCTGCCAGTGTTGGTGCAACAATTTCAACGTGGTCTGCATGTACCACAGTAATGTGTGCTAGGGTTGAACATTTGTCATTCCTTGTTACTCGTATGTGATGGTCAGGTCTTTGCTGGCAACATCTCTCAACTGTCTGCAAGAGGTTTGTCTGTCCAACATGTGCTTTGTGTATCCTTCGTGAAAAATAGTGTTGGCCTGGGCTATGAAAACTGAACATTTCAAGAAGTTCAATCAGCATAAAACTAACGTAAGTAGACAAATGTACTGTCTGCGTGGTCAGATGAAAATGTGTTGTCGTTCTTAACAAGCCTCGTCGAATGTGTCGGTTTTTTGTATATATGACAATGCAGTGTTGTTCTGTCATGTTCCCATTGAATGTTCAGTACACGCAGATTAACCAATAGAAGACCAGCTTAGTTTGCTTTCATGATCACCTTTCATCTGTGGCGAGATGGTAACTTCATTCATATCGGAATGCAAGAGGGCTGTCAATGTTGTGGTGACAGAGGTGACATTACTGACACCATAGTGCATATTTACGCCACTGTTTCTTGGTCTGTTGTAATGTGTCTATCCTAGCCATGTCTGCCCCTGGCAATGTACATGTACTGCCCACCATAGCATGAGTCTGTGCCTGTATGTTTGTGGAGATGGCCGTTGTAGACACAGACTTTTTCTCACAGGATATAAGTGGCTTACCATGTGTGCATTGTGATAGCTGAATTGTGGTATGATCACTGATGCTGCCTTGTGGATATATATTATATTACCTGCTAGTGCTGATTGTATGTACAGAATATTCAACTCTGAACCACTACGTTTTGTGGTAAATTTTGCAGTTTAACACTAAAGAATCGGCTGTCGTTGTTCGGGATAAGCTCCCAGATTACAGAATGTTATGTCGCGTAAAAAGTCCCGATTGTCGTGAGAAAATGTGGGATTTGCTTCACTGCTGGTGCTGCTTGGCAAATCCAAGCTTTTAATGTGTCCGTATTACGAATAAAACAACTAGCCAGTTTCACAAGCGAACAAAAATAACACATCGACTGCTTTGTTGAATGTTTGCCAGTTTGTTGTCACTTGTTCTTTGAGCTTGTGAATATTCATTGAAAGTTTTTGTGAGATTGACGTGTTGTCGAGTTCTGATTTCAATGAAATGAGTCATAGCAATAAGTTAGTCTGCACTCTGCATTCTACAAAGACACTGAGAAATGTATGACATGCAAGTCACATAGATTTTATTATAATGACTGCTGCCACATACGTAATGACAGCTGGTTGGTAGACAGCACTTTATGGACATAAATAAATCACCAACAAATACTGAACTAGGCTATCAGAATGTTATTATAAGGGCTTAGTTTTATGTGCACATGCAAGCACGCATGCATGCACGCACACACGCACGCACGCATGCACACATTCATACATACACACATTCATATATACACACACATTCATACATACACACACATTCATATATACACACACACTCATTCATACATACACACACACACACACACACACACACACACACACACACACACACACACGGGTATGCTTATTCAGAACATGTCAACATCCACTACAATGTCAGTGCATTCTGCCGTTATGTTATTTCTCTTATTCCTCTATATCTATTAGTATTCATCAGTTTCCTCTCAAAGTTATATTATTATATGGCAAGGTCCATGTGAGAAATTCAGTCCTTGGAACGTGGTCCTTTTTTTGGTAGACCTGATCAATGAAATACCATCCTGGTTCTCTAGGAATCATTCAGCAACACTGCAATTAATGCATGCCCAAAGTTCGGCATGGCGGCAGCACAAGTTTAAACGCTGAATTCTTATAGTGAGAAGCAGATGATATAACCCTTGCGCTCCACTACCTTACATTAGGAAACAGCATATTAGGACATCGTCTGGTCACAGTCTGAATTCACACAAAAGAGGATCTGTAAGAAAAGTGAGTATTCAAAATTGTATTGTTCCATTTTTAAAGAGGTGATCTTATTTTCCACCAAGATGTTGGTCTCAATGCCAAATTTGTAGACCTGTTAGCGTCACATTTGTAGAAAATACATTCAGCGAATCACAATAGTCATAACTAATAGTATTGGTCAAAAAGACCAATACTATTATTTATGACTCTATGTCGAAATGTACAGATACTTTGTCTTTGCAACGTTTGAAGACAGGCAGTATCATGTAGGTTTGTAGTGATTGTTTGTTAGTCGATGCCCAACTGTTATTGAAGAACACATTATCATCAATGTTACTGTGTAACTTTGTGGCTTTCACTTTATTCCTGTTCATTTCGAATTGTATTGAGCTCCTTAAGTAGATAATGGACTATCTGACATTTATAATTGCATTCTCGAAGCGGCTAGATCCTGTACAGAATCGTTTGGTTTTAAAATATCCGGCAGGTGACAGCACTTGTGCACGTCCCGTAGATGGCCTGTTTTCGTTCATCCCGTTGTGGCGGTCCAGAACGTCGAGCGGTCCAGAACGTCGAATGTTAGAGGTTCATGTCAAAGGTTAGCGGGTCACGTCTCGGCGTCGTGGTCGTTGTGCAGAGAAATGGCAACACGCGCGCGCTGGAAACTGTAGTGTGCAACGTAGGGGTCCGAAAAGTAGGTCGTCGCTACAGGCACGGGGTCAAAGTTGATCGGCCACTTGAGGTTATGCCAGTTCAGCGCGCATGTTCATACGTGGAACGACGTTCTGGACTGTTGACGTTGCAGACCGGCAGGCCGTAACGTTGTGCTAATCGTTGCCATGAACCGCTAACATTCGACGTTCTGGACCGCTCGAGGTTCTGGACCGCCACACCGTGATTCCAGGGCAGGAGTACGTCAGCCGGAAATCCAAAGTGCCTTTCAAGAAACTGCACGTGTATAGTTGCTCGTCTGACAGTGCGAAGACAGACATGATATAATCGGCGAAATCGTTTTCTTTCCGCAGATGTTCACATTCATTTATTTTGGTTTAAACCTTATTCTGGCGCTTCGTTGAAGGGTCTTCGTATCAATCGTATGCATTGACTTCAGAATCAGTGTGCTTCAAAATAACAGTCTATATACTAAAACAGAAAGAGAAAATGAAATGAGAATTAAACAAAATAGAACACCGTTGGGGAAACGAAAGAGAATGGCGTCATAATGAAGCCCGGTGACTGGTTAGGCAGTGGGAGGCCCGTGACAAACGCGCCAACAGTATTCGCATCAACTACATCTTTTGGGAGAGAATTCAAATTACACATGCAGTTGCGTGAACTAAGGCAATGTGGAGTGAGCGACATTATACATGCTTTTACGTAGCACTATGGTGGCTCGAACGTGGATTCACCACCAGGAGACTGGCTGGCCACACGGCGAATGTGAATTAGCCCCAAGTTCCCAAAGACACGAAGAGTGGTGATTCACGGTTCATCCAAAACTTTCACCTTGGCGATGTCGACTAAGTTTCCACTTGATGAGGTCCGTCGAACGCGAAGTGATGTCACGAGTTGCGAAACACAAACACGGTAGATGGAGGTAGTGTGTGTGCGTAATACTGCGTAGGTGTACGTGTGTTTTTGTGTGCATGCGCACGCGCGTGCGTATGTATGTGTTTTTGTTTGTGTGTGTGTGTGTGTGTGCTTGCGTATGTGCGTGCGTGCGTGCGTGCGTGCGTGCGTGCGTGCGTGATTGAAGTAGAGACATATCAGGCCTTCCATCATCATATCCGCGATGTCGTCGTCACATGAGAAACTTATCAAATCGGAGCTCGTTGACACGGACATACCAAGCAAAGGGCAAAGGCGATTCTAGATTTGCTCTGTCGGCCCGGTGGGTGGAGCGAAAGCTTACCATGTCAATGAATTCGACTCAACTATAAAGTGGCGGTCCATCCAAGACCGAATGATAAGGAGAACAAATAGTATAGACGCTTCTGCGATCTTCCCACGACTGGATCGACGTCTCATCTGTAGTTTTCATCCTTGCCAGAATGCTGTTTGCTATGCAGAAGTAGCCCTGGCAGATCCGGGAAGTGCGGATGTTAGCTGAGTCGCGCTAGTGGAGGGTCTAATCGACTTCGCCAGTCGCGACTGCGTCACCTGTGAGAACGGCGCAACTACGCGCCCCAATTTGAAGCCGGGTAAAAAAATCGGGGAATTTTAGAATACTAACCATTTCGCCCAATCAACGAAGCAGCCGAACGGCTCTATGTAATCGAATATTTGTTTTTACATCCCAAACATTGCATGTAACACGAGCACCGTGTGGCTGAAATCACCCAAAGTGATATTCGATTCGTCCGACGTCTGTTATCTTTACGACATTCTAGATTTGCCAGAACCTCGAGGACTGCGCAGATCTTACAAAATAGAGCAACGATGGAGTGCGCTAGCGAGGACCGCAATGCGAGTGACGAACGCGAACGCCTAAAACCGCAATAGCAATATGTAGAATAACCATAATATTAAAAAAAAAAAAAAAAACATTTACAAAACGCCTACCTTGTCACATCAGAGCTGTGGTAACCATGGCTGCGACGGCAGCAGCGACAAAAACGGCATGTTCAGTCGCTCAGTGCATATGCATTTATTCAGATTGTACGCCCGACGGTAGACATCGAATGCAACAAGTCCGAGTCCCTTGTTGGTGTTGTCCCTAATTGTTTTTGCGCGTTCGCAAAATCGCGCTCGATTTATTTCCTTAACGTTCGAAACAACGTTTGACGTTAGTCATTCGAAGGTTTTGATTTGCTAACAAAACCACTGTTTAACAACCAATCAGACGTATTATTGGAACATTCGGGAAAGAACGATTGTTCTTCAAACCAATGAGTACGTTCGTTTCAAAAACGATTGATGTAGCCTAAACGGTTAGAAAAGATCTACCGTGATTCGCCAAATTATTTCCCGCCACGCGCGTCACCGGTAACTAAGTGACGTAGCAGAATACGCCGCTTGCGTGAAATAGTGCCGTACTGTAAAATACGTTATAATTAAAACGTTATTTTGATAACCAGTAAGTAACTTTTATTTCACAACGCAACACGTACAAGAACAAAATTAAAGTATATATTAAATAGTCAGCGTGTTGCATTGCATGGATGTCACTTGGCTAAAAGCCGTCTTCCAATGACACCATCATCATTTAAAATAACCACCATTACTATATATATATATATATATATATATATATATATATATATATATATATATATATATATATATATATATATATATATATATATATATATATATATAAAATAAATATATATATATATATATATATATATATATATATATATTTGTAATTTTATAACAAAATACAATAAACGAATTGTCAAGATCAGAGTAAACATATTGTTTGTCAAGCGTCTCCAAGTATGTACTACTACTAAACATGGGTATACATAAAGTAAGTAGTTTGTTATTGTTACTGGTGATATCCGACAACGATCAGAGAAAACTGAGCCACTTTTTGAATATGTATGTGCTGATGTGTTCCATCTAACCGCGAGAAAGGAGAAGCGTGCATACGAACATTTGAAGTATCTCTTTTTTAAAGTTCCAACCTAAAAATGAGTCCAAACCTAACATCTCTCTATTTTCTCTGTCTGTCTGTCTGTCTGTCTGTCTGTCTGTCTGTCTGTCTGTCTGTCTGTCTGTCTGTCTGTCTGTCTGTCTGTCTGTCTGTCTGTCTGTCTGTCTGTCTGTCTGTCTGTCTGTCTGTCTGTCTGTCTGTCTGTCTGTCTGTCTGTCTGTCTGTCTGTCTGTCTGTCTGTCTGTCTGTCTGTCTGTCTGTCTGTCTGTCTGTCTGTCTGTCTGTCTGTCTGTCTGTCTGTCTGTCTGTCTGTCTGTCTGTCTGTCTGTCTGTCTGTCTGTCTGTCTGTCTGTCTGTCTGTCTGTCTGTCTGTCTGTCTGTCTGTCTGTCTGTCTGTCTGTCTGTCTGTCTGTCTGTCTGTCTGTCTGTCTGTCTGTCTGTCTGTCTGTCTGTCTGTCTGTCTGTCTGTCTGTCTGTCTGTCTGTCTGTCTGTCTGTCTGTCTGTCTGTCTGTCTGTCTGTCTGTCTGTCTGTTTTTCACTTACTCAGCGCAAATACCCGTCTCATTGTGACGACGGATACACGACCAGTGGGAATCCTGATACAATTACTCGTTTGCATCATAAACATTCATGTAGCACAAAACGCGGACGGCTGAACTACCGTAGGCCTATATGGCGCGAACCACTTATCTAGAAGGCGATTTCATTGGCTGGCTTTATAAATTCTATCTTTTGCAAAGCATCACCTAGGGGTACTGCTGGCTCGCAGTAGCCCTACTCAGCACTACCGTGTACGCATGGTAATTTTTGAGTAAAGTTATTCAGTCGACTGTCGCTCATTTTGTAGGCAGATAGTTTGTTCTTGGTAATTTCCGGTTGGTATTGAAGTAGGTCTGTGCTGAATCATCTATTTTGTATCGCTCTGCTGAATATTAGCAACAAACCTACTGTGACGTTCGAGGAACGTAAACACATTACAGGTAGGTAGGGCCTACTTACAGGTAGACACACACACCTATTAATAGGTCAGCCTAGGGCGTGTGGCACTTTTTACCTAGCTTACACATGTAGACAGCAACTAGACACACACCTATTTGTAGGTCTGCTTTGGGCGTGTGGTAGGCCTGTTTTATTTCTGATGTAAGCAGTGTTGCCAGGTCAAAATAAAATTTCCCGCCCAATCGCCCTCCAAAACTAGCCCAAAACTAGCCCAATTTGTTTCCCAAATAATTATAAAATTATACATTTAAAAAGTTGCCAGTGACACACCCCTACCGATAAAGAGGGAAATGTATTTCAAATACGTCACGCACAAAGTATTTACCCAATGATGCGTGGATGTTTCCATCATTCCTTGCAGTTGAGCGCCACCTACTGTTCTACGGTGAACTATAAATGCTTGTTTATAAACAGACATGGCTACATCATAACGTCACAAAATACACCACGTAAATGGCCCTCTACGTAATCACATACGTAAATGCACATGGCACACACAGGCAAGCAGGCATGTACGCACGCAATCACAAATTCAATCAAAACAAAATTAACCCATTAAAACTATCAAAACTGAAATTGTAATCACGTCTGCACAGAATCGCGCGCGCGTGTTGTTACACTTACAGCGCAGCATAACACTCGGTCTAGACTAGGTCTAGCTAGGGCAGGTGTCCTATATGTCCAACATCGAATCGTCGTCCTCTTGGAGGTACATTTCGGCCGTGAAGAAATAGACAAAGATTAACTAAAAGCTAACTAACGCATTGGCCTATTTATAGGACTAGACGGAGAAAGTTGTTAGAAAAAAAACAATTATTTAACAATTTTATTAAGAAAGGTGCTCTGACAGACTGACATGCTGTCAAATGTCAATCAGTGTCAGTTGTTGCGGTTTCAGGCGTCGATGCGAGATCTGTCATCGATGCTTTATTATCAATTTTATTGTTGACTTACTTGAGAACTGGTTTACAGTCGCGGCGCTTAATTGCGTTAAGTAATGGTGTATACCATACTCATCAAGACAATGAGCTATATGGCAACGAAAAATGATAGTACCCGCAGATAAAACATTGCGGCCAAGGATTAACTTACAACTAACTGAGGCGTTGGCCTATTTACAGGACCAGATGCAGACAGTTGGTGAAACAAAAAACAATTACTTAAAATTGTTATTGAGAAAGGTGCTCTGATATGCTGTCAATCAGTGTCAGTTTTTGCAGTTATAGACGTCAATGCGAGATATGTCGTCTGTGCCTTATTACCAATTAAATTATTGACTTATTCGATTTCGAGGGCGCGTTCAGAATTGGCTTACGGTCGTGGCACATAATTACGTTACTTAATGATGTCTACTATCATCAAGATATTATTAACTATATGGCCATGATAAATGGTAGTACCAGCAGATAAAACATATTGCATTTTCCCCATGTTCCATCTTCACAACCCTCCCACGGGATGCATACATCCCTGGACTACTTATGGTCGCTGGGCTAGTTGGAGCGAGACCACATTTGCATTTTCCATAGGCGACCATTATAACGTTTCCTTCATTTCCTATTAATCTTGATCAGTTCTGTTATTGACAATTTCACAGCATATTTACCATCCATAGACAGAGGTTCAGTGAAAAATTCGTGAACTTTTAATACCTCAGGCTCACACAAACGTCTTTCAAACCTTACACCCCTCCATTTCTGCTTGAACCTACCACGGATTGCCCCTGATTACATCACCAAGCAAAATGACAACTGTATTAATACGCAGAAATGCACCGACTGACAGCTGTCATAATTTGACAGCTCTGATGCCACGCTGCACAAAAACATCATTTATAATCAATCCACACTACATATGTGCTCACAGAAATTCACACAACCTGCATAATGCTGATTTTATAGGGAACTCTTCGGTAATGGCGGACGTGCACCTTTTGGTGGTCTTACATCAGTTACTACACGTAGCGCTACGAAGAGAAGAGCTGGTATTGACGTAATCAGCAGCAGTGACCCATAGCGCGCGAGAATGATTATTACCCTTATTTGTGGACAACTGGGTGGCCCAGGCATGAGTGGGGGATGACGATGTGTGTGTGTGTATTCAAAAACATTATTTATTATGAGACGTTGAATAAGACGGTTCTTAATGTAACACATGACGTAAAACCACCATTTTTGAAACTAGCCCAAATATAGAGGCATGTGCATAAAAAGTAGCCCAAAAAACCGCAACCCGCAATAAAGTGTTCGTCCGCCATTACCCGTGCGACCAAAGAGTACCCTATAAAATCAGCATTATGCAGATTGTCTGAATTTCTGTGAGCACGTATATAGTATGGAGTGAATATAAATTATGTTTCTGTGCAGTGTGGCATCAGAGCTGTCAAATTATGACAACTGTCAGTACTACATTTCTGCGTATTAATATAGTTATTTTTTGTCATTTTGCTTGGTGGTGTAATCAGGGGCAATCCGTGGGTGGTTCAAGTAGAAATGGAGGGGTGTAAGGTTTGAAAGAAGTTTGTGGGACCCTGAGGTATTAGAAGTTCACGATTTTTTCACAGAACTTGTGTCTGTGGATATTATGTGAAATTGTCAATAACAGAGCTCATCAAGATTAGTAGGAAATCAAGGAAACGTTATAATAATCGCCCATGGAAAAATGCAAATGTGGTCTCGCTCCATCTAGGTTTACATATTCAATTATGCAGTCGTGTTGCACACAACGTACACACGGCTCGATGCGGGCAGTGCCGAGACGACGGAGACAGACCCGGCGTGTCTGGCGGCGGCCCAGGTCGCTGAACCCGCCGCGCTGGAGCGTGCGACGCGGCCATTCAGAGGAGGCGTCGACGAGTACAGATGCCTCGCTCCCGCGCATCGCTGACAAAGACGACGCTGTTTGAAATGCTGTTTACGTGTGACTGCTCTATGCGATGAAAATGTCGCGAGGGCTATGTATGATAAATGTTTAATAAAGTGGTTAGCCATATTAAGTATACTGGCTCAGACGTGTGCATCCGCCCATATGGCCTAAGACCACATTTGCATTTTCCATAGGCGACCATTATAACGTTTCCTTCATTTCCTATTAATCTTGATCAGCTCTCTTATTGACAATTTCACAGCATGTTTACCCTCCACAGACAGAGGTTCAGTGGAAAATTCGTGAACTTTTAATACCTCAGGCTCCCACAAAGTTCATTCAAACCTTACACCCCTCCATTTCTGCTTGAGCCACCCACGGATTGCCCCTGATTACATCACCAAGCAAAATGACAAATGTATTAATACGCAGAAATGCACCGAATGACAGCTGTCGTAATTTGACAGCTCTGATGTCACGCTGCACAAAAACGTCATTTATAATCACTCCACACTACATATGTGCTCACAGAAATCCAGACAACGTGCATAATGCTGCTTTTTTAAGGTACTCTGCCGTCGGGTAATGGCGGACGTGCACATTTTGGTGGTCTTACGTCATATTGTGAATACACGCGTTTATGGGGCGACGTCTGAAGAATTATTTTGTAAATCTAGAAAAGAATATCATAATTATCCAAACCTATGGTACAACGAAGCAAGTGCGCACAAAAAGGCACATTGCCACGCAGGAAATACACTTATAATTATTCAACATTAGCATAGAATTAGTAGGCCAATGTATTCAGGTCATTGTGCCCGCGTCTCACACAATAAATTGTAATGGCGCCACCTGGAGGACCAGACAACTAACTGCGAAAGAACTGAGTAGATGTAATGTTTCGTTATTTTCCCGCGGCCATGCTCAAAGCGTCAGTGTTTTCAGACGCTTTTGTGTATGTATGTATATTATGTATGTATGTATGTATGTATGTATGTATGTATGTATGTATGTATGTATGTATGTATGTATGTATGTATGTATGTATGTATGTATGTATGTATGTTGCTGTTGATACATTGTTGTAGCCATCTCATCATTACTACCGATTTACTGGGGGAGGGGCAGGACCATGGGAGACAGACTGACACTGCTCCAAGGTTAGAAGAGAGATGAATATCGGATCTTTGCTGTCAAGATATTTAACATGTTAATGGTTTGTTTAGAACCACACAAGTGGTGAAGTGTTACGGAATCCAACAAGACAATGCATCATACTATACAATCTACTTTATTCGCAACAATATGAGATACTTGAACAAAGTACAGTACAAAAATACAATGTGTGCTTCACAGTTTGAACAGAATCACCATGTAGAGGATTTCTAGTTCACTGGTTAAGAGTCGGCGTAACTGTGCGTTTCAAGAAACAATTTCAACATCACATGCCTGATATGTTACAAAAACACAGGGTTAGTCCAAAATAAGTGTAAAATCAGTCAATATAAAACCAGGGTACTAAATAAACCCAAATGCCTTTTTGAAATGCATGGTTTGAATCAAAACAATCAGCTTTGTATTATGCCAGTAAAGGTGCATTATTATGCTTGGTGACCATACAAAACTGGTGGTCTTTCGTGACCGACCAATAAATACAATAAAATAATGACGCTGCTAGGAAGCTTTTACACCATCCGATGGTGACAGGGCAAAGATCCATGTCCGTCCGCTGTGTATATGGTGGCAGAAGTCACTTTTCAACCCAATAAATACATTCAAGTAGCACACACGGTCACCACCTATGCAACACAAGATAGCAGACCAGGGGGGGAAATGCGATGTCACTACCTTGTCGCTAACATCATAACACACAAACTCAAACTTCATCCAAACCGAATCGATACAATCAAGGCAGTGTAAAATGACAACGTACTGGAGTTGCATGACCAGAACGACTAGTTCAACCAGTTCTGAGAAACACTGAGTATAAGTTTTCCGAGTTGGGCATGTCCCGTGTGACGAAATCATTAAAATAAGACCCCTGGAATGTTCGGAACATACCAACGTATATGCAATCGCACCAACACTCTCATAATGTGCCAACCTTTCACAACCACCTCATCTTAATTAATTAAGGAGCATAATATCAGTCGACATCGCACCAGCGACAGTCAAGTAAATGCTAGCAGCACCATTCTATGTTTATACTGTACCGTCGTAACACACACATACACACACGAGTCGTCAACGCTAACAGCTGGGCATTATACACGAAACGAAGAAGATACACTCTGACTGAGGAGGGAAGCTGAAGCGCACAAGATCATCTACTGCAAGACATGCTCTCATATACGAGGTAATCATATTTATACACATCAAATTCCCTGCTGCGTATGTGTCGGCCGGAACACAAGTCACTAGACCCGCTACGCGCCTCATAACATGAACCCGGTGAAGACGTTGAAAAAGAAACTACATCTGTGATCCGCGAAGGACTTAACAACACTCCAGACGCTAATAAAGAACTGTATATATGATGACATAGTCAGCTGCCAAACAACTAAACAAAACTAGGTGGCACCACTTATGCGGTCACGGCCTCCGGTTCGGGCTCGACCTCCTTCTCGACCTTCTTCGCCGGAGTCTCGCCGTCAACGGCGTCCTTCAGTAGCTCCGAGAACGACGAGATCGTGTTGAACTTCTTCTTCTCCTCGTCTGTCAAGACGATGTCCTTGCGTACAACGATGCACGTCTTGAGGCCGGCATCAGCAGCAGCGGTGGCCTCTGGTGGAACACACAGGAGTGAGAATGTTGTAAGACATTTACAAAACATCACAGTGAAATTGTAAGACAGTTACAAGACATCACGGTGAAGTTCTGACTCAATAACAATTCAACAGATATAGGCTTTGGAAATTTAACCACAATGGCTAAAATGCATTGAACGCCCATTAGGGTTAAGATTAGGGTGTTAGCTCATGGGTGTTATATTACTACAGTATACATGTTGAATGTATGCTGCATGCTAAATTGTGTTTAGTTATTTGATTAAACTCGGAACAATGTTCGCAATGTGAAAGAGTCTACCTGCAATAAGTTGAAATGGTAAACAAAACATGCAGTTTCAAAAAAATGATTGTCAATAATGCTGAAGCAAGCAGAATTAACCACACTACCCTTTGATGTTTGTCAGCAGACTTCCTGTTACAAACTAATACTTTGCCAATTCTGGGCTGAGGAGCATGCACCCTCCCTTTAAATTTATGTTGCAAAATTGAAATATATACAAAACTATTTGATTGTGTTAACAATCGTTATGATTTTGGACACTCCAGAAATTTCAGAATCCTTTAAACATGGAAGATGATGCACAGCAGTTCTTCACATTGCAAGATTTATAATTTTTTGCCTTGAAACCTAATACATATTACTCAAATTAAGAAATGTAGGATTGTACACACACTAGTGGAACAGTACATTTGTTAATGGGCAACACAAGAGTGAGCACCACCAGCAAAGCTATGGCTCCAACATGTCGTTAACCACATAAAGAAGTATGTTTCCTACCTGTTGTCACCCCCGTGAAGTAGATGACCTCCTCTGGCTTCAGGTCCATCTCTTCCACCATCTTCGTGTATGCCTCCTTCTCCTTCTTGCCTCCCACCGTCAAGTCAAAGTAGCCTTTCACCAGCTGCACACAATGTTACCAGGGTCATCACTTACGAAGGTTTGAATTTCAAGGTTTATTTTAAATGCAGTAATTCATCTAGACATCAGCAATTCGAATCACTTCACATTACTTCACATCATTATTTTAATGACTTTTACAGTCACAGCCTAATGGGCGTGTCAGTTATACATTTGCTGTTCTGATGCCAATACTAATATAGTGCTAAGACACACAACCGAGACACCTACACATTTCCCCCCACAATAAGATTGAAGACATTTCAATGATACTTTGTAAAACTCAAGGTTTTTCAAGACCCCGTACGAATCCTGCATTACCTATAAATCACAGCCACACAGGTGATACATTGACAGTGAAGTATTTGTACAATCTGGCTCACAACTGATGGACTGAACACAGTGTAGTTTGGTAAAGTATCATGGTGTCTACAACATATTTAATTAGTTATATTGATAATGACAACCCAAACCTTTGATGCTATTAAACTTGATCACTACACAGATTCCATTTTTATCTTCTGACAACACTTCACTGTACTAAACAGTGAAGTACTCTACCTGCTGTAGTTTAATTTTGACATCCCCACCCACATGTGGGTATGAAGCACCCCGAAAGGGTGCTCAGTGACTACACCCACCTCCTGCAAGTCGCCCTTGGCGGAGTAGCCGAAGAGCAGCTTCTGTGTGTCGACGGTGCCCGCAGAGAACAGGTACACCTTGAGTTCCTTCGCTGACCACGCCTTCAACGCCGGCTCAATGTCGTCAAACAGTCTGCAAGCAACACAGGAACTGTCACCAGGAGCTGTCTCCAAGACGGGGGGTGACTGACTACTACACGGGCATAGCTTTATGTAGAGACCGGGTCCACCCGTCATTTGGACGGGTAAAAACGAATATGGACGGGTAAAATAATGAAGGAGCAGTCTTCCAAAACCATAAAAATTGTTAGTTATGCCTTGAAAGTGAGTGTAAATGCTGTCATATGTGTTTGTAGCCCATTTCAGGTCATCAGCACATCTGAAAGTTCGTAAACCAGCTTAACAGTTAACATCCATGTGTCCGCCAAAACATGTGTGACTGCCAATAATTTTTTATCCTGCATAAAGCCTTATACACGGGTAATTACAACTGATACAATTTTGAAGCCAACTGGTCACTAGATTTAACTAATGTAATGGTTCTAAGTTTAAAGGCCCACATTAATTCTTAGCATTGTATAAATGTCCAAAACAATACTGGTTTGTCACTGAATAATACCGAACAGGCAGATCAATACCAGTGACTCAGTACTTGCATACGAACCACTGGCATTGATGTGATTGTTGTAAATGACTTCCACACAAGCTGTTCACACGCTAAAAGGCAGACTTTGGGGTATTAAATTACAGACTGAGTAAACATGTTTTCTGATTAAGGGTCTGGGCTGTTACAGGATGTCACATAACACCTTCATCAACACACAGCAACACACTGTCACTGTAATGAGCCAACTAGATTGCGCATTTACAATACACCAGAAGGAAGTCAGACAAGGTGTACAGTCTGTACAAGATCAAATGTCTGCATAGTATACAGGATATAACATAAAACAGTTACACAAAAAAGTGACCGCTTTCTACAACGTCGCGACTGACACCAGTGAAACTTTACAAAAAAAAACAGCACACAAAGAGCAAAAATGCTGGAAAAACAGACCATTCCAGCCAGCCGACCGACTCAACTTTTGCAAAAACTCTGAAAAAACTGTCATATTGATAGCAGCCAGTGTACCAGGTACATAAAAGTGTACTGTGTGGCTCCCGTCATGTCATACCTAGCAAAAAACACGGGGTGGTGCCAGACACGACTGACAAAAATACCCTGTTTTAATAACACCCTATCCTAGCACAGCACGACTACCATCTGTAAGAGAACAGTCATCGAGTCACTGTTTACGTCAGTGGCTATGTAATCTATAAATCACCAGACTTCCGTTGTGAACTGAGTAGCATGTGGCTCCTTTACAGTTTCATTTATTGCTGCATAACAATAACTTATCAGCCGACTACTCACCAAGTGGCCACATGCAGCATTATAAATAATATATATATCATAGGACAAACTAACAAAACTACCGACACTTTTAAAATGAAGGTGACCAAGAAGTTCTTATACCATGATAAAAAAAAATTAATCTTGTGACCATGTTCAAATGAGGGAAGCACAAATACATCTTTCAAATGTCATGACTAAATAAAAACAAATGTTCTCACACTACAACTAACTCACACTGAAACACTAGGGAATTTTTTAACATTTGCTTCCCTGATGTCTACAATTGTAAATACCTACAGGACGATCACATCTTTGTGACAATAAAGTTACATGGAAGCCGTTAAACTTGCCATAGGCATAGCTACCCTAAAATAGCCTTAAAAAAACAGAATCCACCCTGCCTATGTAACCCATACGTTGACAGGACGTAGCCGGAAACAGAGATGTTATTCTGAAGGGCCTTAACAAGCGGCGTGGCACTCCTGTGACTGCTCTAGTTGTGCTGTAACCTTTCTGCCCGCCTCTCACTCTCACTCAGGACCAGCAGTAAAGAGCAGAAATGGTGTCAAGCAGCCATTGCTGTCTGGCAAAGTCTACTGGGATTAGTCACGGCAGGGCTCATGTGTTTGTTTATACCGAAATGTGCAGTGACCTAACGCCTTCAACTGCAGGGATATCCTGCACTCTGGCAGGCAATCTGGTGATATTTACCGGGCAACAACTGCCAGTGAAAAATTCTGATGTCTGCATGCACAGCTATGTGCTTTCACTTTCTTATTGGGGAGAGGTAGAACTTCTGCATTTACCAGACAGTGGGAAAGGCAAGGTTACTAGTCTGCCAAAAGGTTTACTACACCAGCAAAATATAAAAACAACCAAAATTTAATTTGTTACAATTTTAGTTAAAATAAACAAAACCCGTTTTTGCAACCCTAGAGGCTTTATCTCCACTTGGCACTTTGGGGAGGAGACAGCCGAGCGCTTTCGGATGCGTGGGGTCTAATGGGTTAATAGAAGTGAAACTTTGTAATTTACCATTAAAGGCCAGACAAGTTCATAGTTGGTGGCTATGCCTAAGAGAATTTCATCATTTATCAGTAAATGAAGCTGTCAGTCACTACTGTAGCCAGTTATTAACTGGCAGCAATTTATCAATATTTTAATGACTTGGGATTCAATTACATCACGGCCTGTGGATGTAGAGTTAAGGCTTGACTGAGTAGGGTAGGGTGGATGACACATTGACCTTTCCTGGACAACCGAACCAGTTATTAGGCAGGTTTATGTATCATAGTATGATTGACACTGATGACTGAAATTGTCAATTGGGCAGAGAAAAACGATACAGTGAGAAGCATTATTCATTACGTGTGAAAGGATGAAAAATAACTGGTTGAAACTAATCAATTGCTATGCAGAACTTGCATAAAATACCAAATAACCAAGTGGCAGCTTAAAAATTGCATTGAAATCGTACTTAATAAGATGCTTCCCAAAAAATTTACCAAAGTGCACTGTAAATATATTCATGGCAGCTCAACCAACATGCATATTACATACACTACAATAACAATTTTAGCGGTGCAACAAATCAGAAAATATTAAGCATGATATAATGACAGAGTTGTTCCCAGGGAAACGAACAAATAAAACACAATTTATTCTGTTGTCAGGTTTAAATAATGCAACAGCAGATACATCTTTCAATCAGATGGATTACACAGGACACGCTGTGTGCAAGAGACGAGACTACAAGCCACAATGACACTCACTCTCCCTGGATCTTGCCCGTCTTGTACGCCTCCCTCCATACGTGGCCCTGGATCTGACTGAGTGACTTTGTGGGTTTCCCTGTTGTCATCTGCCACAGCACGTTCTTGACGACGGCATCGATGACATCTTTCTTGTCATTCTCTCCCTCCTCACCCTCTGTCACCGCGGGGATCTCAACCACACCCTCGACCTTCTCCTCCTTATCCTTCTTTGCCTACAACAGTGACGGGGTATTTACTGTTGTTAGCATCAGGTAAATAACACGTATAATGAACTTAGTGTGCAATAGACGAGAGAGTAGTGTTAAGTACAAAATTATGCTAGAAATATTTTTACATCTCCACACTGAAGACAATTACATGAAACATTCTTTATCTTCTGAAAGAAACGGAGGCATAGATCTGGTTAACATGACCAAGACATCTCCACCTTAGTATAACTAATTAGACTAGACACTTTCCTTTGAAAAGGAAAACTATCAAAGTATTGCAAAAGAACTACATCTTGACCTGGATGTTTCTTATCCAATCAAAGTAGCTTTTAAATACATTCCACGTTGCTCTACATCCACCATGTGTTTCCCCTGATATATAAAGAGCGAGGTGGGCCACCTCACTATTTTTCCAAGTCATCTCACTCGAAATTTGCCCGCATTGCCACCTCATAGTCACTTCTTGCTATAAACAGGTTTATATGTTGGAACCTTGTAGTTATCCATTTGTTTCCACTCAATTTCCCAGGGAACACCCTTCATAATACACCATTTTGAAAGTAGTTTAAAAATAGTTCTAGGTGGCCATGCCCCCGGACCCACAATGCATTTAATCACAAATTCTGTGTTTGCTCAGCTCATCCTACCACCTCACCCATCAATTTACTCTGGGGAAACACTGAACAAACACACTTACAAAGCAGGTAATAAACCGTCTCAATTGCACTTCACATGTGTGTATGCAGTCTGCTTTTACCTGTTCACACAGTGCTTCAATGTCAGTCTTGCACTCAGTCGCGTCCCAGTGATTCTCCAAGTACTCCTGCAGATTATCTTTGATGTAGCCACACAGCGTCTCCTGTAACCCAAGCAATCAGTCATGTGACTCGGAGTTTGAAAGACAACACCACTTCATCGCTGAAAGGAATGCATCACAGCCAAATTTATTTATAGAGCATTAGAACTTTTTACAGCTAGAACTACCTCATTCAATAAATATCAGGGGTTGTTATTCACTGTGCAGGACAGTGTTTTAGAACACCTGCATGGTGGAATTACTCAATGTCAACTCAATTTATGAGCTGTTAACATGAACAAATGGAATTTATTTAACACACCCATGAGTCCAAGAAAATATGGTGAAGACCTGATTAAAACTACCCAGTCTCCTGTACATTTCACCATTACCAGACCTGTATACAAATTTAGTCTTTTCTGAAGAATCACTTCAAATATACAAAGTAACTTTTTTTATTTAATAAAGATGTTTTATACACTACTATAGCTGATACATATAATCATAGTAATCAACCTAGTAGGATAAGAACGTCGAACTTGAAAGGACAGTTGCTTAGTGTGTAGAAGCTATTTGAGTAACAAGTCGGGACAAATCAGGTCAACATGCTGTTCACAAAATTACTTTATCTTACACGGAGGAAATGTTTTACGCTTCATTTTTTTATACACCATCTGCAAGTCCAAGGGTTGATAGCAAAGTTAAAGCATGCCTCGCCCCAAAAGTAGTCATTTGGAGCAATCATTGAGTAGACTCTGGGGATCCCGTTGTCTACTGTACACCAGTTTATACACAAAATCGGAATGAATTTGATAAAAAATACTGATTAAAACTGAACCAGTCATTGCATAGCTTTATGCAGCAAAAATGGCTTTCCAAGATCATAGATATTGTAAGTTATGCCTCAAACATGAGTGTAAATGATGTCACATGTGTGTTTGTACACTATAGTCCATTTCAGGTCATCAGACAGTCACACATTTAAAGTTTGTAAACTGGCTTAACAGTTAACATCCATAAATGTGACATGAATAAACATCCTGCAAACAGAACCCTGCTATACATGCTAAAACCATCTGAAACACACAAATCATAAAACACCAACAAATATCTACCAGTATTTTTTATCCCACAAGACAGAAAATAAAAAATAGACCTGCACTTTATATCCATAAATCAACATGACCCCAATTTCTTATGTATACAACAGTGAAGTCTGGAAGGCAGCACCCACAACGTCCCGTTCAAGTACAATTTTCTAGCGCCATTTCCTCTTAGCCTCTTACTCAACGGGTGAATTCCTAAAATAGAGTATAGTAGCGCCTTTGTGAGTCATAGAACGCGGCTTGGTCAAAAGGCAGGCTGGGTATGGGTGAATACTCAATAGTTGGATAGTGTGAGTCACACGCCAATTTAACTTCCGCCTACGTTATCAGTTACAGCCCCTTTACCATGTAATGGGGACAGATAAAAACTAGAGGAACTAAACCGGGTTTAACCAAAACCTAAGACAAACTTTAATTTTCTAATAACATCACCTTTGTCGACTGTAGTATTTTAATGTCTAACAAAACAATATGGTCCATTTCCGGCTTTTTATTTTATTAATGTGAAAGTTGTACAGTGAAATATTCAGTGTACATTAAAAAATAACCGGCAATATAACTGAGGTCAAATAATAAATATTCAATGTATTAAAATAATATTTTACCAGGTAACCTATTCAGAAAACTTCCTATTATCACTCTGCAAACAACCTCATCCAATCCCAAGTATAGGAACAGCTGGCCATGGTTTAATAATACAACTCTTGTAATTATGCAAGTGACTTTGCTGCTGTGTTAACTATATTATAACAAACACATGGCATATATTTGGTTGTGGCTGTTATAATTCAGACATTAACACATTTAAATTTAATAATTTCTTCAATTGGGATTACTTTTGAGACATTCTGGATGTCATACACATACATGACCTACATTTTAAATAATCCTATCTAACTTTTTTTCAACTAGTTTTATATAAAAAAAATTACACATTTCTGATCAGCACAACAATATGGTTTGTATGAAAAATACAATTAAACTGTGTAGTACTCAAGCTTTTTTTTCGTTTTATTGTGGGAATTTAGCACTTGGTGAAATGTTGTAAAACACAATGAAAACTGAAATAGTCCTGAACATCTGTTGCCCTTTGTTCACTTGACTACTCAGACGCCAAAACTGATACAAAGGAATCAACCGAACAGTAGTCACCATGACACCAAACTGCAAACATGTTATTACAAAATGTAGTACCGTGCTTTTAAGATCAGTCGATATCAATCAACTGGCTACGATTACGAACTAGCCGTGGTGTCTAGTGTGGGCCGCTCGCCCCTTTTATTTTAAAATCGACACGTTTTAATTTGGCGCGCTTTTTTATTGGCGAGTTCCACTAGTGGCGCCGGACAATAGTAAATCTCGGAGATGCTATCTGTTGACGCGCTTCGGGCAGACGGCGCGGTGTCCAGACTCCAGATTGATCGACACCTGCGTATGACGGCATTATGCATGAATGGCCAGACTCCGCCTCTCACATCAATCAAATTTACACCGGGCAATGCCAATGGCGGCAAAATTTTCCACACACAAACCCATGCCGTTTACTAAGATTAAAACATATTTTTTCAATGAAACCACACTAGTTCGGTTACTTCTCATATTTGACAATACTACGTACATAAAGTAACCGTTAGCTTTATGTGAATATAGGTTTTCCGTAGGCTCGAATATATAATTAACATTAGCCGGCAAGGCAAGATGGAGCAATACAAAGGCGAATCACATGTGGTTGCAGCGACTCTATCAATTTCGGTTATTTTATTGAGAAAAAAATTACCTTTATGAATGTAAGTGGCGTCGTCGTGCCCTCGATATCAAGCAACACCGCTTTGGCCGTATCCAAAATATCCTGCTCTTCTGGTGCGCTTCGCTTCTTTGTTGGAGACTCCATCGTTTCTATCCGGCTTTCGTTTCTGGCGCTTCTGGACTGCAAAAGGAACTCAGGTGCGCGTCGTTGTGGCAAAGAAGAATTGGATAACGGCAAACGAAAACGGTTTGACCCATCAGCTGCCGGTATTTGTGCACACAATGAGGGGCGGACGAGTTCACTTGATACTTGTTATTCTACTGTATTTCGTATGAACATCGGGCAAGAATTCAACAGTTAAAAAATACAACAACCTGGTATTCGACGTATTCACATAAATAACTATTTACATATTCCTGATAAAATAAATTGTTGGCATTTGTCATCATTATTTCAAAACACATTTTAATTAGTTCAAATTGCTTTAAAATAAGTCATACAAAAATATTAAACTATATTAGCAACTATTTGTATATGATCCTAACCACATAAAACACAATTAATGTAATAACATTTCCATTGCCGTGTGTTTTATAGATTTAGACAAACTAAATAATTGGAATACCTACTTTATAAATTATCTTATTAATTAATCATGCATAAAATATAATTTGTCACGCTCACATACAAATGCACATACACAGTATTAATAATCCTGCAAAATCCATGCAAAAATCCCGCTAAATACTAGCTTGATTTTAACTACTGATTACTTTAACAATTCAGACTATCTTCTACAAATTGCTTCTTCTCACTAACGAAGTGCAAGGCGTCAAAGGGACGGGTTGAATTCAACTCAATTGAATACGATTTATTCAGAACGTGTCAACATGCTGTATACATAATGTTGTTTGAAAGGAATATACAAGAAACTAAAAACTAGTAGTAGTAATATAAAAAAAAAATCAAAACCATAATATAAGAAATCATTAGCTATCTAATATTGCACACATCCCAAATGCCTTCACCTATAAGAAACAAAGACAAAACAATATAAACATAATGAGTGATAAAACCCATAGTCCATCAAATCAGTATAATTATATGTATACAAGGAACTATGCATAGAGTTATGATACACTAGTTATCAGAATAATTTGCAATTATATATTAGGGGAAGTAGGGGCATATCCGCACACTGAGGCATGTCCGCACACCCTATTTTTTTTCGCATCGCGTAACATCTGGTTAGTGGAATCATGCTATGCAGCATCGTCTAACCCCCAAATCAACCATTTGCATATACTTTTTGATAGAAGTGAATAAGTAAAACGTTATGATATAAAATGTTGTTTTCGTAAACACTGATCTAATTTTACTCATATGCGGTTATGTGTATTACTTTAACTGTAAGACGTGCAAATATGATTGCTCATTCTGAATATTAAATATCACCTTCTTAGCACACACAGTGTATTGTGTATAGCTTGTCTCACATTAAGTTTGCGGACATGCCCCTACTTCCCCTAATTCATTCATATTCATAATTATTGTCTTGTACCTATGTCTGAAAGTCCTTGTTGTTTTCTTGTTACTGAGTTCAACATCCATGGAATTCCAAAAACGTATGCCATGGCTTTAACACTTAATGTGACACAGCGCCTAATTAATTGACGTTTTATTACTGAGATATCTGTTTTCACAAAATATTGTTGTTTATGAGATGGTAACATGCAGTGGTATGCTTTATACATAAACATGATATTACTGTCTTGAATTTGACTATAATATCTCTAAATTTTAATGTATGCAACCTGTAGAAAAGACTAGTCTTGTGGTCATAACAACCTGCCCCATATAGCAGTCTCGTTGCTCTCTTTTTGAGTAAGACATGACAATTAACATTAGTAGAATATGTGTTTCCCCATATTTCAGAACAATAACTAATATACGCTAAGAACAATGAGCTGTACATGATATACATAGACTGTGAGTCTGTTACTTAGCTACGCTTATATAATATAGCAGTATTATTAGAGAACATTTGCTATTTGATCTTTCCAATTCAATTTCTCATCGATTAATACCCCAAGAAATTTAGCCACACGCACTCTGTCAATGTATCTACCATTGCTTGTCATGTCAACCTAGCTGTGCATTCAATTTACCAAATAATATGTAGCTTGTTTTCGAAACATTTAAAGATAGTTTGTTTACAGCATTAGTATACAAACAGTAAAATAAAAATATAAAAAAGTAATAGTAAAGCAAATAAGTTTCGCAGTATACTTATAACTAATACAACATCACTATGTGAAGTTAGTGAACACAAAAACACATTCTTTATAAAATATTATTAAGAGTAAATTAAAGTAATAACAATATATAACATTATCTACTACTAGAACACTACTACTACTGCTACTGCTACCACATCTTCGGTATCATGAATGATGCTAGTTACCTAAATAAATCTAAAAATAAAGCAAAAATAATATAAATAAATAATAATAAATATATAGACATATCTTCACGGAATCCATACTGACTACGGTTAATAATGTTATTTTTATCAATACATTTTAAAAAGAGTTTCTAGAATTTCATAAAATTGTGGAAGTAGTTAAATTAGTCTATGGTTTGAACAGTCAGATGGGTGGGCATGGTTAAATACATCCCCTTTCAACTTCTTTTTAAATAGTTTTTTCTTCATATTTTGACCGTTGAAAATTCGCGTTGGTGTCATCTGAAATTATATGATTTTGGTAATTAATATTGAATCAAAGAAATCGGCCATGGAAACTATTTATTGTTTTACAATATATATATATATCGCGACTAACTTACACAAAACGGCCTGATTAAACAGGTGACCTGTTTGTAATGTTCCTTCATCCCACTCTCGGATGTTTATAGAATACCTGCACATACCTAGCACAGTCTGATTTTCAGCAAGTGTTATATATTTTTGTTGAAATGTAAACTATTTTTTGCTCACAATATTAGGACTCCCGGGACTCCTTTTGAACCTGCATGTGAAATTTATTTATGTAACAAGCTAGCTCGTGTGAATGTATCCACAAGCAAATGTATTTCAGTTACCATTCTCTAATTCTTCGTTTATATTATTCGCTCCTTAGGGTTATTTCACGACACTAGGTGGCGTACACTATTTTATAAATTAATAATCTTCCCCGGATAGCGTTATATTACTTACACATTTTACAATATGTGCGTATTTATCATCAGTAACAGATATGATAATTAAAATGATAACGACTATTGGCATTGGTTAGATGTAAATAGTTGTGACAAACCCATTAAACATTCTAATATCTGAATAATTAAATAATGTGTATGATGGGGTAGTAGTGAAGCATGGAAGAACGAAGCTATTTGTGAACCAATCAAATCGATGTTTACATCGAGCAATTGGAACGTGCCGGGTCGACGTCCATTATCCACGTCGCTGGGTGTCGTTGATCTTTTTTGATGGTTTGACAGTCGGCAAAACATATATTTTTATCGGCCTGGTTAGTTTTATGCTGCCAGTTTCTCTGCCAGCTATTGTAAATTGTGTTGTATTTCGAATTACCAGACGGATGATTTTGCGTCATTAGGAAGGTAGGAATTGTGGTGCCGGGACATGGACGACTAGTGAGGAAGTCCAAGATAGAAACTCAACAAATTATATTCGGCAACAAAAGTTATAATTGACACACTTCTTCGATACTTTGGTGGACAGTAGCGTGCGTCAAACTTATAAACTATATGAACATGTCATCCATGTTGTAATATACTTGAACTGGTCGGTAGGGTTAACATATGGGCGTACGTTAGTAAACAGGAGTGACACTTCAACTCTTCCTTTCCTGGCCAGAAGCCTGCCAATTGGAATTGACATTCGACATCCTTTGAACTTGTCTTATTTTGTAGATAAGCTACAATTTACACCGCAACCATGCAAGAAAACGTGCTCGATCAAATAAGCTCAACCATGGATATCCAGACGATGATGATTTGCATTGGCGTCGTGATAATTTCGGCCTTACTGATATACTTCATCATGATGTGTACCATGCGTGAGAAATCGTACGATGATGTAATGCGTGAACAGCAACAACGAATGGAGAAAGAGCGCTTAAAAACGCGCCAGCAAGGTCACAGCGAGAAGAAGGATAAGGGCAAGACCAAGGTTCGTCAGCGAAAGGCCAAGGTTGAGAAAGTTGAAGAAAAAGTTGTTGAAGCCTATCCAGAGATTACTGAGCTGCCACCTGCACAGCCAAAAGTAGAACCAGTGAAGGCACAGAAGAGCAAGAAAGGAAAGCCTGAAGAAGCTGGCACCACTGGGAAGCAGGCAGCATCAGTATCACCTGTAGTGCGAGAGGGAGTTTCACATAAAACTCATGTCTCTGAAGGTCAACGTCAGGAGAAGGTCGAGCGACCCATGCCACCACCGAAGGAAGTGCGTCCAGTCGCTGAGGTGCAGAGCATCCAAGAGGAGATCCGTGTGGAAGAAATAAAACAAGTCCAAGCTACGGTTCAGATGCATGAGACCAAGTCTAAGAGCAAAAAAGTGCGAGCTGTGGAACCGTCTACTGCAGGTAAGTTGAGCGGGGCCTTGGTACAAGTTTACTCCCCCAGTAAATATGTTTTGTCGTACTTGTAGTTTTAACAAGTGTTGGTTTCTTCAGATGTATAAATACAAAATTAGTATTATTCAAAGTTCATACTATTAATAATTATAATTAGTCATACTAACTTGTTCTGTAATTTACGGTCAGTTAAATGTGAGAGATTAATTTGTCTCATTGGAGATTTTTTATTTTTAATGCTTAAACTTCTATTACTATATATATATATATATATATATCTATATAAATATGTGTATGTATATATATGTGTGTAGGTATATATATATATATATGTATGTGTATATATATATATATACATATATATATATATATATATATATATATATATATATATATATATTAATGTTTGCATTCACCATTTAAAATAGACATGTATATAGTAATTATCAGAGTACTTCCCAAATAAGTTGAATGAATATGTCTGGCAGGAATGAAAGCTATTTAAAGCATCTTGACCGGTCTAGGGGACTAGAAACAACCATTATACATTGATCACAAAGTGAATATGTTCATTCAAAGCTACTATAATGTCACTCATACAAACAAGTTAATGCTGAATAGAGTATGCGGGTAGGTGAGTAGGTGATTGTTAAAAGGTGATTGATCTGCAATCATTCAGGTCAATATCTTCTGGAGTATGCATTGCAGATTTAGTACAATGTAGATAGCTTTGATGTCAAGTCTACTGCTCAGCCAGTATTCCACTAACTATTAACACCTGGGTGTGGCTTCACTGTCAAGTTTCAGTTGTGAATGTACTTGAAGAAACAAATGACTTGGCTATAAATTGGGGAGTTGACTGGTTGGTATATAGAGTGGTTATTGTTCACAGTAGTGTAAGGTTCAGCCTGACACACTGAGTACCAAGGTCATACATTTCAGACATTGTCTATTCTTTTCTAGTGTCATACTGAAGACATTTTGTCTTCATTTTTGTTATAAATAAATCCCAGCTCACTGTGCAGTGCTTTGGTTTGAAATGGTCTGAATCTGATTAAAGATTTTGTTTAGTATCACTTTGATGAAATATATTAATACTGACATGTCTTGAGATTTTCTTGATTTGAAATGAAATACAATTAGTTTAAATTATACAATGACAAGTCTCTTTGGAGAAATGTGCCAACACTGCCATTTCCTTTATTCCCACTAATATATGACATTGGATAATTTGGTTTACACTTTTAGTTTACACCTAGAAAGTAGAATGGCACAGTATTTGGTTTAAACTGCAGACTGCATCAGGGGAAGCTGTCAGTAACAACAATAATAATGTGTATGATTTTTATCCAACCCTTTTTCAACATTTTTATTAGAATTACATATGTAACAAAACCTAAGATCATCTATCCTGTGCTTGAGAAATAAGTACACTGTAGATACTTAGAGAAAATGTTTATTTTCAAGAAAATTAAATTTTTATTTTATTTGCACAGTTGCTTAGATTTGAACATTGATTATGCACACATCTGTAGACTATTTCTTTCCAGTAACACTAATAAATAATCTTTTCAGAAGTTACTTTTCATTATATATAGGATTATTCAAGTCAGTTTCTGTAAGTATGTTTCACCTTAAATGAGTGCCAAATTGTTGCCGCAATTGGTGTCCACTGACTCCATTCAACATGTAAAGACATTTATATAATGGGCGTGTGCATTGCATGTACATACACTATAGTCGTATCAGAAGATCTGATTATTTGCTATGGTCATTACTGGTTATGTAGTCAACCATTTCAGTTGTGTACCATGAGTTGTGTACACCCACATTCTATATCTGTGTGTGTTAATTTTTAATCAACATACATTTAGAATAAAAGCAGAAAACTGAAACTATTAAATAGTTATTTTCACTTCCTGGCTCTCAATGGACATAAGTTTGAATAAATTCTATTTCATTAATTTTATAAACATGAGTATGTTAATGTTACCTGTACAGTAATACATATGGTGACCCCATGTTTTCAAAGCAATGTTGTGGTATCAGCATAGCCAATATTATTAAAATGCCATTCCACACAGACTGGGATGATTTATCATGTTGTATGTGTGTGTACTGACTGTACTCACTGTGTAGTTGTTTAAATTACCTTTAGTCTTGATGTGAAATTAATTTACTGCATAAGAGTATATGTACTCATGCAATCAACTAATCTGTTAGCTAATGCTTCTGCTGGCACACCCACTCCAGCAATCCTGTTTGTCAGGCAAACAAACCCTTCAATGGCTGTCAGACCTGTCTTTAGATCACAGCCGTAGTGACATATAGCATGTGGTGTATGCACAGAGACATTGCACACAGCCACACGCCCTAGATGACTTATCTGAGGACTGGTTTGTAGGTAATACGAAGAGCAACACATTAAGATGGACACACCTGTCTTTAGTTAGTAGCTGTTACATAATTGTGCTTAAACTACATGTAGGCCTAGCTAGTGTTACATGCGATTGTTCAACCAAAATAGTTAAATGTAATTTAAACATGAAATTTCATATTCATAGGTGTGTGCAGCACTGTGCACACACATTTTTGAAACTTTTTCATTGACTTTTGTTTTTGACTGGAAAACGTCTTTTGTAATGGTTCCAAAGTACGTACATTTATACACGTACAGCACTTTTACAGTTTTGTGGTCAAGGGAAAAACTTGTACTTAATGAGGTCTTGAATAGGTGTGGTAACGATATTTATTTTGTTGTAAACATTTTCATTTCATAAGTAGGAAGAATGAAACCATGGACCCTGTTTGGCTATCATTGATATATATAATATTATACATTGCAGATTCTTCAGATGGTTAGACAGGTTTTCTTTCTAATTTCACACATGTCTGGGTGATGGATTAGGGTTTAGGGTTCACAGCCATACAACTCATGCCAGTGCACTGATCCACTGTTAGTATGAACGTATGATCAGTCAAACATGAAAGGACATCACAAGTGATTGTCTGTTTGACATTTTGTAAGTAATCAGTCCAACTAATACTAAGTACTATTAAAGTAGTGTTGAGTTACCAGGTTCGGTTGTATTCAGAATTTACTGTGAGGAATCACTGAATCAGACCACAAGATGTACATTTCACTGGAAGGTGGAAATTGAGCGTGCACAAATCTACTGAGAAAAACACATTTGGCAGGGCTGTCACTTGAAGTTAGTGTGAGTAGCCAGTTGGCCTGAGGCAGGCCTTTTGTGTTGTGTCAGTCCCACAGGGGCTGGCCGTAGTACACATGATTCTGTTCAAAGATTATGGACCCAGAACTGTTACTTGTTCCCAGGGAGTCAACCACAATGCACGTACCAAGCCGTTGTTGGTGACGTCTGCGGGTGACGTGTGCTCTTTTTATCTGGTCTATTTGGAAAGTCATTGTTGGTGTTTCAATGGGCTTTGAAGAAATGCCAGTCGAGCATGTAGTATCCTGTCCTGTCTGGGTGAGTGGATGGCCCACAGAACACACATAATACACTGTACTCGTGGCCCACTGTAGACCTGTAGTGGTTTGGGCTTGACTGCAGACTGTCAATCTATGATTCTCCTTTGTAATAGTACTGGTCGATCATGAACTAAATATGTTTGGCACTAGCAATTATGAAATATGCAGATGGAATGGATAACAAGTGTTTTATGTTTATATAAAAGTCTGAAGCAAAGTTGAAGTAAAACTGTTGCTGCAATGCCTTGATTGATGATAGGTTGTATTATCGTTAAAAAATATCAAGGCGATTACATTTTTTTTTACTGGACCCCAGAGAAGCAATGAATACAGAATGTATCAGATGGTAAGACTGTGGTTGGGTTACGTCTGATGGTATTGTCTTGTTGCAGTGACAATATTGTCCCATGTAGACCAGATTTAGGTCATCACTGTTACTTATAGTTACAACATCACACCGTTTAATGACTGTCACATTTCACATTTTCTCGCATTGTGTCTCAATTTGTAGTCAGTATTGATGTTGCAGATTCTGCGAATCTGTGTTGTTATTGAGGACTCTAGCACTATTCTCCAGGGTTCCGTCTATAGTGCTGTCTCCAGACCTGTTATGACCAACCTCCTCTCCAGGTCAAGTCTCATGGGGGTCCTGTTACGTAATACCTACGATAATGAATAATAATCTCCTGTAGAAACCATTAACCATCTTCCTGTAACTGATTGATAATGAAGGCTAGACTTGGCGTCTGACTTTCACACAGTGACAGGTGCATATTGTCATTACATCAAAAAGTTATTTGATGGGAAGTGTTTGGGTCATATCTGCATTACTGCCTCTGAGAAACTGCTCCTTTGTTGCTCCTTTTGGCTCTGCCTAAGGTTGTCCTTTATATGTCACTTCATTCCAGTTGGCGTAAGACCACATTTGCATTTTCCATAGGCGACCATTATAACGTTTCCTTCATTTCCTATTAATCTTGATCAGCTCTTATTGACAATTTCACAATGACAAAGTTCATTCAAACCTTACACCCCTCCATTTCTGCGTGAACCCCCACGGATTGCCCCTGATTACATCACCAAGCAAAATGACAAATGTATTAATATGCAGAAATGCACGAATGACAGCTGTCGTAATTTGACAGCTCTGATGTCACGCTGCACAAAAACGCCATTTATAATCACTCCACACTACATATGTGCTCACAGAAATTCAGACAACGTAATGTTGCTTTTATAAGGTATTCTGCAGTCGGGGAATGGCGGACGTGCACATTTTGGTGGTCTTACGCCAGTTTGTATCGAGTTATAAATAGATACAAGTGTCAGTGTAGCACAGTTGACCATGTTCTGTGTAAAATACCAAGACTAGAGTTATGATTTTGAATTGTGATTGTAATGGATCCAATTCACTTTCGACTGTCAGGACAATGAATGAATGCCAGGTGGTTGATTCACTCTCCCACAAGAGAGCACTTGTATAATTCTTCTTATAGCAAAATAAAGTTTAATAATTTCCTTTTCTATTAAGAGAAATTTAGAAGATGTACTGGGGTGTGTCCTGGTGAGATATGAATGTGTCTGTCTCTTGCTGACAGCTAGCACGGTGAGTTCTGTAATGACGTGTACTATCTGGCAGTGTTCTGGTGAGAACGTGGCAGGCCCAGTAACAAGCTGAATGACATTGATTGGCTTCATCTACCTGTGTTGGACCAATTCCCACACCAACTGCTGCAAACTATTGGTTGAATTAAATCACTAAAGAATCAGTAGGAACACCCAAGTCACTGGGAGGCTATTTTTACCATCACATGCCATTGTGCTTACATATCTGGCAGGCAGATTTCATTTCTGTAATGTTTTCTTTGTCTCAAGTGTCTTCTTGCCACATTTACTCACAGTTTTTGTAGGTTCTACAGGTCATTTACTGGGAACCTTGCCATCAGTTTTTTTAACAAAGTCAATTTTGTTAGAAATATGTCAAATAAAAAAAATTATAAAAAAAATTATTATGTTGCTCTGTTTTGAAGTAGCAGAAGTAGCAGAACTATGTAACTCAGCAGGACAATACAGAATGGATGAGTGCCAGTGGAACCACCGGAGGAACCACCCAAGCCTGTTTGGTTGTTAATACTCTGGCTCCTGTGTCTCTGCCAGCCCAACATACCAAAATATCCTGCTTTGCAAATAAATATCACACTTCAAAGTGAGATCGCTCTAAAGTTGACTTTAGTGCTTATACACCTGGACTGTATAAAGAACTGATTATCCTTAATATGTATGCAGTTACGCGATCTATTGGGGGCAGGTTTCAAGAAATCGAGTTCATCTCCTGTTGTTTCAAAACTTGGGCTGAATTGTTCACCCTACGTTGTAATGTTGTTCAGTGTTCACCCCACATTACAGTGACATATGACCCTGACTGTATGCCATGGAAAGTAACATTACACATACATGCCATGCTGGAGATAAATTTATGTGTAATTGCTCATGAACTCTCACATCTGGTAAATTAATATGGCAGTGTAAAACCTGCTAACTGTGTGATAATATACCCACACATCAAATATCATATACGAGTGAATATGGATATATGTGTGTGGACAGTATGGATGAGCGCCACGTCCACAGCTGTGGAGCTGTGCTGTGTGCCACAGCTGTGCGTGGCTGCAGGGAGGTGCAGGGTAATGAATGGCAGCAGATTCACTCACACACTTAGTGTAGTCCTCACTGGTAGAAGTGGTAGTACATCAGGCCCTGTCACTGAGGTGTGAAGCCACGTGTGCGTCACGGATTGGACGCAGTTATTTTAGTACTAAATAGCAGTTTACGGTAGAATCTGAATGGTGCTGCACTTGATGATGAATAAATACATAATAGGTCAGACTGGGATGTGGGATGGGTGACTGTCTACACACATTATAATCTATTAGTTATGGTTCAGCACTGGGGTGTGACTGACCATAAAAACCATTGTTTGTCCTGGTGCAAATGTTTTCAATATAAATGCTGTATTTCATTACTGCATGCAAACTTGTTTTGAAGAATAGAAAACCATGACAGTAGCTTGACAATTGGACATTTAAAAAAAATAGTGTTATAACTCATTAAATTATTACGCAAACCTTTGTGAGTGCAGACTGGTAAACAGTCTCTGCTGTCCACTTATGGGTGCTGATATTGTTATAACTGTTGTCTCTCAGACTCAAGCTGTCTACAGAAGTGAACATCCATTAATTATCATAATGTTTGCACTGTTCTTATGCAGTAGCATCAATAAATAACGTATTATTGTTTGGCCTCTGTCACTGAGAGCCCATATATGTGTATAACCACTTGAGACCACTCCAGCTTTAAGATGACTATGAAGTGTAGAGCCATGGCCACAGCAAACATGGCAGACATTCATTGGCCCTTTGCTTTGCTGCAGCCTCATGAAGTTATTATTGAAACAGTTCATTACTGTGGCTGTGACAATGATTGATTTTAACACTATGAAACTCTTAACATCAAATTCTGCTTCATTTGGCCGGCTGTAAATGTAATCCCATGGCATTTTGAAGGGAATCATTTATCTGTGTTGTATTCTGCATGAAGCTGCTGCAAGAAACAAGTGTGTTTCAGCTGTAAATAGATAATGTTCACAATGAATGATGTCCGATGAGATATAATATTTCTTTGAAATGGCGTCGTGCAACAGGGCTTTATGCAGGATCAAATTATTGCCAGTCACATGTTTTGGTTTGCCAGTCACATGTTTTGGTGGACACGTTGATGTTAACTGTTAAGCTAGTTTATAAACTTTCAAATTGTGCCTGATGACCTGACATGGACTACAAACACACACGTGACACCATTTACACTCACTTTCAAGGCATAACTAACAATATCTATGGTTTTGGAAGACATTTTTGTTTGGCTCCTTCATTTTTTTGCCCGTCCACAACCCGTCCTCCTACCCGTCCATATTCGTTTTTACCCGTCCAAATGACGGGTGGACGGGTCTCTAGATGGGTCTCTAGATAAAGCTATGTCGTGCAAGGCAGTTGATAAATGGTAAATGTAATTTAAGTTTTAAGTTGTTATGTGATAACAGTCATATATCTTATTTTTCGCTTTAGTTATAAATGGATTGTGTTCACAACTAGAATCCCCTTAGTTACCGCTAAGTCACATAAATGGAACACTATTTTAAAGGGTGATAGGTAGGTGTAGGTCATATGACAGACCTGATTGTCCAGAAACAGATGCATAAGTACAAGATAGCAGCATTTAAACATGTTTATTGCAAGAAATAGCTGTGAGGTAGCTTAGAAAAACGTCACATAGCTGGGGAAACACTGTAATGAAATGCCCAGATTTATGTCTACTCTAAACCTACATGGCATTAATTAGAAGGATGCTGGCTGGACTAACAGCAACTAGAATGCAGTAGGAGAAGCAGTGACCTGTTATCTGTGTTGGTCAGTTCTGCTGGACCTTGGTAGAAATGACCAATCTTGTGGGCTGTGTTGATTGATGTAGCACTGCTTGTGTGACTGAATCTGTTTGTGAGTCTAACCTGTGCTTGTGTACAGCAATTAGGGTAGAGCCCCAGAGGTCAGAGAAAATGGTAATCAGGATGAATTGGGAAGATATTCCTTTGGCCAGGGAGTTGGTTGTGAGGTGGGTGGGCTTGGGTCAGACTGGACAGTAGAATGAGTGGGTGGGCTGGAGTGAGAGTAGGTGGGCTTCTGTGTGGGTGGATGGTTGTGTTGAAGGTTGATGGTTTGGCTGGAATGGAGGGGGTGAATGAGGGCTAGAGTACATGGGTGGGAAGGAAGGCAGTTGATGTAATGCAGCAAATTATACTTACAGAATGGGTTCTGTGTTTGATTTGGGATATGCATATCTCATGTGCTGATTAATAATGTTGCTCCCACGGGAATCATCCAGACCCAGGCATAAAACATTCATTTGTGACATTTAAATTGATGGATTTGTAGGAATTCCATTGGTGCATCATTAATCATCTCCATTAATAGTGTATGTGTGTGCGTGAAAACATAATCTGTAGGTAAAGTCGCTTCTATCTTATTTATAGGTGGACGTCTGAATTTGATTCAATGAATGGGGAGGGGTGTAGATGATATTTTAGTGACCATGTTTTAAAGCTTTTAACTTTAGGCAAGTTTGCCCTGACCCTCTAGACATAAGATACACGTGAGAGACTAATCACACGGTTTGTATCGTCTAACATATATACAGACACAGTACATCATGATCTGGTGTGAACACTGTTGATATTTAGAACACATCATTGTGTGTAAGACAAGTGACGAGTGGAGCGTGGGAGACAAGACGACCTTTCAGTTTCAGCGCCACCTGGCTATGCAACGTGGCACTGTGCATCGAGGTGGTTTAGTACACATTATAAAACTGTAATAAAGTGTCTGTGTGCTATGCCACGTCCCCATCCGATTGTCTACTGCTGGGAACTCGCCAGTGATCGGGTGATAAAGGTGGCAGCTGGACCTTACTGCTTTCAGTCTGTGTCTGTGTAGCTGTGATCAGGCCCTATCTGTCACAGTGTAACCTTTAACAAGTTCTCACCAGCTGTTTCATACGTGGTCAATCCGCTGTGTCCTCAGTTAATGGCTGTCGATTGATTCCTGAGTGTGAGCGTGTACTCGTGAATTTCATTTCCTAATTTATTGTTCATCAATCTCATATATAGTTAATGAGTCACTTAATGACCTTGAGAAAGTTCACGGCCTGTGTGTATGTCAGTCTCATGTAGATACAGCGTAAATTATGACGTAATGTACTTTTATGTTTGGTTTGTGCAGAGTGAACATATATAAAATTATGTATGATTATTAAGAGGAAAGAAAAGAACTTCAAAGGAGGTCTAGTGCACTGCAGGAATATGGAGATAGATACTTGTTTTAAAGTTTAGTTTGTGTTGCAAGAACTTGTTGCAATGAAGTGCCAGTCGTTTAAAGATATGTCACACGCATTTAATGTTATGGTTGCTGTCTGGGTAGTTGTGGTTTACAGCACCTTCATATTCTACCACTTATTTAAATTCAATGAATGAATACAGTAGTTTTATTGCAACTTCTTGAAGCCTTGTTGCATGTATGCACTTACAGCAATGACTACTAAAACACAGTTTGCTCAAGTAATGCAAAAGTTCACAAGATTTATTTAACACAAATCAAAAACACTTGACATAAAATGCATGGGTCAGTCATTGTGTCAGAGTGAAAGTAATGCTAACAGCACTTTGTAAACTCAGCAATTGGAAAAGAGCTTTCTGGTGGAAACAATGGAATATTAAAAAAGAGTTTGAGCAATGCATGACGCATGATAGGCAGGAAGACAATACCAGCAATCTGCCAGTAATAGAAGTATTTCCGTAGCTTTCTAATTTTTTCTCCAACGAGTCTAGCCGCCCCATATCACTGTTCTGTATTGAGATCCACCATCTAATTATTATTCACTTAAGAGTACTAAAACAAAATAACTGCTATTTGCTGTCCAAATTAAGGCTATTATTTACTCACGTGTTGACATGGGACTACTTTCCAGCCAAATGGGCCTTGGTTTGCTTTTAAACTGTGGCTAATCACACTCACATCAGTTTTATCATGCATGTGTGTACTTATAGTAATTAATTATTCATCGCAACATCTTAACTGTTAGTTATTTTATTGATTATTAGTGTATACACATAACAGTTATCTAACTTTGCTGCCAGTGGTGATATTAATAGCATGTTATTGTACATAAAACGATCTATCAGTTAGTGTACTTTGATTTGCACCAGTGTCTTTGAGCACAGTACTGGACTTTTGAATACCAAAATGTTTCAGTACATTTGCACTTGGCATTTGAATAATTTAACACATTTGCATCTGAGTCGCGTTTGATCTGTACTTGATCCATTACTGATTAGTGTTTCCGTGAAAAAACTTATTGTGTAATATGCTAATGCAGAGAAGTCTTTCATATTATGGTAAAGTCACAATGTTGTTGACAATTTGCCTTTTAGTCTTTCCCTGAGGCTGAGATCAAGCATTTCAGGCTAAAAATAGAAGAAGAAAAAAGCAATGCCATGCGAATTTTTTTTTTTCGAATCGAATCAAATACCTGTAGTAGAAAATATATAAAATTACGAAAACGAATCAAATTTCGTCCCATCCTTCGTCGGTGAAGAGAGAAATAAATTCAGGCAATACATATAATAGTTAAAAGTTGTACATACTGGTTTTCCTGACATGCAGCATGTGACCATGTGCTAAAACAATTTCACCGATATTTAATTTTGTTCATTGCTCGTGTGTTGTCAGCACGTGTGAAACTGACAGATAAACAACTCTAACTCTGATTCAGCTGTAATTCGACACTGGCATACACCGTAAATAAATATAAATCTCAGGTTGGCTGATGCATGCAGGTGCCAGTTAGATTACCTGTACCACTCTGGTCTAGTGAGAATGTCACAGGAAAAAACAACCTGAAGCTACACAATGTTGGGTGGGTGAGGTTATCACTCCTGGTGAGGTTATGATTGACTGCGAGGCTGTGAACTAACTCGTCTGACAGATGCTTGTTCTCTACACCCGGATGTGTCTCCTGTAGTCATATAAACAAACCAACAGGTCTCATTTCCTTCCATTTAAGTCACATGCCACAAATACTAAGCTCTATCTTATTTAGTTATTAGTCAAACTGTCGAATAGGCAGAAACGTAATTGAAACGTTTTCACTCTACTAACTAAAGTAGTTATTGCTATTAGTGGTAATCGTGCCTTGCGGTATCTATCTGCAATTTAATCAACATTGAGTAGGCTACACTACAGTCTACAGACTTGATCATAAGTTAAACGTCATTGATGTTACCGCCTTTTTCAGTCAATATCTCCTTGTTCCATTTTTTGAGTAACTGTTGCAATCAGCAGCTTGTGATGGAGTGAGCATAAAGCCACAGTGGCCCCCTCTGGAGAGTGGGTCATCAATCCACTTACCAAAGTGCTGTTGCCAGCTTTCTCCTAGAGTTGTGTAGTTGTCATCACCTGTGGGTCAATATATATAGCACCTTGCTCCACAGTTAGCTTTTTTAGCACTTAGCATTATATTTACTGTGTTGTTGGTGTCAGAGTCATTGAACTAGCATTATATTTACTGTGTTGTTGGTGTCAGAGTCATTGAACTAGCATTTTATTTACTGTGTTGCTGGTGTTAGAGTCATTGAACTAGCATTTTATTTACTGTGTTGTTGGTGTCAGAGTCATTGAACTAGCATTTTATTTACTGTGTTGTTGGTGTCAGAGTCATTGAACTAGCATTTTATTTACTGTGTTGTTGGTGTCAGAGTCATTGAACTAGCATTTTATTTACTGTGTTGTTGGTGTCAGAGTCATTGAACTAACATTTTATTTACTGTGTTGTTGGTGTCAGAGTCATTGAACTAGCATTTTATTTACTGTGTTGTTGGTGTCAGAGTCATTGAACTAACATTTTATTTACTGTGTTGTTGGTGTCAGAGTCATTGAACTAGCATTTTATTTACTGTGTTGTTGGTGTCAGAGTCATTGAACTAACATTTTATTTACTGTGTTGTTGGTGTCAGAGTCATTGAACTAACATTTTATTTACTGTGTTGTTAGTGTCAGAGTCATTGAACTGGGGAGTAGCAAACCATCAGAGCATATTGTTTTGTTAACATTAATGAATTGGTGTAATTAGGTTTTTGATTGTGTAGTATTTATTCATGTATCCATGATCGTGTAGTATTTATTCATGTTTTTCATTGTGTAGTATTTATCAGTTGATACTACGTACTGTTCCATACCATGGCACTGTGCTTATGTCGTGAGGTGTGCTTGTGACATAACCCTGCCACACTTTATCAGTGAATGAGTAGTTCATGTATAGTTAATGCTACAAACATTGGTCCCTGGGGCCTCTCTTCTGGCGGCCTTCTGACAGTGCTCACTGGTGACAATCAATTATTGTCACCTGTTCTTGTTGTCTGTGTCTTCAAATCAATGTGTTGTTAGCAACCATTTCCTGGGCACATCAGTAACAATACACGAGTCGTGATCAGTGGTGAAAAAGTATCTTGTTGATCCTTTTGCTTTCATCATTTAAAGCATATTTATATGGGTGGATTTAATATGGATAGCTGTATTGTAATGTCTAGATCTATGTAATATTAGTAGGGTATCATTATGTTTGTTGCGTTGGTTGCCACAGGTGTGGCCTTATAGGTGCACAACGAGTGAATTACTTAATGTCTGCTTATCATTATTATCATTAGTATGCGCCTCCCAAAACCATCAATTTTATTTTTAATATTATCCTTTTTGGAGTCATCCAATTAGAAGAATGGGTTCCAACTAATTGCAATGTCATGATATCCACAGTTTGTGACTGGACACACTGTATTGTGTGTTTTTCAAGAAGCCATTGAATTTTTTTTATTTGTTCATTGTATTTACAATGTCTACTGTCTATGCAATAGAGCCATTCACTGAGGGCATTAGAGCCAGTCGCTGAGGGCAATAGAAGCAGTCACTGAGTTTGTTAGAGCCAGTCACTGAGGGCATTAGAATCAGTCACCGAGTTTGTTAGAGCCAGTCACTGAGGGCATTAGAGCCAGTCACTGAGGGCAATAGAACCAATCATTGAGGGCATTAGAGCCAGTCGCTGAGGGCAATAGAGCCAGTCGCTGAGGGCAATAGAGCCAGTCACTGAGGGCATAGAGCCAGTCACTGAGGGCAGTAGAGTCAGTCACTGAGGGCAATAGAACCAGTCACTGAGGGCATAGAGCCAGTCGCTGAGGGCAGTAGAGCCAGTCACTGAGGGCATAGAGCCAGTCACTGAGGGCAGTAGAGTCAGTCACTGAGGGCAATAGAGCCAGTCACTGAGGGCAATAGAGCCAGTCACTGAGGGCAGTAGAGTCAGTCACTGAGGGCAATAGAACCAGTCACTGAGGGCATAGAGCCAGTCACTGAGGGCAATAGAGTCAGTCTCTGAGGGCAATAGAGTCAGTCACTGAGTGCATTAGAGCCAGTCACTGAGGGCAATAGAGTCAGTTACTGAGGGCAATAGAGCCAGTCACTTAGAGCGATAGAGCCAGTCACTTAGAGCGATATAGCCAGTCACTGAGGGCAATAGAGCCAGTCACTGAGGGAATTAAAGCCAGTCACTGAGGACATTAGAGTCAGTCACTGACTCACTGAGGACATTAGAGCTAGTCACTGAGGGCAGTGTTTGTGTGTTTCAGAGACAGTGTCTGAGGAGGGCAGTCGACTGCTGGAGCTGATTCAGTCAACCAAACTGACCACCGTGGATGTGAAGTACATCATGGATGTGTTGTCCATGCAGACTGGGGCCATGACCTTTTGGACAAAGGTGGGCAAATACTTTCACTTTTATAAAGTTATGACGATGGATGTTATTGCTCTAGTGTGTTTAAATACAAAAATCTGAACAGAAGCAATCGTTAAATAGAAAAATTTGCTCTAAACAAGTTTATAAAAATTATTAATTCTCTTTAGTGTAATAGTGCGGTTATACTACGTGGCTGGTGAGAATAGTGACTAAACTGGATTGTGCCTTTAAAAATGATGTCAGCTGTAATGGTTTGTTGTCTGTTGAGTGATACGATGAGTGATGTGACAGTTTTGTCATCTGTTGTGTTCCATAGAAGATGACTAAGGGTGAGACTGACCCAGTTCTTGGACTGAAGAAGCAGTTGTCGGAGAAGGAAAAAGCCCTGCAAGAAGGTAAGTGTGCCGTCACTGTGCACCATGTTCTTCCCCCCAAATATCCTGGACTCTGTCACTCTAGCCCGTAGACACCAGTCACACCATGTAGGCTCCAACAGTCCATCTCTCCGGGATCCCAACTGTTCCCACAGTTTACATCAGTCAATAAATTACCCAAAAAAAACCAGATGAATCTTGAGTTGTTTGCTGCTAAATACCAAGTGTGGAATTTGCATTGAGAGTTTATTTATAGGTGGTCATGTGTAGTCGGTCTCTTCCTTGCCCTTTGGCCATCATATCTGGCAGGAAATCTGTGTAAACGCCTCATGCCCTGCAACTTTGGTTTCTGCAACAGCTGTGTTTGCTCTGATTAATCTAACAAGAAAGCCTTGGCAGAAGGACTTTCACAAAGCAACGCTGTAATTAACCATTCATTATTAACCCATTCCAGGGGCATCGTTCTCTGTTGATGTATCAGTTTTCTTGGTGGTCTGGTCTAAAAATAATCGCATCTTCCAAGATTGATTTCGTTTCTGTGTCTGTTGATTGTGTTGTATCATAAGTTCTGTGTTTGTTGTCGCCTGCAGCTATTTTATTAATCATGTCAGCCATTTCCACCATTCTCTGCTGCTGTCTTCGTGTCAGTCACTTTCACCATTCTCTGCTGCTGTCTTTGTGTCAGTCACTTCCACCATTCTCTGCTGCTGTCTTCGTGTCAGTCACTTCCACCATTCTCTGCTGCTGTATTCGTGTCAGTCACTTCCACCATTCTCTGCTGCTGTCTTCGTGTCAGTCACTTCCACCATTCTCTGCTGCTGTCTTCGTGTCAGTCACTTCCATCTTTCTGTGCTGCTGTCTTTGTGTCAGTCACTTCCACCATTCTCTGCTGCTGTCTTCGTGTCAGTCACTTCCATCTTTCTTTGCTGCTGTCTTTGTGTCAGTCACTTCAACCATTCTCTGCTGCTGTCTTCGTGTCAGTCACTTCCACCATTCTCTGCTACTGTCTTCGTGTCAGTCACTTCCATCTTTCTCTGCTGCTGTCTTCGTGTCAGTCACTTCCATCTTTCTGTGCTGCTGTCTTTGTGTCAGTCACTTCAACCATTCTCTGCTGCTGTCTTCGTGTCAGTCACTTCCACCATTCTCTGCTGCTGTCTTCGTGTCATTGACTTCAACCATTCTCTGCTGCTGTCTTCGTGTCAGTCACTTCCACCATTCTCTGCTACTGTCTTCGTGTCAGTCACTTCCATCTTTCTCTGCTGCTGTCTTCGTGTCAGTCACTTCCATCTTTCTGTGCTGCTGTCTTTGTGTCAGTCACTTCAACCATTCTCTGCTGCTGTCTTCGTGTCAGTCACTTCCACCATTCTCTGCTGCTGTCTTCGTGTCAGTCACTTCCACCATTCTCTGCTGCTGTCTTCGTGTCAGTCACTTCCACCATTCTCTGCTGCTGTCTTCGTGTCAGTCACTTCCATCTTTCTGTGCTGCTGTCTTTGTGTCAGTCACTTCAACCATTCTCTGCTGCTGTCTTTGTGTCAGTCACTTCCACCATTCTCTGCTACTGTCTTCGTGTCAGTCACTTCGGCACTTATGTACAAGTCGGACCCACCTCAATTTTGCCATTATAACTGTATTTTTGCCAACATTTGATACTTGATTTGGTTAATTCAATCAATTATAATCATCTTGTGCATATTTATGTTTTATAAACAGCGCGTCTTAGCAGGCTTTCGAGGTCGAAAAGACAGTGCGGTCGGCATAGACAAACTGTTTATCGCTCATTCCATGTGCACAGCGCAGTAACACATGCACCGCTGCGCTTGCGACTGGCACAAATCGCGCTGTCTTTTCGACCTCAAAAGTATGCCAAGACGCGCTGTTTATAAAACATAAATATGCGCAAGATGATTATAATTGATTTAGTTAACCAAATCAAGTATCAAATGTTGGCAAAAATACAGGTATAATAGCAAAATTGAGGTGGGTCCGACTTGTACATAAGTGCCGTCACTTCCATCTTTCTGTGCTGCTGTCTTTGTGTTGGTCACTTCAACCATTCTCTGCTGCTGTCTTCGTGTCAGTCACTTCCACCATTCTCTGCTGCTGTCTTCGTGTCAGTCACTTCCATCTTTCTGTACTGCTGTCTTTGTGTCAGTCACTTCCACCATTCTCTGCTGCTGTCTTCGTGTCAGTCACTTCCATCTTTCTGTGCTGCTGTCTTTGTGTCAGTCACTTCAACCATTCTCTGCTGCTGTCTTCGTGTCAGTCACTTCCACCATTCTCTGCTACTGTCTTCGTGTCAGTCACTTCCATCTTTCTCTGCTGCTGTCTTCGTGTCAGTCACTTCCATCTTTCTGTGCTGCTGTCTTTGTGTCAGTCACTTCAACCATTCTCTGCTGCTGTCTTCGTGTCAGTCACTTCCACCATTCTCTGCTGCTGTCTTTGTGTCAGTCACTTCAACCATTCTCTGCTGCTGTCTTCGTGTCAGTCACTTTCACTATTCTCTGCTACTGTCTTCTTGTCAGTCACTTCCATCTTTCTCTGCTGCTGTCTTCATGAGTCACTTCCATCTTTCTCTGCTGCTGTCTTCATGAGTCACTTCCATCTTTCTATACTGCTGTCTTTGGGACAGCATTTTTTCTTCGCAGCGGTCACTTTCATCTGTCTTATCAATTTCCAAGATGAAGCTTTTGGCCAGCTACTTTCTCGCAGTGTTTAGCCGCTAGTGCACACTGTGTAAGCCACTGGTGGTTTCCCCTTTGCTGAGAATACTTCTGGGGGGTGTGGCTTTGAATGCCCCGTAAACTATGATCCTTGTTAAGAAGGAACACGTTGAAATGATTTCACCTGAACCTATTGGTGCATTGGCAACAAAATCTTATCGCAGTTTCATCTTTACAATGACACGTTTGCAGCAGAACAGATTACTTGGAGAATGTCAAGTGTCACACAGCAACATGATCATATTTTACCACAGAAAAGCAGTGTAGCATTATATTTATTCATTGACATGTAAAGGACATGTCTCCTATTGTGAAAGTGGTAATGATGTGGAAATTTACACGAGACACTGCATAGTGTATAGATAACAATGCACTGCACTTAATGCAGTATGGGGGAGAAAATGTACAATAATTTGCTGCATTCCATTCATTTTAGTGTACATAAAGCATTGTAGATTTACACTGGTTATTAATTTAGTGCTTACATTGCTAGCTACCTACGCAGGAACTATTGATGAAAAGTAAATTTACTGTGACTAGCACTAACTTCAGTTTGGGATTTTTTTGAAATGTTAGGAATGTATAAATTTACAACAGTTACATAGACTTCAGTGTGGTGGAAATATTAATAAATCTACACAGACAATGTACAATGCATCGCCAGTAGAATGCATTACATGGACTGCTGCATGTGGCACATGTCAGGTCATGCATAATGCATGATGTCACGATTTCTGTGAATATGGCACCAGATGGGAACAGTGTGTACAACGACACAGCTGTTGTTTGCCTGTTGTCCCTGTTACCAGCGAGTTGCTATTGTGGTCAAGATGGTTATCAGCTAATGACCAGCCTGTACATGTACTGCTCTGCCATATTAATTAACAAGGTGGACAGTAGGTCGCTGGATGCTTTTGTGCTGGACGTTGATATCCCAGTAGACGTGGTGGTGTCATCCTTTGGGAGCAAAGTTCCAACACTGGTGGCGAATGAATACATTTTGAAAATATGCGTGTGTGTATGATTGCGTTTGTGTGTGTGCGTGTGAGCGTGTTAGCGAGAGAGCGAGAGAGTGCATGGCTACATGGCTGCATGCATGGATTGATCCACATGCTATATTTCTTGCCAGAATGTGTATGGCTGTGACAGTACCAGACACCATTGTGTGTATAGCTGTGACAGTGCTAGACACCATTATGGCTGTTACATTACCTGTGGATGAACCGTGGTCACTGGGATTACTTCCAACAATACACTGGACGCTGCCAGCTGTTCTCTTTCCATTGACAAACACCTTCAGTTGCACTGCAGATTCACAAGTCACAACCCCAGTCCCTAACTAACTCTTTGACAAACTGCAGTTCTATGTCATTAATTGTAATTAATATAAAATAAAGTATATCTGAACTAGTAAACTATTAGTTAATAAAAAGTTAAATGATATGCTGGTTGAGCTAATTAAAAATAAATAAAAATATGTTGACATCGAATTCTCTTAAATTGAAGGAAATATTATAGACACATTTCAAATTTCAGAATCTCTGTCTGCTCATGAAAGCTTTGTAGTACACCAAATTAAAAACATCCAAATTGTATATTTCTTATATATCTTTCCTTCAGAAATAAATGTTTATATTAACATTAACTGAACTACATCTTTAGTTGATGAGGTGAAATAGGTAGCACGCCAGCTAAACTCAGTCTACGTTTCACCCTGTAATTTCAGTAACATCTTTTTACAGAGTAAATTTACACTTGATCAGGTCATTCAGTAAGATGTGTTACAGAGTCAATCACTCAGTAACGTATGTGTTACAGGGTCAGTCATTCAGTAACATGTGTGTTATAGAGTCAGTCATTCAGTAACATGTGTGCTACAGGGTCAATCATTCAGTAACGTATGTGTTACATAGTCAATTATTCAGTAACGTGAGTGTTACATAGTCAATTATTCAGTAACGTATGTGTTATAGAGTCAGTAATTCAGTAACGTGTGTGTTACAGAGTCAATTATTCAGTAACGTATGTGTTACAGAGTCAATAATTCAGTAACGTGTGTGTTACAGAGTCAATAATTCAGTAACGTGTGTTACAGAGCAGTCACGGGCCATGGCAGCCAACAACCAGGTGAAGACGATGAAGCAGGAGCTGGCTCAGGAGAAACAGAAGTACGCCCAGCTTGAGAAACATTCCCATGAGCGCATCACTTCACAGGTAACTGGCCCCTCTGTTGTTATGATGAGTGGTGTGGCAGTCTGTTTCATGTGGCACAGGTTTTGTGCAGTAATAACGTTTTGTGTAGCAAATGTAATCATATGCAATTTCTTGACTTCATCACCTTGAACTTGGCATACCAGATTGTTTTACCTGATAAAAATGTGCAGAAAATGCTATTTAATCAGCAGTTCTGTGCCACCTTTTATTGTATAAAACAACTATTTAGTGATGATTGCATATTCTTTTAAGACATTCTAAATATTTATTGCCAGCATCCTTACAGTCACCAGAACAGCTAATGCATGGCAACAAAAACGTTTGATTTATTCATCAGTAGAAAAAATAGTATGTCAATTATTCATCTGTAATTTAGAATGTGTGGCACAAATTGGCAGGCAGATCAAAGCTGCATGGTCAGATAGTGAATCTTCATATTATACCTCACTGTAAAAAATGATAAGCAGTCAGTCATTTTTAGTATGTATTGAATACTGGTGAAAATATTATTCATGTCAGGAAATTAATTGTAGGTTGCATAGCATGTACAGAGACATTATGTATGTTCAATAGCCATGTGTCTCGACGAAAATGTGTTTGTCTGACCATCTCTGGCTGCTCAATGCTCATGTGTCAGTTTGTCATGTTGATCTGTCTGTTTGTCCATCCGTCCACATGTCTGTCCGTCCGTCTGTCCGTCTGTCCGTCTGTCCGTCAGTTTTGTGTGGCAGTCTACTGACAGCCCTGTGTTGTCACTGGTGCTTCAGAGTCATGAGATCGAGGCGCTGCACGCACGCATGCAGGCGACACACGACCAGCACGTGAGTGAGATGCAGGCCACACGCATGCAGCTCGACCAGGTGAAGGGTAGTGCTGGCGGTGGCGACCAGAGGGCGCTAGTGGCACAGCTGAACAAGGAGAACAAACAGCTGAAGGAGCAAGTAGCAGCAGCGGCCGCAGCAGCAGCGAGCCAGTGAGTTTGCTAAGATTGAGTTCCGAGTTTTATAGTTACAAAAAAATACAGTTTTACACTGAACACTGGAACAAATAGAAATGATAATAACGATCTAGATTGAGCATTGTAATAGAAATAATAAAGATATGGAGTGAGCATTGTATTAGAAATAATAAAGATATGGATTGAGCATTGTAATAGAAATAATAAAGATATGGAGTGAGCATTGTAATAGAAATAATAAAGATATGGATTAAGCATTGTAATAGAAATAATAAACATAGATTGAGCATTGTAATAGAAATAATAAAGATATGGATTGAGCATTGTAATAGAAATAATAAACATAGATTGAGCATTGTAATAGAAATAATAACGATATGGATTGAGCATTGTAATAGAAATAATAAAGATATGGAGTGAGCATTGTAATAGAAATAATAACGATCTAGATTGAGCATTGTAATAGAAATAATAAAGATATGGAGTGAGCATTGTATTAGAAATAATAAAGATATGGATTGAGCATTGTAATAGAAATAATAAAGATATGGAGTGAGCATTGTAATAGAAATAATAAAGATATGGATTAAGCATTGTAATAGAAATAATAAACATAGATTGAGCATTGTAATAGAAATAATAAAGATATGGATTGAGCATTGTAATAGAAATAATAAACATAGATTGAGCATTGTAATAGAAATAATAACGATATGGATTGAGCATTGTAATAGAAATAATAAAGATATGGAGTGAGCATTGTAATAGAAATAATAAAGATATGGAGTGAGCATTGTAATAGAAATAATAAAGATATGGAGTGAGCATTGTAATAGAAATAATAAACATAGATTGAGCATTGTAATAGAAATAATAAAGATATGGATTGAGCATTGTAATAGAAATGATAAACATAGATTGAGCATTGTAATAGAAATAATAACGATATGGATTGAGCATTGTAATAGAAATAATAAACATATAGATTGAGCATTGTAATAGAAATAATAACGATATGGATTGAGCATTGTAATAGAAATAATAAACATATAGATTGAGCATTGCTAACTAAAATAAAACGCACTGAGAAAGCATAAAATGCTTAGCACCTTTCATAGTTAACACCATGGTTGTTGTTGGTTGATTGCCTGACTGACTTGGTGGTGTGGTTAACATGGTGTTGTGTTTGACAGAGTGGACACAAGTGGTGTGTTTGAAAGTGTGTTGTGTTTGACAGAGTGGCCACAGATGGTGTGTTTGAAAGTGTGTTGTGTTTGACAGAGTGGCCTCAGATCGTGTGTTTGAAAGTGTGTTGTGTTTGACAGAGTGGCCACAGATTGTGTGTTTGAAAGTGTGTTGTGTTTGACAGAGTGGCCACAGATGGTGTGTTTGAAAGTGTGTTGTGTTTGACAGAGTGGCCACGGGTGGTGTGTTTGAAAGTGTGTTGTGTTTGACAGAGTGGCCACGGGTGGTGTGTTTGACAGTGCATTGTGTTTGACAGTATGGCTGCTGTGGGGGGTTGTTTGTCAGTGTGTTGTATTTGACAGAGTGGCACCCACGGGGGGGTTGTTTGACAGTGTGTTTGACAGTGTGTTGTGTTTGACAGTGTGTTGTATTTGACAGAGTGGCCGCCACGGGTGGTGTGGACATTGAGAACATGAAGAAGCAGCTGAAGATCATGCAGGATGAGCTGACCAAGAACGTGTTGAAGACAAACGCGGCAGAGAACCTGAAGAAGAGCATGGACAGCAAGATCAACAGCTACAAGGACCAGATCGCCAAACTGGAGGCCGCACAGGTCCGTCTCAGTCATCTCATCTCAGGTCATTCACAGTCAGCAAGTGAAAGAAGGATGTTGTGGACATCTTAATCCAACCTTGTCTATGTTATTAAATATATTGTCAATATGTTGAAGGTATATTGCCTACCAGTTGGGCTTTAATTAGCATAAATTAAGTTTGAGATGTCACGGTTCTGCCCATAAAACATTCAGATAGTAAATAAAAAGTTAAAATGCTAAGTAGATACTATGACACCTACATTTTTTTATTGGGTATAGAAACAGACAAAGTCACATTAAGAAGCAGTTAGCTTGGGTGACGTCTTATGTGGAGTCAGAGCAGTTGGGTAGAATGTGCAGTCAATTGTTTGTTATTGTGACGTTGTGAAGTGTGTATATGTTCAAACATTGATTGCTCCGAGGTGTTTTAATAAACGCTTGTGTTTAGATATCTGTGTAATTTAGCTGTTGTGTGGATGACTACAGGATGACTTGCCATTCAGCAGCCAACATAAACTTAATACATCAGTCTAGTTTAGTTACATTTATCCACATATACTACTCACATTTTGTTAGGGATCACTATTTAGGGCGGTATTATATTTTACGGCATGGGTATCACACAAAAACTAAAAACAGCATGAATTCGAGGACATGTTTATTTCCTGAATTTCATTGCTATATACCAAATGTGAACAATAGGTAACATGCGTTCTGTCATCAAAGAAACAGACCCCAAAATATAGGTTTTCCCCAGACACCCCAAAATAGAGGTTTCAGAATGTTACTCCAAGTCATGAAAATGTCCCAATCAGTTCAATTACCAGCAGCAACAACTGTCAGTAGCTTGTGTGTGACCCACATGATGCAATCACAGCCTGGCAACAGCGTTTCATGCTTCCAATGAGTCTTTGGATGGCTGCCATTTCAAGATTGTTCCATTACAAACATTGTGTGATCCTTAGCAAATTTTGAGTAGTATATATTGTTGTGACAGTGACCCATCACTGTGTCCTTACAGTGAAGTAAACATCTTGTTGGGTAAATCATTTCAGCGTGACACCGAAGCCGTCCTGTCGAAGAAGCTGAACGAGACGACGGAGGAGCTGCGTCGTGAATCGCACAAGGCGCAGACAATACGACAGGAAATGGAAAAGATGAAACAGGCTAGTGGCAAGGCGGAACAGGAGCTGGCAGCTCTGCAGCAGAAGATGCAGAGTCTGGAGGCTGCCCGGGCTCAGGACATGGACAACTTGACCGCCGTCCAGAACAAACTCAAGGTCAGTGTGTGGCTGTGGTAACGCAACATTACCATCTTCCACCTTAGTCTATTTCATAAGCTGTATCGCTCTGTTCCATGCCCTGTATGAGTCTTCTACACTTTGTGTTCTGCCGTTCTTTCCGTTTTAAAGGAGTTGGTTTGGACATCATGTCTTGATATTTGCAGTGCACAAAATCAGCTTGAAAATATTATAATTTTCTGTTAATTGAAAAATGTAGTCAGCTAGGAAAAAGTGGTATGGTCATCATGAGTAACGAACAGTGTACTTACCAGGAAGTGTGCAACTCAGGTATGTTGCATTAGGAACATGTGTAAATCGTTGTTTTTGCACCAGGAACTGTGTAGACCAGTATTGTTGCACCAGGAAGTGAATGTCTACCCACATGACTCCAAGCTGTAGCTGTGATGTTGTCATGTGATGTGATGGACAGGAAGAAGAAGAAAAATTTGTTTTTATTTTACCATTTCTTTAAAACAATACACACATACACATTATCCATGTCACACATAAATAATCAGAACAATACAAACATAAAAATCACAGCAAACGTGGTAATAATGCATATAATTAACAATACAACCTGGGGTCAGGAGACTCCTCTAAGACCGGGCTAGTCGCTATCGAGGAGCCACCTTTCAGGAAATTTTACGTACAGAATAATTTCATATAGAACAAATTCTTCCAGAAACTAAACAACTAAAAAAAAAAAAGATGTATGTGCACAGCTGACAAGATTATTGTATCCAGGAGGCGGAGGCGAGGCGGGGTGAGGCTGTGTCAAGGGTGGCTGCCGTGGAACTCAAGGCTGAACAGAAAGACCAGGAACTACAGGTGAGTAAACTTCACCTCCAGTGCATTTATGTGTTCACATTGTCACTTAGAACACCTGTCATAATAATAATAATAAACATTATTTATTCACGATGACCTTATAAAATGTACATTTTGTCTCCCTAAGGGTCGTGATTGCTAACGCAAGTGTATTATCAAACATATACACGCATTAAACAATTTGATCGACTACCTTATACATTGCGTAATGCGTTAATATATAGTGAATAAAAAAATTGAATAAAAATTTATCATGGCTTGGAGCTGTTTGAAATGTCCACATAATATACCGTTGATTCTGTTTGACTGGTTTATGCATAAACTAACTTCATAAGAGATGCAGAAAATATCATACATTAAATGCTCACAAAATTTCACTTGCTTTACCGGACACCTTCGTTGAGAAATATAAACCAAACGCTAACTTCATAAGAGATGCAAAAATATCATACAATAAATGTTCATAAAATTTCACACACTTCACAGGACACTTTCTTTGAGAAACAAGCACTAACTGAACCATTTCTGTTGACAGCAACTGATGCAGGAGAACGCGTCACTGATGACCCAGCTGGAGGTCCAGAAGACAGTCGTCAGTCAGGTGCAGCAGTCGGCAGGGGGCGCTGATGTCAACGCGGAACAAGTGCGAGTAGAGTTGGAGCAGCAACAGAAACTGTGAGTGCTGCCACCAGGGGCAGTTTAGTTTCATTTTCAACGATGCAAGAATGCTTCACTTTCTAATGCTTCAACTACATCGTTTGTTTGATCTAATATACTGTGACAGAACGTTTGGTTATAACGTTTAAAATGAAATGTCATCTTTTTCTGAATTTTTAGTTAACTTATTAAACAAGCTGACAACTCTTTTATTTACCTCTGTAATTTATCTCTAAACCTTGAACAACTTGAATCTCTTTGACATAAACAAATTTTATGACTTCACCAGATGTTTTTCAATTGTCTTGAAATTATGCTGCTTATGGCACTCATAAGATAGATGTTTATTTAAGATGTTTATTTTTAGACCCCAAAATAAGTACATGAATTCAATAATCATAACGTGAAACATAAACAAAACGTCATACATCAGTAATTTAAAACGGTGAAATGGGGGTCAGTGACTCCTTTTAAGACTGAAAAGTTGCTATCACAGGAGCCACTCATAACCATCATCCTTTAGCTGTCTGTTTCCCCTAACCTGGTAGTCAGTCACAGTATGTGACCATCTCGACATTGTTCATGTTTTATGTGTAGACTGAGCGAGAAGGAGACAGACCTGCAGCGGGTGAGGTCAGAACTGGACGGTCACACGGCCAAGGTCCAGACCTTACAGGAGGAACTGGACGCTCAGAAGAAGAAGAACGACGTGAGTTGTCTCCCTGTTCTCCTGCGAGTCTTGGCACTTAGCAACTTGGCACTGGTTGGGTGGTTTTGGTGTGTTTAAGTACTGAGGTGTTGGCATTTTACCTAGCAACTTGACACTGAGTGTGTATGTGTCTAGCAGTCGTTTGTTGACGGGTGTCGTATAACACATTAATCTGGCTGGTAGTTTTTACATAGAAAGCTGTCGTATAAGGTGTGGCGTTTGGTGTTGATGTAGTTGTGCCGGGGATGTATAAAAAGATTTTTTTGGCAAATAAATGTACTTGGAAGAAAGCTATTAATCTTGATGATTAACTGAGTATCATAAATTGTTCCAGTGTAGACAATCGACTTTATTGTTTCGTTTTTTCATTCGGTCATAGCCATTTGTTTGTGAGGCCTTCTGTAGATTTGTCTCATCCAAACGGGGATCTTTGTCATTTCCGTCTGTCAGCTCTACTTTGTCCTCTACTTCTATGGTTAATGTTGAATATTCCTTCCTTGTCACACGTCAGAGTTACTTCTTTCTCAAGTCAGTTAGCACTTGGCATAAATGGATAAGTTAAATGTTCCCCCTGAATATTGGAGTTTAATCAATATTGGGTTTAATTTGTCGGAGTTTAGTCTATCTCCTTTGAAGAGCAATTTGTGTTATGAAGGTGATTAAAGCTAAATAGTGTGTTCATTGTTACAGTCCCAACCTCTGTATCATGGATCTCCCTCAAATAATTCTTTGTGAATTAGATTAAGTGGATTTGTATTCATTTCACTGTGTTGCCTTCACTGCACAGTTTGTTTGATTCACTGTTTTATTCGTTCCGTGGATATTCACTTGAGTTTTATACTTACCTGCACCCTACAACAAATTAAACCAACAAAAACCAACTGATCATGAAAAAAGAACAAGGATGCAGACCAGACTGACCAGTTAATCTTATATCTAGTTATCCATTTTGTCATAGTAAAATAGTAAAGAGGAATATAAGACAATGATTGTATTGTTAACCCACTCCTCTGAAAATAAAATGATTGTATTTTAAACCCTCTTCCTGTAAGACACACACAATGATTGTATTGACATTCTCCCTGATAAACATGCAGTGATTGTATTTTTATACATCCCTAACCCCCGTACATTTGCAGCAATCGAATAGTTAACCCTCTCCTATACACATGCAGTGATTGTATGGTTAACCCTCTCCCCATAGACTCTTCGCAACAGAAACTGGAAGGTGATGGATGCCTTAGCTCAGGCGGAAAAGCGTGCAGACAGTTCAGTACAGTTGGGTGTCGATCTCGAAACGAAAACCTCGGAACTTGCACAAGTCAGCGATGAGCTTCAGAGGGTTAAGAAGGCCGTCCATGTAAGAAGTGTTTTGTTCGTGCACTCTCCGTACGTTGTCTTGTGCTTCTTTCTGTTCTCCGTTCTTCAGTTACTTCTGCTTTTTGTTTGTAGTTTTAGTGTTCTGTTTGTTGTTTTGTCCTAATTAAGCATTTTGTCTCGTGTTTGGTTCACATTAGTTGCTTTTGTTTATGGTGCTTCTGCGGTACTGTCTGTCGTGTGGGCGTAGACAGTATAAATATCCAACAGATAATAGAAATTTGTCATAAATACAGCAGAGAAAACTGACATAAAACTATGTTTGCATGTTGCTGTTTTATGTAATATATAAATGGGAGATTCTTTCTTTTCTGTATCCGGTGGTTTCTGTTATAAGTAATGGACCTGGATGTTTTCTGGCTGTTGATTCAAAGGTTTGCATGCTCTGGGTATGCTTCTCGCTTGATGTGACCACAAGGTTGCTTCAGCATGGCTGTAGTTGTTAACTTTATTGTTATTTACCCAGAACATGTCCACAAATTTAATCTATTGTTTAACATTATTACCTGTCCCAACTAAGAAGCAGAGCAGACTAAATGGTAATTTGATCAATTGTAACCCTTTATAGATGTGATGATAGTAGTTTACTGTAATTGAAACAATTGAATACTGAATACCATTCATAAGTTAATAGTAATTGAAACCTGGTCATTCTTTTGAAGCACATTTGGTGACAGTAAATTGGTTCTGATAGTGATTGCCTAAGTATGTTTTAACGAATCATTCACAAACATAAGTTTCTAAATCTGTTATGGGGTAAAGTGAGTCATGATGGGATGTGTTGTGAGTAGGAGCTGGAGAGTGAGAGTCGTGTGATGTGTTGTAGGAACTGGAGTGTGAGAGTCATGTGATGTGTTGTAGGAGCTGGAGAGAAAGAGAGAGAAAGTCATATGATGTGTTGTATGAGCTGGAGAGTGAAAGTCATATGATGCGTTATAGGAGCTGGGGAGAGAAAGTCATGTGATGTGTTGTAAGAGCTGGAGAGTGAGAGTCATGTGATGTGCTGTAGGAGGTGGAGAGTGAGTCATGTGATGTTTTGTAGGAGCTAAAGAGTTAGAGTCATGTGATGTGTTGTAGGAGCAGGAGAGTGAGAGTCATGTGGTGTGTTGTAGGATGTGGAGAGTGTGTCATGTGGTGTGTTATATGAGTTAGAGAGTGATTCATGTCATGTGTTGTAGGAGGTGGAGAGTGAGTCATGTGGTGTGTTATATGAGTTAGAGAGTGTCATGTCATGTGTTGTAAGAGGTGGAGAGTGAGTCATGTGGTGTGTTATATGAGTTAGAGAGTGAGTCATGTCATGTGTTGTAGGAGCTAAAGAGTGAGAGTCATGTGATGTGTTATATGAGTTAGAGAGTGAGTCATGTCATGTGTTGTAGGAGCTAAAGAGTGAGAGTCATGTGATGTGTTGTAGGAGCAGGAGAGTGAGAGTCATGTGGTGTGTTGTAGGATGTGGAGAGTGAGTCATGTGATGTGTTGTAGGATGTGAAGAGTGAGTCATGTGGTGTGTTGTAGGATGTGGAGAGTGAGTCATGTGGTGTGTTGTAGGAGGTGGAGAGTGAGTCATGTGGTGTGTTGTAGGAGGTGGAGAGTGAGTCATGTGATGTGTTGTAGGAGGTGGAGAGTGAGAGGACAGCAGAGTGTCAGCGACTGAGGGCTGAGGTGGAGGCGAAGGCGGTCCAGCTACAGAAGGTGCAGGGAGAACTGGATGAGATGCACAAGGAGCACAGTGTACGTGTCCTTGTTGTCACCACTCCAACTGGTGTCCTCTCTCACAGGACACTCAACAGGACACAGTGTGTCTGTCTTAGAGCTAGTCATGTGTTTGTATTTAAAAATATGAACAAGTTAATTCAGGTTCAGGTTAAGTGGTTAATTTTCTAGTGAGTGACATTTTGGTGCATTGACACCACCCTGGCATCACCATGGGTACGAAATATTTCTAGGAGCTAATGACACCCTTTACAGGGTTCATACAACAGGAAATCATACATTTGGTAGAAGAATTCCATCTGTAACATTGTGGGGATGTTTTGAGTATCGAGGCAGTCTCTTGGTAACAACTTCATGTTCATGGTCAGTGTGTTGTGGTCAAATGTGGGCAGTGTGTTGTGGTCAAATGTAGTCAGTGTCCTGTGACCAGATGTTTTGACCGAGTGTGTTTCACCCGTCCAGGCTCTCCAGCAGCGGTCAGTTGCTGACCAGGCAGCAGGAGACACAAAGGCAACGTCACAGTTGACCAGTGTCCAGTCAGAGTTGGAGCGTACGAGTGGTCAGCTGAAGGCGGTCACTGCAGAGGTGGAGCAGCTGAAGCAACAGAACCAGGTGAGACATTTATTTCACAATCGGTCAGTTTGTTCCAGGTATTGTGTGTCCAGCTGACCAAGTTGTGGTCATTGTAGTGGCTTGACTGGATCGGTTGTGAGTTGGTCATGATGACTGACCAGTGTGAGTAATGCATATGTTGTTGCAGCCAGAACAACAGCTGTCATCATCACCTGATCACACGCACTCTCCTCACATCTCATGTTTTCATCACTCTGTATATACATGAAATGTATGTTTTGAGTTATTTGTCCTTCAGCTCCAAGTTGTGTTTAATTTAGTATAGAATCAATGAATGCACTTGCACAACTAATTACTGTTTTGTGTAATCTTTTGCAGAGTTGAAGGGTTGAACATGTAAATGTGTTGGACTTATAATAGTCTTGAAATATCTGTGTTATCCATCTCCATCAATCTTGGTGAACACCACACAGTCTTGTGTTTCAGTCAGACAATGTATTTATACTGACCATCATAATAATGAAAATACAATATAGTATTTTGAAGTTTATGTCAAAGTCATGTCAAGTTGCAGTCTGATGCGTAATGTAGACTATAAATAGTATAATTGAAGACAAATATTTGGTGTGACACATTTGAGTTGTGACACATTTGAGTCGTCATATACATTCCACAAGATGTGATGGCCTGGGCAATGGACGGATGAAATGGTGCCTTTAATTAGTAATCCATTTAAAAAACTTACAGAAACTTGCTGACGAGTCAAATACAAAGGTCGAACAGCTGAAGGGTGAACTTGAAGGTCGATCTGGTGAGGTCGCGACCTTACGTGTACAGTGTGAGACCCTCGGCAAACAGAATAAAGTGAGACTTCTCTCTTCATTTGGCGGTGAAAGAGCAACTCCAGTTGTTTCACAACCTGTTCCCCGTCTTACATTACTTTAACAATAATATGAGTGGGGAATTTGTTCTTGCACAACAGTAGACTTTTTAAATGTCATTTGTTATGTTAAGTAAAGGAATTATGATGATAACACTGGCTAATTCCAAGTTTTTGTAAGTATATACTTCAAACACAGAAAAATGCCTGTTGACTTGGCAATGAAAATTTTGTACATGTAGCAATCATATCTTGAAAGCTGCTTCTTTATGGAATTCAATCATGTTTTGGTAACATCAAATAAGTACTGACAATTTGCATCATAGGAGAAGGTCGAATTAGCCAGCTTGGAAGCAGAAAAATCCGCACAAGAACTGAGTGCACTTCGTGAACAGTTGAAAAACCGAGAAAACGATTTACTGAAGCTTCAGGATGATTTGAAGGTTGCTCAGAAAGAGAAAGACGTAAGCGACTGTTAAATACACATTGAGTAGATATAAGTAATGCAGCATCTGAACAGCTGTGTGTTGTCAGAAACTAAAGACTTTTGTGGTTCTGTAAAATGGACTTGTCTGTCAAAACTGATGCAAGAGGGTCAAATGAACCTAATATCTATGAATACTATTTATCTTAGGATACTACAAAAGTACACGTGAATTTGATTATGTCACTAAAAGTACTTCATAATAATAATAAATTTGTTTTTGGCAACTGAAAATATTTAAAATGTTAATATTTGAGTCCGACATGCAAATTAGATGATGATTTACCTTGTGGTACTAGCAAGTGTTTTATTTTCTCTAAACGTGTGTGTCACACATTCACCTGTTTATCCTACGTCAGTCGCCAGTACCTGTGCTGACACCTGGTTTAATGCGACAGGAGTTAGCGGCGAGTGTCGCTGAGTCGGCGTCAGCGTCGGCGGATGACGCCGCAGTCGAAGTGACACGCCTCCGTCAGTGCTTGGAGTGCAAGGAGAGTGAGCTAGAGATTATGCAAGGTTGGCTTAGCAAGGGCGAGCAAGCAACCAAAGTAAGCATTGAGTAGGGCACGTGGCTTTCAGTGGATTGTTGTCTGTCGCCTGTGTGAAGGAAGCAGTCCACCACATATCTCGGTGGTCTGCTTTCTTGTTATCTATTCTAATACGTAGTCTCCCAATTACACTCCACCCTTTAGTTTCCTGTGTTTCTCTTTCCTGTACTACTGACTGGTCTATGGCCCGGGGAAATGGAGACATTCAACAATGTTCACAGGCAGAGCATGTTTTTCATTTTTACAACCGTAGGACTAATAAGAAAACTTTCAGATTTATTTATCTGTTGTGAGAAACAAATATTAGTGACTATCATGACTTCACCTATGTGGTTGTCTTGGTCAATAAACAGTTTCTTCATATTGGAATCAGCTGTTAAGACACTGTCAGTGAAATATTCCAAACTGATTGATATCCGTGTGACAGGTACTTGCGATATGTGCCTGTATGTGACAGCATTAGTCCTGAGCAGATGTAACACAAATAAAGCAGTACGGTGATTTCATATACCTAGTTCAGTACAAACCCGGGTTATCCCTGATGTAATCTAATTGTGGCCAAAGTGACATGACCGCTGACCGGTGTCCACTACCGCAGGACTTAGAGGCAGAGAGACAGAGGGCCGATGAGTTGGCCAGTCAGTTGTCGAAGAGGTCTGATGAGGTCGGTCAGTTGCGGGAGCGGGCAGTGGCCAGTGAGGCTGCACTGGACACACTGCAGAAGCAGCTGAAGGCTGTCTCGCAGGAGAACGAAGTAAGCGCGTTGGACGTCAGCTTCTTCTCAGCTAACACTTAGTTACCCCCCCTCGCCGCTCGCTGTTGTTGCTTTAACGTCGTCGTAGTCTTTAATCTTACTTACAGGTGACGACATCAACGTAACTGTTTGTTAACACGTTTCTTGTTTGTGTGTTGTTACATTTACTGCGTATGTGTTAACACATTGATTGCGTTGCTGTAGTGATGCGTTGTGTGATGTCACTCATTGTGCCTGTTGTTAACATTGGCCACTCACAATTCCAGGATTAACCCTTTGCCTCCTGCCAGCTATACAGGAAGTAGAGCTTGTGATGAATTCTCACATTGTTTATTGTTCTCTTACAGCTGCTGTTTTCTTGCTATTAATCCAGTTACTTTTTGACTATATTAACAGCCACAAATGACAATAAGTCGTGTTTCAGGGAATATAAATTAAAGATGTGAGATTAAAGTTTTTCCTAATTTAAATTAAATATACTCTAAACAATAATGTCTTGATATTCACATTTTTTTTAACCCTCTCCATCACCCTGTTCAAGGCCTGTTGTGGTTACATTTTGCTGTACATTTTTTGCACAGTTGTGCTCTTAGCGACCAGGGGTGACATCGCATTTAACACTTGGCATTTCGAGCCTGAAATGTATATCATAATATTCTTATAGTTGTAATGTAAGGTTGTGTTTCATTTTTAAAAGAAAATTAGATTAAATAAAACCAATCGGTGACAGCATGACTTGCATGTTAATCTGTGCTGTAGGTAACACAGAATATGGATTGCGTATAATGATTCACACATTTCCTCAAATATAGTGCCTTGTTTGATAACATACCAAAATAGGTAATACATATTATGCATTATCCATTTTGAGATTTACTGATGTTGCTACACAAATGTGTAGCAAAGCCTGTGTATGATTTGCATGTTTAACACATTAACTCAGCCTATGTTTTTTTCGGCAAGGCTAATTTTAAGCATAGAAGTATGCAATTTATGATGCTGCTTTAGCACAATGTATTTTCCTGTGTTTTTATCCATGCCATTCCTTATAAAAGTGCGTCATAAGACTTCTTTCTCACATCTGTGTAACCATAATTCCTGATTTACTGTGCATTGTAGCAAGTAATTGTTTTGTTGACATAACAATATGTATCAATTCTCTTAACTTGAATAATTTGAGTTAGCGAGGAACAGATATTATCACATGAAGCAAATAAGGCGTTTACTTAATCAGATTTGGGGGTGGTGTCTTGAAGCACTTGTCATAAAAACCTTCATACGAATTAAGATTGTGTAGTTCTAGTTACAAACAATTGTTCACAATACTCTGTGCGTCATCTATGAGGGTTCTCAGTTTTCAAACCTATGTGCGGAAAAGACGCTTTGTAAAACTGGCCCATGGAGAGGGAAAGTGTTAATCCCACCATAAGGGAAGAATGGAGAGATGAGAGACTTGGAGAGATGCGAGACTGTGACTGGGGTGTGACTTGCAGGCCCTGGGGTCGCTCAAGGAGGAGATGCAGCAAGTGAGTGTTAGGTCGGAGAGTCTCGCGGCCCAGGTTAGCACCCTTGAGTCGACGCTGCAGAAGCGGGAGTCAGAACTGGCGAGGTCTCACAGCGAGCTGGACGTAGTGAAGAAAGAGAACCAAGTAAGCAGCTCGCTCTCATCAGACACACATGGCTGGCTAAAGTGGTCACGATTTTAATTGGTCTTACTTGAACATCCTTGTTGCTGTCACAGTTTTTGGGAGATATATTCTAGTTCAAGTGTATTTGAATTTGGTAGTAAGGACCTGTTAGACAATTGTGAGTGTATATTTAACCCTTGGCTGTCTACCGCCTGGAGATGTTGACTGGTTGATGGTGACAGTTTGTCAACAAAGTAGCAGTCCACTGCCGGAAGTTTCACTAACTGATGGATATATAAAATTAACCCATGGATGTTAACCACCAGTAGTTTTACTGATTGGTTGGTGTATATAATTTACCCCTGGTTGTCCCGTGCCAGTTGCTGGCTGATTGGTGTGTATAACTAACAAGGGTGGGGTATTATAATCAACCCTTGGCTGTCCACCGCCAGGAGTTGTTGGCGGGTTGTCGTGAGGCGACGGAGGGGTTGACGAAGGCTGAGAAGACGGCGGAGGGCATCGCAGAGGTGCAGGCTGAGCTGAAGGAGAAGGTGTCTGAGGTGGACCGTCTCGAGGCTCAGCTCCAGCAGAAGGAGACAGAGATCACTGTAAGCACTCGGGAGGTCTTTTGTCACACAGGCAGTAGACGTGTTGCATAAACAACTCTGTCATTTGTGGTGACATCAATTTTCAACAGCAAAAAATGTATAGTGTTTCATATTGGTTCTAACCACACAAACTTTATATGGTGGTTATATGGAAACTTAGTCATTAGTCAGTAGACTATATATATATATATATATAACTGAACTGAATACATACTACACAGAAAGGACGTAAGTCCATCTGTGCATAATACTACACATTTTATTCCTTTGCTAACACATGTCACCATCCTTAAACCTGACGTGTAGCGTCAGTGATGACTGGTTCCAAAGAAATTCACTGTTCAGGAAGTGGGCTGCTGTGACTAGTAACACATGCTGGGGAAAACAGAGAGATTATTTCGTTGAAAAAAAACTAGTTAGTGTCGTATTTTATTTAAAGATTACTTTGATTGTTATTGTAAGTGATGGTGATTATCTATAGCATGTATAAGTCTTGTAACTTAAAAAACAATACATTAGAACAAATGTAGTGTATTGCATCTGTCGTCATACAGGCTTAGAACATAACAGCCTGTGTCTGACCTAATAAATTGGTATGAGAGAGTTTGTCTTAACTCGCAGGAGTTGCAAACCCGTATACAGCCCCAGGTGGCAGCACCAGTCGCTACTGGTCCATCAGAGTTGCACGGCAAGGAGTACACAACATTTACGCGAGTCGAGGAGAGGTCGTCAATCGATGTCCGTCAAATCATCAATGACCTTGACACGACAAAAGCCGAGTTGACTATACTGCAGGCAGTGCTGAATGGGAAAGAAAAACAGATTGAAGTATGACTAATTCATTGCTTCCTTTCTATGTTTGGTGTGTTCAGTAAACCTTTTTGAGCAGTATTAGTAAAATAATTTACTTTTAAAGGGTATATTTGAAACAGATGAAAAATCCTGAAGTTGATACTTGACTGAACATAGCCACTAATGACATGACTGTTGTGTGTCCACCTGTGTCCACCTCATTGTCCACCCTGCTTTGTCACCTGCTTCAGCACTCTAGTGTCCGTTCAGTTCGCTTCTGCCTGGGATCGTTGGAGGCTTGTATTGTGCCATGTGGGCTTGTACTGTCGTGTCAAGTGTTGGCTACCACAGAATATTGCTTCATGTACTTTAAAAGCAGTTACAGCCTGTACTGGTTTTGCATCTAGAGAAATGTAATTGTTGTACTTCTTTCTTGTATTTTTGGACTTACATAATTGAACTGGTATCACCTCATTGGTGCCACAGCTGTTGGTTAATAAAGTAGCCAGTATGTGTGACGGTGTATTTCCCGTGAGAGGGTGAGACTGACGTGGCAGTGACGTTGCAGAAGTTGAATCGACAGCTGGACCAAGGTCAGTCGTCTGACCTGGTCAATGGCAACGTGGCGAGTCCTCCGCCAGCCGAGGTGGAGCGACTCCGCCAGGAAAACACTCAGTACAAACAGCAAGTAGAAGTAAGCAAGCGTTGGCACGGGCCACTTGTGTATTGCTGCGAATGTCGTGGTCACTAACAAGCATGTGTTCATGTGCAGCAAGTTTTACTAATACGACAAAGTGAGAGTTGTTTTTTGTTGTTGCTAGTTATGTTTTGATGCAGATTATTGAACTAACAATCCTGCAATTTTGACATCACATTTGACATGGGGGTACATCACACTCCTGATGTCGGGTTCTAGTAATTACTGTTGAGTTGCTAATATAGAGAAATCTTGTTGATGCAATTGTATCATTTGGGAAATGTTTGAATTATGCAGTTTTTATGGGAACACTGGACAAATGCAGAATACCTGTTATGTCATGACAGCAACTCATCGTAAGAAATCAACTATAGTTATCAACAAGATTTCTATGTTAAGTTGACAGACAGATGGTATGGGCTGTTGCCATGAGGGACTAGAATGCATTGTCTGATCCTCTGACAGCCAACTCGTGGTTTCCAGTGCCTCAGTCAGGAGAGCAACTAGTGATCCTCTTGAGAACTGAAAGACCAAATAAATAGATCCTTTGCATAGCTAACTGCGTATATTCTGCGAAACGAGTATCACTAAAAGCTCTCTACTGATGCTTACAATTGTTATTTATTGTTGATGTGGTTAACTTCCTGGAGAAATATATAGCGTAATATCCATTGGCGAGACCGCTGAAATACTGAACGTGCGGTTTAGAAACAGACAATTGTGGGTAATCATTTATGTACATAATGTATTAAAAGACAAATACTCATTGCATTGGATTTAATGCTTTCTGTGTCAGTCAGTGTTGCGATGTCACCCCAGGTGTGGTTCCTCCTGCCTCTCACTAACCTCCTGGCTTTCATTTCTTTCAGGCGTGTAGCAGTGTTGTTGTAACAATGTTGTTGTAATGTTGATTCTCACAGCTGCTGTTGCTGTTCCGACGCTTGTAGACGTCTCGCCTGGTCACTGCTTTATTTGCTGTGTCATAACCGCTTGTCCAGTTGTAACAGTCATTGCTGTGATTGTTCTAATCCTGTGTGTACTCTGTCATTGTCATCATGTGTTGAATGATATGATTGTAACGTTGTATTTTAAACACTGCTGTTCATACACAGCTGTAATAGTAATTGTCAGTGTCCATATATTATATTATCCATCATTTTGGTGAAGACCAGATTGGTCATAACATGACAACTGATTGGATAATTTTTGAATATGTTGTGAAGTGATGTTTAGAAATTTTAGATTATGTAGTTGTGACTATATTTTAGGTTAAAGCTAATGGTTGTGAATGAGTCGACTTATTCTGATCTGTACTTTCATAAGTTTTTTTCTTGTACTCTATGTGTGTATGGTTTAATGATGGGAAAAAATTTGATTTGTATTCAAATATTCAAACCTTTTTCAGCTATTTGATTCAAAAATTCACAGCTGTACAAACGAATATCCTAGAATATTTTCCTTCATGTCACTCATGTCCTCCGCCACAATATCGGTACCGGGTCATCTTACTTTCTGACTTAACTTTAAAAACAACAACATACAACCACCAAATTGCTCCTCACATATTTTATATACATCTACATACACTAGGTTACAAAATAAAATCACTAACATTAGTGAAACAAATAAACTTCACCAAACACATTCACGCAAAACTCGCTGGCAATGCAGCGTCATTCCCATCAATGGCGATTACGCGTGGCTCTAGTCCGTTATTTCTGCCCAAAGGTAATATCGCATAATTTTCATAATTCTGTTTTTTTCCTGCAGGAACTGAATAAGAAATGCCAGTCAATGACGAACAAGCCGGCAGAGAATGGCAAGGTTAGTTATCACATCAACTTGTAATGAAAACATCCCTGTCGTGTTCTTGTGTGTGTTTGGGAGACCATAAATGCAGAAGACGTCTTGAGGGGTTGACGTGCAATATTTCACAGAAGGAATATCATTTTAAATTGGAACCGTGAAACAAGGAAGCTTGAACAAATCCCAGTACAACACTAAATGTGATGGCACAGTGGGACTGCCTTGTACAGTGTTTATTTACGCTATATCTGAATCGTTACATATCTGCATCTAACAGACTCACTTGAACTTTTTATGTCCAAGTTGAAAACACATCTTTTTAAGGCCGCATTTGTGAACTACTTGTAGGTTATTTTATAATGAATTTATTTATTTTAACTAATTCTGCTTTTTTTTTACTTACTTTCTTATTTAATTATTAGTTATTAATACATTTTATTATTTATTTATTATTTTATTTTATCTATTTATTGCTGATAAGTTTAGTTTATGAACTCGGACTTTAATTATCTATTTATTATCATTTAACATTTTGTCTTTACATGCTAGTTTAACGGATTATGAATATTTTAAATATGTATATGTTACAATGTATTTTATGCGCCTCTGAGAGGATTTTTTTCCGAATATACGCCGCTTTACAAATAAAAATTATTATTATTACATCTCATGCAGACATAGTGGGTTTTCATGTGGGTAGTTTGCCCATGTTTATAAAAGGCCTGAAATGACTCGTCATATTTTTAGCTGGTCCCTAACTACCTTTTTATTCTTTTCCCAGGAGTTGGTAGAGGAGCAACAGAGGCTGCTACAGCGCCTCTTCCCCAGTGTCAGTGTAGAGACCACGTCCACGGTGAGTCACCAGTGTCAAGATGGCAACACTGTTGGTTGCTTCAGAATTTTTCAGGGGGAGAGCTATCCATGACATGATGATTATTTTTGATTGAAATTTATGTTCTCTTATCTTGGTAGCAACTGGCCTTATGTGAGCCAAATGAGTCAAATTCTCACATTTTGAAGGAACACCACTAGCGCTGTGCCTAAGATTAGTTTAGCCAATTTGGCTAAAGGTCAGAATTGTTTTTGCCAAATGAGATTTTCTTTAGCCATTTTTTAGATCAATTAAATTACCTGGTATAAAAATGCAAACTAGACGTAATATAATATAACATTCTACACAATATTCAAAAGAAAAAATGCCCAATTTTAATTAACTAAATATTTCTATATTTAGCTAAACACATCATGTATTGCTAATTACAGCAATAATAATTACAGAAATAATGTTACACCAATTTGACGAAGGGTTTTAATTTATTTTCGCCGAATAGCAAACCGTTTCGCCTTTGGCGCAATTGGCGATCGACACCACTAGCATAGCACCATAAAGTTATTAACACATTTCTCAGCACTTCATAATTGTGTTTATTTCTAACATGTATGCAAGGCATATGGCTTCTGTGTTCTTCCTGGTCCAGAAAGGACTATTTTGCTCTCAGTCTGGGTCTCCAGATGTAAAGGTTTTGTTACAATGTGTGTGCTGACATTTACTGTGTCGTTGTTTCAGCAGAAAGACTGGGTAGCCTCATTTGAAAAGCAGGCGACGCAGTATTTACAACAACTTAGCAATACAAAGGTATGATAGCAGTATAAAACTGTATTGGTTGGCCACTGAACCACACTGGTAACATTCTTTAGCCATGCACCACAATACTGGTGTGTTTGTTGAAATGCTATTTAACAACAGCTTCTACTGAACAACTGACTTCAGGCAGAAGTTTATATATATTTAATTGTAAATACCCCAAACTTCAAATGTCCATTTTATCCTGTGAATTCTTGTGTTAGTTGTGTGATTCGTTGTGCTTGTACTAAGCGTTTAAATATGTATGCCCATGGACTGTGGTAATGGCTTCTGCCAAAGTAAAGCAGATGTGTCTGTCTTCAGCTTCAGTTTCTTAGAGACAGTTGTTGTCCTGAACATATACCTATCCTTGTGCAGCCCTACTATCAGTTAGCAGGTCGTCAGTCAGTCTGTCCTTGTCTTGCAGCCATCTGGTAACTCTCCTGACGTGGAGGCACAATTAACAAAAGAGCGACAAGTCCAGAGTAAACTTCAGTCAGAAGTTGCTCACTACAAAGTGGTTCTCGCAGACACGGTGAGTTCTGTCACATGTTTGACAAACCATCCGTATATCACATCGTTAAAACTTTTTCAGAGTTTTGTTCTTTACAGTTGGAGAGTCATTATGCCCAAATCTTTAACTTCCCCTGATATAGACACTGGGCTGATGATGGACGTTTGTTTTCCATCTGAAAGAACAACTGGGCTGAACAAAAATGCTCTTGATTGCCAATGTGGCACTCTAATCTAGGTTGTGACTATCAATGTGGGTGACATGTTGACAAGGAGCAAAAGGGAACAGACTTCCAGTCTAGTGTCTATTACTGAAATGAGAGCAATGTCATTGATGCTAGGCTGGTGTTTAGGTACATTTAGAAGCAGTTGTTGTCCTTGCTGACGTTACTGTCATGTTCTGTCACCCAGGAAGCCATTCTGCAGCAACTACAGAGCAGTGTGGAGCAGGAGGAGAAGAAGTGGAGCGGGAAGGTCTCTCAGTCGGAGCAGGATCTACAACAGGTGAGTCGAGTGTCTCAGTTGGAGCATGACTTAAATAGGTGAGTGGAGTCTTATTCAGTCGGAGTAGGACTTAAGTAAGTGAGTGGAGTCTCACTCAGTTGGAGCAGGACTTAAATAGGTGAATGGAGTCTCACTCAGTCGGAGCAGGACTTAAATAGGTGAGTGGAGTCTCACTCAGTTGGAGCAGGACTTAAGTAGGTGAGCAGAGTCTCACTCAGTTGGAGCAGGACTTAAATAGGTGAGTGAAGTCTCACTCAGTTGGAGCAGGACTTAAATAGGTGAGTGGAGTCACACTCAGTCGGAGCAGGACTTAAGTAGGTGAGCAGAGTCTCACTCAGTTGGAGCAGGACTTAAATAGGTGAGTGAAGTCTCACTCAGTCGGAGCAGGACTTAAATAGGTGAGTGGAGTCTCACTCAGTTGGAGCAGGACTTAAATAGGTGAGTGAAGTCTCACTCAGTTGGAGCAGGACTTAAATAGGTGAGTGAAGTCTCACTCAGTTGGAGCAGGACTTAAATAGGTGAGTGGAGTCACACTCAGTCGGAGCAGGACTTAAGTAGGTGAGTGGAGTCTCACTCAATTGGAGCAGGACTTAAATAGGTGAGTGAAGTCTCACTCAGTTGGAGCAGGACTTAAATAGGTGAGTGGAGTCACACTCAGTCGGAGCAGGACTTAAGTAGGTGAGTGGAGTCTCACTCAGTTGGAGCAGGACTTAAATAGGTGAGTGAAGTCTCACTCAGTTGGAGCAGGACTTAAATAGGTGAGTGGAGTCACACTCAGTCGGAGCAGGACTTAAGTAGGTGAGTGGAGTCTCACTCAATTGGAGCAGCCTTGCAATACATGTGTACAAAAGCTAATATATATATATATATATATATATATATATATATATATATATATATCCATGCAATGGATCTGTCATTACATAATGATGCTCTTTTCTTACACACTTAATTATGATGTAAGGCAATTACCATCATTGTTAACTGGGTATCTTTGTGAAGGGAAACTTTATCATGTGTTGTTTCTGTCATTACCAATAGGGCATAATGTAGGAGAAGATGACTGACACGTTGATCATGGACTTTGTTTGTCAACAGCTGTATCACAGAATGTGTTACATTAGAGAGGTCCATGTTGAACTATGTAAGCACTGCCATGTCAAGTAGGGTTGACAGTGACCAGGTGTGTTTGTGTTGTAGCAACAAGCAGAGGTGCAGAGGTTACAGATGGAGGTGCAACAGTTGAAGGGAAGCTCAGAGGTACAGTTCCTCTCCTCATTCCATGAGCCTCCGTTACGTACATTCTTATACACAGCACCCATAATGTTTTGTTAAATGTTGTAGTCGTTATTGTTTTGCATGGGCGTTCTGTTGTAAATTTTCTCCTGGCTTGTTGGTGCTTTTGGTGTATGATACTGGAATGCTGGATGTGCTAATTATATCACCTTCTACTCTATCATTTATTTTGGCATTATGTAATTTGTGTGTAATCATTTAAACATTTGAGTAGTAAATAAAGGTAAATATTTGAGTTAAGCAGTAACCTACATCTTTTAGTTTTATTTACGGCCAGACACCTTGGGAAAGTGTATTTTGATAACAAACATTAAACAATAAAGTTAACTTAAACAATTACAAGACTGTTGTTCAATGTTCAGGCATGTCGATATCAAGTACTCTAATTCATTAATGCAATCTTTTGAAGGCCACTTTCTAAAAAGAAATTTCTCAAATTGTTTGAAATTGGATTTTTCCTTGAGTAATTATGCTATTAAAATATTGTTTTGAATGCTACATTATTCAGCACACACACATGAGTAGTAACCAGACATTACAAAAACATCCATAATTTGTGCCAGAAAGCAATTTGTCTTTCCAACATATAAAGACATAATATTTTATTAAATGCTCTGGTCACATGTGTTCAGCAACGAATGAGTGTTTCCAAATTCGCCAGTGTAATCACCCTACATACCAACAGTGTCTGGCCTTGACAGGTGAATCCTCCAGCATTCTAAAAGGGCTGTAGTGTCAGTAGGCTTTAGAAATATGGTTTTGTAGAGTACAGAATTAGGTATAATGAAGGGGCACCTAGAGACTAGTGGCAGGTCAAGGGTTGTAGTGAACAAGCTGTGGGGCCAAGTCATCTCTTCACACCATGTAGTCATCATGCAGTCTTCCTTGTGTAAAAAGAGACACTATATAGAATGATTCAATCAGCTGACGACATCACTGAACTTATCACAAGGACTTTAGAAATACTTTCTTGGCTGCCTTAAATGTTAAGGGAATGTACAGTGATTTTCCTTGGCTAATGCAATAAGTGATGTTTTGTTATAACAATAAATTCCTTTGATTTTCTTAATTTATTAAAATATTATACTCTGTATTTTAAACCAAATTGCTCTACTGGATTTAGTGTAAGAAATTGTTTATCGGGAATTCAAAAAAGCAGAAACTAAATTGAACCGATCCACAACTTTTACTGTAGTTTGAGGTATGTTGGCTACATTCCAGCAGTGATATTTATTACATTTGATATCATTTCAATAGTACATACTGTATAATATGCATTTGTACTGTCCTCTTATGTATCTGGAAATGTTTAAATTGGAGAAGAAATAAAATGCAAATTTTTGCAAGCCAGTAAGCTAGCCAATGAAAGTCACCATACACTACACACATACACGTACACGTACACGTACACGTACACGTACACGTACACGTACACTTTGCATGTAGTGTTGTTTGCCGTCACTCGCCATGTTTCCTCTGTAACGTGGTGTGTGTTTTTTTCTCCTCGCCAGGAAGTTACTGATCTAAATTTTGCATACCGCTGTGTCGAGAAAAGCCTTACTAATATTGTCGACGAGGTAACTCTTGTATTTCTCCCACATTACTAACAGCGCTTGTAGTTAGTGTTGCATTTGGCAGTCGAACCAAAGTACAGTGACACCAACTGACATCCACCTGCCTGCCTTGCAAGGTTTTATATTTACATTTAATGTTAAGTGCTGCAAAGTTCTGCAATTTGATTAACATAATGAATACGCTGTTGACCTGCATTTGTACTCATATAAAATAATAATTATGATATTCATACCAAAATTATCAATGCGGCATGGATACTAATAATTCTGATGAGTAGACAAGTTTAACTCGCATATTAATTTACATCATGTTAGTGTTAAGATGATGTGATGTTAATATTTTCCCAGTGAGTTTTGTTCAATAAGTTATTAATTCATATAACACAACATCGGATGACAAATATCTGTGGTCTCCGCATTCATATCCTGAATGAGATGATAGGCTGCTTGGATATTTTGTGATATCTCTGTCAGTATCGACAAGTCTTGAAATATTAATGTTTTGTTCATTCAGTCTGAATAGTTTGGAAGGTAATTCCACAAATTTCCCATTTGTTGCCCAACATTGTAACATAAGACATTGCATTCCACTGTGCACGTGGCTGTTTAATGTTGCTTCTCTAACTCGCAGCAATGTGTTTGATTTAACAATATTAATTCACTTGCTTGTGTATGTAAATTAAACGAAATGCTGTTATTTGTGTTGGTTGCTTTTTGCTGAAATTAAAATCTTGACAGTGATTCTTAGTTTATTAAAATGTAGCCATTTACATGCGTGACCAGTGCTATTTTGTAGATAAGGCATTGGCTATTTTAGTCACATATTTTCTTTAAAATCACACATTTTCTTTAAAATGGGCATTCTGTTGGTTGAGACCTGATTATGTGATACTTGGTGGTGATGACATGTACAAATAATGATAATACACACTGTACTAAAATAGTGAAGTAATAGTGACAAAGTAGTCAAACAGGCATTAGTTGATTATAGATAAACAACCAGACCATGGATAATATAAATCATATATGGAAGGATGTCTTGTGAACACAGTGAGGTAGGATGTCTTGTGAACACACTGAGATACGATGTCTTGTGATCACAGTGAGATAGGATGTCTTGTGAACACAGTGAGGTAGGATGTCTTGTGAACACAGTGAGGTAGGATGTCTTGTGAACACAGTGAGATAGGATGTCTTGTGAACACAGTGAGATAGGATGTCTTGTGAACATAGTGTAATAGGAATGCAATGTGTTGTTCCATCAGTTGAAGGAGAAGATTGCTGGTCTGGAGAAGAAACTAACAGAGGCAGAGAGTGAGAAGATGACCCTGAAACACCAACTGACCGAGAAACAGGGCCAGGTGAGAGGACACAGGGGTCATGGGGCACTATTTAAGTCATGGGTGTCTGCTAGTGTGTCGTCGGGGGCCTATTAGGTCACAAGGGGTCTGTTAGAGGGTCATGGGTGTCAGAGGGTCACGGGTGACACTTAGAGGGTCATGGGTGTCAGTTAGAGGGTCACGGGTGTCAAGTAGAGTTCCGTTCTAGGCCCCAGCAGTGACATGGTATCCCGTACACTGTGTCAGGTCCCTGTAGTGTCAGTCCTGTTGATGTGTGCTGCGTGAGCCGGTGTTGTCTGCCTGAGACTCCTGGGGCCACTGACTGCGCATGGCGAGGTGCGAGGGTCTCTCTCTCTGCATGTTGGGTGTGATAACATTAACACTGCACTGCCACTGTAGGTGCAGTCTAGTTAAACATGCACACAAACTGTTGTTCTGTTTAGCAGTAGCAAGGCTTCCTTGATACAGTATGTAACTAGCAGTGTTGATTGTAGCTACTAATTAATGTACGTGCACTTATGTTAATAGAGAGTTACGCTTCTAGTGGCTACCTTATGCCATCTGACCATTATAGTTGGTCAGCTGAACAACATTGTGTTGACACTCGTCAGTAGTGTCAGCAATGTTATGTTCAGTGCTGATAGTTTCAGCCTCTGCATTCAGCAACTGCAGTACAGCATGTAGTTGCTTTTCATCCATGGAAATATGTGCATAGCAGTGTATGATTTACTTATACTTACATGCCTGTTTACCCCATAGTATTTTCAGGCCTTTGTAAAATGTTGTAGATCGATATCCAGTTCTCCTAAGTAATGTAAGCGAGCGCAGTTTTCTTTTACAATATTACATCATTAAGACATCCCTGGTGTGACTTACTTCAAAATCTGTTTTTACTCCAAACAACTTTTGACTGAACCACTAGGATGGCTATGTAGAATGTCCTAATGTGCGGCAAGGCTAATGGAACATATGACAATCTACTGTCACTATACTGATTACAAATCAAAACACTCGTACATATTTCTGAGCCAGCTGTGTAGACAACACTCCTAACAACTGCATGTAGAGGTAGCAAAGTTGTCTTTAATACTAGCGCACGATAATTGATGTTGTTTTCTTCAATTATCTGCTGTCTCAGCTTTGTCTGTCCCTACATCTTGCCCAGAGATTACAATAAGCTATTCTCTGTTCAGTTTCGACAAGTTTCAGACATGTGAAAAGATTGGATTCTCATGAAGATGTGTCAGACATTGGTGGATGTGTCTGCAATATTGCACCAATTGCTGGAACATATAAATTATCCAAGATTTAATGTGTCTCAAAACAAACCTGGTTGCAAGAACTGCATTGCAGATGGCTGCCAACATCTCCCTTGAAAGTAGAATATCAGTTAGCAGACACTTTATCGGTTTGTGGCAGGACATAGACCGAGTTTTGCAAGAACTGGAAGAGGAACGCAAGAACAGGAAGGAACTAGCTCAGGCCAAAGCGAAACTGAGTGGCATGTTGAAAACAGGGCAGGATGCCTTGCGGGAGGAACAGGACAATGTACGCCAACTACAGGAGCAGTTGGAGAACCGTAGCAAGGTACAGCTCAGCCACGTCTCCCTCTCACTGACGATATGGGCATGTTCACTGCAGTGATGGCACATGGTCAGCTCCACTCACTGCGGCCGCTTCACACCTACGTCCTTCTGCTGCTGCTCTGCTACGAGTCACTCACTCTCTTTCTCTCGTGTTGTTGGCATGTTCAGCCTGGTGGTGGCACACTGTCGACTCTACTGTGGCTTTGTTACACCTCCCCCCGTCTCCTACAACCTTTCTTGCAGCTGCTACGAGTGATTTTGTCCTTCTTAGTCACTCTTGTTGTTGGCATGTTGACACGGGTGGTTGGCAAACTATTGACTACTACAACAGCTCTTTCACACCCTCCAGTGTCTTGCAGTGCTGTTCCTACTACTGCTACAACATATCTATGCAACAAAATATGCTACCATATCTAGGCTCATCTAATTGTTTTTATTGAGTAATTTGCCAAAAAATTGTTTTCTTTCAATTTAAAAAATATGAGCCTAATGTTTGCTGGTTATGTGTTTGGACAATGGCATGTCAGTAAGACTTGCAAACAAAATTGTGACACCAAAATTAAGTCTGCAATAACCACACTTTTTGTTGGTGACTCATTTCTATCAATTTCTCACTCCTGGATATCATGCCATTTGTATTTTGTAAATTCAAAAGATTTAAGTGCTGATAATGGAGCTAAATTTGTGCAGCCTAAGACATTCCAGAATGTTCTTATGTTTGTAGATTGTTGGTGCAGATGTAGTGCCATCGGTAGTTGTGTGATGCAAGTAGTTTAATCTGATGTTGCTGGATAGCTAATGCACATTGAACTTGCAGCAGAACTGCCTAGTGTAGATGCACAGTGTGTTGTGTGTTGTGTGCTATTGATGCTATAAATGCTTCAGGTGTGTACCTATTACCTAATGCCTGCTGTACTTGTATAGTGCCTGCTGTTGATGATGCCTAATATCAATGCCTAATGCTTGCTTTCCATGTGTAACGCATGCTGTAGACGCGTAGTGCCTGCTGTAGACGTGTAGTGCGTGTGTTGCTGTAGGGCTATCACATGTGTGCTGCACCGTCGCTGTCAGATGAGGACGAGTCGCCATGGCGACCAGATGCGGTCGAGGTACAGGTGTCACTTGAGTTCACAGAGTGGGGCACCATGGGTAAATCTCTGTCCCACCAGTCATGACAGCTAAGGCAGTTACGAATGGCACAACAGAGTATAGGGAAAAAAGGATTTAAAGGTTTCGATTTTTTATTAAAAACACGTCTTTTACACGTTGAAATCTTGCTTACAAATAATTGGATCGTACATAGATGTGATTTGTTCTGGTGTGCCTTGCTGCTTCCATCCTTGCATGACGTTGGAGTTTTGTTGCTGGCACTCGTGTACTTTTAATGTGCCCGTAACATGTTGAACTTGTAAATATATTGTTCATGGTTCCAAGAATGGTTTATTGTAGTATAATTAACTTACTTTGGAGCTTACTGTCGAAGATGAGTACGACGTTTCGATCCGTCAGCTATGGACCTTGTACACGTACTGGTGTCACGTGTGTTGCCTCAGATTTCGGCGGGATAATATAACTCCCATCTACAACCAAATTATCCCGCCGAAATCTGAGGCAACACGCTGACGGATCAAAACGTTGTACTCATCTTCGACAGTAAGCTCCAAAGTAAGTTAATTATACTACAATAAATGTTGAACTTGGTTTATTGAACATATTCCATACAAATTGTGATTTAGGCCATTTATAATTTCATCCACCTGAGTCTAGTGTGAACTAAAATAATCCAGTTTGTAAATTGATATTGTTTCTAAGCTTCATACTTTGTGGTTAAATGTGTCACATTTACCTGGTTTGATTGTTATTAAAAAGTTGAGTCCTCCAGCAGCATTTTTTAAAGTTGAAAACATGACATTACGACACTATTTTGACAGGTAATGGCGAATGGAACGACCTCGACACAAGAATTCGAACAGGTGAGTTGAACATTTCCCATTGCAGTTTGCCTAGTCATCAGTTCCTGCAGTTAGAAATAATCTGAATAATTTTTCAGATTTCGAGGATTTGACACAAGATAATTATTGTTATAGGGGATAACTTGTTGATAAACTGATTGTAATGACGAGCCATGTCATTCCACAGCCAAAGAATCAACATTGTATTCCACTTCCATGTAACTACTGTCACAAAAAGACAGTCCAATCAAGAGTAAAGGTTTCATAGTCATTCTTTGTGTCGGGAGTCCTGATACGATGCAATTACAGGAGTGAGACTTGTTGTTTATTGACCTGTTGTGTTTTTGTTTAGTTATTTATTGACCTGTCATGTTGTTTAGTAGTTCATTGACCTGTCGTGTTGTAATTTAGTTGTTCATGGACCTGTCGTGTTGTTCATTGACCTGTCGTGTTGTTGTTTAGTTGTTCATTGACCTGTCGTGTTGTAGTTTAGTTGTTCATGGACCTGTCGTGTTGTTTATTGACCTGTCATGTTGTTTAGTTGTTCATTGACCTGCCGTGTTGTAGTTTAGTTGTTCATGGACCTGTCGTGTTGTTCATTGACCTGTCGTGTTGTTATTTAGTTGTTCATTGACCTGTCGTGTTGTAGTTGAAGCAGAAGCTGGCAGATACAGAGAAAAAACTGGAGCAGGAGACACAAGCTAACAAGCAGCTCACCCAGAAACTGGTAGGTGGCAGCACGTATACTCGTCTGGTGTGTTTGAAGCCTGTTACGCCATAGTTCGCTAACCCAGGTCCCATGTTTCATGAGGCCACTGTAGTTATAGTCATGTGTTTCTTGAGGCCACTGTAGTTATAGTCATGTGTTTCTTGAGGCCACTGTAGTTATAGTCGTGTTTCTTGAGGCCACTGTAGTTATAGTCATGCGTTTCTTGAGGCCACTATAGTTATAGTCATGCATTTCTTGAGGCCACTGTAGTTATAGTCATGCGTTTCTTGAGGCCAGTATAGTTATAGTCATGCATTTCTTGAGGCCAGTATAGTTAGTCATGCATTTCTTGAGGCCACTATAGTTATAGTTATGCGTTTCTTGAGGCCAGTGTACCGTGGTAGTTATAGTCATGCCTTTCTTGAGGCCACTATAGTTATAGTCATGTGTTTCTTGAGGCCAGTGTGCCGTGGTAGTTATAGTCATGCATTTCTTGAGGCCAGTGTAGATATAGTCATGCATTTCTTGAGGCCACTATAGTCAGTCATGCGTTTCTTGAGGCCACTACAGTTATAGCTGTGTGGAGTGCTGGCATTGCAACTCAGTGAGTGTTCTAGATAGAAGATTTTTCAGAGAGGAGACATAGGTCTGTTAAAGCAGACAGACACTGTTTTTTAAGGAGATTACTAACGTAACATGATTGATGAAGTTCGATTTTATCCAAAGTTTGATTGGATTATCCAGTCATCTATCTGTTCTGCATTTGAATCGTAGAGACCTCGTAGGCGATTACGTTTATCTTTACCAGGTAAAGCGACTGTATCATTTGGTACACTGCAGATCCTGGAAGTGGGACTAGGGATCCGGTCTTTGTCTTCTCCTGGATGGGCTGTCAATGATATGTCTTACTTTTCCCCACTTACTGCTGCTCTCGTCTGTTTCACTGCTGCTGCCCTCTGGAGGCCTCTGTGTACTTCACTCGTTCTTTTGGGTCTTCTTCTTCAACCCTTGCCTTCCAACATGTACACACAGTCTACTCTCAGTTATTCTTCCTATTCAAAGTTGAGTTAGGGAATAAATCCACGTAATCTACTTGATGTATCCGTTACATTAACCAGTACTCAATTTTAAACTGAATACGTGCCTTGCCAGATGTTTGAACTTATTAGATTCACTACAACAGAATAGCATTTGACACTACACAGAGTAATGAAACCAAACGATGTACACAATTTGGACCACACACATCACTTTAGTTTATAGTATTATGTAGTATTAATATCAAATCCACACTGTGCTTCATACACATTTTGCGACTTTGTATGCTACACTGACACAATTGGAACTAAATGCTTTTAATTGCCTTAGATACCAATGTTATATATGAAGTGCTCAAAGTTGATCTTTTACCAATATGGACAGCGTAGTCTGTAAGGAGAAGTCTGTACAAAAACACTTCATTAACATTCTGAAAAATAGTGACTAGTCTTGCATCTGGTACTATGTTTGCACCGGTAAAAATCATTGTAACTTGCCATATTAATTGTTTAGATTTTGCAGTCATTAACAGCATGCTGAAAGTGTGGCTTATGCAGTATGTGTGTTGATGCTTCTATTAAATTCCGTCTTTTTTCCCCATGCTAGGCTGCATATGGTGAGTAGCTGCCCGTATTGGTTTGTATGTATTAATACCTTACGCTGAAGGAGTACCAATTTTTATTTAAAAAAATACTTTATCCCACAAATGAAATAACGTTTGTCCTATTGCAATTATCAAATAAAATTATTTACTAAACAGTCAAATATTGTAGACAAATATTATCGTATAGTTCCCAATAGACAGTCATTATCATTAGATGCATTGCAGAGGCTTTGTGTGTGTGTCTAATAGTTTCCCATGAGTCGTACAAACTACAGTACTGGTGTACTGGGGTTACTTAAGGTAAATGCACAAGTTGCATGCATATTACCCACGTGCAGCCATACAATGCCAAAGACAGATACTTGACCAACCAGAGAGAACACAACAAGAACTTGCGAGAATGTATTTAAAACATCACCTCTCTTGTGGAATATAATTATTGTTCATGGTTCCAAGATTTAGTTGTTTTGTAAACAAAATTAACGTTTCAAATACCATGCTCCAAAATTAATTTCTTACAAAATCAAAAATCAGCTCAGTTGTTTGAGCAGTGTGAAGTATAGTCAATGCACCAGAGAGAGGATAATATTGGACTACAAAATATCCTCCATCTGTGTCAGTCAGCACTGAACATTAAAATTTGCTTGCTCTGCAATAGGCGAGTGAGTGGTCAAGTTAATCAGTACAAACCATAACTCTATCTAGTGAAAGCTACCTGTAACAACAACAGCCATTCATGAAAGGGCAAGGTGACGCCAGCATTATCCTGTTTCTTTTAAGCATGCATTCACTCTTAAAATCTGTTTCTTTGCACGGTTTCTCTGTTACCCCAAGGAATGTGTGTTAGGTAGTCGAGTACTATTGGGAACTATAGGGTAATGATGTTGAGCCTTGAGCACTGTCAAGTTTAGACTCCCACCCCACATCCATTGTTGTGATTAGTGTGCCTTGTTTTCAGATTATCTTTAGGCATGATGCTTCAGTTGTATATGTAGTATTATGTACCGTTCAAGAGACGTGCCTGCAAAAATAAATCCATTAGTCAAATGTTTAGTCTGAAAGCCATTAACTGGAAACCAACAAGTTTTTGGACACTGATGTCCCAGTGACATTCCAGGGTTTCTTGCTCAAATTGGAACTGGTAGTTTTAATGAAGCTGTTTCCTGCTTGCAAGGTGTTTGTTGTGCCGTTTAGATATCCACCTGGAGCAGTCTGTGCTCTTCTGTATTTCTGTTCTGTGTAACCTTCTGCTTGCAGCTATATATTTTCTAGCTTCACACTTATCCTCTACTTGTTCATCCTAAACATGTTTTACTTTATGTATTTAATATTCACGTAAACTAGTTATCAGTAAGTAATGGATGTTGCATTGCTAGATGACGGCTCTTGCTGTATATGGCTTGAGCTTTAATGTCATTCACACAGGTGCTGGCTTGGTTGTTTCCTAAAGCTTGTTCACATAGAGTTTGCTACTAGAGGCAGGGAAAAAAAGTCCCAAACAAAGTCTGATGCACATTCATGTACATGTAGCTACATTGATTTACTAGCAGCTAGAACCAGTAATCAACATTGGGTATACAGTTGTTTGCATATTTTGTTCATAATGCCAATGGATACTTCTCACTTTAGCTACTTTTACCAGTACACAGCAACATCGTGAACTCGTAGATTATTTGGTATAAAGTCATTGACAGACTAACACTGCAGCTCGACATCACACCTACTTGCTAACCACACTATTCATATAAGCCATATTTATTCATCAACCATGAATTATAGAAGCGTTGTGATTTTGTGAAATAGTTTGATCAAAATGGTTGAAACGTAAGTAACAAATAGTAGAATCCCCACTAGTCTAGTATTAAATGGACTAGTTGCTAGGACTGAGTATCTAGTGCTAATAACTATTAGCAAACTCTGTGAACAGGGCTTTGGGCTCTCGTACACTGTGACATGCTGGGCTTCTGCAGATTACTACAGAATGTCATTAAAATACTGGTATTTACTAAGGGTTTTGTGGTTCAGTTCTCTTAATTAAATGTTTCTATTGCTTTACCAAACAGTTAGCTATTATTACATTGATGTTATGTCATATCTACTCAACTGAGTCAACTCAGGATGTTTTATGGTTTGGATTGTATACTACAGTGTATCATTATATGGATAAACATTAAATCTTGAGGTAACACAGATTGCACTGTTGGCATGTTTTAACGAGTGCTCTGAAGAAAACTGACATAGTTGACTGTCTCACACAATTTACTCGTTTCCGGATTGCGCAAATCAATGCTACTAACATAACTTTATTAGTTAAGGCTAGAATGCTGGTTCACTAAATGATGTTGCCACAATTGTTTTAATAAGTTTTGATATTCAGTACTTCTAGTCATAAAGTACTTCTACAGTCATAAAGTCAGTAATAATGTAGTAAAATTATTAGTTTACATTTGCCAATTGAAATTAATTTGATATATATTGCTTTCAATTGTTACCTTTAATTTTATACTACTTGTTTTACTAGAGCAACCACATTTTCTCACGGTATATAGCAGTTATATTGCCAGGTTTGAACTTTCTAAAATGTATAGATTTGTGTATATGCCATGCATACATGATTCAAAACCAAAATCATTAGAGATAGATACCAGTATTCTAACCTTAATATGTGTGTTAATATATTAGATGTGTTGTATGGTGTGTTAAGAAGATGTTAGATGTGTTGTGTGGTGTGTTGAGAAGACGTTAGATGTGTTGTATGGTGTGTTGAAAAGACGTTAGATGTGTTGTATGGTGTGTTATGATGTTAAATGTGTTGTCTGGTGTATTAAGAAGAAGTTAGATGTGTTGTCTGGTGTGTTGCAGGATGCCTCAGCAGTCACTGATGACATGGGAACAGCCGTCTGATCTCACAACTGTCACCACGTCACCACCACCCCCACCACGCTCACTCACACAAGACAAGATGGTCATTCCTCACACATCTTGGACATCTTCACTGGCCTGGCTGCGAGGAAAATTAGTTTACCGAACACACACACAAAAGTCGACACAAAGATATTAGAGAAATTGATAATTAAGACAACATTTATTCACTGAAGGGAACTGTTGCAATGACGTGTTGGCCTGGTAGACAAGGAATGTTTTCCGGGCTGATTCAACATGCGTCACTCATGCGTGACTCATGCGTGATAAATACTATTTGTCACAGTATTTGTCATATGTACCGGTTGTTTCATAATGGTCCAGAAATCTGCCTTATAACATTCAGTAGATGCCAGGTATATCTGAAATGTGTTTGTGTATATTGCACTGAACCAGGACTCGTAAACCGTGTGAAGTAACACTTGGTGATCTCGCACGCTGTTATTACTGTGTTACAAAATGTTCTGTTGATTATTCATTTGATGGATATGTTGTTCAATACCTATGATGTATCATGCTGTATATACATTGGTATAAGCATAGATTGGAGTTATTCAACTACGTGTACACATACATACACCCGTCTGCTCTAATCAGCCAGAAGTGTTCTGTGAAATCATGCCTTGACTGTCAAATGTCTCTCTTGTCAGAAAAGTGACCAAACAGTAGCACCATAGATAGACACTGTTAGTGCCACACACTGTCCATTGTAGATTGCAGACATCTGAACCACTTCATCAAAGTAACACCAGTTCACTCGGCTCATATCTAAAATAGAAACAACAAGACGGATCAGTCTACTTTATCAGTGTCAACACAAATGTAAACAGAACTTTGAATATGTTATATAACTGCGGAAGTGGCCATGTTTTCAACTGCACATGTCGATGGGAACGGGATTACTTTACATGTGCATTGTTTTGTCACGCGCTGTTTTTCATATACAAGTGTCGTCTACAGTGAACAAACGATGCTGAATCTTTCGCATACAGTAACAGAAGTATGGCTTACTTCTAGGCGAGGACAAAAGCTGATAATAGTGTCTAGAAGAACAGCCGTGTGATGTGTGTACTGCATACTTAAAACACTGTGAAGGCATTTCGAAGCAGCGTATATTCCAGTAAAACAAACTGACTTTGACTAAACGTCAGTCGCATAATTAAGAGTAGAAACGTTGTGTGCCTTTGTACACTTCAACAATGTAATCTGCCTTGTCTAGCTTGCCACTTGCTGATGGATTTGTTTGCTGATATTTCCGTGTTTGTGTGGTGACAATCAGCGTGGTGACTGCGTACTGCTGGTGGCGGACTATATGTGGTGAATGTAGACAGACAATGCTTACAGCCAGGTGCTTAAACAAATCAACTATTAACATTTGAAAGAAGATGGATGTGTAGAACACATGAGGGTTGTAGCATGTGGGAGTTTGGAGAACAACTGCGCTGTATTTAACGTGTGCCTGAATGGGCAGAGAACTCGAAAATGAATTATTTAAGAAATTAATTAACGTCTCGCACATGAAGCATGTTGCGTCAGTGGGCTAGGTATGGGAAGTTTCTGTTGGTGCGAATGAATTCCTGTACAGTTATAATTGCACCACATGCATGCAGCTTTAATACACTATATTTTACAATATGTACAATGCACTGATTAGGGGAATGTGCTTGCATAAAGGATACAGATAGGAACCAAAATGTTGGCTGTTGCGCTGTAGAATGGTAATAAGTTGTTGAGATGTGTACGGATGTTTCAGTAAACCTGCTAATGATGCTTTAGACATGTCTGTGTTTTTATTTCAAAACGGTTGTGTAGTTGAAGTAGTAAACCTGTCCTAATAACCATGATACATGTCTTTAGATGTGAACAGTTTAGTTTTATGCAAAAATGGCTTAAATTGGCTTAGTTGTGCAAACATGATAGCTTGTGGACCTAATTACCCTAATGTATGTATGTACCAATAGTGTAAGTTGTACCAATAGTACACAAGTTTTTAGTCTGTATTTCTTCTATTTTTGGGTTACACGTGTTATATTTAACCACTTGCAGGCCCAACCTCATATTGTCCTAGTAGTAGCAGTTTGTCCGAATGGATTTATCAGAACCAAACGACACGTTTTCATAAACAAACATTGGTAGTTAATACTAAATTGATTAGATGTTTATGTTAATATTATTCTAAAACATGAAATGTGACTAAGTGAACTGCTGTAACCGGTGTAAGTATCACACAATGTGCAGCTCACCTCATTCAGTCCAGCGATGTGTACAACTGGGTTGTGTACACACGTAGTACAACTGCATCCCTTCCTGTACAATAAGACAACAATCGCTGTACAACATGTAGGAGTGGTGAATCATCAGGTACACCAGCTGACCACTCAAAACTACAGTTACTTTCATTTCAAGTCTTGTCTTAGATTCATTGTTACTCTGCTTTTCCATTATGTGCTCAAGACAGTGATATACCTTGTTTCTAGTCCATCTGGAGTGATACTTCACAAGACAATACACAAAAGGTCCCCCCACCTTATTGTCCATAACTGTATTTAGCCAAAATTTAAATTTGATATTAATAACATCTACATAACAGTTCCCACATACTAGATGAATTTTTTGGTGGAAACCTATAAAAGTTACCACAGAGATTTATGCTGTGGCGGTTTTTGCCCACAGGCAAAAGACTACATAGCTCATTTGAGTCATTGGGGACTGGATCGTCAATGAAAATACCAGAATAGCACATATGGCAACAAACAAGATACGTGTGTCCTATTATTAATATGCAACTTGCAAAAGCTTGGGTTAATTTATAATTGGACACACTGAAAATAAGTAGCTGGAATTACCAGGTTATGTGATGGTTAATATAAAGTATCTGTGTATTATTCTCCGTAAATCACCACTCATTTAGCCGATTATTCTGACATTTTAGTGAGTGAGATCCTCATCCAGTCAGTCCAGGAGTCTCCAATTTCTTTTATGTGGTCATTTGTTTTCTCTGGCATAGACGCCAAACAGAAGAGACCAATGGCTTATCATTTCTCTTTTGAAAGAGGCAATATGGTAGGAACAAAGTGTCCTGAGTTTCAGCACAGCAGCAGATACTACTACTGAACCACTGACTGGCCTCGGGATTACAATCTGATTTGTGCCTGTCTTCACGCGTTCGCTTTTTATTCAATATACAGTAACAAATTCATTCAGATTCATATTTGCGCTTATATGGTGTGACAGGTGGGGTAAAAAAACACAGAGAACCTGTAACACGGGCACTGTGTAGATTACAATGTCTGAGCTGTAGTGTATCACTTGGCACTTACTTCCTGTCTGCGTGACTGGGACTGGAAGAATACGGCCTCTCTGTGTCCACACTTGGGACACGGGTGGTCCTCTGTACGGGGCAGTGACGGGTCAGCGATCACATCACCAATGATCTGTGTGAGTGCACTAAACAAACACAACAATCACAAATTATCTCTGAGTGCACTAAACAATCACAAATTATCTCTGAGTGCACTAATCAAGCGTAACAACTGAAGTACCAAAAACTACCAATGAGTGCACAAAACACACACAAAGTGATCAGTGATCTGTGTGGGTTCACTAAGCAAACACAGTGATCACACAATCAATGGTATGTACCAGTGCACTTAAAACAAACAGTGATCACAGTACTAATGATCTGTGAGTGCACTAAACAAGCACTCAAATCACATTACCAATACTATGGGTGTAAGTGTGCACACTACACTAATGCAGTGGTCACATCACTAATTACCCTTGTGACAGCACGAAACAGACACAAGAATGACATCATCATTCATATGTGTGTGTGCACTTAAACAAACGTTGATGATGTCATCATCAGGGCTAGGTTCAAATACATATTTGATATGAAATTATGATTGAGTGCATTAAATAAAAACAAACAGATAATTTACAAATTGTGCACACATCTTAATGTGTACATGGTGTATCCCTAAAATTGCCCTAAATAAACAGAATTGTAGTGACATAACACTGTTAGCTCCGTTAGTCTTTTTGCAGTAGTCCACATACACTCATGCTTTGGTCACAATAGGAATAAAACATAGAATAAAAATTCAAACCTACGTTAAAATTAAAGTTCATCTGCTTACATCTTCTGGTGTGATTATAACAAACAAATTTTAAAATTAAAAGTGTATTGTTGACAAATAACTGAATTGACATGAAAGTGTGAAACCAAGGAATTACAGAATAGTTATAAATATAAACCAGAACAGCTACAGATAAATATAAATCAGAACAGCATCCACATTTGTTCACGGACATAGAGTTTTGTTATTGAATGCACAGTAGTTTCTGAACTGGGTAGCTGAAAAACTCCAACGTTATGTGTTTTCCAATGCAGGGGTTCTTTGACAAAGACTGCCATATCCAATTCTGTATCAGCTGAGACCTTTCCTACTTGGTGCCGTCATTCCTGTGTGATGTTCATCTATTGGACCAAACTGAGGCAATATACAAAGGGGACTTACTCAACCTCATGGGCAATCTTGTTGACGTAGATGCATGCATTGTCAGCTTCCTGTTTGTAGTCACAATTCCGACACTGCAAAAGAGAAGGGCAGTGTCTAAAAAATGTACACCGAAACCATCCTCACACATCCTAACAAGAGGTGGCATGAAACATTCAAACATAATCACAGGCCTTCGCAGCTTTTACTGACCAGTGACATACAGACACACATGTAAGTATTATTATATTGACTGGCCATTACTTTATCATGGTCAATTTCACAATGTCCAGTAAAAAACAAGTTACTTGTAAGTTATACCAGAAAAGTGTAAAGCACTTACTGCATATAGTAGAATCCGGTGTTCTTTGTCTTCTTTGGGATAAAGCATGTTATTACTGAAATGAAAAGCACAAATATAATTATTTATTTATTAATATTGAACAATTTATGCTCATCAATTTAATAAAAAATAATTTTATGTTACTACTAGGAGACTAAGAGAAGAGAAAAATAGAAGTTTTTAAAGATCTCTACTGAATGGTTATGAGTTACGAGGATATTGAATATAATGTGTTTAAAGGTAATCTTCCAGTTAATTGGTCTTTTTCAAAACGTTTATACCCTCTTTTTTCGATGTGCATGTGTTCGGAATGTATTTCTACATCATTTCTGGTACAAAGAAGTGTCTGTGATATATTAATTTTGTATTGTATTTCAGAGCAATTTAATGCGAAGTCGAAGTAAACAAGCCGATGTTACGGGGCGCGAGTAGTTGGCACATGCCAGATGTATCAGAGCCACAAAGGCCATGTCTTGCTATGAGTTGTGTGTGCATTGTGAAGTCGAAATAAAAAACAATTAGCAATTTTTCTTATTTAAGCTTAAACAAATAAATCTGCATTATATAGAATAAAAATTAATGATGTAGCCTTAGTTTTGGGGACATGTTCACAAACTGCAAGACATCGCCTTTGCAGTCGTGATGTGTCTGGGGTGTGGTAACTGCTCACACCATGTGAGTGTGACATCGGCTTGTTTACTTCGACTCGATGACATTAAATTGATTTAAACTACTAGAACACAATTTTAAGAAATTACATATTACGTCTTTGTACCGGAAATGATTCTGAATGACATTCCGAATACATACGCATAGAATTATAAAAAAAGTTTGTAAAACCGTTTTGCAAAGGCAAAGGCAAAGGCCCTAGCCTAGCCGGCTTAGGCTAAACTTGGCCTAAAGTAAATAATTTAGGCCAGTTAACTGGAAGATTACCAGAAACTCAATATAAGACAACGTAATTTATAATTAAGAGAAGTAAATAATTCGGGACAATCTGGGGCACTTATGTACAAGTCGGACCCACCTCAATTTTTTGTTTTGCCATTATAACTGTATTTTTGCCAACATTTGATACTTGATTTTGTTAATTCAATCAATTATAATCATCTTGCGCATATTTATGTTTCATAAACAGCGCATCTTAGCATACTTTTGAGGTCGAAAAGACAGCGCGATTTGTGCCAGTTGCACGCGCAACGGTGCATGTTACTGCGCTGTGCACATATGGAATGAGCGATAAACAGTTTGTTTATGCCGACCGCGCTGCCTTTTCGACCTCAAAAGTCTCCTAAGGCTAAGAGTAAGACGCGCTGTTTATAAAACATAAATATGCGCAAGATGATTATAATTGATTGAATTAACAAAATCAAATGTTGGCAAAAATACAGTTATAATGGCAAAATTGAGGTGGGTCCGACTTGTACATAAGTGCCCAATCTGGAACTACTCCCGTTCTTTGTCACCCTTCTGAATTTAAACATCAACCATTTCGATCAAAGAACCTTATTTATCGCCCACAATAACGCATTTAACTCGGATTCCTTTTATCTTCTATTTCAAACATCAGTTCCAGCTTACCACTCTTGGCAGAACTTAATTCCTATAAACGATGGCTCGCCTTCGTGTTGTTCGATGTCTAGGTCCATTGTAGATGGTATAAGAAATGTTTGCTGGTAAAATTCGGAAACAACGCTTGCGTCGTTGCGATAATGCGCGTTTACCCAGGTTTATGTCCTCGTGAATATTATAAGGTACTAGTGCCAATTTTAGTACATCGTGACCCGCCGTGTGGAGCCACTGTCATTCGTTGGCTAGGTGGCGATTATGTGAACCATTGACAGCTTTGGACATTAAATTGCCACTGTCATATAACATAAATGTCCCTTAACAGGACCGTGAAATCATTAATTAATGTTTAACACGTGCCTGTTAGTACAATAACTACGGGGCATGTCTTGTCCTGTCAGTATACTGGCCAACACTCCTGGTGGAGTCAAACGGTCAATGTCAATCAATCAATATGTTTTTAGCTACAAGTGCTACAAGTTATTCATTATATATGTTGACATAGGTCTAGAGTCTAGCTAAAAAGTACGTTAATACGCAATATTTTAGTTATAATAATATGCCTGTGGTGACGTTGAATTGTGGAACTAACCCACGGAGCTATTAAATTTAGGCCAACAAATCATAGATAGGCTCTATGTGTACAAACCTGTTTGCACAACACGTAGGTTCCTACTAAATTGTCAGCCACATTTCTCTATAAATTAAGTACTTGAAAATGTCAATACTGTTCCACAATCTCTCATTACACGCTTTGTAGGGTAAAACATTACACGCTTTGTAGGGTAAAACATTGTTTTAACACGGTTTACACAATTAGACTAAGTTTAAATGACAATTAGACTGCTAAGCATTAGCGGATTGACCATTAGGCAATGGCACACTAAAATGCCCATGAACACTTTTTGTAGACTGAACGTTCCGGAAATGCAGCCATAGCAAGACATAATTTGAGTCTAATCCGGAACCACCTCGATTTCACCTTTAAGATTTTTGTTGCCTAAATTGAACAGTTCCGTGGGTTAGTTCCACAATGCAATGCCATCCCAGGTATATTATTATTACTAAAATATTGCGTATTAACATACTTTTGAGCTACATGTTAAGGGTCACATTGACTAGTATCTGCGAAATAGGGCGGATGATTACACGAGTCAGCGATTCCTTCCCTTCCTCGGCAACTCCTCGACTACGTAGTAGAAGAGGATTCAAGGTAAATTCGAGGTAAGGCACGGTAAAGGCCTATTGCCGTATTGCCGCTGTTGTTTATCTGAAATTCTCATCGAAGACCGCGTTTGAATACGGTCGGCCGACAACAGCGATTATATCGACGAACGGGACGGACATATGAGGCACCTGAAATGCAAAGAAAACAGATAATTAGTTATAAGTAGTAATTTCTTTATCTTGTCATTATTTGTTTAACGCTATTGCATAGAAGGCCCTATATAACCATAAAAATAACTTCCGGAACTTACTTGACTGAATTCGTTATAATGCCTTCCAAACACTGTCTTACCTCGGAATGTGGGTGTCCCGACCGTGGAGTACTGCGTCAACGGTTGCACCATGACACACTCCTGCAGTGCCTCCGTGTGTCCCTTTGCCATGCTCGTACTTTGATAGTAAAAAGTCAACGCTAACTCGTGGCCACGGCAACGCTTCGTGACGTCATGGACACGTTAGACTGGCTATAAGCCAATCAACTCCTTGCACAATTCCCGCGGTTTTTGGCAACGAAGATATTACGTTATCCGTTACGAAGCAACGTGTGACGTACTATTGTGAAATGAAAGCAGGCGTCTTTCTGAACATTTCAAATAAGTTTGTGAAAAATTCAAAATAGTTCTTTTTACCTCATGCAAAACGCACAAGCATGTGCGTTTTGCCCCACTGTATGAATTAAGTAAACATATTTGGTGAGTGAGACTAAACTTGATATATAATAAAATGGACATTTGGCTATGACTTCTTCGAAATCCGAAGCACGCATGATCAACAAGCAAAGAGCCACCCAAGATGTTTGGCTCAGCATCGACTGCTACAACTTATGTTAGTTGCCAGTACGTCATGGAATTTTAGCCTTTAGGGCTATGATTCGGTTTTTACTAGGCACTTTGCAATAAAACGAATACAATTACAGCAACTAATAAAAAGCTCGTGTTTTTCGTTTCTTTGTGAATAAGTCTAGACCGTGAGTGCAAATGCGGAAGAATCGATGATCAATTCGACGGGGAAATGGTTACTTTTACACAGCCATGAAATAAATCTCATAAAGCAGCCAAACGTCTATTCACATATGTGACATACGCATACGCACTACGCTTAAACGTTCTGCAAACCCTGGCCCACGGGCCAAATTTGTCCCGCGGGCAGTTTCCAGTTAGCCAGCTAGATGCGTGCTAATAGGGCCTAATTAGAAATAACAATCCAGAACACGTTATGTCCGACAGTGTTCGATCGCCCGGTCGTTCAGCTGAATGATACCGAGTGTTGAGTTCAGCTAGTCACTTTTTATCGGACGTTTGGACACGTTGCATGCACGTAAGATAAACACTTATTACGAACGTGTAGGCCTACGGAGTTTGTCTTGTCTCCCTTCACAGTTCATCATGCCAAGAACGACAATTTTCTACATTTCATGTTCACCAGGGAAGTTTGCAGCGAAGAAGATGCATGTATCGAAGACGCCAACTCGCCGGTCGGCGGTGTGATGAACAACTTAGAGAGATAAATCGATGTCAGTGTTCGATTTACCGACTTCGCGTTCCTGACATGTTCATTTATCTCTCACCGCTGCCGTATACATAGATTTTATGGGAGGGGTATATTTTGAACACATACGAGGTGGTTTAAACACACAAGTATATATATATATATAATATATATATATAATATATATATATATATATATGTGTGTGTGTGTGTGTGTGTGTGTGTGTGTGTGTGTGTGTGTGTGTGTGTGTGTGTGTGTGTGTGTGTGTGTGTGTGTGTGTGTGTGTGTGTGTGTGTGTGTGTGTGTGTGTGTGTGTGTGTGTGTGTGTGTGTGTGTGTGTGTGTGTGTGTGTGTGTGTGTGTGTGTGTGTGTGTGTGTGTGTGTGTGTGTGTGTGTGTGTGTGTGTGTGTGTGTGTGTGTGTGTGTGTGTGTGTGTGTGTGTGTGTGTGTGTGTGTGTGTGTGTGTGTGTGTGTGTGTGTGTGTGTGTGTGTGTGTGTGTGTGTGTGTGTGTGTGTGTGTGTGTGTGTGTGTGTGTGTGTGTGTGTGTGTGTGTGTGTGTGTGTGTGTGTGTGTGTGTGTGTGTGTGTGTGTGTGTGTGTGTGTGTGTGTGTGTGTGTGTGTGTGTGTGTGTGTGTGTGTGTGTGTGTGTGTGTGTGTGTGTGTGTGTGTGTGTGTGTGTGTGTGTGTGTGTGTGTGTGTGTGTGTGTGTGTGTGTGTGTGTGTGTGTGTGTGTGTGTGTGTGTGTGTGTGTGTGTGTGTGTGTGTGTGTGTGTGTGTGTGTGTGTGTGTGTGTGTGTGTGTGTGTGTGTGTGTGTGTGTGTGTGTGTGTGTGTGTGTGTGTGTGTGTGTGTGTGTGTGTGTGTGTGTGTGTGTGTGTGTGTGTGTGTGTGTGTGTGTGTGTGTGTGTGTGTGTGTGTGTGTGTGTGTGTGTGTGTGTGTGTGTGTGTGTGTGTGTGTGTGTGTGTGTGTGTGTGTGTGTGTGTGTGTGTGTGTGTGTGTGTGTGTGTGTGTGTGTGTGTGTGTGTGTGTGTGTGTGTGTGTGTGTGTGTGTGTGTGTGTGTGTGTGTGTGTGTGTGTGTGTGTGTGTGTGTGTGTGTGTGTGTGTGTGTGTGTGTGTGTGTGTGTGTGTGTGTGTGTGTGTGTGTGTGTGTGTGTGTGTGTGTGTGTGTGTGTGTGTGTGTGTGTGTGTGTGTGTGTGTGTGTGTGTGTGTGTGTGTGTGTGTGTGTGTGTGTGTGTGTGTGTGTGTGTGTGTGTGTGTGTGTGTGTGTGTGTGTGTGTGTGTGTGTGTGTGTGTGTGTGTGTGTGTGTGTGTGTGTGTGTGTGTGTGTGTGTGTGTGTGTGTGTGTGTGTGTGTGTGTGTGTGTGTGTGTGTGTGTGTGTGTGATATATGTATATACACACATATCGTTCTAACCAGTACTTGGCTACCACTGTTTGGGGGCGTGATGGTGTAACCAGTGCCACCGTTAGGCGGGTGGAGCCCCCTCTAAACACGCCGGTGAGTCAGCTGTGCGGTAAAGAAGGGCACTATATCACTACAAGGTGTAACCGCTGTGCTGTACAGCAACAAGAGAGTGTAGTTTACTTTTGTTTTATAATTACCCTGATCAAAGTCAGGGTGGGAAAAAATTGTTTATAGACTCATTGTAATGTTCGTCTCCACGGAAATCTTTAGTAAAAGGCGAAAGATTTATGCGAGGGCTGAAGACAAACCAGAGTTATGTAAAGTGTCGGACATCAACTGAGCGCTATGAAATACGTCTGTCGAGAAAATGGTGTCTATAACGGCGTTCGTCTGATATAATAAGAGCTAGAAATGAATTGCATTTCAGTCTAACTAAACTCCCATTGTTATGTTGTTTTCAGTGACAAATAAAGGGCTACTGCAGACGTAGCTTTATATATTTTTGATGGACCACCTTCGCTAAATCCAAAAACGGAGTGTGCAATGGGTAGTTTCACAATTGAACGATAGGTGGAGCACAGTCGCAGCAGTACCGGAGACGTCGGTCAACAAACGGTATCGGTCCTAGTCTCACAATGTTAAATAAACCTGCAGACGTTTAGGGCACATCAATTAATTACTTCGCTAGTCTGCGAAATACAATGGTTTTGTGATAACGGTATATTTTGAAGAGAAAGACTGACATTTTTGGAAAACAAATCCCTTGTTTTTCTTCTTATCTAGCTCAGTAATTAGACCTTCCTCTGTTACAACTTACCCGTGTTACAACTAGCACCGGTCTCCCCTACGAAATATCTAAACATTTCCAGTTATGCTATCACGGTTAAGTTATGAAACTTAAATTCACTTTGACATGTTGAGGCCTTGTTGTGCAAGATCGCCATTGTTTCAATGAGCATGCGACTAGTGCCTACATATTTAAAAAAGGCGGAACAGTTACAATATTTCTTATGAGAAACTGTTTTAAATAAAATCACACATCTCACCCAATCCTCACTTTCGCAAGGAATGTTGATGCGAATAACAGCTGTCTGACCAATCCATGTTGCGGTCTCATGTCAGCTCCCCGGCGTGAAATGATTGCCCAGAAAGGATCCGATAACATCGTGCAATTGAAAACGAACCAATACAAGGTTTTCAATAACGAAATGTTTTATTTACGAAAGAAAAATATCAACAAGATCCATATCAATTAGCAATTACATGGAACACAGGGCAAAGGAAATTTTCAGTAAACAAAGATGGAAGTAAAAACGTGGAGGTAGCCTACCAAATCATTCAAATATAAAAACCACCAAAATAAATTATCTAGTTTTCATTACTGCGCATAAGCTCAAATGTCACATTACAGTTCGCAATTCTTATTTACACCTTGTTTATTCCAATGGTTACACGCGTCTTCACCCATCGAAGAAACACCATCCGTGGTGCAAGCCTACTTCATACATCGGCCGGAAATTCCAGACAAGTCCAAACATATTTATTTAGATGCTAATGTCTATCATTCAAAACAAAACTTTGATAAACACGTCAAATCTTGTCAAGAATATCGTTAGTAGTGTTTATTATCTCTACTTGTCGATTAACTAATCACTAAGTCGGTGTGAATTCACCCATATCTTGTATTCATCACACGACGACTACAACGCGTGTGTGAAGAGACTGGCGGCAGCGCCATCTGTCGGCCGACGACACATCGGCCTGTGTGTCTCCAGCATGTGGAAGAGAGTCTGTCGCTCTCGGCGTAGTTCTTCTATCAGCGACTCTAGGCTGCTGTGACGTCCCTGCAGACGCTCAAACTCCTGCGGACAAAACAATATTCAATTGCAACGATGTATAATATTTATGTTATCACTGTCCGTAAACCATGTTACATATTGTATACCAAGTAACGTGACTTAAGTCCCACCCTCCGTAATACCTCCCTCCCTCCCTCCATAATACTCCCCCCTCCACCATACCTCCTTCTATCATACCTCCCTCCATAATACCTCCCTCCATTATACCTCCCTCCCTCCATAATACCTCCCTCCCTCCATAATACCTCCCTCCCTCCATAATACCTCCCTCCCTCCATAATACCTCCCTCTCTCCATAATACCTCCCTCCCTCCCTCCCTCCCTCCCTCCCTCGCTCCCTCCCTCCCTCCCTCCCTCCCTCCCTCCCTCCCTCCCTCCTACCCCCGTCTCTTGAAAATTGAATACTAACACGATATCATAAATAGCGAATGTATGAAAGTCGCTGCTGTTGGACCAGAGCCAACTCAGGCAGCTAAGTTATTTTTAGAAAGAGGAAAAACCCACGTACAATAAAGCCCATTGACTGGGGTAACTAGACCGCAACTACGAGTTTATTCTGATTCAGCGGTCATGACCCGTTTGGCAGCCACCGAAACTTAAAGAAATTTCGTGACGATCCATGTTTTAAACTAGTTTACTCTTGATAACCGATTATTAAAATGAAAAAATAAATAGTAAATTCATTAAATTTGCTTGTTGAAGATAAGTAATAAAAAGCGGCAACGTTCATTGATTTACTGACACAGAAACTAACAACCGGCAATACTGACTAAAACGTTTTAATCTGTGAAAGTGAAATGTGAACTGTAAAGGCTTCAAGACGTCGAATGGAAGAAAACACACCATCTGTCAAATGCATGCAACATTATTTTTCTTCTTGTGTACATTTGGTAGTAGTCGGCGAGACAATAAGTTCAAACAGTCATAGTAAAGAAGACGCTTGGGAAACCGCTCAAAATGGCTTTGTTATCAAAGTGAGGAGCGGTGGTCACGCGGTAGAGCGCCGGACTGTCAATCGAGGTGGTTCAATCCCATCTACCGCCGTTTGGAAACTTAGGCAATTTCGTTCACCTCACATGCCTGTGTCTTTCGGAAGAGACACTAAAAGCCGGTGATCCCTTATATCTGGTGTCTATGCCAGGGGATGTAACAAATCCCACACAGGGGGTAAATGTGTAACCTGTAGTGGACTCACTAATTCTAGAGAAGGACAACTCTTAAAACCAAGCTCGACAATACTCTAGTCACAAACATGTGGCTAACATAGACTGATGTGCTAACCATAATAATAAGAAGAAGAATGGCCTAGCGACCCAGGCATTGATGGCGACTTAGGGTTTAAGAACACCTGTTCTCAATTACTAAT